>CM038681.1:632419651-633159651 GCA_021605205.1 Aegilops longissima | reverse complement strand
GCCCAAACCCTTTAGTCCCGGTTCACTTACAAACCGGGATAGAAGGGGCTCCAGGTGGCCGCTACGGGGCACCCAGGCAAGAGGACCTTTAGTTCCGGTTAGTAATACCAACCTGGACCAAAAGGCCTCCATGCGTTAGCAGCTGGCAGGAGCTAGGGTTTTTGTTTTTTAGGGGGGGCGAGGGTAGGGGGTTTTCAAAGGTTAATTTAGGAGTTTGATCATATTGTGCTAGCTAGCTAATAGAGAGAAGTGACCTCTCTTTCTCCGTGCTTGGTCGATGCTAGCTACTATACGTATAGAGAGAACTCAACACGCTGGCTAGTAAGCAAATGAAGGAACCATTAATTATAGAAGATCGTCATGAACATATATATACAGATAGAAGTGAGACCTCTCTTTCTTCGAGAGATTGGTCGAACAACATGTTTTTGTATATCTATCCGACGCTACTACATATATACAATATAACATGTCTTACAATCCCTAACATCTAAAATTGGTTCCAACTTCCATATGGTATTCTCCGGCTTTAGGTATGACGTGGTCAATAAAGAATCCCGCCAATTCCTCTTGAATTGCTCGTATGCGATCATATGTGGTAGGAGTTCATCCTGCATCTGCCACAACTAATTTAAAGATGGGGTCAATACATATATATATATATATATATATATATATATATATATATATATATATATATATATATATATATATATATATATATATATGAATGAAACTCAACACAACTGATGGTAATAAAATAAAATTGTTAATATTTTTTTTACGTACTTCATATTGCTCTTCAGAGTAGACTTGCTTAGAGGTCGTCCAGTTGTAGATGAACTCACAAACGTAGTATCCACAAAAATCATTCCCGACTTCCTGCCACAAGCACTTTACAAGAAGTAGAGTTCAATCAAACTCATAATCAAGCATGCTAAATGGTATTGATGAAACTAGCTAGAATCAATGGGAGATGTGCGGAACTAGCTAGTAGTACTTACTTTTGGGTGTTTAAATCGCAGCTCCGTCGGCAGTCCCGGAACAATTGCGATGAACTCTTTCCAAACCCTGCCAGACAAAGACAATAATTACATGATATCAGGAAATGAACAGAGTTTCCAATATGGTGCGATAATGACCGATTGAACTTACTTCTGGAGCATTTCAGTCATGTCCGCATACTCCTGGGGATCTTTTCATCTCGAGTCTAAGGCAGTTACTACTCTCCGGTCAAACTTAATCTCTAGCAGAATAAAGTGGAATCTGCGCACGCATGCATAACTCATCAATTACATTACTATAACCTCGAGTAAGGGAAACCGAATATGCACAAGATAGTAACACTCACTTGCAGTTGTAAGCAAAGAGTATTTTCGATTTATTTTGATTTACAAGCAACGATTGTAGCAAGTTGTCCTCGGTATCTGTGACTCTGTTTTTAACCGTCCATTCATGTATGATATTTGGGTTAATGAACCCAATGTCATAGATTTGTGATTTTCTACATTCGACGATCTTCAACCTGCATAATATAGTGAGATTATATATACATGCAACGAAAGAGCTGAGCTATATATATAGAGACACTATTGCAGGATGCTGCTAATGCGACACTACGATGAGAGACCCTTCGAGAAACTGTGTGCGGTGCAATAATCGCAAACGGTGGTGTAACAAAACCGTCAAAAATGTGGAAAACGTTTGCGATGACGGATGCATCAAACACAGTTCAGATTTTAGTTGCGTGTGCGATGCACGACATACAGTTCAGTTCAATGAACTGTGTGCGATGAGGAAGAAGAACGGAAACGGGCAGCCAGATGAAGGCATGTGCGATATACGGCATACAGTTCAATCGGATTAACTATTTGTGATGAGGCGGAACAAGAGAAACAGACAGCTAGATAAGGTCTGTGCGATTGAGGGCATACGCTGCATAAGGATTAACTGTTTGCGATTAGGCAACAGAACAGAAACGATCATCCAGATCAAAAGTGTGTGCGATTGATGGCATACACTTCACGCGGATGAACTGTTTGCGATTAGCCACAACAAACAGAAACAGTTAGACAGATCAATGTGTGTGCCCTAGACGGGCACACATTCTACCTAAAAGAAGCGTGCGCGATGGTAATAACGAGCGCGCACAGTTCTTGCAACAAGACGGGTGCTGACATTGCCTAACACCACGTACGCGGCCGAGAAAGCTTGCCCACGTTACGCCGTCCGGGAATAGTGCCGCACTTAGAAATTATAGAACCGTCAATAAATTTTGAGTTTGCATCCCGTCACCTTCCAAATTGCAAACCTGTTCACACCGATCAAAACCTAAACGGTTTCCCACTTAGGAGTGTATTAGTACTTGGTTATAAATACTGTACTATGCCAATATGACTGCACATTCCTTCTTCAACTCCTCATCCACAAAAGCAAACAAGTCATTCAACATCATTCTCTTGCGTTTGCCATGGCCATATTGAGTTCTCAGTCGAGAGATTACCACCACGGATAGGTGAGCATGGAAGCGGAAGCACGAGAGATGTCCCGCTTAGCCGCGAAAGCACCCAACATGTCCCGCCGCGCCGCCGAAGCAACACGGATGTCCCGCCACACCGTCGATGCAGCAGACTGGTCCGATCGCACCGCAGAAGCAGCAGAGTTGTCCTGCCGTGCCACGGCGGCCTGGGAAAATCTCTCGCGGGCAGGCGAGGACTCTTACAGGCGCATGCATATGATCATCCATAGCCAGATGGATCAGATCTCTGGCTGGATGAAGCTGCAGGACGAGTTGAATGCCTCGTTTGAACAACTCCGGGCCGAGCGCGAAATGCTGAGGGCGAAGATCGTCGGAAGGGCGGAGCAGGCGGAGGAGACCGCTACCTTGTTGAAGAGGACAGGCATCATCATCAAGAAACTTATGGACGAGAATGCCATGCTCCGCATCGAGCGCAAAAGGCTGGTGGAGGAATCCACGGTTGCTTCCGAGATCTACAGCGTATCAAGAAAGTAGAGATCAGCGAGCCAGATCGTTGTATGCGTCTTCCTTCTTCTTTTGCCCTTGTGTATTTCGGGCGTAGCCGCATGTGGCTTTTTTAGTTATCTTCCTAAATATGTAAGACAATTATTATCCACTGTCATCGTCCTTATATTCATCATGCTTGCTATAAGTCGCAGTCGATGCTATATAGGTCCGTCGGATCTTACATCAAGATCCGCGCAAAACTTTCTTTTCAGATTTTCACTTTTCTCTCTTAAATCTCAGTCCAGTGAGACGTAGCCACGCCGTGAAACAGGGGCTCAGGCGGCATTAATGGAGACGTTGGGAGTGAGGTGCGCGGCGGATAGAGGTCAAAGGGATCTCCTCCTGAAGAGCACATGCAGGGGTCTGATCGCACGCCTCCCGTACTCAAATAGCTACCCCGCACGGCACCTCCTAGCCAATAAAAAAGGGACACGTGGCGGCACGTAATTCGTAAGTAGAACGCCCACAGTTTCAATAATAGTTGTGTTTCCGATTTCTAACGTGACAACATTTGTTCCAAAATGACTTTGTTGATTTTTAGTGTGTGCGCCTTCGCAAATCGGACAGAAAAATGACCACAACATGTTGGTACCATGTCATGACACCATGCCAAGTTTCATGATTTTCAGGCGTGTTTTGGGTTTACAGGAATTAAAAAATGAAGTTTCTCAATCTTTTTGGCCGAGCCACGATGCCCAGATATTTGAATTTCATTCTCATTTCTTGCATGGGACCTAGAAATTCACCCAAGGACACACATGTGATTTTTCAACCAACTTTGGTGCACTGGAGTATGTGCTTGTAGTTCAAATTTGAATTATGCACATTAAATGCCCAGAAATTCAATTAATGTATAAAAAGGCCAAACGAACCTGGAATAATTCCAAAACTTAGCACGATACTTCTATTTGGTCTAATCTTCCTGTGTAAACAAACTAAGGCGGGAGAAGGCAGTGTACGTATGTCATTTCGCACACGGAGGTGACACGTTCCCTCTCGTAACCACGAGCCTTGTTGAGAGAAGCTCCGGTTTGCAAGAATCTTATACCAAAGCTTGTCCCAATTCAGCCAAAAAAATTACCGCAACATGTTGGTGCCATGTCATGACACCATGCCAAGTTTCATAATTTTCAGGCGTGTTTTGGATATACATGAATTGAAAAACCAAATTTCTCGATCTTTCCGACCGAGCCACGACACCCAGATATTTGAATTTCATTCCCATTTCTTGCATGGGACCTAGAAATTCACCCAAGGGCACACATATGATTTTTCAACCAACTTTGGTGCAATGGAGCATGTGCTTGTAGTTCAAATTTGAATTATGCACATTAAATGCCCATAAATTCAATTAATGTATAAAAAAGGCCAAACGAACCCGGAATCATTCCAAAATTTAGCACGATAGTTGGTCTAATGTTCCTGTGTAAACAAATTAAGGTGGGGGAAGGCAGTGTACATATGTCGTTTCGCACACGGAGGTGACACGTTCCCTCTCGGAACCACAAGCCTTCTTGAGAGAAGCTCCGGTTTGTAAGAAGCTTATACCCAGGCTTGTCCCAATTCGGCCAAAAAAATTACCGCAACATGTTGGTGCCATGTCATGACACCATGCCAAGTTTCATTATTTTCAGGTGTGTTTTGGATTTACATGAATTCAAAAACCAAGTTTCTTAATCTTTCCGGCCGAGCCACGACGCCCATATGTTTGAATTTCATTTGTGCATGGGACCTAGAAATTCACCCAAGGATACACATGAGATTTTTCAACCAACTTTGGTGTACTATAGCATGTGCTTGTAGTTCAAATTTGCATTATGCACATAAAATGACTAGAAATTCAATTAATGTATAAAAAAGGTCAAACGAACCCGGAATAATTAAAAAAATTAGCATGATACTTCTATTTGGTCTAATCTGCCTATGTAAAAAAAATTAAGGTGGGAGAAGGCAGTGTACATATGTCGTTTCGCACACGAAGGTGACACATTCCTCTCGGAACCACGAGCCTTCTTGAGAGAAGCTCTGGTTTGCAAGAAGCTTATACCAAAGCTTGTTCCAATTCGGCCAAAAAATTTACTGCAGCATGTTGGTGCCATGCAATGACACCATGCCAAGTTTCATTATTTTAGGCGTGTTTTGGATTTACATGAATTAAAAAACCAAGTTTCTCAATCTTTCCGGCCGAGCCACGACGCCCGGATGTTTGAATTTCATTCCGTTTCTTCCTTTGGACCTAGAAATTCACCCAAGGACACACATGTGATTTTTCAACCAACTTTGGTGCATTGGAGCATGTGCTTGTAGTTCAAATTTGAATTATGCATATTAAATGACCAGAATTCAATTAATGTATAAGAAAGTCCAAACGAACCTGGAATAATTCCAAATTTTAACACGACACTCATATAGTTCTATGTTGCCTCTGTAAAAAAATAAGGGGGGGAGGCAGCGTATATCGTTTCGAACACAAAGGTGACACATCCCCCCTCGGGAACCACGAGTCTTCTCAAGGGAAGCTCCGGTTTGCAAGAAGCTTATACCAAAAACTTGTCCAAATGCAGCCAACTTTTTTACCACAACATGTTGGCGCCATGACATAACACCATGCCAAGTTTCATGATTTTCAGGCGAGTTTTGAATTTCCAGGAATTTAAAAACCAAGTTTCTCAATGTTTCCGACCGAGCCACGACGACCAGATGTTTGAATTTCATTCCCATTTCTTGCATGGGACCTATAAATTCACCCCCGTAGACACACATGTGATTTTTTTCAACATACTTTTGGGCACTGGAGCATGTGCTTGTATTTCAAATTTGAATTATGCACATTCAATGTTGAAAAACTCAATTAATCCATAAGAATGCCAAACGAACCCGGAATAATTCCAAATTTAAAAATGACACTCATGTAGTTGCATGTTCACTCTACATAAATGTTCTAGCAACTCAAACACCGTACTTTCCCTCCGTAACACCATTTTGTCTTTCAAAACATAATGAAAAAAATCAGGTATACCACAAACAGTTTACTAGAAAGAATCGTGTGGGATGCGATATAAAATATCTTGGCGCACCGTCTTGTCTGGCTTACGCAGGAAGCTTCATCGTCTACAGTCCACCGCCCCCACTTGAACCACACTTGCGAGCCAGTTCATCGCGGAACCAAGCAAAATATTTTTGCCACCGCGGAAATATCTATCTCCCCGCCCCCTCCCTCCCACCAAAAGCCACATTTCCACTGTTCCTCCTTGCTTTCCACATTTCCACTGGAAGCTCAGCCTCCACGTCGGCGATCCTTCTTCTTGCAGCGCCGCCTCCTCCCTAGCTACCCTTCTTCTAGTAGCGCCGCCTCCTCGCCGACGACCCTTCTTCTTGCAGCGCCACCTCCTAGCCGGCGACCCTTATTCTTGCTGCGCGGCCTCCTCGCCGCTGACCCTTCTTCTTGTTGCGCGTCCTAGTCGATATGGTCAGGTAATCCACACCCCACCCACACCATCCTCCTCCTTTCCCGTCCCACATGCCCCGACCGACGGCGCGACACCTTCCACCGAAATCACTGTCCCCCTCCTCCAACTAAACACCGCCCACAGCCATTTTGCACGCAGTATAACGTGGAGCTCAGTAGCATCTGGTAGCAGAGATGCAAATCACGGCCACACGCACGCACGAGGCCGCTATGGCTTCCATGCGTGCCGACCGCCAGATCTTGGAGGAGCACCTCATCTTCAAGGCCACCGTCGACACCGCCACACGGTTGCCTACTTTAAAATACAGTTTGTGTTGTTTTCTCAAAGCCACCGCCAATGCCTTCTAGTGATTTGTCCTCTGTAATGTTAATATGCAATTTGATGTTCAGCTTACAGTTTGGTCCTCTGAAATGTAATGTTTGGTTAACACTTTGCTCCTTTGAAATGTAATGTTTAGTTAATAGTTTGGTCCAACAATTGCTACATTTCGTCGTAATGTTCTCAAGCATGATTTGTTTTGTTAACTATCTTATCTTCTAGTACATGTTTCTATTCTGCAACGTCGTGCTTAGTTAACTATTTTTGTTCATTTGGTATGTTGTCCATTTAACTGTTTGGTTTAGTTCTGCAATTTGATTTTCATTTGCTGTGGTTACAATTTTGTATTGTTACGCATGTGAAAAAAATCGAATTTGGCTGTACTCAATACATATTATATTGATAGTATGACAACTCTCAGTTAACCTGATCAAGATCTTCCTTATGTGTGTTGCAGGGAAACAATGGGAGACACTGCGGTTTACCATCGAGGTTTGTTCAAGCATGGTCCTTTGGATAATAGCACATTATTGTGCAGTTGCAGGAATCATTCTAATATTTAGGTTTCTTACAATTTGGTCTTGCACATGTAGGTCCTGCTATCAGAGGCTTAGACCCACTGTTCGACCCATTTTGCATATGGGTAAATGAGATGTCCATGAATATCAGTCAAGTTAAGAAACTTAGAAAGATTGTTAGGATGAAGAAACTTGTGAAGAATAATAGGAAGATCTTTGTTTGCACAATGAAGAAGACATCAGTCAACTCTAGGAAGGTACTAACTCTTTTACCTTGTTTTTACCCCTTACGCCATCAGTCAACTATAGGATGGTACTAACTCTTTTACTTTGTTTGCATATCTTTGTTTTCAGTACTTTTCAAAGCATTTCACCGATGATTACCTCTCAAACCACCTGCATGGTCAAGAGGTGAGGAAGGTATTAATTCAACACCCACGATACAATATTTAAGTCTTGCTGAAGAGGACAAAGATTGGGCGGGCAACTATCCATAGCCACTGGCCTAAAGTTGCAAGGACATTCAACATCACTGAAGGCTCAACATTTGCCTTCCGCTTCTGCAGTTTCCAAGATGAGTGCTACCTCTTGAGCATGCGTTGATTTTCCCTTGAAGAGGAAAGCGTGATGCAGCACAGTAGCATAAGTATTTTCCTCAGCTTTTGAGAACCAAGGTATCAATCCAGTAGGCGGCTACACTCAAATCCCTCGTACCTGCACAAAAAAAATAAGAACCTTGAAACCAACGCGATAAAGGGGTTGTCAATCCCTTCACGGCCACTTGCAAAAGTGAGATCTGATAGAGATAATAAGATAAATATTTTTGGTATTTTTATGATATAGATTGAAAAGTAAAGATTGCAAAATAAAGTAGATCGGAAACTTATATGATGGAAAATAGACCCGAGGGCCATAGGTTTCACTTGTGGCTTCTCTCAAGATAGCATAAGTATTACGGTGGGTAAACAAATTACTGTCGAGCAATTGATAGAAAAGTGCATAGTTATGAGAATATCTAGGCATGATCATGTATATAGGCATCACATCCGCGACAAGAAGATCGAAACAATTCTGCATCTACTACTATTACTCCACACATCGACCGCTATCCAGCATGCATCTAGAGTATTAAGTTCATAAGAAATAGTAACGCATTATGCAAGATGACATGATGTAGAGGGATAAACTCAAGCAATATGATATAAACCCCATCTCTTTATCCTCGATGGCAACAATACAATACGTGCCTTGCTGCCCCTGCTGTCACTTGGAAAGGACACCGCAAGATTGAACCCAAAGCTAAGCACTTCTCCCATTGCAAGAAAGATCAATCTAGTAGGCCAAACCAAACTAATAATTCGAAGAGACTTGCAAAGATAACTAATCATACATAAAAGAATTCAGAGGAGATTCAAATATTGTTCATAGATAGTCTTGATCATAAACCCACAATTCATCGGATCTGGACAAAAAGACCGCAAAAAGCATTACATCGAATAGATCTCCAAGAAGATCGAGGAGAACATTGTATTGAGATTCAAAGAGAGAGAAGAAGCCATCTAGCTAATAACTATGGACCCGAAGGTCTGAGGTAAACCACTCACACTTCATCGGAGAGGCTATGGTGTTGATGTAGAAGCCCTCCATGATCGGTTCCCCCTCCGGCGGAGCGCCGGAAAGGCCCCAAGATGGGATCTCACGGGTACAGTAGGTTGCGGCGGTGGAAATAGGGTTTCGTGGTGCTCTCGGATGTTTTCAGTATATATGAGTATATATAGGCAAAACAAGTCGGTTAGGGGAGCCACGAGGGGCCAACGAGGTAGGGGCGCGCCTCCCTGCCTCGTGGCTGCCTAGTTGCTTCCTTGACGTCCACTCCAAATTTCCTAGATTGCGTTTGTTCCAAAAACGACTCTCCCGAAGGTTTCATTCCGTTTGGACTCCTTTTGATATTCCTTTTCTTCGAAACACTGAAATAGGCAAAAAAAAAAAACAAAAAAATTGGACTGGGCCTCCGGTTAATAGGTTAGTCCCAAAAATAATAAAAAGTGCATAGTAAAGCCCATTAAACATCCAAAACAGATAATATAATAGCACGGAACAATAAAAAATTATAGATATGTTGGAGACGTATCAAGCATCCTCAAACTTAATTCCTGCTCGTCCTCGAGTAGGTAAATGATAAAAACAGATTTTTTTTTGATGTGGAATGCTACCTAGCATAATTCTCAATGTAATTTTCTTTATTGTGGCATGAATGTTCAGATCCAAAAGATTCAAGATAAAAGTTTAATATTGACATAAAAATAGTAATACTTCAAGCATGCTAACCAAGCAGTTTATGTCTTATCAAAATAACATAGCCAAAGAAAGCTTATCCCTACAAAATAATATAGTTTGGCCATGCTTCATTTATGTCACACAAAATGCTCCCATCATGCACAACCCCGGTTTCAGCCAAGCAATCGGTTCATACTTTTTAACGTGCTTCAACCTTTTCAACCCTCACGCAATACATGAGCATAAGCCATGGACATAGCACTATGGGTGGAGTAGAGTATGATAATAGGGATTATGTGAGAAAACAAAAAATGAGAAAGTCTCACATTGAAACGGTTAATCAATGGGCTATGGAGATGCCCATCAATTGATGTCAATACGAGGAGTAGGGATTGCCATGCAACGGATGCACTAGAGCTATAAATGTATGAAAGCTCATCAAAAAGAAACTAAGTGGGTGTGCATCCAACTTGCCTACTCACGAAGACCTAGGGCATTTTGAGGAAGCCCATCATTGGAATATACAAGCCAAGTTCTGTAATGAAAACTTCCCACTAGTATATGAAAGTGACAAAATAAGAAACTCTCTATCATGAAGATCATGGTGCTATTTTGAAGCACAAGTGTGGAAAAAGGATAGTAACATTGTCCCTTCTCTCTTTTTCTCTCATTTTTTTGGTGGGCTTCTTTGGCCTCTTTTATTTTTCATAAAGTCTGGAGACTCATCCCAACTTGTGGGGGAATCATAGTCTCCATTATCCTTTCCTCACATTGGACAACGCTCTAATAATGGAAATCATCACACTTCTATTTATTTACAACTCAAGAATTACAACTCAATACTTAGGAAAAAATATGACTCTATGTGAATGCCTCCGGCGGTGTACCGGGATATGCAATGAATCAAGAGTGACATGTATGAAAGAATTATAAAGGTGGCTTTGCCACAAATACGGTGTCAACTACATGATCATGCAAAGCAATATGACAATGATGGAGCATGTCATAATAAACTGAACGGTGGAAAGTTGCATGGCAATATATCTCGGAATGGCTATAGGTAGGTATGGTGGCTGTTTTGAGGAAGATATAAGGAGGTTTATGTGTGATAGTGCGCATCGTATCACGGGGTTTGGATGCACCGGCGAAGTTTGCACCAACTCTCAAGGTGAGAAAGGGCAATGCACGGTACCATAGAGGTTAGCAAATTGCGGAAGGGTAAGAGTGTGTATAATCCATGGACCTCACATTAGTCATAAAGAACTCATATACTTATTGCAAAAGTTTATTAGCCCTCGAAGCAAAGTACTACTACACATGCTCCTAGGGGAAGGGTTGGTAGGAGTTAACCATCGCGCGATCTCGACCTCCACTCATAAGGAAGGCAATCAAAGAACACCCCATGCTTCAAATTTGTCACACAACGTTCATCATACGTGCATGCTATGGTACTTGCCAACTTTAACACAAGTATTTCTCAATTTCATAATTACCCAACTAGCATGACTCTAAAATTACCACCTTTATATCTCAAAACAATTATCAAGTATCAAATTTATCATAGTGTTTAATGCACACTCCATATGAAAGTTTTTATTTTACCCAGCTTGGATGCCCATTATATTAGGACAGATTTTATAACCAAAGAATTACCATGCTGTTCTAAAATACTCTCAAAATAAGCATGAGAGATCAGTAATTTCTACAAAATAAAACCACCGCCGTGCTCTAAAAAGATATAAGTGAAGTACTAGAGCAAAATTATCTAGCTTAAAAGATATAAGTGAAGCACATAGAGTATTCTAATAAATTCCGATTCATGTGTGTCTCTCCAAAAGGTGTGTACAACAAGTATGATTGTGATAAACTAAAAAGCAAAGACTCAAACCATAGAAGACGCTCCAAGCAAAACACATATCATGTGGTGAATAAAAATATAGCCTCAAGTAAAGTTACCGATAGACGAAGACGAAAGAGGGGATGCCTTCCGGGGCATCCCCAAGCTTAGGCTTTTGGTTGTCCTTGAATTTTACCTTGGGGTGCATTGGGCATCCCCAAGCTTAGGCTCTTGCCACTCCTTATTCCATAATCCATCAAATCTTTACCCAAAAACTTGAACACTTCACAACACAAAACTCAACTGAAAATCTCATGAGCTTCGTTAGCGAAATAAAACAAACCACCACTTTAAGGTACTGTAATGAACTCATTATTTATTTATATTGCTGTTAAACCTACTGTATTCCAACTTCTCTATGGTTCATACCCCCCGATACTAGCCATAGATTCATCAAAATAAGCAAACAACACACGAAAAACAGAATCTGTCAAAAACAGAACAGTCTGTAGCAATCTGTAAGTTTCGAATACTTCTGGAACCCCAAAACTTCTACCAAATTAGGAAGTCCTAGATAATTTTTTTATTAATCTTCTTCAAAAATAATCAACTGAAAATCACATTTCTGTGATTTATGAAAAGTATTCTCATGCGCGCAAAAGTTTCTGTTTTTCAGCAAGATCAAATTAACTATCACCGTAGGTTATCCTAAAGGTTTTATTTGGCACAAACACTAATTAAAACATAAAACCACATCTAAACAGAGGCTAGATGAATTATTTATTACTAATCGAACAAAAAGTAAAGAACAAAAATAAAATTGGGTTTCCTCCCAACAAGCGCTATCGTTTAACGCCCCTAGCTAGGCATAAAAGCGAGAATAGATCTAAGTATTTCCATCTTTGGTATTCAATTCATAGGTGGCTCTCATAATAGATTCATAAGGTAATTTGATTTTCTTCCTAGGAAAGTGTTCCATGCCTTTCCTTAATGGAAATTGGAATCTAATATTTCCTTCTTTCATATCAATAATTGCACCAATCGTTCTAAGGAAAGGTCTACCAAGAATAATAGGACATGAAGGATTGCAATCTAATCAAGGACAATAAAATCTACGGGCACATAATTACTATTTACAACAATAAGAACATCATTAATCCTTCCCATAGGTTTCTTAATGGTGGAATCCGCAAGGTGCAAGTTTAAAGAGCAATCATCAAATTCACGGAAACCTAACACATCACATCAAGTTTTTGGAATCGTGGAAACACTAGCACCCAAATCACACAAAGCATAGTATTCATTATTTTTAAATTTCATTTTAATAGTAGGTTCCCACTCATCATAAAGTTTTCTAGGGATAGAAACTTCTAATTTAAGTTTTTCTTTATAAGATTGCATTAAAGCATCAATGATATGTTTAGTAAAAGCTTTATTTTGACTATAAGCATGAGGAGAATTTAACACGAATTGCAACAAGGAAATAAAATCAATTAAAGAACAATTATCATAATTAAATTCCTTGAAATCCAAAATAGTAGGTTCATTGCTATGTAAAGTTTTGACTTCTTCAATCCCACTTTTACCAATTTTTGCATCAAGATCTAAAAACTTTGAATCATCGGGATGCCTCTTAACTAAAGTTGACTCATCTCTAGTCGTATCATTATCAAGGTTCATATTGCAAAACAAAGATTTAATAGGAGACACATCAATAACTTTTAGATATTCATCCCTATTATCATGAAAACTAGAAGAACTCACTTTTACAAAGCAATCCTTTTTTGCACACATTCTAGCGGTTATTTCTTTGACCTCATCAATGGAAATTATCATGGCTTTGAGGGACTCATTGATATCATGCTTAGGCGGAATAGATCTAAGTTTCAAAGAATCAACATCAAGAGAAATTCTATCCACGTTCCTAGCCAACTCATCAATCTTAGGCAATTTTTCTTCAAGCGAAGCATTGAAATTCCTTTGATAAATCATAAACTCTTTAACACTAATCTCAAAATCAGAGGGCAACTTATTAAAATTTCCATAAGAGTTGTTGTGGGAATTACCATAATTATTAGAGGAATTACTAGGGAACGGCCTAGGATTAAAGTTTCCTCTATAAGTGTTGTTACCAAAATTGTTCCTACCAACAAAATTCAGATCCATAGATTCATTATGATTCTCAATCAAAGTGGCTAAAGGCATACCATTAGGATCAGAGGAAACACTCTTATTAGGAAACAATTTCATAAGTTCATCCATCTTTCCACTCAAAACATTTATCTCTTCTATCGCATGAACCTTTTTACTAGTAGATCTTTCGGTGTGCCATTGAGAATAATTAATCATAATATTATCTAGGAGTTTAGTAGCTTCTCCTAAAGTGATTTCCATAAAAGTGCCTCCCGTGGCCAAATCTAAAAGATTTCCAGAAGAAAAATTCAATCCGGCATAACTTTTTTGTATAATCATCCATAAATTCAAACCATGTGTAGGGCAATTACGTATGATTAATTTCATTCTCTCCCAAGCTTGTGCAAAATGTTCATGATCAAGTTGCTTAAAATTCATAATATTGTTTCTAAGAGAGATGATCTTAGCGGGAGGAAAATACTTAGAGATAAAAGCATATTTGCATTTATTCCATGAATCTATACTATTTTTAGGCAAAGATGAAAACCAAGTTTTAGCACGATCTCTAAGTGAAAACGGAAATAGCTTCAATTTAACAATATCATTATCCACATCTTTCTTCTTTTGCATATCGCACAAATCAACAAAGTTGTTTAGATGTGTAGCGGCATCTTCACTAGGAAGGCCAGAGAATTGATCTTTCATGACAAGATTCAACAAAGCAGCATTAATTTCGCAAGATTCAGCATCGGTAATAAGAGCAATCGGGGTGTTAAGAAAATCATTGTTGTTGGTATTGGAAAAATCACACAATTTAGTATTATCTTGAGCCATCGTGACAAACAATCCAACACACAAGCACACAAGAGGCAGGCGAAAAATAGGCGAACGGGAAAAAGAGGGCGAATAAAACGGCAAGGGTGAAGTGGGGGAGAGGAAAACGGGAGGCAAATGGCAAATAATGTAATGCGAGGGATAAGAGTTTGTGATGGGTACTTGGTATGTCTTGACTTGCACGTAGACTCCCCGGCAATGGCGCCAGAAATCCTTCTTGCAACCTCTTGAGCATGCGTTGTTTTCCCTTGAAGAGGAAAGGGTGATGCAGCAAAGTAGCGTAAGTATTTCCCTCAATTTTTTAGAACCAAGGTATCAATCCAGTAGGAGGCTACACTCAAATCCCTCGTACCTGCACAAACAAATAAGAACCTTGCAACCGATGCGATAAAGGGGTTGTCAATCCCTTCACGGCCACTTGCAAAAGTGAGATCTGTTAGAGATAATAAGATAAATATTTTTGGTATTTTTATGATATAGATTGAAAAGTAAAGATTGCAAAATAATGTAGATCAGAAACTTATATGATGGAAAATAGACCCGGGGGCCATAGGTTTCACATGTGGCTTCTCTCAAGATAGCATAAGTATTACGGTGGGTGAACAAATTACTGTCGAGCAATTGATAGAAAAGTGCATAGTTATGAGAATATCTAGGCATGATCATGTATATAGGCATCACATCCGCGACAAGTAGATCGAAACAATTCTGCATCTACTACTATTACTCCACACATCGACCGCTATCCAGCATGCATCTAGAGTATTAAGTTCATAAGAAATAGTAACGCATTATGCAAGATGACATGATGTAGAGGGATAAACTCAAGCAATATGATATAAACCCCATCTCTTTATCCTCGATGGCAACAATACAATACGTGCATAGTTATGAGAATATCTAGGCATGATCATGTATATAGGCAAGACGTCCGCGACAAGTAGATCGAAACGATTCTGCATCTACTACTATTGGTCCACACACCGACCGCTATCTAGCATGCATCTAGAGTCTTATGTTCATAAGAGCAGAGTAACGCATTAGGCAAGATGACATGATGTAGAGGGATAAACTCAAGCAATATGATATAAACCCCATCTTTTTATCCTCGATGGCAACAATACAATACGTGCCTTGCTGCCCCTGCTGTCACTGGGAAAGGATACCGCAAGATTGAACCCAAAGCCAAGCACTTCTCCCATTGCAAGAAAGATCAATCTAGTAGGCCAAACCAAACTGATAATTTGAAGAGACTTGCAAAGATAACAAATCATACATAAAAGAATTTAGAGGAGATTCAAATATTGATCATAGATAATCTTGATCATAAATCCACAATTCATCGGATCTCGACAAACAGACCGCAAAAGGTATTACATCGAATAGATCTCTAAGAAGAACGAGGAGAACTTTGTATTGAGATCCAAAGAGAGAGAAGAAGCCATCTAGCTAATAACTATGGACCCGAAGGCCTGAGGTAAACTACTCACACTTCATCGGAGAGGCTATGGTGTTGATGTAGAAGCCCTCCATGATCGATTCCCCCTCCGGCGGAGCGCCGGAAAAGGCCCCAAGACGGGATCTCACGGTTACAGAAGGTTGTGGCGGTGGAAATAGGGTTTCGTTGTGCTCTCGGATGTTTTCAGGGTATATGAGTATATATAGGCGAAATAAGTCGGTCAGGGGAGCCACGAGGGGCCCATGAGGGTGGGGGCGCGCCTACCCCCCTGGGCGCGCCTTCCTGCCTCGTGGCCGCCTCGTTGCTTCCTTGACGTCCACTCCAAGTTTCTTGGATTGCATTTGTTCCAAAAAAGACTCTCCCGAAGGTTTCGTTCCGTTTGGACTCCATTTGATATTCCTTTTCTGTGAAACACTGAAATAGGCAAAAAAAACAGCAATTTGGACTGGGCCTCCGGTTAATAGGTTACTCCCAAAAATAATATAAAAGTGCATAGTAAAGCCCATTAAACATCCAAAACAGATAATATAATAGCATGGAACAATCAAAAATTATAGATACGTTGGAGACGTATCACTGAGATTCATCTGTCTATTTACCGTTTATGATGCTACTTCCCAAAGGTTTTTGATGTTGCATGTGAAACTTGGTGCTATTGTGTAATGGCAGAACTGAGTGCTGAAGCGATCTGATATAATTCGATTATGAAATCTTGGTTGCTGTTATACGGATATGAAATATCTGGTGTGTTTTTATAAGAAATATCAATTTGATTAGTACATGGATTATCAATAATAGGCTAATTACCCTGCTTATTGGGGTTTTCTATTGCATACGGTTACTCAGACAACACCATGGGCGATGAGCTCAAACAACACGCACGGTTTATAGAAAGTAGGCGTGTTCGATCAACTAACAATCACACACGGCTTCCGGCAGAGAACTGTTTGCGTTAGGCCACCTTGCACAAATGTTTCCACACAAAAAACTGTGTGTTATATACATAAGAGCGGAAATGTTTTTCTGGGATTCACTGTGTGGGATGTACATACGAACGAAAACAATTGGGATTCTATGCCTCACCCGATCGCACATGAGTCAGCTTGTGTGCTAGTGTAGCGACAAGACCTCAAACAATCTGATCTCTGTGCATCAGTGTCATCCCTGGATCAGTAATGCTGACACGCACAATACTTGAAGGATTTATAACAGAGTAGCAATCACACACTTATTACATCGAAATATCTCCGAAGAGAACTTATTACAATAAATATGGCTTAAGGCCATCTAATAGCGATAACAGCGGAAGGCTTGGAAGATAAGTGAGTCCATTAACTCCAACGGCATCACCGAGTATAGAACCACGATCCTAAGGCATCTTACTCGTCATCTGAAAAGTCTGCAACATGAACGTTGTAGCCCGAAAACGGGTCAGCACATGGAATATGTTGGCAAAGTAACACATAGAGAGTAATGAAAAGAATAAAGCTATACTACATGCATATTTGGCTGGTGGAAAGCTCTATGGTTACGGTTTTGCATAAAGCCAGTTTTTCCCTACTGCAAAGGAATAAATTTATTTAACTATCATGGTGGTTGTTAAACATTGAGAATGGTTGACAACATTCTCAATCCCAATTAAGTAACATCATCATTAAACAAACCCAACAATATTAATTAGAGTAACATGATGAGATTCACATGATAATCCAAGTACTAGATACTCAAAACGTCCATAACCGGAGACACGGCTAATCATGATTCGTTTATACACTCTGCAGAGGTTGCTCACTTTTCCCCACAAGACTCGATCTCCTCCGTTGGGATTCTCGCACTACATGGTGTTTGAGAAACGGATGACCGAGACATAGTCTTTCAGAAGCGCTACCACATTACGATGGGTAGACCGTACCGACCTACATCCCCTACATCTGCTAGTCTACCACTGTAAGAGTTCGCACGACTTAGTCAACTATGCTAGAGCCCATAATAGCATGTGGCCGCACACGGAAGTTTCTAGGATGAATAATCTTATGATCCCTTTGAGCCTGGGTGGCGGTCCAAAAACAAACAGGCAATCCTGGAATACCCAGGTATCTCAATCCACCCGATGTGTATTAAAGTTGCCACCTTAAATAAACCATTAGATTATCAGTCTCACATTTGTCATGGATACACTCACCCAATCCACGTCTACTAGCATAGCATGGCATAATAAGCAAACGTAGAAGTGACTCCCAAGGTTTGGTAATAGAACAGGTGATAGGTACTACCTCATCTACTTCCCAAAACCCACATATTAATCAGATCCTAATCATGCAATGATTGAGGGTTGATCTAATGCAATAAAAACTGGGTAGTAAAGAGGTATGATCAAAGTGTTACTTGCCTTGCTGATGATCCATGAAACCTAGGGATTCAAGTAGCAAGCGCGCAATCCGGTACTCTATCGCAAGCAAACAAACAAACAAGCATACAATAAGTACTCATCTAATGCACGGTAAAACTCAAATAAGAGGTCTAACCAGAAAATTCAACTTAAGAACTCCGGTTTGCAAAAAGAATCAAATCGAACGAAGAAACAAAACTGAAACAATGAAAGAAACAAGCTTCGTTTACTAATCTGGACCTAAGTCAAATTTTACAGAATCAAAAACTTGTTTGAGAACATTATTTAGAATGAGGGTTTCGTGATTTAAACTCTAGGCGCTTGAATCGTATGATTCCGATAAACGAGCGAAAAGATAAACTAGAACGAAAATCGGATCGAAATCGCGATCGGAAAAATCACGGAATAAATCCGAGAAAAGAAAACGACGGACAAGTTAATGAACGAACGTTCGTTATCTGATTCTAAACGGGATGCGTCCGTTAAAATGAACGAAGGAGCGAATGCTCGCTAAAAAATAAATCGATAAAACCGATCTAAATAAAAAATCAAGGTTTTCATAAAAAACCAAGTGGTTTTCTTTTAAAAACCGTCCGCGGCAGCTGCTCGGCAAGACCTCGGCGAGATCCTCCGGCTGGGCGGGCGGCTCGGCTGGGCTGGCTAAAGGCGGCGGGCTCCGCGACGGGTGGCGTGGTCTTGGCGGTGGCGATGGCGGCTGCGGCGGCGGCGGCGGCGACGAGGCGGCGGGCGGTCGCCCCGGCAGTGAGGTGTCGGCGGCGGCTGCGACTCTGGGCTTGGGGCGGGTGGTATTTAAGAGGGGGAGGCGGCTCTCGACTTGGGAGGGGGTCGGGCGGCGGCGGCTCGGACTCTCCCGAGTCCGGCGGCGGCACGGGATGGGAGGCGGTGGCAGGCGGGCGGCTGGGCGCTGGGCTTCGCCATTTTCATGGGAGTTTTTTAAATAATTTCACGAACAGAAAAAAATTCTAGAAAAATAAATAAAATCTAAAAATACCAAAATGAATTTTCATCATCCAAGTAAAATATTTAGAAAAAGATGAACATTTATTTGGTCCTAAAATGCATTTTTTTTAAAATCGTGCAATTTTTCCTAAATTCACATGATAATCCAAGTACTAGATACTCAAAACGTCCATAACCGGAGACACGGCTAATCATGATTAGTTTATACACTCTGCAGAGGTTGCGCACTTTTCCCCACAAGACTCGATCTCCTCCGTTGGGATTCTCGCACTACATGGTGTTTGAGAAATGGATGATCGAGACATAGTCTTTCAGAAGCGCTAGCACCTTACGATGGGTAGAACGTACCAACCTACATCCCCTACATCTGCTAGTCTACCACTGTAAGAGTTCGCACGACTTAGTCAACTTTGCTAGAGCCCATAATAGCATGTGGCTGCACACGGAAGTTTCTAGTATGAATAATCTTATGATCCCTTTGAGCCTGGGTGGCGGTCCAAAAACAAACAGGCAATCCTGGAATACCCAAGTACCTCAATCCACCCAGATGTGTATTAAAATTTCCACCTTAAATATACCATTAGATTATCAATCTCACATCTGCCATGGATACACTCACCCAATCCACGTCTACTAGCATAGCATGGCATAATAAGCAAACGTAGAAGTGACTCCCAAGGTCTGGTAATAAAACAGGTGATAGGTACTACCTCATCTACTTCCCAAAACCCACATATTAATCAGATCTTAATCATGCAATGATTGAGGGTTGATCTAATGCAATAAAAACTGGGTAGTAAAGAAGTATGATCAAAGTGTTACTTGCCTTGATGATGATCCGTGAAACCTAGGGATTCGAAGTAGCAAGCGGCGCAATCCGGGTACTCTATCGCAAGCAAACAAACAAACAAGCATACAATAAGTACTCATCTAATGCACGGGTAAAACTCAAATAAGAGGTCTAACCAGAAAATTCAACTTAAGAACTCCGGTTTGCAAAAAGAATCAAATCGAACGAAGAAACAAAACTCAAACGGCGAAAGAAACAAGCTTCATTTACTAATCTGGACCTAAGTCAAATTTTACATAATCAAAAACTTGTTTGAGTAGATTATTCGGAAAGAGGGTTTCATGACGAAACTCTAGGCGCTTGAATCGACTGATTCCGGTAAACGAGCGAAAAGATAAACTAGAACGAAAATCGGATCGGAAATCATGATCAGAAAAATCGCGGAATAAATCCGAGAAAAAGAAAAACGACGAACAAGTTAACGAACGAACGTTCGTTATCTGATTCTAAACGAAGGATGCGTCCGTTAAAACGAACGAAC
Source organism: Aegilops longissima (assembly GCA_021605205.1). NCBI lineage: Eukaryota > Viridiplantae > Streptophyta > Magnoliopsida > Poales > Poaceae > Aegilops > Aegilops longissima. Next base: position 633,139,079 of record CM038681.1, on the reverse strand, counting down.
GAGCGAACACTCGCTAAAAAAATAAACCGATAAAACCGATCTAAATAAAAAAAAATCTAGGGTTTTCATAAAAAAAACCCAAAGTGGTTTTCTTAAAAAAACGGTCCGGCGGCGGCGGCTCGGGCAGTACCTCGGCGAGGTCCTCCGGCGGGGCGGGGCTGGCTAGGGGTGGCGTGGCGGCGGCGGCACGAGGCGGCGGGCGGGTCGGCTCGGCAGGGGTGGGCGGCGGCGGCTGCGACTCGGGGCTCAGTGGGGCCCCGGGTGGTATTGAGGGCGAGGCGGCGGCTCCGACTTGGGAGGGTTGGGCGGGGCGGCTCGGACTCTCCCGAGTCCCGGTGGCGGCACGGAGACGGGAGGCGGTGGCGGGCGGGCGGCCTAGCTCGGTGGGCTTCGCCCGGTCGAGCATGAGGAGTTTTTAAATAATTTCGCCAAACAGAAAAAAAATTCTAGAAAAATAAATAAAATCTAAAATACCAAAATAAATTTTCATCACCCAAATAAAATATTTAGAAAAAGATGAACATTTATTTGGTCTTGAAATGCATGTTTTAAATCAGGCAATTTTTCCTAAATTCAAATAAAATAGCAAAAACACCAAAATAAATCTTATTTGATTTTTTTATTAAATCCTCCTTATTTCTTTATTTTGGGAAAGTCATTTTATTCCCTCTATTTTATTTTTATGATTGAAATAATTGAAGATAAAATAAATAAAATCAAATGATCCTATTTTTCAAAATTTGAGAAAACCCAAATATGAAAAATAACGAAATCCCCAACTCTCTCCGTGGGTCCTTGAGTTGCGTAGAATTTCTAGGATCAAGGCAAAATGCATTAAAATATGATATGCAATAATGATCTGTTTCTATAACATTCCAAATTGAAAATTTGGGATGTTACAAACCTACCCCTTAAGATGAATCTCGCCCTCGAGATTCAGGTTGGCTAGAAAATAGGTGAGGTGGTCCTTCAAAGAAATCTTCCTCTCGCTCCTGTGTGACTTCATCCTCGGTGTGGTGGCTCCACCGAACTTTACAAAACTTGATAACCTTGCTGCGGGTGACTCGGCTGGCATATTCAAGAATCTTAACTGGTTTCTCCTCATAGGTCAAATCACTGTCCAACTGAATCGCCTCTAGCGGCACTGTATCTCTCAGCGGTATATCAGCCATCTATGCGTGGCACTTCTTCAACTGGGAAACGTGGAACACATCGTGAACTCCTGGCAATCCCTCAGGCAATTCCAACTTGTAGGCAACCTCTCCCATACGTTCCAAAACTTTGTATGGTCCCACAAAACGTGGCACTAACTTTCCTTTAACACCAAAATGCTTGACTCCTCGAAGTGGAGATACACGAAGATAGACTCTATCTCCGACTTCGTAAACTGTCTCCTTGCGTTTTGCATCTGCGTAGCTTTTCTGCCTGGACTGGGCTACCTTGAGCCTCTCGCGAATCAACTTCACTTTCCCTTCAGACTCCTTGATCAAATCTGGTCCAGACAACTGACGGTCTCCAACTTCGTCCCAAGACAACGGGGTTCTGCACCTCCTTCCGTATAAGGCTTCGAAAGGGGCCATTTTCAAACTGGACTGATAGCTGTTGTTGTAAGAGAACTCTGCATATGGCAAAATGTTGTCCCAACTAGGTCCATAATCTAGCGCACAAGCTCTCAACATATCCTCCAAAATCTGATTGACTCTTTCGATCTGTCCATCTGTCTGCGGGTGAAAAGCTGTACTGAACTCTAGTTTGGTACCCAAGGATTCGTACAACTGATTCCAAAATTTTGGCGTGAACTGAGTTCCTCTATCTGATACAATGCTCCTTGGAACTCCATGCAGACATACGATCTTGGTCATGTATATCTTGGCCAACTTAGCACTGGTGTAAGTGGTCTTCACTGGAATGAAATGAGCTACCTTCGTCAAACGATCGACTACAACCCAAATCGAGTCATAGCCTGAACGATTCCTAGGCAATCCTGTGATAAAATCCATGCCTAGCTTATCCCACTTCCATTCGGGTATCGACAATGGTTGCAACAATCCTGCTGGCTTCTGATGCTATGCTTTTACTCTCTGACATACATCACAAACTGCTACATACTCCACAATATCCTTCTTCATTCCAGTCCACCAGAAAGTCTCTATCAAATCCAAGTACATCTTGGTATTCCACAGGTGAATTGAATACGGCGAATCATGGGCCTCTTGCAAAATCAACTTCCTGATCTCTGGGTCATTAGGCACATAAACACGGTCTTCAAACCATAAGGTATCGTGCTCATCCTCACGAAATCCCTTGGCTTTTCCTTTGCTCAACTTCACCTTTATCTCAGCAATTTCCTTGTCGGTTTTCTGAGCTTCTCTGATCTTATCCATCAAAGTCGACTGAATTTCCAATGTTGCTACATAGCCTCTCGGAACTATCTCCAAACATAGTTCGCAAAGGTCCTCGGCTAACTCCTTTGGCAATCCTGCGGTCATGAGTGTATTGACATGACTCTTACGGCTCAACGCGTCGGCTACTACATTAGCCTTTCTGGGGTGATACTGCAATCTCATATCATAATCTTTGATGAGCTCTAACCATCTCCTTTGCCTGAGATTCAACTCCTTCTGCGTGAAAATGTACTTCAAACTCTTGTGATCCATGTACATCTCACAATGATTTCCGATAAGAAAATGTCTCCATGTCTTCTAACTCCAAATCATGTGTGGCATAATTTAACTCATGAGTTTTAAGCTTTCGTGACGCATAAGAAACAACTCTTCCCTCCTGCATAAGTACTGCTCCAAGTCCTCGACGTGAAGCATCGCAATACACCTCATAATCCTTGGTCTGATCTAGCAGAATTAATACTGGTGAGGTGAATAGACGTTCCTTCAACTCTTGGAAACTGGCCTCACATTCCTCAGCCCAATTGAACTTGGTATGTTTCTTCAACAATTCCGTCATGGGCTTCACTATCTTTGAAAAATTCTCAATGAATCTCCGGTAGTATCCTGCCAGTCCAAGCAAACTCCTGATCTCCCCAACTGTCGTTGGTGCTACCCAATTTGTCACGTGACAACCTTCGTGGGGTCTACTGCTATTCCTTCTCCGGATATCACATCTCCGAGGAATCCAACTTCCTTCAACCAAAACTCACATTTGCTGAACTTGGCGTATAGCTGGTGTTCCCTGAGCTTCTCCAACACCAAACGCGAATGCTCCATATGCTCCTCTTCGTTCTTTGAGTAGACCAAGATATCATCAATGAACACCACGACGAACTTATCTAGAAACTCCATAAATACTTTGTTTATCATGTTCATGAAATAGGCAGGTGCGTTAGTCAGACCAAATGACATAACGGTATACTCGTACAACCCGTATCTGGTGGTAAAAGCCGTCTTAGGTATATCCTGCTCTCGAATCTTCAACTGATGGTATCCTGATCGCAAATCGATCTTAGAAAATACCTTTGCTCCCTGCAATCGGTCAAACAGATCATTTATCATCGGTAGTGGGTACTTGTTCTTGATGGTTACTGCATCCAATCCTCGATAATCAAACACCATTCTTAATGATCCGTCCTTCTTCTCCACTAGAAGTACTGGTGATCCCCAAGGTGAAGAACTTGGGCGAATGTACCCTTTATCCAGTAACTCCTTAATCTGACTTCTAATCTCTTCCAAATCTTTTGCTGGCATCCTGTATGGTCTCTTGGATATCGGCCCTGTGCCTGGCAAAAGCTCAATCAGAAACTCGATGTCTCTATCCGTGGCATGCCTGGCAACTCTTCCGAAATACATCAGGAAAGTCCTTCACTACTGGTACTTCCTCCTGTACAACTCCTGATAAGGAATTTACGTGCATCCTCTTCGGCTCATGTATGGATACATACTTGATCCTCTTTCCTTCTAGGGTTGTAAGTAAAATTGTCTTACTGGCACATTCAATGTTCCCGCCATACTTCGATAACCAATCCATGCCTAATATCACATCCAATCCTTGTGATTCCAATACTATTAGTTTTGAGGGGAACACGTAGTTACCAATCCTTAAGGGTAACCGATCACACCATAGCCTGGCCATATACTCTGCTCCAGGCGAGGTTACTAACATGGGTGTCTTGAGGGCTTGGTTTGGCAATTTATACTTATCCACAAATCCCCTTGATATGTATGAATGCGATGCACCAGTATCAAAAAGAACGAGTGCAGTAAATGACTTAACCAAAAACTTACCTATTACTGCATCTGGTTGGGCTTCAACCTCCTCCACGCTAACGTGGTTCACCCGTCCTCTGTTGAAAGGGTTTGGCTTCTTCCCAGAGCTTCCATTGCTATTACCATTCTGGCCTTCAGGACATTCATTGGCATAATGTCCGGTCTTCTGGCATTTAAAGCAAGTGACTTGACTCAGATCTCTCTTGGCTGGGGTTGAGGGGTTGGTACGGTTCTGGCTACTACTTCCTCCATTTTCGTTACCATTCTTGGAACCATTATGGTTGTGTGTGCTACCACCTGCATGCGTATGCTGGAACTGTCCTCCCGACTTCGGGGTAAAACGTGGCTTCTGTTGAGCTCCAGAATTGTACTTCCCTTGTCCATACTTCCTCTTGCGGTTTTCAATCTGCTGCTGCTTCCCTTCAATCATGAGAGCACGGTCTACCAACTCCTGTTAGTTGTTGAAACTTGCTACCATCAACTACATGCTCAGCTCATCATCCAGACCTTCCAGAAACTTCTCTTGCTTAGCGACATCCGTAGCAACGTCATCTGGGGCATAACGTGCTAGCTTACTGAAGTCATCCACATACTGGCCAACTGTACGTCCTCCCTGGCGTAAGTTGCGAAACTCGCGCTTCTTCATGGCCATAGCTCCTGCTGAAACATGCGCAGTACGAAAAGCCTGCTGGAACTGATCCCATGTGACAGTGTCTACTGGATAGGTTGCTGTGAAATTCTCCCACCATGATGCTACGGGTCCCTCAAGTTGATGTGCGGCAAATCACACCTTCTCCGCATCTGTGCATCCTACAGTGGTCAACTCTCTGGCTGTCTTGCGAAACCAATCATCTGCAACAATCGGCTCGGTGCTACTGGAAAACACCGGCGGATTCAACCTAAGGAAACGGGTTAAGTGATCAACAGGCGGTGGTGCTGGTGGGTTGTTGTTGTTGTTGTTTCCCTGATTCTGATTCTGGACTAGTATCTGCATCAATGCATTCTGCTGCTGGATTAACTGGGTGAGCTCCGGTGGGAAACAAATCCGTTGTCACATCTCGGAGGAATCTGAGGGTTTAGAAAAGATGAGAATATAGAATAGAATGAGGTCTAGAGGGAAAACACTACCCATATGCACATGAGGCAAATTTCAATCAAAACACTTGATTCAAACAAGCAAGGGCATACAACGGTCTATCTATCGTTACAAAAGTGCTTGAACTAGATACATGGAGGGAAATTCTACTACTGTTTTGGTGGCCTACTAGAAAAATTGCTCCGATGAAGACTCCATGATATCTGCTCCAGCTTCATCTACATAGTCATCATCACTATCATCCGGGTCGGAGTCGGTGTCGTCGATGATGATGTAATTCTCGGGGCAAGTGCAATCTTCGTCTCCCCCAGTTGCTAGAAATCCCGTGAACACTCTTAGGTTCTTCTTCAGATCTTCATTCTTCTCGACTAGCGTTGCTATTTCCTCCTCATGTCCATCATGTGTAGACTTGAGTTCTTCCTCTAGTTCTGTGATCTTGGTCATGGCTTTCTTCAAATCCATCATACCTGCGCACATCTGGTTCTCCTGGCGTCGAATGTGCTGGTTTAACTCCTGGATGAAAGCTGCAATTGATCTGTCTTTCCTGGTGTTAATCATCTCCCATTTCTCATCTCGGCGCCCACAAATCTGGTAGGTAGTATCCTTAAGCTCCTTGTGGTAAACTTCTCCAATCCGTCCCATGGTGATGTGGGCTGCCATGCTCTTTCCTAGGCTCCAGGTTGGTGCATCAAAGGAAAACTCTATGGGCTCAGTGACGGGCATGAACGTCCTTCCTGGGACTTGAACTTGAATCATCCAGCGCTCCTCTTCAGGTAAAGTGGCATTGTAGGTTCTGGTGAAGCTTGGTACTCAGATCTTCAGGTACTTGGTAACTTCCTTCAGGTGTCGTCCAAAGGGTATATCTTCATCCGGTTGCATGAACTTGTTCCTTGCATCCGTCATCCTAGAAGAGTAGAAAAGATGAGGACTTAGAAATGAGAAGAGAGAGTAGTGATCTATGGCTTTTGCTTAGTGGTCGTGTCCTACAGTCAACGTGTGCTCTGATACCATCTTGTAGCGACGAGACCTCAAACAGTCTGATCTCTGTGCATCGTTGTCATCCTCGGATCAAGAATGTCTTGACACGCATACGAAGATTTGAAGGATTTACAGCAGAGTAGCAATCACACACTTATTATATCGAAATGTCTCCAAAGAGAACTTATTACAATAAATATGGCTTAAGGCCATCTAATAGCGATAACAGCAGAAGGCTTGGAAGATAAGTGAGTCCATCAACTCCAACGGCATCACTGAGTATAGAACCACGATCCTAAGGCATCTTACTCGTCGTCTGAAAAGTCTGCAACATGAACGTTGCAGCCCGAAAACAGGTCAGCACATGAAATATGCTGGCAAAGCAACACATAGAGAGTAATGAAAAGAATAAAGCTATACTACATGCATATTTGGCTGGTGGAAAGCTCTATGGTTACAGTTTTGCATAAAGCCAGTTTTTCCCTACTGCAAAGGAATAAATTTATTTAACTATCATGGTGGTTGTTAAACATTGAGAATGGTTGACAACATTCTCAATCCCAATTAAGTAACATCATCATTAAACAAACCCAACAATATTAATTAGAGTAACATGATGAGATTCACATGATAATCCAAGTACTAGATACTCAAAACGTCCATAACCGGAGACACGGCTAATCATGATTCGTTTATACACTCTGCAGAGGTTGCTCACTTTTCCCCACAAGACTCGATCTCCTCCGTTGGGATTCTCACACTACATGGTGTTTGAGAAACGGATGACCGAGACATAGTCTTTCAGAAGCGCTAGCACATTACGATGGGTAGACCGTACCGACCTACATCCCCTACATCTGCTAGTCTACCACTGTAAGAGTTCGCACGACTTAGTCAACTATGCTAGAGCCCATAATAGCATGTGGCGCATTACGGAAGTTTCTAGGATGAATAATCTTATGATCCCTTTGAGCCCGGGTGGCGGTCCAAAACAAACAGCAATCTGGAATACCTGTATCTCAATCCACCGATGTGTATTAAAGTTGCCACCTTAAATAAACCATTAGATTATCGGTCTCACATTTGTCATGGATACACTCACCCAATCCACGCCTACTAGCATAGCATGGCATAATAAGCAAACGTAGAAGTGACTCCCAAGGTTTGGTAATAGAACAGGTGATAGGTACTACCTCATCTACTTCACAAAACCCACATATTAATCAGATCCTAATCATGCAATGATTGAGGGTTGATCTAATGCAATAAAAACTGGGTAGTAAAGAGGTATGATCAAAGTGTTACTTGCCTTGTCGATGATCCATGAAACCTAGGGATTCAAGTAGCAAGTGGCTAACTGGGTACTCTATCGCAAGCAAACAAACAAACAAGCATACAATAAGTACTCATCTAATGCACGGGTAAAACTCAAATAAGAGGTCTAACCAGAAAATTCAACTTAAGAACTCCGGTTTGCAAAAAGAATCAAATCGAACGAAGAAACAAAACTGAAACAGCGAAAGAAACAAGCTTCGTTTACTAATCTGGACCTAAGTCAAATTTTACAGAATCAAAAACTTGTTTGAGAACATTATTTAGAATGAGGGTTTCGTGACGAAACTCTAGGCGCTTGAATCGTATGATTCCGATAAACGAGCGAAAAGATAAACTAGAACGAAAATCGGATCAGAAATCGCGATCAGAAAAATCACGGAATAAATCCGAGAAAAAGAAAAACGACGGACAGGTTAATGAACGAACGTTCGTTATCTGATTCTAAACGAAGGATGCGTCCGTTAAAATGAACGAAGGAGCGAATGATCGCTAAAAAAATAAATCGATAAAACCGATCTAAATAAAAAAATCAAGGTTTTCATAAAAAAACCGAAGTGGTTTTCTTTTAAAAAACGGTCCGGCGGCAGCGGCTCGGGCAGTAGCTCGGCGCAATCCTCCGGCGGGCCGGGGCGGCTCGTGGGCTGGCTAGGCGGCGGGCTCGGCGACGGGTGGCGTGGTGCGGCGGTGGCGTGGCGGCGGCGCGACGGCGGCGGCGGACGAGGCGGCGGGTCGCCGCCCCGGCAGTGAGGTGGCGGCGGCGGCTGCGACTGGGCTTGTGGGGCGGGGTGGTATTTAAGAGGGGGAGGCGGCGGCTCGACTTGGGAGGGGGGCGGCGGCGGCGGCTCGGACTCTCCCGAGTCCGTGGCGGCACGGATGGGAGGCGGTGGCAGGCGGGCGGCTGGCTGGCGCTGGGCTTCGCCCATTCAAGTATGGAGTTTTTTTAAATAATTTCGCCGAACAGAAAAAAAATTCTAGAAAAATAAATAAAAATCTAAAAATACCAAAATGAATTTTCATCATCCAAGTAAAATATTTAGAAAAAGATGAACATTTATTTGGTCCTAAAATGCATTTTTTTAAAATCGTGCAATTTTTCCTAAATTCACATGATAATCCAAGTACTAGATACTCAAAACGTCCATAACCGGAGACACGGCTAATCATGATTAGTTTATACACTCTGCAGAGGTTGCGCACTTTTCCCCACAAGACTCGATCTCCTCCGTTGGGATTCTCGCACTACATGGTGTTTGAGAAACGGATGATCGAGACATAGTCTTTCAGAAGCGCTAGCACCTTACGATGGGTAGACCGTACCAACCTACATCCCCTACATCTGCTAGTCTACCACTGTAAGAGTTCGCACGACTTAGTCAACTTTGCTAGAGCCCATAATAGCATGTGGCTGCACACAGAAGTTTCTAGTATGAATAATCTTATGATCCCTTTGAGCCTGGGTGGCGGTCTAAAAACAAACAGGCAATCCTGGAATACCCAAGTACCTCAATCCACCCAGATGTGTATTAAAATTTCCACCTTAAATATACCATTAGATTATCAATCTCACATCTGCCATGGATACACTCACCCAATCCACGTCTACTAGCATAGCATGGCATAATAAGCAAACGTAGAAGTGACTCCCAAGGTCTGGTAATAAAACAGGTGATAGGTACTACCTCATCTACTTCCCAAAACCCACATATTAATCAGATCTTAATCATGCAATGATTGAGGGTTGATCTAATGCAATAAAAACTGGGTAGTAAAGAAGTATGATCAAAGTGTTACTTGCCTTGATGATGATCCGTGAAACCTAGGGATTCGAAGTAGCAAGCGCGCAATCCGGTACTCTATCGCAAGCAAACAAACAAACAAGCATACAATAAGTACTCATCTAATGCACGGTAAAACTCAAATAAGAGGTCTAACCAGAAAATTCAACTTAAGAACTCCGGTTTGCAAAAGAATCAAATCGAACGAAGAAACAAAACTCAAACGGCGAAAGAAACAAGCTTCGTTTACTAATCTGGACCTAAGTCAAATTTTACATAATCAAAAACTTGTTTGAGTAGATTATTCGGAAAGAGGGTTTCATGACGAAACTCTAGGCGCTTGAATCGACAGATTCCGGTAAATGAGCGAAAAGATAAACTAGAACGAAAATCGGATCGGAAATCATGATCAGAAAAATCGCGGAATAAATCCGAGAAAAAGAAAAACGACGAACAAGTTAACGAACGAACGTTCGTTATCTGATTCTAAACGAAGGATGCGTCCGTTAAAACGAACGAACGAGCGAACACTCGCTAAAAAAATAAACCGATAAAACCGATCTAAATAAAAAAAATCTAGGGTTTTCATAAAAAAACCCCAAAGTGGTTTTCTTAAAAAAACGGTCCGGCGGCGGCGGCTCGGGCAGTACCTCGGCGAGGTCCTCCCCGGGCGGGCTGGCTAGGGGTGGCGTGGTGCGGGCGGCGGCACGAGGCGGCGGGCGGGTCGGCTCCGGCAGCGTGAGGTGTCTTGGCGGCTGCGACTCGGGGCTCAGGGGCCCCAGGGGTGGTATTTAAGAGGGCGAGGCGCGGCGTCTCGACTTGGGAGGGTTACGGCGGCGGCTCGGACTCTCGAGTCCGTGGTGGCCTGAGACGGGAGGCGGAGGCGGTGGGCGGGCCGGCCTAGCTCGGTGGGCCGGCCCGGTCCAGTATGAGGAGTTTTTTAAATAATTTCGCCAAACAGAAAAAAAATTCTAGAAAAATAAATAAAAATCTAAAAATACCAAAATAAATTTTCATCACCCAAATAAAATATTTAGAAAAAGATGAACATTTATTTGGTCTTGAAATGCATGTTTTTAAATCAGGCACTTTTTCCTAAATTCAAATAAAATAGCAAAAACACCAAAATAAATCTTATTTGATTTTTTTATTAAATCCTCCTTATTTCTTTATTTTGGGAAAGTCATTTTATTCCTCTATTTTATTTTTATGATTGAAATAATTGAAGATAAAATAAATAAAATCAAATGATCCTATTTTTCAAAATTTGAGAAAACCCAAATATGAAAAATAACGAAATCCCCAACTCTCTCCGTGGGTCCTTGAGTTGCGTAGAATTTCTAGGATCAAGGCAAAATGCATTAAAATATGATATGCAATAATGATCTGTTTCTATAACATTCCAAATTGAAAATTTGGGATGTTACAAACCTACCCCCCTTAAGATGAATCTCGCCCTCGAGATTCAGGTTGGCTAGAAAATAGGTGAGGGTGGTCCTTCAGCAAATCTTCCTCTCGCTCCCAGGTGACTTCATCCTCGGTGTGGTGGCTCCACTGAACTTTACAAAACTTGATAACCTTGCTGCGGGTGACTCGGCTGGCATATTCAAGAATCTTAACTGGTTTCTCCTCATAGGTCAAATCACTGTCCAACTGAATCGCCTCTAGCGGCACTGTATCTCTCAGCGGTATATCAGCCATCTATGCGTGGCACTTCTTCAACTGGGAAACGTGGAACACATCGTGAACTCCTGGCAATCCCTCAGGCAATTCCAACTTGTAGGCAACCTCTCCCATACGTTCCAAAACTTTGTATGGTCCCACAAAACGTGGCACTAACTTTCCTTTAACACCAAAATGCTTGACTCCTCGAAGTGGAGATACACGAAGATAGACTCTATCTCCGACTTCGTAAACTGTCTCCTTGCGTTTTGCATCTGCGTAGCTTTTCTGGCTGGACTGGGCTACCTTGAGCCTCTCGCGAATCAACTTCACTTTCCCTTCAGACTCCTTGATCAAATCTGGTCCAGACAACTGACGGTCTCCAACTTCGTCCCAAGACAACGGGGTTCTGCACCTCCTTCCGTATAAGGCTTCGAAAGGGGCCATCTTCAAACTGGATGATAGCTGTTGTTGTAAGAGAACTCTGATATGGCAAAATGTTGTCCCAACTAGGTCCATAATCTAGCGCACAAGCTCTCAACATATCCTCCAAAATCTGATTGACTCTTTCGATCTGTCCATCTGTCTGCGGGTGAAAAGCTGTACTGAACTCTAGTTTGGTACCCAAGGATTCGTACAACTGATTCCAAAATTTTGGCGTGAACTGAGTTCCTCTATCTGATACAATGCTCCTTGGAACTCCATGCAGACATACGATCTTGGTCATGTATATCTTGGCCAACTTAGCACTGGTGTAAGTGGTCTTCACTGGAATGAAATGAGCTACCTTCGTCAAACGATCGACTACAACCCAAATCGAGTCATAGCCTGAACGATTCCTAGGCAATCCTGTGATAAAATCCATGCCTAGCTTATCCCACTTCCATTCGGGTATCGACAATGGTTGCAACAATCCTGCTGGCTTCTGATGCTATGCTTTTACTCTCTGACATACATCACAAACTGCTACATACTCCACAATATCCTTCTTCATTCCAGTCCACCAGAAAGTCTCTATCAAATCCAAGTACATCTTGGTATTCCCTGGGTGAATTGAATACGGCGAATCATGGGCCTCTTGCAAAATCAACTTCCTGATCTCTGGGTCATTAGGCACATAAACACGGTCTTCAAACCATAAGGTATCGTGCTCATCCTCACGAAATCCCTTGGCTTTTCCTTTGCTCAACTTCACCTTTATCTCAGCAATTTCCTTGTCGGTTTTCTGAGCTTCTCTGATCTTATCCATCAAAGTCGACTGAATTTCCAATGTTGCTACATAGCCTCTCGGAACTATCTCCAAACATAGTTCGCAAAGGTCCTCGGCTAACTCCTTTGGCAATCCTGCAGTCATGAGTGTATTGACATGACTCTTACGGCTCAACGCGTCGGCTACTACATTAGCCTTTCTGGGGTGATACTGCAATCTCATATCATAATCTTTGATGAGGTCTAACCATCTCCTTTGCCTGAGATTCAACTCCTTCTGCGTGAAAATGTACTTCAAACTCTTGTGATCCATGTACACCTCACAATGATTTCCGATAAGAAAATGTCTCCATGTCTTCTAACTCCAAATCATGTGTGGCATAATTTAACTCATGAGTTTTAAGCTTTCGTGACGCATAAGAAACAACTCTTCCCTCCTGCATAAGTACTGCTCCAAGTCCTCGACGTGAAGCATCGCAATACACCTCATAATCCTTGGTCTGATCTAGCAGAATTAATACTGGTGAGGTGAATAGACGTTCCTTCAACTCTTGGAAACTGGCCTCACATTCCTCAGTCCAATTGAACTTGGTATGTTTCTTCAACAATTCCGTCATGGGCTTCACTATCTTTGAAAAATTCTCAATGAATCTCCGGTAGTATCCTGCCAGTCCAAGAAAACTCCTGATCTCCCCAACTGTCGTTGGTGCTACCCAATTTGTCACGTGACAACCTTCGTGGGGTCTACTGCTATTCCTTCTCCGGATATCACATCTCCGAGGAATCCAACTTCCTTCAACCAAAACTCACATTTGCTGAACTTGGCGTATAGCTGGTGTTCCCTGAGCTTCTCCAACACCAAATGCGAATGCTCCATATGCTCCTCTTCGTTCTTTGAGTAGACCAAGATATCATCAATGAACACCACGACAAACTTATCTAGAAACTCCATAAATACTTTGTTTATCATGTTCATGAAATAGGCAGGTGCGTTAGTCAGACCAAATGACATAACGGTATACTCGTACAACCCGTATCTGGTGGTAAAAGCCGTCTTAGATATATCCTGCTCTCGAATCTTCAACTGATGGTATCCTGATCGCAAATCGATCTTAGAAAATACCTTTGCTCCCTGCAATCGGTCAAACAGATCATTTATCATCGGTAGTGGGTACTTGTTCTTGATGGTTACTGCATTCAATCCTCGATAATCAAACACCATTCTTAATGATCCGTCCTTCTTCTCCACTAGAAGTACTGGTGATCCCCAAGGTGAAGAACTTGGGCGAATGTACCCTTTATCCAGTAACTCCTTAATCTGACTTTTAATCTCTTCCAAATCTTTTGCTGGCATCCTGTATGGTCTCTTGGATATCGGCCCTGTGCCTGGCAAAAGCTCAATCAGAAACTCGATGTCTCTATCCGTGGCATGCCTGGCAACTCTTCCGGAAATACATCGGAAAGTCCTTCACTCTGGTACTTCCTCTGTATAACTCGATAAGGAATTTCGTGCATCCTCTTGGCTCATGTATGGATACATACTTGATCCTCTTTCCTTCTAGGGTTGTAAGTAAAATTGTCTTCTTGGCACATTCAATGTTCCGCCATACTTGATAACCAATCCATGCCTAATATCACATCCAATCCTTGTGATTCCAATACTATTAGTTTTGAGGGAGCACGTAGTTACCAATCCTTAAGGGTAACCGATCACACCATAGCTCTGGCCATATACTCTGCTCCAAAGAGGTTACTAACATGGGTGTCTTGAGGGCTTGGTTTGGCAATTTATACTTATCCACAAATCCCCTTGATATGTATGAATGCGATGCACCAGTATCAAAAAGAACGAGTGCAGTAAATGACTTAACCAAAAACTTACCTATTACTGCATCTGGTTGGGCTTCAACCTCCTCCACGCTAACGTGGTTCACCCGTCCTCTGTTGAAAGGGTTTGGCTTCTTCCCAGAGCTTCCATTGCTATTACCATTCTGGCCTTCAGGACATTCATTGGCATAATGTCCGGTCTTCTGGCATTTAAAGCAAGTGACTTGACTCAGATCTCTCTTGGCTGGGGTTGAGGGGTTGGTACGGTTCTGGCTACTACTTCCTCCATTTTCGTTACCATTCTTGGAACCATTATGGTTGTGTGTGCTACCACCTGCATGCGTATGCTGGAACTGTCCTCCCGACTTCGGGGTAAAACGTGGCTTCTGCTGAGCTCCAGAATTGTACTTCCCTTGTCCATACTTCCTCTTGCGGTTTTCAATCTGCTGCTGCTTCCCTTCAGTCATGAGAGCACGGTCTACCAACTCCTGGTAGTTGTTGAAACTTGCTACCATCAACTACATGCTCAGCTCATCATCCAGACCTTCCAGAAACTTCTCTTGCTTAGCGACATCCGTAGCAACGTCATCTGGGGCATAACGTGCTAGCTTACTGAAGTCATCCACATACTGGCCAACTGTACGTCCTCCCTGGCGTAAGTTGCGAAACTCGCGCTTCTTCATGGCCATAGCTCCTGCTGAAACATGCGCAGTACGAAAAGCCTGCTGGAACTGATCCCATGTGACAGTGTCTACTGGATAGGTTGCTGTGAAATTCTCCCACCATGATGCTACGGGTCCCTCAAGTTGATGTGCGGCAAATCACACCTTCTCCGCATCTGTGCATCCTACAGTGGTCAACTCTCTGGCTGTCTTGCGAAACCAATCATCTGCAACAATCGGCTCGGTGCTACTGGAAAACACCGGCGGATTCAACCTAAGGAAACGGGTTAAGTGATCAACAGGCGGTGGTGCTGGTGGGTTGTTGTTGTTGTTGTTTCCCTGATTCTGATTCTGGACTAGTATCTGCATCAATGCATTCTGCTGCTGGATCAACTGGGTGAGCTCCGGTGGGAAAGCAAATCCGTTGTCACATCTCGGAGGAATCTGAGGGTTTAGAAAAGATGAGAATATAGAATAGAATGAGGTCTAGAGGGAAAACACTACCCATATGCACATGAGGCAAATTTCAATCAAAACACTTGATTCAAACAAGCAAGGGCATACAACGGTCTATCTATCGTTACAAAAGTTCTTGAACTAGATACATGGAGGGAAATTCTACTACTGTTTTGGTGGCCTACTAGAAAAATTGCTCCGATGAAGACTCCATGATATCTGCTCCACTTCATCTACATAGTCATCATCACTATCATCCGGTCGGAGTTGGTGTAAATCGATGATGATGTAATTCTCGGGGCAAGTGCAATCTTCGTCTCCCCCAGTTGCTAGAAATCCCGTGAACACTCTTAGGTTCTTCTTCAGATCTTCATTCTTCTCGACTAGCGTTGCTATTTCCTCCTCATGTCCATCATGTGTAGACTTGAGTTCTTCCTCCAGTTCTGTGATCTTGGTCATGGCTTTCTTCAAATCCATCATACCTGCGCACATCTGGTTCTCCTGGAGTCGAATGTGCTGGTTTAACTCCTGGATGAAAGCTGCAATTGATCTGTCTTTCCTGGTGTTAATCATCTCCCATTTCTCATCTCGGCGCCCACAAATCTGGTAGGTAGTATCCTTAAGCTCCTTGTGGTAAACTTCTCCAATCCGTCCCATGGTGATGTGGGCTTCCATGCTCTTTCCTAGGCTCCAGGTTGGTGCATCAAAGGAAAACTCTATGGGCTCAGTGACGGGCATGAACGTCCTTCCTGGGACTTGAACTTGAATCATCCAGCGCTCCTCTTCAGGTAAAGTGGCATTGTAGGTTCTGGTGAAGCTTGGTACTCAGATCTTCAGGTACTTGGTAACTTCCTTCAGGTGTCGTCCAAAGGGTATATCTTCATCCGGTTGCATGAACTTGTTCCTTGCATCCGTCATCCTAGAAGAGTAGAAAAGATGAGGACTTAGAAATGAGAAGAGAGAGTAGTGATCTATGGCTTTTGCTTAGTGGTCGTGTCCTCATATCAACGTGTGCTCGATACCATCTTGTAGCGACGAGACCTCAAATAGATCGATCTCGTGCATCGGTGTCATCCTGGATCGAGAATCTTGACACGCACAGTACTTGAAGGATTTATAACAGAGTAGCAATCACACACTTATTATATCGAAATGTCTCCAAAGAGAACTTATTACAATAAATATGGCTTAAGGCCATCTAATAGCGATAACAGCAGAAGGCTTGGAAGATAAGTGAGTCCATCAACTCCAACGGCATCACTGAGTATAGAACCACGATCCTAAGGCATCTTACTGTAAATTCTGAAAAGTCTGCAACATGAACGTTGCAGCCCGAAAACAGGTCAGCACATGAAATATGCTGGCAAAGCAACACATAGAGAGTAATGAAAAGAATAAAGCTATACTACATGCATATTTGGCTGGTGGAAAGCTCTATGGTTACAGATTTTGCATAAAGCCGCTTTTTCCCTACCGCAAAGGAATAAATTTATTTAACTATCATGGTGGTTGTTAAACATTGAGAATGGTTGACAACATTCTCAATCCCAATTAAGTAACATCATCATTAAACAAACCCAACAATATTAATTAGAGTAACATGATGAGATTCACATGATAATCCAAGTACTAGATACTCAAAACGTCCATAACCGGAGACACGGCTAATCATGATTCGTTTATACACTCTGCAGAGGTTGCTCACTTTTCCCCACAAGACTCGATCTCCTCCGTTGGGATTCTCACACTACATGGTGTTTGAGAAACGGATGACCAAGACATAGTCTTTCAGAAGCGCTAGCACATTACGATGGGTAGACCGTACCGACCTACATCCCCTACATCTCCTAGTCTACCACTGTAAGAGTTCGCACGACTTAGTCAACTATGCTAGAGCCCATAATAGCATGTGGCCGCACACGGAAGTTTCTAGGATGAATAATCTTATGATCCCTTTGAGCACGGGTGGCGGTCCAAAACAAACAGCAATCTGGAATACCTGTATCTCAATCCACCGATGTGTATTAAAGTTGCCACCTTAAATAAACCATTAGATTATCAGCCTCACATTTGTCATGGATACACTCACCCAATCCACGTCTACTAGCATAGCATGGCATAATAAGCAAACGTAGAAGTGACTCCCAAGGTTTGGTAATAGAACAGGTGATAGGTACTACCTCATCTACTTCCCAAAACCCACATATTAATCAGATCCTAATCATGCAATGATTGAGGGTTGATCTAATGCAATAAAAACTGGGTAGTAAAGAGGTATGATCAAAGTGTTACTTGCCTTGCTGATGATCCATGAAACCTAGGGATTCGAAGTAGCAAGCGGCGCAATCCGGGTACTCTATCGCAAGCAAACAAACAAACAAGCATACAATAAGTACTCATCTAATGCACGGGTAAAACTCAAATAAGAGGTCTAACCAGAAAATTCAACTTAAGAACTCCGGTTTGCAAAAAGAATCAAATCGAACGAAGAAACAAAACTGAAACAGCGAAAGAAACAAGCTTCGTTTACTAATCTGGACCTAAGTCAAATTTTACAGAATCAAAAACTTGTTTGAGAACATTATTTAGAATGAGGGTTTCGTGACGAAACTCTAGGCGCTTGAATCGTATGATTCCGATAAACGAGCGAAAAGATAAACTAGAACGAAAATCGGATCAGAAATCGCGATCAGAAAAATCATGGAATAAATCCGAGAAAAAGAAAAACGACGGACAGGTTAATGAACGAACGTTCGTTATCTGATTCTAAACGAAGGATGCGTCCGTTAAAATGAACGAAGGAGCGAATGCTCGCTAAAAAAATAAATCGATAAAACCGATCTAAATAAAAAAAATCAAGGTTTTCATTAAAAAACCGAAGTGGTTTTCTTTTAAAAAACCGGTCCGGCGGCAGCGGCTCGGGCAGTACCTCGGCGAGATCCTCCGGCGGGCCGGGGCGGCTCCGGCGGGGCTGGCTAGGGGCGGGGCTCGCGACGGGTGGCGTGGTCTTGGCGGTGGCGATGGCGGCGGCGCGGCGCGCGGGCGGGCAGACGAGGAGGCGGGCGGGTCGCCCGGCAATGAGGTGTCTGCGGCGGCGGCGCGACTGGGCTTCAGGGGGGGTGGTATTTAAGAGGGGGAGGCGGCGGCTCGACTTGGGAGGGGTCGAGGCGGCGGCGGCTCGGACTCTCCCGAGTCCGGCGGCTGACGGATGGGAGGCGGTGGCAGGCGGGCGGCTGGCGGCGCTGAGCTTCGCCCATTCAGGTGGGGAGTTTTTTAAAATAATTTACTGAATAGAAAAAAATTCTAGAAAAATAAATAAAAATCTAAAAATACCAAAATGAATTTTCATCATCCAAGTAAAATATTTAGAAAAAGATGAACATTTATTTAGTCCTAAAATGCATTTTTTTAAAATCGTGCAATTTTTCCTAAATTCAAATAAAATAGCAAAAACACCAAAATAAATCTTATTTGATTTTTTTATTAAATCCTCATTATTTCTTTATTTTGGTAAAGTCATTTTATTCCCTCTCTTTTATTTTTATGATTGAAATAATTGAAGATGAAATAAATAAAATCAAATGATCCTATTTTTCAAAATTTGAGAAAACCCAAATATGAAAAATAACGAAATCCCCAACTCTCTCCGTGGGTCCTTGAGTTGCGTAGAATTTCTAGGATCAAGGAAAAATGCATTAAAATATGATATGCAATAATGATCTATTTGTATAACATTCCAAATTGAAAATTTGGGATGTTACAGCTAGTAGGGCCTATCCCGACGGTTTCTAGGTCGTGTGGGAAGGACCCTCCTATCGGCCACACTCACTTGGCGACGGTTCCAAGTGTCGTCGCGGAAAGAGGTTAAAAACCGTTTGTATAGCACCAATGCGTACCCGTGAGACTTAATTACAGAAGTAATACATATAGGCAGTAGCAAGTCACGAGTTGTTTGTCGAGGGCCTTTTGATTGTATAATTGGAATAGCTCCACAAATTCAATAGGCAATAGCTCAGTTCCAAAGAAGTCTAACTCCTTTTTAATTCTCAGCAAGAAACTATTCTTCCCGGACTCCCTGCAGGTTTTCATGCAATCTTCGCATCATCATTGATAGAGGAGGATGATCGGGTTTGACGAGAGGCTTCCCGTACTCGTATTTGAAGTGGTCTGCCACCATTATTTCAAACTCTACATCATCGCTCAGGTAATCAGCAGGATTGGTACTCGGCACCATCCCCAGATGATGAGCGACAATATCGCTAGACACCTTGAGCGGGGGGCACGTTTGGTTCGCCCATTTGTCGAGCTGGGGAATTTTTTCCCACTTATTTGTTCTTCTAACCTTGCATCACTGCAAGTACTTCCCGACCGCTTTACTTCCTTATATGTCTTTTTAATAAGGCGGACATAGTTCGAATCCGGCAGAGGCGGTGGTGGCCGCTTTAGGGCAACGATAGTCTGCTTCGCTTTCACCGGATCTACCGTTTCCTTCGGAGGTGGAGGTTTCCCTGCAAAATGGTCCCTCACTTGGGCACGACAGATGTCCTCATTTTCCTTGTCGGTCCTCTCATATGGTAACTTTTCCGGAGCCTTGAGAGATGGACTGTATTTGAATTGCTTCCCGCCTCTACTTGTACTGCTAGCCGCCGGAGCGGCGGCCTCTCTCTTCCTCTGTTGCTGATGTGGCGGAGTCCACTGACACGCCGGAGGAGGCTGAGTGCTCCGACACGCCAGAGGAGGCGGAGGAGGAGTCGGAGGAGGCGGAGTGCTCGTCAGAGGAGGCAAAGGAGGAGCCGGAGTGCCGTGACGCGTCGGAGGAGACAGAGGAGGAGGTGGAGTGCCCTGATCACTCATCGGAGGAGGAGGCGAAGGAGGAGGCGGAGTGCCCTGACTTGCTGGAAGAGGAGGCGTCCAGTTTGGAAGCTTGATGTACTCCTTCCTCCATAAACATGTACTCCATAAAGCAGCTCCCAAATGATTCTCCCCTTCACCTGTAGGGTGGTCAAGCTCCAGCTCCTGAAATCTCTCCATTATTTCATCCACTGTCACAACAGCATAGCCATGTGGAATCGTACGGCAGTGAAAATATCCGTCAGCTTGAGGAGGTGCAACAAAGCCGACAACCGCCTTCAAAGTCGGGTTCTTCCATTTTATCATAAGCTCGCAATGTGGAATCATTGACATAAGAAACTTCAGGGTCGTCCTTCGTCGTCTTATGCCATTGTTGGATGCTGATCGGGATGGTGTCCCTAACAATAGCTCTACACTGAGCAACAAATGCGTCCTTGGTCAGCTTGGGTTCAATCGGTTGGCCATCGTCCGCGATTTCTGTGATCGTGAACCTTTCATCCTGGTGCAACCTTTTCTTCGGGCCTCATCTCGTTACGGAAGTTTGGCTCGATTCGGAGGGCTATAAAAGAACAAAGAAGCGTTAATATATGTACATACCAAAACAATTAGTGCATCAATTAGTCAGCACAGGCTTAATTAATATATATACCTCGTCAGACTTTGCAACAGCTCCCTCCTCCGTTCGGTCACTTGAGTCGTCATCATGGTCTCCTTCTTCCTCCGACATTCGGTCGCCAGAGCCGTCATGATCATGTCCTTCCTCCTCCATTATTCCATCACCGGAGCCGTCATCCTCTCCTTCCTGACCATCGGTGTCACTGAGAAACGATAAGACATCACATCCGTCGCGGATTATGTCCCCCAACAACTCTTCTTGTTCTAAGTCTCTTTGATCCATAGTTTCTGCAAATATTTCAACATGGCAATTAATATACAAACATGGGAAATGGATATATTAGTGGCAAACATAACCTAGCTAATATCACAACAAGGAATCATATTAGTGGCCTCGATGCTTCTACGGTGTGGGGTGGCCTCGACAACACTTCTAAGGTTTGGGGTGGCCTCGACAACGCTCTTTTAACTTGGTAAATTTGGGTGGACTCGAGAGTTTGGTCGGGCGAGAGGGGGTTGATCGACGTCTCCCCTAATGTCGAAGTTATCGGGGATACGTTTCGAGAGAAAATCCAACACTTGATATGTTTCGAATATATGAACATTTTAACTTAGTAACTTATTAATGTTTCGAGAGAAAACTTTCTATTAACATCATTTTAACTTAGTAACTTGGTAACTTAGTAACGTTTCGAGAGAAAACTTTCTATTAACATCATTTTAACTTAGTAACTTGGTAACTTAGTAACGTTTAGAGAGAAAACTTAGTAACTTAGTAACACTTTAACTTAGTAACGTTTCGAGAGAAAACTTTCTATTAACATCTCTCATGTTCGACGTCCCCCCCCCTCAATGTTGAAGTTATCGGGGATGGGGTAGATTGACGCTCTATGCTCTACTTCGGCCTTGCTCTCCCTTAACTATTCTATCCATACGGAAGTTTTTTTCATAGGAAAGGCGAAAGGTTTTGCGCGTTGGTTGTATCGAATTTCCCTTTCTAATAGCATACACAAATAGATAAGAAAGTTAAGACGATGATAAGGTAAATGCAAACCAAGGGCATGGAATTGAAGTAAATGTCAAGCACTACAAAACATGATTACTGAGCTACTACTGGAAACCACTAGAACGTGTTTAAAACATCATGGCAAGATTGAAAATGATAACAGGTTTCCAGACTTGTTTGCACGCTTGTTTAACTCAACACACAACATATCATGGCATGCTAATACAACCAACAGTAAGATGGCATGTTTGTGCATCTACTCATGTCAAGAATATGGTCATAGGATGCACAAAACACTAACTATGCACTTTGCAAAATTGAACTTACTGCTAACAGGCTGACAGATATAATTTTAAGCAATTTGAGAGCATGAAAAGAACAAACTACAGTAGGCCAAAATTGCAAACAAGGGCATGGATGGATACAGAATAACATGTTATTCAAAACATCATTACTGAACGTCTCCAAAGTATGCATAGATTTGATGGTAGCATCAAGTAAACATGGCATCATAATATAACAGATTCAGACTTGGCAGGATTTACCAAGTCTGAAAACAGCAAACAGTGAGTAGACCACCTTGCAAAGATTACCTAGTCACCACAGGGAGTATCATAAGAAATGGATCACATCATTGCAAAGCTGACAAGATTATGTTCCTAAAACAAGTAGGCACGTTGCTCAAAAGAAAATCATAGAAATGCTATGAAAAAGACAAAATAACATGTTACAGCAGTTTTTTGCACTTAATATCACTTAGCACTTTTGTAACGATGATAATGGCATCAAGATAAATCCTAACATGAATGAAAATACAACCATCATGTAGAGAATGAAGAGCAGAGCATTTAGTGCATAAATATATAGAGCATTACATAAAACATACATAAAATTTTGCATATGAACATCATTGCTCATATATCAATGCATACATAACCATATCCATCAAAAAGTTCTATGAAAAAAGTTCATATTCTACAATGTCACCAAAAATTATATGAATAAAAAAACATAAAAAAAGAAATTTGCATATGAACATACATACATAAAAACAGAAATTTGCGTGCGGCTGCGGCAGCGTCAAGCAAAGCGTGCGGCCGTGGCGGCGGCAAGGACATCACACAGCAGAGGAGCTCACTGGAGGGCCGGCCGGTGACGAGGGGAGCGTGCGGGGGAGGCATCGGGGCAGGGGCGCGGTGACGGCGACCTCGGGGTGGCGACGACGTCGGGGCAGGGGCGCGCGACGGCGACTCGGGCGGCGACGGCGTCGAGGAGGGGCGGCAACAGCTAAAGCAGGGCACGACAACGGCAACATCGGAGCAGGGCTCGGTGTAGCGACCGACCGAATGGATCAAGTCTCGTGCTCGGTGTCATCCTGGATCAGTAATGCTGACACCACACAAGATTTCAAGGATTTATAGCAGAGTAGCAATCACACACTCATTACAAAGATTGTCCAAAAGGGGACTTATTACAATAAATATGGCTTAAGGCCATCTAATAACGATAACAGCGGAAGACTTGGAAGATAAGTGAGTCCATCAACTCCATCGGCATCACTGAGTATAGAACCACGACCTAAAACACCTTACTCGTCGTCTGAAAAGTCTGCAACATGAAAGTTGCAGCCTGAAAACGGGTCAGCACATGGAATATGCTGGCAATGTAACACATAGAGAGAAATGAAGGAATAAGCCTATACTACATGCATATATGGCTGGTGGAAAAGCTCTACGGTTACAGTTTTGCATAAAGCTAATTTTTCCCTACTTCAAAGGAATAAATTTGTTTAACTATCATTGTGGTTGTTAAACATTGAGAATGGTTGACAGCATCCTCAATCCCAATTAAAAGTACTCATTAAAAACCCAATAACATTAATTAGAAGTAACATGACGAGATTCACATGATATTCAAGTACTAGATACTCAAGACGCCCATAACCGGGGACACGGCTAATCATGATTAGTTTATACACTCTGCAGAGGTTTGCGACTTTTCCCCACAAGACTCGATCGCCTCCGCTTGGTTCTCGTGACTACATGGTGTTTGAGAGACGGATGACCGAGACACGTCTTCGAAGCACTAGCACCTTACATGTGGGTAGACCGCATCAACCTACATCCCCTACATCAACTAGCCTACCCGAAGAGTTCGCACAACTTACTCAGCTATGCCAGAGCCCATAATGGCTTGTGGCTGCACACGGAAGTTTCTAGTTTGAATAATCTTATGATCCCTTTGAGCCTGGGTGGCGGTCCAAGAAATACAGTAAGTCCTGATAGAAACCAGGTGCCTCAATCCACCCGGATGTGTGTTTAAGTTGCCACCTTAGATAAACCATTAATTAACAATCTCACATCTGTCATGGATATTCACTCACCCAATCCACGCTCATCGGCATAGCATGGCATAATAAGCAAACGAGAAGTAACTCCCAAGGTTTCATAAGTAAAACAGTAATAGGTACTACCTCAATCTACTTCCCATCCCACAATTTAATTAGATCCTAATCATGCAAGTGTTTGAGGAATAGATCTAATGCATAAAACGGGTAGTAGAAAAGGTATGATCAAGTGTTACTTGCCTTGTCGACGATCCGAAACCTAGAGACTCAAGTAACAAGCGGCGCACCGGTGATCTAAGGCAGACAAACAACAAGCATACAATAAGTACTCATCTAATGCACAGGGAAATCTCGGATAGAAGATCTAACCAGAAAATTCAACTTAAGAACCCTGGTGCAAAAAGAATCGAATCAAATAAAGCAACGAAAGTCAAACGTCGAAAGGAAACGACTCGGTTCTAGCAACTTGAAACTAGGTCAAATTTTACAGTAGCAAAACTTTGTTTAAGTGGATTAGTCGGAACGGCGGTTTCGAAACGAAACTCCAGGCGCTTGAATCACCTGATTCCGATAAACGAGCGAGAAGATAAACTGATTCGAAAATTGGATCGGAAATCGAAATCGGAAAATAACGGATTAAATTCGGTTTAAAAGAAAAACGACGAACGGTTAAACAAACGGACGTTCGTTAACAGAAACTAACCGGCGAACGCGTTCGTTAGAACGAACGGATCGGTGAACGTTCACTAATTAACTAAACCGAGAAAAGAAATAAACTAATCTAGGGTTTAAAAACCGAACAACGAAGAAAACCGGACGGTTTTTTAAACAAACCGACCGGGGTGACGCGGTGGCTACCTTGGCGAGGTCGCCGGCAGGGCTCCAGGCTCCGTGGGTCGGGTGGGCTCATGGCGGCGGCGGGTCGGCGACGCGGCAAGACGGCGACGGCGACGCGGGCAGCGGGCAGCGGCGGGCGGCGGCGGGCGGCGCAAGGCGGGGGCTATGGGTGGGCGGGCGGGCTGGGTGGGAGGAGAGAGGGGAGGGCGGCTTATAAGGAGGGAGGGTGGGGTTGCTTGGGAGGGGGCAACGGCGGCGGCGTGGCCGAGCCGGACTCGGGTGGTGGCGGCGCGGGACTCCTCCCGGGCGGGAGCGCGAGGAGGGGGCGCTGGGCCGGCGGTTGGGCCGGCTGGGCCCATGGCCCAGGCGGGGCGCGGGGTTTTTTTTTAAAACCAAAAACGAATCAAAATAAATCTAAACGAACTCCAAACTTTAAAAAAATAAATTTTCCCCGACTCCAAAAAAATGAGTCGAACAAAATGAACTTTAATACGGGGCCAAAATGCATATTTTTTTTAAAATACTCATTTTTTCCCTAAAGCAAATAAACCTCGAAAACCCAAAATTTGATTTATTTACTAAATCTTCATTTTTTTACTAAATTTTGGGAAAGTCATATTATTTCCTCTCTTATTTTTTTATTGGAAAAATATTTGAAGATAAAAAAAATAAATCCAAATGATCATATCTTCAAAATTTGAGAAAACCCAAATATGAAAATAATGAAATCTCCAACTCTCTCCGAGGGTCCTTGAGTTGCGTGAAATTTTCTAGGATCGGAAAAATGCGAGAAAATATGATATGCATGATGACTTAATGTATAACATTCCAAATTGAAAATTTGGGATGTTACAAACCTACCCCCCTTAAGATGAATCTCGCCCTCGAGATTCGGGTTGGCTAGAAAATAGGTGAGGGTGGTCCTTGAGCAAATCTTCCTCTCTTTCCCAGGTGGCTTCATCCTCAGTGTGGTGGCTCCACTGAACCTTGCAAAACTTGATAACCTTGCTGCGAGTAACTCTGCTGGCATAATCGAGAATCTTGACTGGTTTTTCCTCATATGTCAAATCATCCTGCAACTGAATTGCTTCAAGCGGCACTGTATCTCTTAACGGTACTTCCACCATCTCGGCGTGACATTTCTTCAACTGAGAAATATGGAATACATCATGAACTCCTGACAGTCCCTCTGGCAATTCCAGTTTATAAGCAACTTCTCCCATGCGTTGCAAAATCTTATATGGTCCAACGAAACGTGGTGCTAATTTTCCTTTAACTCCAAAATGCTTAACTCCTCAAAGCGGGGATACTCTAAGATATACTATGTCTCCAACTTCATATTCTATCGCCTTGCGTTTTGAATCCGCATAGCTCTTCTGTCTGGACTGGGCTACCTTGAGCCTATCGCGAATCAACTTAACCTTTTGCTCAGACTCCTTAATCAAATCTGGTCCAAACAACTGACGATCTCCAGTTTTGTCCCATGACAACGGTGTCCTGCATCTCCTTCCATACAGAGCCTCGAAAGGTGCCATCTTCAAGATGGTTTGGTAACTGTTGTTATAAGAAAATTCTGCATACGGCAAATTATCATCCCAACTAGATCCATAATCTAGTGCACAAGCTCTCAAAGATATCCTCCAAAATCTGATTGACTCTCTCGTCCATCGGTCGTGGGTGGAAAGCTGTGCTGAATTCCAGCCTGGTTCCCAATGTTTCGTGTAACCGATCCCAAAACTTTGAGGTAAATTGGGTTCCTCTATCCGACACGATACTCCTCGAACTCCGTAAACACACAATTCTGGTCATGTATATCTTTGCCAACTTAGCACTGCTATAGGTAGTCTTGATCGAATGAAATGAGCTACCTTAAATCAAGCGGTCGACTATAACCCAAATCGAGTCATATCCCGAACGAGTCTTTGGCAAACCTGTGATGAAATCCATGCCTAGTTTATCCCACTTCCATTCGGTATCGGCAATGGTTGTAACAATCCTCGCTGGCTTCGATGTTCGCCTTTACTCTCGACATACATCGCAAACTGCTACATACTCGCAATATCCTTCTTCATTCCGTCCACCGTAAAGTATTCTTCAAATCCAAATACATCTTGGTATTTCTGGGTGAATCGAATAGGTGAATCATGGGCTTCTTGCAAAATCAACTTCCGATCTCCGGTTATTTGGCACATAAACACGGTCCTCAAACCATAGGGTATCGTGCTCATCCTCACGAAATCCTTTAGCTTTTCCTTTGCTCATTTTCTCCTTTATAGAGGCAACTTCCTTATCCGCCTTTTGGGCTTCTCTCGATTTTGTCCATCGCTGTAGACTGAATCTCCAATGCTGCTACATAGCCTCTCGGAACTATTTCCAAACATAGCTCTCAAGGTCCTCGGCTAACTCATTGGGTATTCCTCCCATCATTACGGTATTGACGTGGCTCTTACGGCTCAATGCGCCTGCTACAACGTTAGCCTTTCCGGGTGATAATGCAATCTCATATCATAATCCTTGATAAGCTCCAACCATCTCCTCCGCTCGAGATTTAATTCTTACGTGTGAAGATGTACTTCAAACTCTTGTGATCCGTGTACACCTCACAATGATTTCCAATGAGAAAATGTCTAAATGTCTTCAATGCATGCACAACGGCTGCTAATTCCAAATCATGTGTGGCATAATTCAACTCATGAGGCTTAAGCTGTCGGAAGCATACGAAACAACTCTTCCTTCCTGCATAAGCACTGCTCCAAGTCCTCGACGTGAAGCGCCGCAATACACCTCATAATCCTTGGTCCGATCCGCAATATTAACACCGTGAGGTAACCAATCTTTTCTTCAACTCCTGAAAACTTGCCTCGCAGTCCTCAGTCCATATGAACTTGGTATCCTTTTCAACAATTCTGTCATAGGCTTTGCAATCCTTGAGAAATTCTCAATGAATCTTGGTAGTATCCTGCGAGTCCAAGGAAACTCGAATCTCTCCAACTGTCGTTGGTGCTTCCCATTTGGTTACGGTCTCAACCTTTGTGGGGTCAACTGCTATTCCTTCTCCGGATATAACATGTCCAAGAAATCCAACTTCCTTTAGCCAAAACTCACATTTGATGAACTTGGCATATAACTGGTGTTCCTTAGTTTCTCCAAAACTAATCGCAATGTTCCTTATGTTCCTCTTCATTCTTCGAGAAAATCAAAATATCATCTATGAATCACCACGATTTAACTTATCCAAAAACTCCATAAACACTTTGTTCATTAGGTTCATGAAATAGGCATGCGTTAGTCAGTCCAAATGACATAACGGTGTACTCATACAGTCCATATCTCGTGGTAAATGCTGTCTTAGGTATGTCCTGCTCTCGAATCTTCAATCGATGGTACCACGATCGCAAATCGATCTTGGAAAACACTTTAGCTCCTTGCAAACGATCAAACAGATCATTTATCATTGGTAGTGGGTACTTGTTCTTGATTTTTCTTCATTCAATCCACGATAATCAACAACCATCCTTAACGATCCATCCTTCTTCTCCACTAACAAGACGGGTGATCCCCAAGGTGATGAACTTGGGCGATAAAACCTTTATCCAATAGTTCCTTAATCTGCTTCTTGATTCTCCGCCAAATCTCGTGCGGGCATCCCGTATGGTCGCTTTGATATTGGACCTGTTCTCGCAAAAGTTCAATCAAAACTCAATGTCTCTATCCGTGGCATTCCCCGCAACTCTTCCGTAATACATCGAGAAATCCTTCACCACGGTACTTCTTCTGCACAACTCCCGATAAGCAATTTATTTGCGCTCTCCTCGCTCGTGCCGTGATACATACTTGATCCTTCTTCCTTCCGTGTGGTGAGCAAAATTGACTTAGTGGTGCAATCTATGTTCCTCCATACTTGATAACCAATCCATGCCTAATATCACATCCAATCCTTGGGATTCCGTAACTATTAGGTCCGAGGGAAAACATAGTGTCCAATCCTTAATGGCATCGATCACACCATATACTAGCCATGTATTCTGCTCCGGTGAGGTTACTAGCATGGGTGACCTAAGGGCTTGGGTCGGTAATTTGTACTTATCCACAAATCCCTTGATATGTATGAATGCGATGCACCAAGATCGAAAAGAACAACTCAAGTAAATGACTTAACCAAAAACTTACCGACATCGTGATCGGGCTGATCTTCAACCTCCTCCACATCAATTTGGTTCATCGTCCCTGTTGAAAGGGTTTGGCTTCTTTCCAGAGCTTCCATTGCCATTTCCATTCTGGCCTTCTGGACAGTCATTTGCATAATGCCCAGTCTTGCGGCACTTAAAGCAAGTGATGTGACTCAGGTCTACCTTGGATGGTGTTGACGGGTTGGTGCGGTTCTGTCCATTGCTTCCTCCATTCCCGTTCCCATTCTTGGTGCCATTATGCTTGTGCGAATTACCTCCTCCATGGGTATGCTGAAACTGAATTCCTTGTTTAGGGTATAACGAGGCTTCGCTGAGCTCCGAGTTATACTTCCCCTGCCCATACTTCCTCTTGCGGTTCTCAATTTGCTGCTGCTTTTCTTCAATCATGAGGGCTCGGTCTACCAACTCCTGGTAGTTATTGAAACTTGCTACCATCAACTGCATGCTTAACTCATCATTCAATCCTTCCAGAAACTTCTCCTGCTTAGTCGCATCTGTAGCAACGTCATCTGGGGCATAACGTGCTAACTTACTAAAATCATCCACATACTGGCCAATAGTCCTTCTTCCTTGGCGTAAGTTGCGAAACTCATGCTTCTTTATGGCCATAGATCCTGCTGAAACATGGGCAATGCGGAAAGCTTGCTGAAACTGATCCCATGTGACCGTGTCTACAGGGTAAGTGGCTGTAAAATTCTCCCACCATGCTGCTGCTGGTCCTTCAAGTTGGTGTGCAGCAAACTTCACCTTCTCTCCATCTCAGACATCCTGCAGTGGTCAACTCCTTCCTATCTTACGGAGCCAATCATCCGCTACTATAGGCTCGGTGCTATCGGAAAACACCGCGGATTCAGTCTTAAGAAACGTGTCAAGTGATCCGCAGTGGTGGTGGTGGCGGTTGTTGTTGTTGTTGCCTTGATTCTGCACTAGTGTTTGGATCAAAGTGTTCTGCTGCTGAATCAACTGGGTGATCTCTGGCGGGAAAACAAATCCGGGGTCGCGTCTCGGAGGCATCTGATGGGTTTAGAAAAGACGAGAAATTAAGAATAGAGTGGGGTCTAAGGAGAAACACTACCCAATGTATATGAGCAAATGCACACAAAATCACTTCATTCAATTCAAACAAAGGGCTTACAACGATCTAACTATCGCAAAAGTGCGGTACTAAAATGTTACATGGAAGAAATACTACTAATATGTGGGGTCATCTACTAATTTGAACCGTGGAAGACTCCATGATGTCCGCTCCAGCTTCATCTTCAAAGTCGGGTTCACTTGGATCCGAATCGGTGTCGCCGATGTTGATGTAGTCGCTGGACAACCGACATACTGGTCTTCATTCTTGAGCGCCAATTTCTTCTTGAGTTCTTCAATCTCGTACTTAAGATCGTTATTGTGTCTTGCTAGAGCTACGATCTCGTCCATGTAGTCCTTGCGTGTAGATTTTAGTTCTTCTTCAAGTTCGATGATCCTTCCCTTTGCATTCTTCAACTCTAACATATCATTGCACATCTGGTTCTCCTGGCGCCGAATGTGCTGATTTAACTCCTGGATAAAAGCTGCAATGGATCTATCCTTCTTGGTGTCGACTATCTCCCATTGTTCATCTCGGCGCCCACAACTGATAGATGGTGTCTTTGAGGTCTTCTTGATAAACTTCTCCAATGCGTCCCATGGTGATATGAGCTGCCATGCTCTTTCCCAGACTCCATGTTGGTGCACTGAAAACACTATCTATAGGCTTGGTGATTGGGGCGAAAGTCCTTCCTGGTACATGAGCTTGAATCTTCCAAAGCTCCTCTTCAGCAGAGTGGCGTTGAAAGTCCCGTGAAACTTGGTAGTCCAATGTTCGTGTACTTGGTGACTTCCTTCAAGTGAAATCCAAAAGGTGTGCCTTCATCCGTTGGGTGTACTTGATCTTTCGCCCTTCATCCTAAAGAGTAGAAAAGACGAGGAGTTAGAAAATGAGAAGAGAGTAGTGATCTATGGCTTTAACTTAGTGGTCGTGTCTCACAACAACAGTGTGCTCGATACCATCTCTCAGAGCGACCCGACCCAATGGATCAAGTCTCTCGTGCTCGGTGTCATCCTCGGATCAAGAATGCCGACACCACACAAGATTTCAAGGATTTATAGCAGAGTAGCAATCACACACTCATTACAGCGTTTTCCAAAAGGGGACTTATTACAATAAATATGGCTTAAGGCCATCTAATAACGATAACAGCGGAAGACTTGGAAGATAAGTGAGTCCATCAACTCCATCGGCATCATCGAGTATAGAACCACGACCTAAAACACCTTACTGTCGTTCGAAAAGTCTGCAACATGAAAGTTGCAGCCCGAAAACGGGTCAGCACATGGAATATGCTGGCAATGTAACACATAGAGAGAAATGAAGGAATAAGCCTATACTACATGCATATATGGCTGGTGGAAAAGCTCTACGGTTACAGTTTTGCATAAAGCTAATTTGTCCCTACTGCAAAGGAATAAATTTGTTTAACTATCATGGTGGTTGTTAAACATTGAGAATGGTTGACAGCATCCTCAATCCCAATTAAAAGTACTCATTAAAAACCCAATAACATTAATTAGAAGTAACATGACGAGATTCACATGATATTCAAGTACTAGATACTCAAGACGTCCATAACCGGGGACACGGCTAATCATGATTAGTTTATACACTCTGCAGAGGTTTGCGCACTTTTCCCCACAAGACTCGATCGCCTCCGCTTGGTTCTCGTGACTACATGGTGTTTGAGAGACGGATGACCGAGACACGATCTTTCGAAGCACTAGCACCTTACATGTGGGTAGACCGCACCAACCTACATCCCCTACATCAGCTAGCCTACTCAGAAGAGTTCGCACAACTTACTCAGCTATGCCAGAGCCCATAATGGCTTGTGGCTGCACACGGAAGTTTCTAGTTTGAATAATCTGATGATCCCTTTGAGCCTCGGTGGCGGTCCAAGAAATACAGCAAGTCTCGATAGAAACCAGGTGCCTCAATCCACCCGGATGTGTGTTTAAGTTGCCACCTTAGATAAACCATTAATTAACAATCTCACATCCGTCATGGATATTCACTCACCCAATCCACGTCTACTGGCATAGCATGGCACAATAAGCAAACGTAGAAGTAACTCCCAAGGTTTCATAAGTAAAACAGGTAATAGGTACTATCTCAATCTACTTCCCATCCCACAATTTAATTAGATCCTAATCATGCAAGTGTTTGAGGAATAGATCTAATGCATAAAACGGGGTAGTAGAAAAAGGTATGATCAAGTGTTACTTGCTTTGCTGACGATCCGCCAAACCTAGAGACTCGAAGTAACAAGCGGCGCACTCCGGGTGATCTAACGCAGACAAAAAACAAAGCATACAATAAGTACTCATCTAATGCACAGGGAAATCTCGGATAGAAGATCTAACCAGAAAATTCAAATTAAGAACCCTGGTGCAAAAAGAATCGAATCAAATAAAGCAACGAAAGTCAAACGTCGAAAGGAAACGACTCGGTTCTAGCAACTTGAAACTAGGTCAAATTTTACAGTAGCAAAACTTTGTTTAAGTGGATTAGTCGGAACGGCGGTTTCGAAACGAAACTCCAGGCGCTTGAATCACCTGATTCCGATAAACGAGCGAGAAGATAAACTGATTCGAAAATTGGATCGGAAATCGAAATCGGAAAATAACGGATTAATTCTGATTTAAAAGAAAAACGACGAACGGTTAAACGAATGGACGTTCGTTAACAGAAACTAACCGGCGAACGCGTTCGTTAGAACGAATGGATCGGTGAACGTTCACTAATTAACTAAACCGAGAAAAAGAAATAAACCAATCTAGGGTTTAAAAAAACCGAACAACGAAAGAAAACCGGACGGTTTTTTTTAAACAAAACCGGACCGAGGGGGGTGACGCGGTGTGCTGGGGATATAACTACTGAGTGTAAACCGCCCTGAAAGGGCCGGGTTACCCTCGTCCATGATCAGGGCCCACGGAGGAGGCCCAGAGACCAGAGGCGAATTAGGGTCCGTTTATGTAAACCGCCTTAGTCTTGTAACTTGTCTTTGTCAGAAGATAAGAGAGAAGAGACCGAGCGGACACTTGTATGAGCCGGACGGGACTTCAGAGACCGCCAAGCGCCAACCCGTGTATATAAGGGGACGACCGGCGGCGGTTTAGGGACGCACAATTCGAGGCTTAGGCGGCTATTGCTCCCTAGTCGCCGAAATCACATCAATCCCATCACAACTAGACGTAGGCTTTTCCTTCATCGAAGGGGCCGAACTAGTATAACTCCCGTGTCTTTGTGTCCGCTTTAACCCCTCTAAGTTAACCCGTACGATGGCCCTGCGACTAAGTCCTTTCACGAGGACATCTGCCGTGACAATTCCACGACAGTTGGCGCCCACCGTGGGGCTATCGCACGATGGTTTGATGATCTTAGAGGGCAAGTTCGAAGGACTCGAAGGCTATGCTGTGGGCCGGATGACTAAGAGTCGTCGCGGCAAACTCTACATCGACGATGCGGATCGGGCCCCGAGGCGGCTCGACGAGTACGGGTACCGGTCCCTTTGGTGGCATACACGTGTTCATCGCCAAGATCGGCGAGCGTGGCCTGGGCCGGACATCCGCACCGACCTCGCCGAGACGGCTCAGCGGGCGAAGAAGAGTCCTGCCCTTGCTAAACCGGCTTTCAAGCGTGCAGCGTGGGAGTCGCCCACGGAGACTATGAGGGCGGATCAGCATCGGGCGGCGAAACCGTTGTCTACTCCGCGACGAAGTCGTCACCGAGAAACCGAGTCTCTGTACCACCGCAGGATGGCGGATCGGGGCTGTTCCGACGGGAGAGTATTCCGACCCTTTGATCTACCCAATCGGGTTGGAATTTTCATGGTCGTTACTGCCGACGCTTCACTCTTCGACCGGGCGCCCATCGTCGCCCGGTTCAGCGGTGGTGGCAGCGGGGAAGGAGGCCCCGCGCCCGCCGGCTCAAGTTTTATCAGAGTTATTCGACGCATTGGCTGCGCTCATGGCGGAGGCTAACCCGGCGGATCAGGACCTGCACAACGCAGAGATTGCAAGGGTGAAGGAATAGATCGCTAAAGCTAAAGCGGATCCGCAGCGCGGACGTGAGGATGGCGGCGAACGGGCCGCTTTGGATGCATAGGCTTATAGGCTCATGTTGGATCGAGTGCATCACATGAAGTCATGAAAAGGAAGTACATATCCCGTTTGCCTTCGGTTTTCGAGGGAAGAGAGCTCTTCAATACCCCAGGGGCAGGGACCAGTAATCCGCCGCCGGTGGTAAACCGGCCGGAAGCACCTGGGACGGCCGCGCCGGTTCAGCCCCGTGTGATAGATCTGCCTCGCCATCATACCGGCGCGCCCCAAACTGTGCAGATACCTCCGGGTGACTACTCCAACCCGATGGATAACCTTGTCGCGGCTGCGGCACGATTGGAGGCGATTCCGATCGAGGGCGATTCACCACAGGCGGTAGAAACACGCCGGGTCAAGGAGCTCCTCAGGACGGCCCTGGCTCAGCAGGAAGCGTATTCATACAGTCGGGATCGGATCCACTCCACCCCCCGCCCAAGCCGGAGTTATAGCCGGCGCGCAGATGAACCCGCCGTGTCAAGCAACGCGCAGCGCGGTCCGCCTCGAGGCAACAACCCGGCCGGTGGCTTCGAAGACGCTCAAGTGGTGGTGTACCGGGCCAGGGCATGTAGGGAGGCCGAGTCAGCGGCACAACATGAGGACCATCAGCTCGCGCCGGTTCGTCCGACCATCTTCGAACCGGGGGTCACGTCTGGCTCATTGGGGGTGCCTTGCCTCGTCCCCGCTTTACGTAATGTGCGTTTGCCCAAGGATTTCAAAGGGCCACGCAAGGTGCCCAATTATACCGCCGATTTGGCTCCAGAAGCGTGGATATAAAGCTATGAGATGGCCATGGAGATGCTGGATGTGGACGAAGCTGCGTGTGCGAAGTATTTCACCATGATGTTGGAAGGTATGGCCCGTACTTGGTTGAAAAATTTGCCACCCAACTCAGTTAGTTCGTGGACCCAGTTACGGACCCGGTTCATTCAAAATTTCAAAGACACCTGTAAACAGCCCATGTCTATGGTGGATTTGGCGGCTTGTATCCAGGCAGAGGGAGAATCTACAACACATTGGGTGCGCCGCGTTTCGGAGGTTTTACATTCATCAGACCGGATCAACCCTGATTCCGCTATCTTAACCCTAGAAGCCAACCGCGGTTCGAACCATTGAAGTTGAAGCTGGGTCGCATGAAGCGTTTTGTAATGACATGGGCACGCCATGGGCGCTGGTAAAGTATGCTGATTTCGATAGTACCAAGGATCCCAGTCCGAGGGTGACGAAGTAGGGAAGGGAAAGCGAATAGCAACTCCAGAGGCCAGAAGATCATTCGGCAGCAATGGGGAAACAAGCGTAAGGCTAACGGTAACATGGGCTTCAGAGCTAACACCAACGCTAGCTGGACAAGGGTCAGCGCGCAAAGGTAAGCAATCAAACCGGGCGGGCACAAGGTCACAATCCGGATCGCTTGAATTACCTATTGAATCAACCTTGTCCAAAGCATGGGACGAAGGAGGCGCCGTGAACCACCACCTGGAAGGATTGTTATATTATGCAGGAGTTCAAAAATTCTAATGCTTTCCGGTATGATCAAGGGCCCGCGGCGGTTCAGTGGTCCGCCCGGGTTATGGTGGAGGAAATTCCGGCCCAGGGTTCGGTGGTAATCCGGGCGGGCAAGGCAATCAGAACAATCAAAACAATCAGAACAATCAGAACCAAGGGGGTTACAATCAACAACAGCAGCAGTCGGGTTACCAAAGTAATCCGAAGCAGTTGAACGGTGGACAGTACCATGTCTTTACCACCAGGTTGGACAGATGAGACCGCAAACTTCAGAAGCGGGCGGTCAGTGTTGTTGGACCGGCCGCACCGCATTACCTGCGCTGGTCGAGCAGCCTATTGTATGGAGTGTAGAGGATCATCCTCCCTGGTTTACAATCCGGCCAGCTAGCCCTAGTGGTGGCACCTCGGTGGGAGGATACAAGTTTACCAAAGTACTCATGGATGGAGGGAGCAGCATCAACATCACGTACTACGAGACCTTCCGACGTATGGGGTTGACGGATAAGCATCTCAGCCGCCC
The DNA here is from genome assembly GCA_021605205.1 of Aegilops longissima. Taxonomy (NCBI): domain Eukaryota; kingdom Viridiplantae; phylum Streptophyta; class Magnoliopsida; order Poales; family Poaceae; genus Aegilops; species Aegilops longissima. The sequence continues at coordinate 633,102,812 of CM038681.1, read as the reverse complement.
AAAGATACAGTGTTTCACGGCGTGGTGCACCGCAAGTCAGCATACCCGTCGGTAAGATAGCTCGAGGTAGCCTTTGGAGATGAACATGACTCCAGATCAGAAACGTTGACGTTTGAGGTGGTGAAGATCCAAAGCCCTTACCACACCCTGTTTGGGCGGCCGGCTTATGCTAAGTTTATGGCACGGCCTTGTTATGTTTATTTGCAGCTGAAAATGCCGGGTCACAAAGGGACGATAACGGTTCACGGGAGCCGCCGGATTGCGTTGGAATGCGAGGAAGGTGATGCGGCTTATGCAGAGTCGGTTTGTGCCACCGAAGACTTAAAGTACTATAAAGACAATGTTGATCCGGCAGATATGACCCCGTTGAAGAAGCCAACTACAGAGCACGATCCGGATTTGAAGTTTAAGTCGGCGGGTGAGACTAAACTTGTTGATTTTGTGCCCGCGATTCGTCCAAGCAGTTCACCATCGGTGCTAACTTGGATCCTAAATAGGAAAGCGCGCTCATCGAAGTTCATCCGTGAGAATCGACATTTTCGCATGGAAACCTTCCGACATGCCGGTGTACCGAGGAACTCGCGAGCACACTCTTAATGTTGATCCCAAGTACAGACCGGTAAAGCAGTTTCTTCGCCGGTTTAACGAGGAAAGGCGCAAGGCCATTGGAGAGGAGGTTGCCAGGCTCTTAGCGGCAGAGTTTATCGTTGAATTTTTCCATCCAGAGTGGCTTGCTAATCCAGTGTTGGTCCTTCAGAAGAATGGTACTTGGCGCATGTGCGTGGATTATACAGATCTTCACAAGGCTTGTCCAGCAGATCCTTTCGCCCTCCCCCGTATTGATCTGATTATTGATGCTACGGCGGGTTGTGAGCGTTTGAGTTTTTTGGATGCATATTCCGGATATCATCAGATTAAGATGGCGGTTAAGGACCAGGAGAAGACGGCGTTTATCACCCCTTTTGGAGCCTTCTGCTATGTATCTATGCCTTTTGGGCTCAAGAGCGCCCAAGCAACTTATCAACGTTGCGTACAGAATTGCTTGCATGAACAGATCGGCCGTAATGTGCATGCTTATGTGGATGATATTGTGGTTAAGTCAAGGAAAAAGGAAACACTGATTGAGGATTTGAGAGAAACCTTTGACAACTTGCGGTGTACAAGATGATGCTTAACCCGCCAAGTGTGTTTTTGGTGTTCGGCAGGCAAGTTATTGGGTTTCCTTGTGTCCAACAGGGGGATTGAAGCTAATCCGGAGAAGATTACAGCTATCACCTCCCTGGCTAAGCCAAAGTGTATCAATGATGTCCAATGTTTGGCAGGTCGGATTGCTGCGCTAAGCCGGTTTATCAGCCGCCTAGGAGAGAAGGCCATTCCTTTGTACCAGATGCTGAAGAAAACGGATCAGTTCGTCTGGAGTTCAGCCGCTGATGAAGCATTGGAGGACTTAAAGCGGCAGTTGGCCAACCCGCCTGTTCTCGCCGCTCCCATTGACAAGGAACCACTCCTGTTATATGTTGCTGCTAATGCCAGGGCAGTCAGCGTAGCCATTGTGGTGGAACGTAAGGAGGCAGGGAAGGAGTATCCGGTTCAACGGCCGGTTTATTACATTAGCGAGGTCCTCATTGAGTCTAAACAAAGATATCCGCATTGGCGTAAGCTGGTATATGGAGTTTTTATGGCGTCGAAGCTGAAGCAATATTTTCAAGGGCACCCCATCACGGTGGTCGATTCAGCTCCTTTGGGAGATATCATACGTAACCGGAGGCGATCGGCGGATTGCTAAGTGGGCTATAGAACTTGGGCCGCACGGTTTAAGGTATGTGCCTGACGGCGGTAAAGTCTCGTGCACTTGTGGATTTCATTAACGATTGGACAGAGTTGCAAGCTATCAAGAAAAGCCGGATCATACCTATTGGACCATCCACTTTGATGGGTCCAGCAATTGAGGGCTCGGGGCTGGAGTCGTATTAACTTCCCCACGAGGTGACAAGTTCTGTTACGTTCTTCACTTAATGTTCCCCTGTACTAACAATGCAGCTGAGTATGAGGCTTTGCTCCATGGTCTCCGGATGGCTAAGGAGATGAATCTAAGCCGGGTTAAGTGCTTTGGTGACTCGGACTTGGTGGCCCAGCAAGTATCAGGTACTTGGGATTCCAAAGATCCTCTCATGGCTGCATACCGTCGGGAGGTGGATATTGTTGCAGGACACTTTAAAGGATATCAGGTGGACCATGTGGATCGTCGGAAGAACGAAGCGGCGGACGCTCTAAGCCGGCTGGGCTCTCAACGTAAACCGGTCCCGCCCAATGTCTTCCTTGACGTACTGCACAATCCGTCAGCTAAGCTTCCTGATGAAGTTGATTTCGCTATTCCTGATCCGGAGGCTCAGTTGGTGGCAGCCTTGCATGTCATTCCGGATTGGACGCTCCCTTATTTGGCATACATGAACCGGGCGAGTTACGAGAAGATGAGACGTTGGTCCGACAGATAGTTCGGCGGTCTAAGTCTATGACCATATATAGGGCGAGTTGCATCGTTGCAGCGTGTCGAGGCGTTTCAGCGTTGTGTCCCCCGACGAAGGCTGTGAGATATTGCGTGAGATCCATGAAGGGGACTGTGGTCACCACGCCGGTTCAAAGTCCTTGGTGGCCAAAGCGTTCCGCCACGGTTTCTATTGGTTGACTGCCCATGCTGATGCAAAAGATCTGGTCAAATGATGTGATGGTTGCCAAAAGTTTTCCAGACGTGCTCATGTACCGGCCCAAGAATTGAGGATGATTCCAATTACTTGGCCCTTTGCGACTTGGGGGCTGGATATGGTTGGACCTTTCAAAAGGTCCAAGGACAAGAAGACCCACCTGTTGGTGGCGGTCGACAAATTTACAAAGTGGGTAGAGGCAGAGCCTGTTAGCAAGTGTGATGCGGCCACGGCGGTTCAGTTCATCAAAAAGGTGATTTTCCGGTTTGGGTTTCCACACAGTATCATCACGGACAATGGCACCAATTTGTCCAAGGGAGTCATGAAGGAGTTTTGTGAACGAGAGCACATCCGGCTTGATGTTTCTTCAGTGGCCCACCCGCAGTCCAATGGTCAAGCGGAACGAGCTAATCAGGAGATCTTGCGAGGTGTGAAACCCCGGCTTATGGTCCCTTTAGAGAGGACGTCGGGTTGTTGGGTAGAAGAGCTACCATCTGTGATATGGAGTATCAATACTACCCCTAACAGATCCACTAGATACACACCGTTCTTTATGGTCTATGGAGTGGAGGCGGTTCTTCCCTGCGATATCCGTCATGACTCGCCCCGCATGGCAGCCTATGTTGAGGCCGATAGCGAGGCAGCACGGCAGGACGCTTTGGATCGACTGGATGAAGAGCGAGATATGGCGGCTGCTCGTTCGGCGATTTACCAGCAGGATCTTCGTCGGTATCACAGTCGGCGGGTTAGAACAAGAACCTTTCAGGAAGGATACTTGGTGCTTCGGCTCATTCAAGACCAGACATATATGCACAAGCTATCCCCACCTTGGGAAGGGCCCTTTGTGGTCAGCAAGAATCTGCACAACGGGTCATACTATCTGATTGATGTTCGAGAGAGAAAAGACTCACGCACGTCAGAAGAGGAGACCAACAGGCCGTGGAACATAGCTCATCTTCGGCCTTATTATACCTGAGCCATCGGCTCCACTTATGTACATATTAAGACAATGTATATATTATGCATAAAAGCAATAAACCGGATCCTCGGCTAAAGCGGGGTATCTGTTCTGTAAAAAGTCCGGTTTGGGTACATGGAGATGTTGTCGCAAAGCAGCCTCCGGTTTAACCCTTGGTCTTGCTTTTCAGAAGTTTTTGTCACTTGGGGGCTTGGTTGTGTCCGAACCAATGCAACACCTTTTGATGGGCGAAAGCCACCAGATCACTTGGGGACATGGTCACGTCTGAACCAGTCACGCCTCTTGGTCGGCCTAAGGCCATAGAATCACTTGGGGGCTTGGTCGAACCCGAACCATTGCCATGCCACTTGATCGGCATAATGCCACGATTTCAGTTGGGGGCCTGGCTGACTTGAACCTTCGCTACACCTTATGGGGAGCTTGGTCCTGTCCGACCATGGTAACACCATCTGATCAGGCTCAGTAAAGCCTCTTCTTGCGCATGGTTTTTATCATTGCCTTTGCTTCCATGTGGTTTTCATACCAGTTATTTGATTTTTATTTGCCTTCTTAAACCGACAACCTTTTTAAACCGGAATTCGGCCCATTTTTTAATCCGGTGATTTTGTTCCGGTTTGATTTTTTCTGTTAACATCCCATTATGGAGTAACAGGGGGCTTGTCATGCCCGACACGGTTTACACGGTAAACCGGCATTCTAAGCACAGGAGTTGTTTTCTCCTTTGACGGTAATGGTTTATATAACCTCCGCCTCAAGATTGGCTAAGCCAACTGCATGCCCGACGCTGGCAGGTATTTTTGTATCATAAAGTTTGGTCATATACATCCATATTTTCTTATATAAATATATAAGCGTCACAAGCCGGCTGGCGACACAAGCCGCCGTGGCGGTTTAAAGAATTTGTGATTGCAGGCGAACTAAGTTGACGGTTCATCAATCCACAGTATCAGTACCACCATGCAAAGGAAACAGACTGAGGTCATAAAGGCATTGTTCAAAATAAAGTGCGAACTATCCTATTACAAAGCCTTCCAAGGCCCGGTGTTTCGCATGGCGTTATGGCTAGATTTGAGGCGCCACCGGCTTGACGGATTACGCTTCTTCGCCCGGAGTTGACGTGAGGTAGAGGGGCTGGCGTCGGTTCAACTTCTTCCTCTTCATCACCCAAATCCCGGAAGTCATTGGTAGACCAATCAATCCGGGTTAAGGCCTGAAAGACAACCTCTTCACTTATAAGTTCAGCCGGATCAACGTCAGGGGCATAAGTGTGCTTACGGATTGGAGGAACAAGGCTCTGCACTTCAGGAATGACAAACTCCACCCGCTTGTTGTTTGCATCATAAAAAGAGCGGTGAACCGCTAGGTTGGCTTCTGCTGCCAGTTGACTCGCCAGCGGACGCATCTCCTTTGTTATTCGTTTCAGGGCGTCGTTATCAAAGGCTTCACCGTTCTCTAGAGCGCTGGGGAAACCCTTGGCTATGTCAGCCGGATCAAGATCTGCTATCCACGCCTTGGCGCGAGTCAGAGCCAGTAGAGTGTCAGCCCGGGCCACGGATCGTTTCAACTCTTCAAGTTGCCCCGGAACCATGGACAGCCGGTCCAGTGTGTCTTTGATCAAGGACGGGGCTGTGTTGTCGTACGATGTGGCACATATGACTCGGCTGGGCGCCGTATACAGCTGCTCAATCAGTGTAAGCGGCCTTGAGCTTCTTCCGCACATCGAGCCAAGATGAGCAATACGCTTGCTCGCACCGGTTGAGATAGCTCGGTTAAACCGACGGAGAATCAAACAGAGGTAGTCAAGACAAAATTTTCTTACCAAAGATGGCAGAGGTCATGGCATGAACTTGGCGCTTGATCCGTAAGCTCTTGAGTCACCGGTTTAAGAGCTGATTCAGCATCTTCCGCCCGTTTTATCAAACCGGCCTTCTCGGTGTCCCAATTGGCCCGCTCGGATTTATACCACTCCTTCAGTTGTTCCATAGTGGCCAAGGCAGTTTTCAATTCATCCTTGGCCTTGGTGGTTTCTGCTTGTTGAGTTTCAGATTGGCTCAAGGTCCTTGAGTTGCACGGTTTCTTTGGTATATGTCATTACGATAACAAAGGGAGCATGTTAGTTGTTTCATTATAAAGTCCCAAGCTCAATATAAATATTCAACTTGGCACTTGGGGCTAATGGCTAGTTGATCTCAGTTTGCTATGAGGATCTCAGAAATTAAGTCCCGGTTTAACTATGCTAGGTTGAACCGCCCTTGGGGGCTCAAGATCTGCAGTTTAAGGCGATGTTTTCTATGCATTGATTAAGTGCGGTTTAACTTTGCAGAGTTAAACCGACCCTTGGGGGCTACTATGAAGCAAAAGTACAATAAAGGCATGACTCCTTACCTCATAGCGGTCCTTCATGCGATTTACCAGACCGACTTCAAAGTCACGGCTTGTGTAGAGCCGGTTCAGGAAGCCGGAGTGAAGTTCTTGGGCAGAGAGGTTGTCATAAGCCGACAGATCAGTTTTCCCCTTATCTTTGCTCATAGTGGTAGACCCTTCCTTGGCGCTGTGTTTTGCTAAAGCGACCGGTTGGCCAGGAGTGGTGTAGCCAGTGCCCGTCACAATAACATCATCATTTTTGACCGGGCTGGCCGGATTGGCGGTCTTCTTTGGGCTTGGTGCCTTCATACTCTGGCTCGGCGGTTCAACAGTTACGACCCGCTCTGTGGCCAGACTCGGTGGAGCAGGATGCGAGGTTTCCACTTGGGCCTCCGGTTCAGTTTCTGGCGGATCAGCAATGTCGTCTGGGTACAACTCGTCGAACTATTCTTAGCGACTTGAGATTTTCGCCTGCTGCTCTGGGGTCTTCTCCGGATCAACATCTGCAGTGGGCTCAAGAGTTTTCGCTTTTTACTCAAGCGAGCCTTGGTGCTGCAGTGTTGAAGTAGAGTAAGATAAATCGACCAGCGCAAATAAAAACCGAATTGGTGGGATGAAGTATGATACTTACCTGCAGCAACTTTAAGCGGAGGCGATTGCGTGGTTGATGAACCGCCGGAGGAGTTGGAAGAGGCCTGATAATTCGGTCGACGGATTGAGAGGACATCGGAAGAAACCCTTTAAGGGATAACGTTTTCAGAGAACAAGTCACCTCGGGCGACGCTCCGGGTTGGTGTGTCTGGTAACCCGGACGAGGTAATCTGTTGGTCATTGTGCCGGGTCGTCTGACGCTCTTCAGTTTGCTGTGTCTTCAAAGAAAGGTTTGGATTCAGATGAGCATAGGAATGAGATTTTTTCACTTTCCGGACTGCTCGGCGAATTCTTTTAACCGGCACGAGGTCGGATTCGGAAGAAAGTAGGATTACCTCAACATGGTCGGCATGGTGGCTTCAAAGATCATCCTGTGAGTTTCAATTGTCAATAAAAGGAACAAGTTACAAGCAAAAGAAACATAAAGAGAAGAGCCGGTTGACGGCGACTCCCTCGAGGGTATCAAGCTTTACCTCAGCTTCTGAATCTTCGTCTTCCGGCGGATCAGAAGACTCGGTGGTTTTCTTCTTGCCAGCCTTCTTGGTAGCCTTGGACTTTACACGCGGAGCCCGGGCCGGTTTGGTCCGCTTCCAGAAGGAGTTGTTAGCCTGCGAGGTAACAAGGATTAATGTATACCAACCAAGTATTAAAGGTCCGAAAAGCGGTGAGCAGAACCTTACCGCAGGCGGTTTGTTGGCAACACAGAATGGAGCCAACCCGGTTAGGCTGCAGACGGAGATCGGTTCATCAAGCATCTTCTTTACAGTCTCTGTGACCTCAAGTTCAGTTATTGGTAACTCATGACGTCTTTGAGGGTCTTTGAGGTCGCCAGTGTATTCGTGCATCAATCCGGGCCGGCAGCTTAGTGGCAAGACGCCCCAAGAAACCCAACACCGCACAAGGTCGACACCAGTTAAGCCATTGGCCATTAGAGCCCGGAGCTTGATAATTTGAGGCGCGGAGTTCTTCCGTTCCGCGGCGGTTAAGCGTAAAGGCAGCGGATGATGGTTGCTGAGCGGTGAGGACGGTAACCGGCAAAGGATTCTCGTTGGCGTGAGCAGTGTTCGGCGGTAGAACCAGGTTTGGTTCCAATCTTTTGGATGGCTGTGGTGTTTGGCGTGAGGAAAGTCCACTTCCTTCCTCTTACGGATTGAAACGCCGCCCAGCTACGTGTTGGGACCATCGAGAAAATTCTGTACGACGGTTCAAGTGGAAAAAATCCCGGAACAGCTCCACAGATGGTTCTTCTTGAAGATAGACTTCACAGAAGACTTGAAAATTGCATATATTTGACACGGAGTTTGGACCAATATCCTGCGGATGGAGTTGAAAACTTGCAAGGACGTCCCGGAAGAATTTTGAACCGGGCGGGCAGAATCCCCGGTCTAAGTGCTGCATAAACACAATTACTTCTCCTTCTTGCGGCTCGGGAGGGAATTCGCCATCCGGAACACGCCAGTGGAGGACATTTTTTGAAGCCAAAGCGCCAGTGGTGACGTATCCGTTGAGTTGCGTTTCAGTGATCTTGGACCGGACCCAATTGCAAGCTAAGAATTGAGGGGCCATTCCGGAAGATTAAACTGCAAAAGAAAAGGAAAAACGGTTCACCGTTAAAGGGTTCAGGCACATTATACAATGTTAAACCGGCAATTCGGCAGCTAGCTTCCAATTCCGGTTTAACTGAGGACTAATGGAGTGACGGATTAGCTATCAAAAGTCAAACCGCCAAAAGAGACAGAACTGAAAATTCTACTAAGTGTGGACAGAAACAGTTTTCACATGCGAATGGAAGTAATCTAGATCTACCGAAGTTTCAGTAAGAAAAACTTCTACGACCTATGCAAGCCTCATAAAGAGCAGGAAGGTTCGGGCGTTCTAAACTAGAGGATCTGAACAAAAAGGAAAGATGCATAAAGAGTTAAATTGATTTACGGGCAGGCGGTCACACCCGCAGAGGATGTATGGTACGGCTTGAGTTGTACGGCCATGGCAGAGCAGGTATGAAAAGCGATATGAAACACCTATGAACTACGAGATGAACAGGATCTTGAGATGGGATCTAGGGCTTGAAGAGGACCTTACGATGAGCAAAACCGCGGAGGAGCGCCGAGAACCTCGACACGATCAGGTTGATCTGTGCGGCCGTCTGACCGACACGGCGTTGGAAGGTCGGAGGGACGGCGGAGCTTCAGGCTGGAGTGTCGCGAGGAAGGAGAAGAGCGAAGAAGAAGAGAAAGGGCCTGCGGTCTATTTATAAGGAACCGGAGCAATTAACAAGCGAGAATCGAGGAGTCAAAAGCGCGGACGGCAGCCGTCGCCTCGATTTCCGTGATAGCATTAAAGGAAGGAATCTACTGTTTGGATTTCTTTATTAAAAGATGACGTCAAGGCGCCTGTTGCGGTGGTGGGAGGATGATGTCACGGCGGTTCAAGCAAATGGCGGTTTACTGAAATATGAAGGAGATTCAGAGTTTCTGAAGATGTTGAAGATTAACATGAACGGTTCAAGTCAATCTGGAGCCTAATGTTGGGGATATAACTCATCGAGTGTAAACCATACGAAGGGCCGGGTTACCTAAATCCATGATCGGGCCCACGGAGGAGGCCCAGAGCCCGAGGCGAATTAGGGTCCGTTTATGTAAACCGCCTTAGTCTTGTAACTTGTCTTTGTAAGATAAGAGAGAAGAGACCGAGCGGACACTTGTATGAGCGGACGGGACTCAGAGACCCGCCAGGCGTCAACCCGTGTATATAAGGGGCGACCCGTGGCGTTTAGGGACAGACAATTGAGGCTTAGGAAGCTATTGCTCCCTAGTCGCCGAAATCACATCAATCCCATCACAACTAGGCGTAGGCTTTTCCTTCATCGAAGGGGCGAACTAGTATAACTCCGTGTCTTTGTGTCGCTTTAACCCCTCTAAGTTAACCCGCACGATGGCCTGCGACTAAGTCCTTTCACGAGGACATGTGCCGTGACAATTCCACGACACGGTGGCTACCTCCGGTGAGGTCGCGCGGGCGGGGCTCCGCGAGCTCGGGTGGAGGTCGGGAGTGGGCTCGGGTCGGCGGTGGTGGGCGCGACGGCTGACAGCGACGTCGGGCGGCGGCAGGGCGGCTCAGCGGCGTCAGGCGGGGCTGCGGGTTAAGGCGGCACTGGGTGGGGAGGAGAGAGAGGGGAGGCGGCTTATAAGGAGGGAAGGGGTGGGGTTGCTTGGGAGGGGGGAACAGCGGCGCGGGCGTGGCCGAGCGGACTCGGGTGGTGGCGGCAGCGGGACTCCTCCCGGCGGGGAGGCCTTGAGGACAGGCGCTGGGCAGGGCAGTTGGGCAGTGGGCCCTTGGCCCAAAGGGCGCGGGTTTTTTTAAACCAAAAACAAATTAAAATAAATCTAAACGAACTCCAAACTTAAAAAAATAAATTTTCCCCGACTCCAAAAAAATGAGTCGAACAAAATGAACTTTAATACGGGGCCAAAATGCATATTTTTTTTAAAAAAATACTCATTTTTTCCCTAAAGCAAATAAACCTCTTAAAACCCAAAATTTGATTTATTTACCAAATCCTCATTTTTTTTTCCTAAATTTTGGGAAAGTCATATTATTCCCTCTCTTATTTTTTTATTGGAAAAATATTTGAAGATAAAATAAATAAATCCAAATGATCCTATCTTCAAAATTTGAGAAAACCCAAATATGAAAATAATGAAATCTCCAACTCTCTCCGAGGGTCCTTGAGTTGCGTGAAATTTTCTAGGATCGGAAAAATGCAAGAAAATATGATATGCATGATGACTTAATGTATAACATTCCAAATTGAAAATTTGGGATGTTACACTCGGGAAGGCGACGGCGATGCCGACATCGAGGAAGGGCTCGAGGAGGCGACTGTCGGTGTACAAAAATAGGGGCTCTCTTTTGTACCCCTTTACTTGTGCACGGGCAGTCAGAGCCGCGCCCGCGGCCACACTTAGCAGGGCAGAGGAGGGAGGCCGAAGCCACAAGACAATCAAGCAACGATACGACCAGAAACACGAGGAGCAGAGAGGGCGAGGTGGACTCCCCCGGCAAGACCCTTGCCGGGGCGGCCTCCGCAGCCCCGGCAAGAGCCTTGTCGGGCGCAACTTGCCCAACGCCAGCAGAGGGCGCCACCCTTGAGCCCCAGGTTTTCCAACACCATCAACCACATTGGGACCAAGGCTCGGGAGGCGCCTCCATGATGGCATTCAGATCTTCGTGAAGATCATTAACACATAAGATCAGATGAGGACCAGAAGACGATGATCCTCGGCACGATACCTGCCGAGGAAATCCACAGGGCCTCCCGCAAGATTCTTGCCGGGGACGACCACGTTGCCACGGCAAGACCCTTGCCGGGGCCCCCGGCAAGACCCTTGCTGAGGACATCAGTGGGGCCGCGGCCAAGCCGACGAACGCCAAGACCCCACCGCCGTTTCCATGCAGCTGCCAGCCCAGCCAGCTAGGCACGCACCTGCGTGGCAACGTGCAGCTTCCAGACCAACTCAACAAGCACCTGCGTGGAGGCATGCAGATCTTCTGAAGACCCTGCCACCACACCAGCTCAGCAGCCTGCCAGCCTACATGGCACTGCACGCCGCGCTGGACTGGACGCGTGTCGAAGCAAGGCGAAGTGGCGACAACAAGAAGGGCACGTCGGCAGTGCATTAAATGCGTTTGTGCGATGCTGCCAGAGGATAGACTCAGTCACCGCACGCACTTTCCACCTCCTGTGTGCCACTGTGGCGTCCCCGTTCTCCTATAAAAGGAGGCCCGAGGCGTACGGGAAAAGGATTCGGCTTTTTGGACTATGCACGCTCCATAGCTAGTTCAAGAACACAAGAACATTCAGATATACACCAAAGTAGGACTAGGGTATTACGCGATCCTCGCGGCCCGAACCTGAGTAAATGATCTTTGTGCTAGCTCCTGGACCCGCTCTTCTCACAACTTCGCGCCCGCCGACCGTAGTAGGGATTCCAGTGATCCCATAGGTGTCGTTCCCACCAATATCTTTGGCGCGCCAGCTAGGGGACGCCAGAGTGGCACACAGGAGGTGGCAAGTGCGTGCGGTGGTTGAGTCTATCCTCTAGCAGTGTCGGACAAACGCATTTAATGCGCTGCCGACTTGCCCTCCTTGCTATCACCGCTTCGCCTTGCTTCGACACGCGTCCAGGCCAGCGCAGCATGAAGTGCCATGTAGGCTGGTAGGCTGCTGAGCTGGTGCGGTGGCAGGGTCTTCATGAAGATCTACATGCCTCCACGCAGGTGCTTGCTGAGTTGGTCTGGAAGCCGCACGTTGCCACGCAGGTGCGTGCCTAGCTGGCTGGGCTGACAGCTGCATGGGAACGGCGGTGGTGTCTTGGCGCGCGCGGGCCTGGCCGCGGCCCCGCTGATGTCCTTTGGTAAGGGTCTTGCCGAGGCACCGTGGTCGTCCCCGTCAAGGATCTTGCCGGAGGTCTCGTGGATTTCCTTGGCAAGGACCTTGCCGAGGATCGTCGTGTTCTGGTCCTCATCTGATCTTGTGGGTTTATGATCTTCACAAAGATCTGCATGCCATCACGGAGGCGCCTCCCGAGCCTTGGTTCCAATGTGGTCGATGGCGTTGGAACCCTGGGGCTCAAGGGTGGCGTGCTCTAATGGTGTTGGGCAAGTTGCCCCGGCAAGGCTCCTGCCGGTGCTGCGGAGGCTACCCCGACAAGGACCTTGCCGGGGGAGCCTGCCTCGCCCTCTTTCTCTTTGTGTCTCTGTGTTGGCGTTGCTTTGATCGTCTTGTCGCTTCGGCTTCCCTCCTCTGCCCTGCGCAGTGTGGCCGTGGGCGCGGCTCTGACTGCCCGTGCACAAGAAAAGGGGTACAAAAGAGAGCCCCTATTTTTGTACACCGACAGGAGGCCCCGAGCCTGGGCCACACATAAGCGCAACGCGTTGTTGGGCTAGGCCCAGAACGATGCCGATTTTTACCGCAGTAACTCCTTCGTCCGCTGCGCTTCCCCACAACTCGCGTTGAATGCGTGATATGGGTATCGTGCGCGGGGGTGACCAAAGCATGCTTGCGTCATCTTGGAACCGCTGGGCCGCTGCTCATTTACTTTTTTCACCTTGGAACCGTCGTTCCACGTTTCCCACTATGCCCGCCCCTTGAGCCACGTACGCCGCATGCACGGTGTGGGGTAGGTGACAGGCGCATGGAATACGGGAAGGCGCACGCGCGGGTCGATACCCATGCACCTTCAATTGGGCGAGGGGGGCGGTCAGCGGCCTTGCCTGCTGCCACCTTAATGAGCTGGATTGGTTGAGAGAGGCGGCCGAGCCCCGATCCCGCCCCTTTATAAGGAGGGGAGGGGGAGGGATGGCACCCCTCAATATTTCGCCATCCGCCTCCTCCCACCTTGGCTTCTTTCTTCCTTCTGCTATGGCGAGAGGGCACGTCGGTGCTTCGATGGTGGCGACGAGGGTCTCCGCCCGACAACGCACCCCTCCTTCCTAAGAGTTTGTGGCGGCGGAGCCAGCCACGAGGGGAAGGGGGAGGGGCGAGGCCAAGGTCGCCGTGGCGCTCGGGGAAGAGGAGGACGGGGCGGTGCACCGGCCTCGCCTCCGCCGACGGTCCCTCTCCCAATGGAAGGCCACATCGGGGACCAGGCTCACGAATTCTTCATGAGGCTGCGCCGGCCAGCGTGTCGTCGTCTTCGTCTCCCTACTCCATTTGCTCGGGAGATGGAGCTCGACCCGCCACAGACTCTGAGATTGCATATGAGGGGCTGCTGGAATAGCGGCACGCGGGTTGATGTCGATTTTCCAGCCCCTCATGTCATGTATCTTCGTCGCGGATGGAAGGCCTTCGCTCGTATCCCCAGCCTGATGGCGGGACTCGTTCTCTATTTCAAACTAATGGAGAACGGCCTGCTCTCCGTCAAGGTCTTTGGAGACTTTGGAACTCGCCTAAAGTGTTGCGTGGAGAGCCTGATGACAAAGACTCTCCTCGAGCAGGAGTGACGAGGAGGACATCGACAGCGACGACGGGGGTAGCAAGCGGGAGGATTACGGGTCCGACTAGGCGTCGGACCCGCCGTCCCTGGGTGGCACCGGCTGCAGTAGCATCTGCACCTGGCCCCTTCTCCCGATGGGGTCAGCTCCTTGAACTTCTCGAGGTCGCCTCCTTGGGCCGCTGGTGTGGGAAGGTTGGAGAAGGCGAAGAAGGCAGGTGGCGGGCCGTCAAGTCGGAGTACGATGGCACCGACGCCTTGTTAACGTATTGGCGGCCCGCTGCCTCATCTTCCAGCTCTTCTCCCGGCACCATCATCACCAGCCCTCTCCTAGGCGGCCGCCGATATGTTCTTTTGGCGCCTTCTACTGCTCGTACCTCGCCTAGGCGCTCCTTTCGCCCTTTTGCTATCCTGTTCCGTTTCCTAAGGAGAGGGACAAGAAAGGGATTACAGACACATTATCTCTTTTTAGTTTGTAAGCCTACGGGCCTTAGTTAAATTTAAAACTTGTAATCCCCTTGCTCATGTTTACATTCCGTACGAACTGTACCTGTGTGGGATGTATCTCTACCTAATATTAAAGGGAGAAGCGTTTCTCCACTTTTCTTCGTCACGCAAGTGTTTTGTACGTCGTCATATGAGGATTTGGTACGTCCGTCGTCTGTTTTAAAACTATTAAAAAAATGCGCCCATATGGACTCGAACCGCGGTCTCACGGAAACAGCCACACACACGTACAACCATCAGCCCAAGCTAATTCCATTGGTTGTGAGGCGGAAGATCACCTGTTATTGAGGCTGGCGGTAGCTCGCCTTCTTTCCTGGGCTGGCCCAATATGAAAAGATGACGTCCCACATATTTTTACTTTTGTTTGTACTTTCGGTTCCTTCTTTTCTTCTATGTTTTTTATTCTCATATTTCTTTTTTCCTTTTTAGGTTTCTAAATTATTCATCTCACTCTGAATAGATGTAAATCATCTATTTGAAATAAAAACGTTTTTGATGTACAAGAAAAATGTACAATGTGCATGAAAAAATAGTGACCAAAAATGTATTTGAAGAAAATGTTAATCATGTATTTAAATAATTTTAACCATATATAAAAATACTTCAAATTTGTATAAAATTGTACAATGTGCAAAAAATAGTGGACATCAAAACATATGTTTCCTGAAATTTTAACCTGTATAATCAAATATTTCATATGTACACAAAAAATATACAATATGTAGAAAAAACTACACATCAAAATGTATATATGAAATCATATATTATAAAATGTTAAACATAAACAAAGTTAGTACAAAGTTCAATCATTTATTTTGGGACCGAGGGAGTATAAAAGTATGTACAATGTGCACAAAAAAGTGGACATCAAAACATATGTTTCCTGAAATTTTAACCTGTATAATCAAATATTTCATATGTACACAAAATGTACAATATGTAGAAAAACTACACATCAAAATGTATATATGAAATCATATATTATAAAAATGTTAAACATGAACAAAGTTAGTACAAAGTTCAATCATTTATTTTGGGACGGAGGGAGAATAAAAGTATGTACAATGTCTATTAAAAAATGTAGACATATGTTGAAAAAAAGTAGACATCAAACATTTATTTTTTAAATGTAATTATCTATTTGAAAAATGTTAAACATGTATAAATAAATATGTTTGATATATAAAAAGAAATTTACAATATGTAAGGAAAACATAGAAATTATCGTGTACCTCCCGCCAGACATCCAAATATAGACCGTGTACCTCCCGCCAGACATCCAAATACAGACCGACACGCTAATTATCGTGACCCTTTTTATTTTTTGACGAAAGTAATCATCGATAACCTAGACATATGAAATTGTCGAGGAGCATTAGATGGGCGGGTGTTGGACGTGTACAAGGTGCATGCATGCACACGACATACCATCACATTTTCACCAGCTACCGCATCAACTAACCGATGCCCGCACTGATGCGCTTCTGTTTTGGGCGTCATCGGGCAGGAGCCTACCTCATTTGCCCCACTAGCATCCCTGGGTGGCATCATCCAGAGGCTCATGTGTCGCACTGGTGAATATTTTGATCGACACGATAATTTTCTCTCCCGTTGCAACGCACAGGCATATGTGCTAGTTAATGAAAAAAGGGGCTTGCCGGGTTCTTTGTGCGTGAGCAAAACCCATGCCAAGGAACGAATCCTTGTTATTTTTAAGATAAACATTATTGCCCGGCAGCAGGTCTTGTCATCTCTCTACTTCATTCGACCATACTCACGCTCTTAGCGGAGGCAGGGGTGAAATAGGGTTAGGCCCTACGCTTGCTCCCTTGTCACCGCGGCTACAACCAAATCCCGACCTGAGGAATAGTCCTTGGGTACAGGCAAAGGGGAGCATGGTAGGCTAGGAGCAAAACAAGGTTTCATACATCCCAATTTCATACGAAAATGCAAAATAGGGGATAAAGGACTTATCTGAATTTGCAGCCCCCCGGCAACCTTGGCTTGCCGGGGTTGGACCCTTGTGTCTCCAGCCCCCGGCAACCATGTCTTGCCGGGACCGGAGCGTCGACTCGTTCCCCTTCTTCCAAATGGCTCAGCAGAAAAGTCCACGTACCCTGCGAACCAAAGAGGATGGAAAAGAACAGAGAGACGCACACTCGACCTCTATGCTAGGGGTTAGTCGCCGCTAAGCACTATACACCCTAACCGAGGGACAGACTCAACCTAGCATGCATGCTATAACTTAGGGCGCCAGTGCTTCGTTTATTTATGCTCAGGGTCTGTGCCTGGCTTTGTACAAAGGGTTACATGCCTTGCCAGCAAGGCTTGTACAAAACGAGGCTTGCCGGGGGGCCCGGCAATCGCGCCTTATGGGTAAAACTTATGAAGATGCTCAATGTTCCAGGAGTTGCTCACTGGAACGGCATCTTCGGTCTCGAGGCAGACTGCGCCGGGCCTATTGACTTGTATTACTTGATAAAGGCCTTCCCACTTTGGCGTCAACTTGTTGGAATTCTTGGCCGATTGAACATGCCGAAGAACAAGGTCGCCTTCCTCAAAGCTTCAGGCATGAACCTTGCGGCTATGGTAGCGGCGCAAGGCTTGCTGGTAGCACTCTGCTCTCACAGCCGCCCGAAGACGATCTTCCTCGAAGAACGTTGCATCATCTTGCCGCAATCGCTCTTGCTCAAGCTCGTCATAAGCGAGCACTCGAGGTGACCCGTATGTGAGGTCTGTGGGGAGAACTGCCTCTGCCCCGTATACCAGGGCAAAGGGTGTCTGGCCGGTGGCTCGATTTGGCGTTGTTCTGATCGACCAAAGAACAGCCGGCAACTCATCAATCCAGCGCCTTCCGCTCTTGTGCAGCCTGTCAAAAGTCTTTGTCCTCAAGCCTCGCAGTACTTCAGCATTTGCCCTCTCCGCCTGGCCGTTGCTCCGTGGGTGTGCCACGGAAGCGAAACAGACCTTGCTGCCGAGGTCTTCGATGTATTGCATGAAGGTGTGGCTTGTGAACTGCGTGTCGTTGTCGGTGATGACTCCGTTTGGCACACCAAAATGGCAAACTAGCCCCTTGAAGAATTTGACGGCTGACTGCGCTGTCACCTTCCTCACTGCTTCCAGCTCCGGCCACTTTGTGAACTTGTCGATTGCAACGTACAAGTACTCAAAGCCCCCAACAACGCGGGGGAAAGGGCCCAGTATGTCGAGCCCCCAGACCGAAAATGTCCAGGTGAGAGGGATTGTTTGAAGGGCTTGAGCTGGCTGATGAAGCTTCTTTGAATGGAACTGACACGTTTCACACTTGGTTACTAGTGTCGTCGCATCCTGGAGGGCAGTGGGCCAGAAGAAACCTTGCCGGAAGGCCTTGCCGGCAAGGGCCCTTGACCCTATGTGGGAGCCACATATATATGCCTCCATGTATCTCTGCCAACAGCTCCAGTCCTTCCTCCCGAGGAATGCACTTCAATTTCACACTGTTTGGTCTTTTCCTGTACAGAACATTGTCAACGAACTGGTACATGGCAGACCGACGGGCTACTTTCTCTGCTTCTTGCTGCTCCTCAGGAAGCTCCCCTGTTTGGAGGAATCGGATGGTATGATGTGCCCATGCCGCAGCCTGGGGCTCGACTGCAAGGACTAAAGGCATCTCTTCTGCCATGGGAGCGGCTATCTCTACGGCCAGGGCTTGAGGCCCTCTCGGAGTCGGTTGCCCCACGGCAGGCTCAGTGTCCACGGCAACATCTTCGCCGGCGGCTCCAGGGAGCTCGGTGGGGAAGTACTTGCCAGGGCCTGATTTCCTCCGCTTGTTCTGCTCTGTTGATGGTTCAACGGATGGTTGAGTTAATCAAAGCCCAAAAGTACCTGGTTCCACAGGTAGCCTGAGGGCAGCGCGCTTCGACAGGTAGTCAGCGGTGTCTTTCTCCACTCAGGGGACATGCTCTGCCTGTATCCCGTCAAAACGCTCCTCCAGTTTCCTCACCTCATCTACGTAGGCTTCCATCAACGGGCTTTGATAATCCTTATTGACTTGTCTGACGACAAGCTGTGAATCACCCCTGACGATGAGCTTCTTGACCCGAGTGCGCCGCGATCCGAGACCGGCAAGCAATCCCTCGTATTCAGCAGTGTTGTTCGTCGACATCTCCCTGGGAAAGTGCATCTGGATTACATACTTGAGGTGCTCTCCGGTGGGTGCGACGAGCAGCACACCAGCACCGGCGCCTTGCAGCGAGAAAGCCCCGTCAAAGTACATAACCTAGTTGCGACTTGTTTCCTTGCCGGGAAGAGCGGTCTCCTAGATCTCTTCATCGGGCATCGAGGTCCATTCTACAATGAACTCCGCCAAGAACCTGCATTGGATCATCGAGGTGCTTTCAAACTTCAAACCAAAGCTTGAGAGCTCTAAGGCCCATTCCACAATCCTCCCCGTTGCGTCTGGGTTATGCATTATCCGTTGCAACGGGAGGCGGCTGACGACAGTGATCTCGTGCGCTTGGAAGTAATGACACAGCTTCCTCGAGGCCATAAGAAGTCCGAAGAGCAATTTATGCACACCGGAGTACCTTGACCTAGCCCCCTGCAAGTGGGAGCTGACAAAGTAAACCAGGTGATGCATCATCTTGTTCATCTGCACCACTTCACCTGGTTGCGTAGGCCCTGTCTCGCTGGCGTCAGACCCTGCCGGGAGCCTCGCCTGGCCGGGACCAGGCCCTGCTGGGGGGAGCTCTGGATCGCCATCCGCCAACCCTGCCATCGCCACTGCTCCTTCGTCGACCTCCCTCTGTGCCACTAGTGCGGCGCTAACCACTTGATTTGTTGCCGCTAGATACAGCAGCAGCGGCTCTTGTGGTCTAGGCGCAATCAGTATTGGCGTGGATGAGAGGTATTTCTTCATATCCTGCAGCGTTGCCTCGGCCTCTGGTGTCCACTCCATTGCGCCCACCTTTTTCAAGATTTTGAAAAGGGGAAGGGCATGCTCAGCGGACTTGGAGATGAATCTGCACATGGCGGTGACGCAGCGAGTGAGCCGACGCACATCCTTGATCCGCTTAGGTGCCTCAATCTGCACAATGGCCTAGATCTTATCTGGATTCGCCTCGATCCCACGCTACGAAACAAAGAACAAGAGAAGCTTGTTGGATGGAACACCGAAGACACACTTCTTAGGGTTCAGCTTGAGGTTGATCTTGCGCAGATTCGCAAACGTCTCTTCCAAATCTTGCACAAGTGTTGCCTTGTCCTTGGTTTTGACAACTATGTCATCCATGTAAGCTTCCATATTTCTATGTAGCTGGGGCTCAAAACAAATTTGGACTGCTCTTGCGAAGGTCGAGCCAGCACTCTTCAACCCGAAAGGCATCCGTAAAAAGCAATACGTACCACATGGGGTGATGAATGTTGTCTTCTCTTCATCTTCTCTCGTCATGAAAATCTGATGGTATCCTGAGTAGGCGTCGAGGAATGATAACAGGTCACACCCGGCCATCGAGTCAACAATCTGGTCAATGCGCGACAATAGGAAAGGGTCTTTTGGACATGCCTTATTGATATCTGTGTAATCAATACACAACCTCCACTTCCTATTCGCCTTGCGCACCACCACCGGATTGGCCAACCACATTGGATGGAGTACTCCTCTCACGAAACCTGCCGCTTCTAGCTTTCTGATCTCTTCTGTGATGAACTCCTGCATTTCCAGAGCTTGCTTCCTAACCTTCTGCTTGACAGGCCGTGCATGAGGACAGACAACAAGATCGTGGTCAATCACCTCCCTGGGAACGCCGGGAATGTCGGATGCTTGCCATGCAAACACATCGACATTCGCCCGCAGGAAGTGACGATCTCGCCTTCCTATTTGCTACACCGCCGCCTCGTTCTCCGGCGCCTCCCTCTCCACGGCATCCTTGGCCGCCCCCTTGCTCTTGCCAGTCTTGGGCGCCATGGCGGCTGGGAAAAGGCAAAGGATCGAAAGGAATGGGGGCATAGCAATGACAAGCAGAAGCGAGAGCTCGAGGAGGAAGAAGATGGGGACAGCGGTGCCGAGATTGGAGAAAACACAGAGAGTAAATGAGCAGCGCACCTGTGGTTATTCCTTTTTATGGGGAAGGCGCGGGCCGCCTCTTTACCATTTACTACGACATGATGCCTGCGTGCAGCAGGCGCCCCACACATGCCCCCCACGTCACGCACGACCCTCCACGTCGCGCATTCAACACGGGTCATGGGGAAGCGCAGCGGATGAAGGAGTTACTATGGTAAAAATCGGCCACACCTGCCCGCGCACCATTCTGGGCCTAGCCCCACAACGCGTTACGCTTATGTGTGGCCCAGTCCCGGGGACTCCTGTCGGTGTACAAAAATAGGGGCTCTCTTTTGTACGCCTTTACTTGTGCATGGGCACTCAGAGCCGCACCCGCGGCCACGCTTAGTAGGGCAGAGGTGGGAGGCCGAAGCCACAAGACAATCAAGCGATGCCAAGACCAGAAACACGAGGAGCAGAGAGGGTGAGGTGGACTCCCCCGGCAAGACCCTTGC
This sequence comes from Aegilops longissima, assembly GCA_021605205.1. Classification (NCBI taxonomy): domain Eukaryota; kingdom Viridiplantae; phylum Streptophyta; class Magnoliopsida; order Poales; family Poaceae; genus Aegilops; species Aegilops longissima. The sequence goes on along the minus strand of CM038681.1, from coordinate 633,082,077 downwards.
CGGGGCGGCCTCCGCAACCCCGGCAAGAGCCTTGCTGGGGGCAAATTGCCCAACGCTAGCGGAGCGCGCCACCCTTGAGCCCCAGGTTTTCCAACACCATGAACCACATTGGGACCAAGGCACGGGAGGCGCCTCCATGATGGCATGCAGATTTTCGTGAAGATCATTAACACACAAGATCAGATGAGGACCAGAAGACGATGATCCTTGGCACGATCCCTGCCGAGGAAATCCACGAGGCCTCCGGCAAGATTATTTCCGGGGACGACCACAGTGCCACTGCAAGACCCTTGCCGGGGCCCCCGGCAAGACCCTTGCTGAGGACATCAGTGGGCCGCGGCCAGGCCCGCGTGCGCCAAGACCCCACCGCCGTGCCCATGCAGCTGCCAGCCCAGCCAGCTAGGTGCGCACCTGCGTGGCAACGTGTGGCTTCCAGACCAACTCAGCAAAGACCTGTGTGGAGGCATGCAGATCTTCGTGAAGACCCTGCCACCGCACCAGCTTAGCAGCCTGCCAGCCTACATGGCACTGCACGCCGCGCTGTCCTGGACGCGTGTCGAAGCAAGGCGAAGCGGAGACAGCAAGAAGGGCACGTCGGTAGCACATTAAATGCGTTTGTCCGACGCTGCTAGAGGATAGACTCAGCCACCGCACGCACTTTCCACCTCCTGTGTGCCACTATGGCATCCCCTTTCTCCTATAAAAGGAGGCCCAAGGCGTACGGGAAAAGGATTCGACTTTTTGGACTACGCACGCTCCGTAGCTAGTTCAAGAACACAAGAACATTTAGATATACACCAAAGCAGGACTAGGGTATTACGCGATCCTTGCAGCCCGAACCTGGGTAAACGATCTTTGTGGTAGCTCTTAGACCCGATCTTCTCACAACCTCGTGCCCGCCGACCGTAGTAGTGATTCCAGTGATCCCATAGGTGTCGTTCCCACCGACAGCAACAGCGACGTCGACGTCAAGGCAGGGTTTCGAGGAGGTGACGGCGATGGCGTCGGGGCAGGGCACGACAAGGGGAGCGGGGGACGGTGTTAGGATAGCCTGGCGGCATCGATGAGCTCGGCGTCGTCGGGGCAAATGGTAGTTGAAAACTAAACATTTCGAAGTGTTTTCTTATATACCAAGAGCATTGGTCCCGGTTCGTGGCAGCAACCGGGACCAATGCTACCCTTTGGTCCCGATCCGTGCAACCAACCGGGACCAAAGGTCTCTTTTCAGCAGCCCAAAGTGCAGGAAGCAGAGAACTTTGGTCCTGGTTGGTGGCACGAACTGGGACCAAAGGTGGGAATTGCTCCCAGTTGGTACCACAAACCGAGACCAAAGGGGTGCATTGGTCCCGGTTCATGGCACCAACCGGGACCAATGGCCTGTGCCTGGCACAGCCGCGATGCGGTTGGATGTTTAGTCCCACCTCGCTAGCTGAGAGGCTCCGGCACTTGTTTATAAGTGTGGCTACGCCATCTCTCTCGAATTCATCTCAATTGAGGCCTACGGGCCTAATCTCACACTGCTATGCATGTGGGCCTACTGGCCTGCTACGGGCCTGCACTACAAAAAAAGACACATCCGTGACATTTTGGGCCGAACAAAAAAAAATCTGTCATACATATGACACTTCTATGACGATAATTGTGACAAAACCCAGTATCATCATAGATGTGGTGGGCTCCTACTTCTATGACAAAAAATCATGACATAAAATGGGTTTTTCATCACAGGCGGGCGGAGACGCAATCGCATGACATTCTTTGGGCCGTCCATGATGGAAAAAACCGTGGTAGAAGCGAGACGAGGAAAATTTGGGAGTTCCGGTTACGATTGGGAGGTCGGGCCGAAGCGATGCGTGTTTCTCTCATACTGCGTATGCACGTGTGTGCGGCGTTAGCTCTAATCGAACCGAGTGAGGCGTTGGGCTCGCGAACCCGGCGATTGCACGCGAGCTACACGTTCTTGAACCCGAGCAATCGATCGATGGCTGTAAACTGAACCCGATCGGCGATTCGCCGCTCATCTGCTAAGCGAAGCCGATCGATTGGATGAACGATGGCGTTGCAGGGGGGGTTTGGATGAACAGTGAGCGGTGGGGGTGGATGCATGACCCCATGGCGTTGCCTCTGGATGAACAGGACGACCCCGTGGATGGCTGGGTGAACAATAGACGGTGGAGGGGTGCACATGGAGGGTGGTTGAGCGAGAGCGGTAGAGTAGTAGCGTGGTGGAGGCTCGATGAGCGAGGAGCGATGGAGGCTGGAGTTGGTCGACGGTAGCCCGTGGAGGCTGGAGGAGGTCGACGGTGGAGATGAACAGTATCCCGTGGAGTCCCGTTTTGCGGTACGCCACACCCCTCCCGATGAACAAGGCCCTGTTTCGACCATAGCTCTCCAACACAAGTCCGTTTCGTCCGTTTTGCGGTACGCCACACCCCTCCCAATCAACAGGACCCCCGTTTCGACCGTAGCGCTCCAACACAAGTCTGTTTCATCCGTTTTGCGGTACACCACACCCCTCCAGATCAACAAGACCCCCGTTTCGACCGTAGGAGGCCCATTTCCTCCGTTTTGCGGTACGCCAGACCCCTCCCGATGAACAGGATCCCGTTTCGAACGTGGCCGGTCGAACACAAGGCTGTTTCCTCCATTATGGATTTCGCCAGGCCTCATTTCCATCGCCTGTTCCGTCCAAGATGGTTGGCTCCCCATGAACACGATGACGCATTCCGTTCCGACCCAACCAGTTGGCTCCCCATGAACACGACGACGACGTTGTTTCTCCGTTCCGACCCAGCCATGTACACGAGCCCTGGCCGTACGTATGCGTGGGTAGGCGTTCGAGACCCCGCCCGTATGTATACATACGTGGCCGTATTTTCTTTCTTGCACACTGGCCGCTGTAGGTATGTGTACATGCTACGAGCGCGCCTCTACTATGATACGTGCGCGCTCTACATCCACCAGTATGTACGTACACGTTCGTGACCAGAATGACAACGCTACGTACGCTTCGACCAGGTGGGTCCCAAGCATCGAGCACTTCCTTGAGTGCGAAGATGTAGCTGGTGGATCCCAGCGATCGGGGCGAATCGTTTTTTGGACGCACTTCCTTGCGTGCGAAGATGTAGCTGGTGGGTCCCAGCGATGTGGGGAAATTGTGTTTTTGCCCGGACGCACTTCCTTGCGTGTGAATGTGTAGCTGGTGGGTCCCAGCAGTCAGGGGGGAAACGTTTTTTTCGCGAAATACGGTGGCCCATCCAATGGGTCCCTGCGGTCAGGTGGAGGAATAATTATTTTAAGCATAATAAGGAGGCATTTCCTTGCGGCCGCCGTGGACCCAGCTGTCATCCTCTCCACGCACAGTACTCTTCCAATGGAAGTCGGTGGTTGACCACATTGACCACGCCGCGCCGAGAGCACCACGGCGGTAGACGACAGCGAGGCCTAGGAAGGGTATGATGCGGAGCCGGGGAAGACGTAGTTGTGGATGCCCACGCAAAGATGAGTACGAGGGTTCACTGGTTCGGCTGCGATGTGTGGCTGTCGTCGCCGTAGAATAACAGGGGGTGTGGGTGAGTAGAGGGATGGCCTGGCCAACGGTGGGAGTAGTAGCGGGCGGTGAGGCCTCCGCGGCATCACAGCCGGCCACGGGAGGCGAGGAGCATGCGGCACACGACCGGCGCTGCTTTGGCGGTGGAGCACGAAGACCGAGAGGTTGAAGAAGCAATCTGACCGTTGGATGGACATCGTCTGAGTCCTTTGGAGTTAGAATCGTTCATATTTACTAACATGACAAAGCCCTCCGTCCCCGTAAACTTAGTAGGCCCCCAAGTCAGCCTCCCACCAAGGTGAGTCCCAGCTAGCAGGGGGAGTATTCATTTTTTTGCGTAATAAGGAGGCATTTCCGGTGGGTCCGAGCTGACAGCGGGGGAACTTTTTTTCGCAAAATATAGAGGCCCTTCCGGTGGGTCCCAGCTGTCAGGTAGAGGAATCATTATTTTGCGCGTAATAAGGAGGCATTTCCCTGTGTGGGCCCCTACTGTCAGCCTCTTCCGATGGATGTTGTTCGTTGATCATGTTGTCCTCGCCGCGCCGAGAGCACAAACGCGGTTGACGAGAGCGAGGACCAGGAAGAGAACCACCCGGAGCCGGCGAAGCCACCGCAGCGGATGCCCACGCCGAGAGGAAACGCAATGACTGGTCGGCTGCGGGGTGAGGCTGACGTCGTCGGAAAATAACAGGATGTGTGGGTGGTTAGAGGGATGGCGTGGCGGCAGCACAGCCAACCACTAGAGGAGGGAGAAGGCAGTCCCGCTGGCACTGGTTTGGGTGGCTCGAGCAGGAAGATCAGATTTTGAAGAAGCACGGCGGCCGTTGGATGGACATCCAACAGTCACTTCTGTGTGTTGACTAAGTTGACAAAGCCTTGCGTACGCGTCAAAAAAAATTTAGGACAGTGTCATCGTCAACCTAGTAGGCCCAGAAGTCAACCTCTAAATCTGTGGAAAACAACATACAACCCATTAGCCATTATTTTCAATAATTTACAGCCCATTTGCTAATTCTTAAGGATATTTGAAGCCCATATTCTTTTTATTAGCATTACAGACCATATATTTTGGGCATTGCTAAAAAATTCAACGAAATTTTGCATATTTCGTTGGGGTCCGAACTCTTTTAATCACGAAATTTTGAGTCACGTTAAAAATAATTTTCAAAAAACATATCAAATAAAATTCAAAAAACAATTCTCCGCAAAACAAATGAATGAAATTTAGAATCTTAACTAGCAAGATGCCCGTTCGTTGCACGAAACATGAAGATGCATTTGTATGAGTAGTTTATCTTGTGGGAGAAAAGATGATATTCTAATGTAATTGCCAGTTGGCTTTGGTTTTTATAAGAGTAGAGAGTAGAGAAATCCTGAAAAAAATGACATTTTAATGCAATTGCCGGTTGGCTTTGGTTTAAAAATTTACAGCCCATTTCATACAACTTATAACCCGTTTTCTGGGGAAGCCCATTTTTACTACTTACATCCCTCCTCGTCTTGAAAGATTTGCAGCCCAACAGGGCTGAGAAAAGCAAGTAGGCCTCGGTTCTGGTATTCTCCAAAAAAAAAGAACTGGGGTAGCCAATTTTAGAAAGAAAAAAATATATCAACTGGGCTCGTCATGTGCTTAATAAAAGCGTAAGCGTGGGCTAGACGGGCCACAGCCCCCGCACAGCGCGCAGTTGAGCTCCGTCTCTGAAACTGAAAAACAACTAGGCGAGCTGCTGGGTCCCTGGTGTTATCCTCTCGTTGTGTAATTTTCTCGTTTATGACTACATTGACAATGGCGTGGAACCTAGTTGTCAAACAATTAGGAGGAAGTATTTTTTTGGCTTGTAATAACAAGGCACCTGCTTGCGAAATGCAATGACTCTGGTGGGTCCCTACTGTCAGCCTCTCCACGTACAGTCATCTCCTGATTTCTCTTGGTTGTTGACCATGTTGACAACACCAGACGGTGGCGGGCACAGCGAGCGAACCAAGGCGGAGAACGACGGCAAGGCCTCGGACGGGAACAAAGAGCAGCCATGGAAGATGCGGTAGTCTAGTGGCAGGTGGAGGGGAGTACGAGGGCAACAACATGCAAGTCAAGCATACAAATGGTACAAAAAGCCCAAGGATTAATTGTTCATCAAATTTTTAGACAAACCCAGATTGAACATGACAGTAACATCTAATCCAACCAGTCTTTTTTGCAGTCACAAACAAATGGATCGGTCTGATCCATAAAATCAACATCCTGTGCAAAAAAAATTATTTCAGGATGTCTACAACTTGTTGTAAAAAGAAGCCGAGCACATTTAGAAGCCCATTTGCCCACCTGAAACTTCTTTTTTTGTTTGTCATCCGTGAGAAATCTCTTGCTGTAAAAATGAAGCCTCATGGACAATAGTAACCTCGCATTCAACAGGAAGAATGTGACAAAGCTTCTGTTTGCCTGGTTGGATGCATATCATCCCATCGTTATTGTCCTCAAACGAATGTCATGAGAACTAAGAAAACCCTTGTTCTTATTACGCCAATGATTGGTTATATGATTTTCTCCATGTGGTTCTGCCTAAGTAGACATAAAGATTGAAAACAGTTAAGGTCTGAAAAAAGAGTATGTCGAAAGAACGACAGCTCAACAGTTAATTCTAGTACAATATATACGGGCTTTCAATGTGCATAAAATCATCACCTCTATGTATAAATTCTCCCGAGATCGAAAGCATCGCAGTAAGCCAATAATTATGTCCAGATCAAAACTATACATTCTGATATATATTGTCTTGACAGAATCCAGCAGCATTGATAGGCTATCAATGGACGAACTCTTCATTGAGCATATAACATAATATTATTACCCAAAGTGTACTCGAAGATGATATAAAACTTATGCGCACAAATGAAAAATGCAGCATATGATTACAAATGTGTAGATGATAATATACGGTACCTTAAAAAGTGAGGAGCCAAACACCAACTCCTTGTGATTATTAAATGGGTCACAAATTACACCCAAGGTCTCCAGTTTGGGTGCAGAGACGACAGTTATTTCTGAAGGTGTATAACAGTTATGAAGGAGCAACCTTTCAAGTGAAGGGGCATCTTCGATGATGAGCTGCTGTCCTTTAAAACAAATTCCAATTCTTTTAAACCACCACAAGCGAAAGTTTTTTTAGCGGTGGGAGTCGAAGCATTTGGACCAGATCGTCTGGTAGATGGCACCGGGCGAAGGTGGCGGTGTGGAGAGAGGAGGAAACCGCGAGATGGACAACGGTGGTGTGGGCACGAATTCTTGGTATGTTCGTGGTATGAAACTTTCGTGGTAATGGTAGAACTCAAACTGCTGGAGTTTTCCGAATTCACGGGATGTCAGCCAAGCATCCACCTTGCCGGGTATGGACAGCAGGTAGCTTGTCGAGATGCAGAGGAATTGAACGGGGCCCTGCTGGTGAGAAGAGACGATGGCTCTAAGGAGATCAAATTCAGGAAGGACAGATGTCGGCGACGATCGAGATTGAGAACGCAGTGCGCGCCATAGAGGCGCCACCGAGTTGAGAGGACTTGTGTGCGGCAGCAATCCTTGGCGGGAGAAGCGAGATGATCTCCTCAAGGATGGCCTTTGGGAGATCGCTGATCGTTCTACGGAGATTCTACCGTTCCTCAGATCCGGGTGGGGGGGCTCGCCGCTTCTCCCAGCGCTACGAGTCTTGGGAACTACAACCGGCGTCGCCGCTAGCAAGAGCCTCATCTTCTTGGCGCTGGGGCCAGCCGACTCCATTTTCCTTGTGGGAGTCGCGCCGAGCTCACGGGTTTGAGCAGAGTAGCCAGAGACGAGCCTAGTGGCAGTGCGAGTGGGGAAGAAGGAGGACTGGAGATTTCAGTAGGAGTGGAAGAAGAGGAGCATCGTTTTACATGCAGTGAGGAAGAAGGTAAGCGGGGTTTTCTGGACGAGTGAGGAAGATTGGGGAGCGGGGGGAATTGGGGGGAGACGGAAGAGGGAAAGCGAGTTGTTCATGTTTATAAGGCCCGCTGCACTAACTACTCGCTTTTTCCGAAGAATCGCTCTCTTCTTTTGCGTTGCTACATTGGAGCTGGCGCATGGACTTGGCTGACTGGCCATGCATGCAGGATGCATGTGCCCGCCGGCCACTGCATGCGCCTGGTTTGTTACTAGGCCTATTTAATAGGGTGGTTATGGAGTAAATTCAGGAGATTTATTTTCTCTGTGTGCATCCACCAAATTAGAGGATGCGATCTGGATCTGAACACTCACATTAAACTAACATTCAGAAGAACAAAAGTTCAGCATGTCTATACATCTCAATGATTCACCATACTATAACCAATACAAAGCTGTGAGAAGGTGTGGAAATAAATAAAATCGGTCGATGCTTCTCTAAGCAAAGAGCCTCCCTGCGCGTGCCTTAATTTCCTGGGCATGCTTGTTTCTTCTCAATGTTGCGAGCACTTTGAGCATGTTGGCAACTCCACAGCTAGCTAGCTGCCTCATCTTGCAATTGATGCTGACACATTTGCAGCAAACACATGAGCCAATAGAGATGACTCAACATGGGTCCATATTGTGCAGTTCCCCTGAAATCGTATTCATTGTCCTGAATCTGAAAAGATAGGAAAAATGTAGCTATACTTAAACGGTGTTGCAAAACAATAGCACATATCAATAGCTCGGCATGACAAAACATGATCATCTGAACGAAGGGATACTGACCTGCCTGAGGAAGATTATATATAATTTCATAAGTCCTTGGTTGATTTCCACCTTCGGCTGCACTGCTTGTTTGCTCCTCCACACATGACAGGATCGTTCCGCACTACATTCAGCAAGTCAACGTACGAATAAGCTAATTTCATCTTGCGGTGGTCATTGTACCTAGTTATGAATGTAGGAATACCTGGAGCACCATGAGGTTAGCTGACAGCAGGTAGATGCAGCCATATAAATTTTGTGCGGTGCTACCAAAATTGAGGTTTGTATCCCTTCCCATTATGAGAATTCTTCTTAAAGTTGGTAGAATGTGACGGCTTGTTCTTTGCATCAAACTTGCCTTTCCCCTAAGATTTGTTCTTGTTGTTTTGGGGCTGGTTGGGCTGGAAGTTCTTCTCGTGTACCATGTGGGCACTAGAAGCTCCCTCAGCGACCCGAGCACGTGTGTATTTTGCTCTCGCCTTCTCCTCAAAATAAAGAGTGCTAATGAGATCCAAAACGGAAAACTCATGTCTCTTGTTTTTCGGAGAAGTAGCAAAATCGTTCCACGAAGGTGGAAGCTTGGCAATGATTGTCCCAGCAACAAATTTGTCCGGCAACACACACTTAAAGTACTCAACTTCCTTAGAGAGTGACTGTATCTCATGAGTCTGCTGAACAACAGAGCGCTCATCGGTCATCTTGTAGTCACAGAATTGCTCCATGACGTACAACTCGTTGCCAGCGACTGAGGGCCCAAACGTGGCCTCGAGCGCAGCCCACATGTCTTTGCTGCTGTCAAACGACATATATGAATCCACAATGGAATCGTCAAGAACACTTAGCAGGGCGACTTTGAAGAGGGTATCCATGTTCTGAAAAGCTTCCTGCTGTGTAGGATTAAGATCGCCCTCAGGTTACCCTTAGTGGCGTCATAGCAGTACATGATCTGAAACCAATATCTGGTCTTGTGCGCCACCTTTTATATTGCACCCCTTAAAAGTAGGCGGCTTCAAAAGCGCAACAAAACCACTGGAGTAAATTGCCTGTAATCAGGTTTTTGGATTGGATTGTTGAATATATGAGCAATTTAGTATGATATTTAATCCGAATCAGCAGTAAATAGATCATGAAGGCAATTGCAAACATCAAAGTAATGATGCGGACTAAACCAGGAGGACAGAATCACATCTGTACAACGGGAGCAGAACCGATGTGGTTGATGTTGTCACTCATGTCGTTGATGAAGAGGTTACCGAGGTCGAGGAAGAAGGCTGTCGTTGAGGAAGTCGTCGCTGGCAGCAGTCACAGGAGTGTGCTCCCCAAAAACCTGATCGCCCCTCTCCCGTACAGGATCACGAAAGGCGGGGTTCGGAGGACTGGTGTCCCTTCTCGCGGTGCACGCCAGAACGAGGGCTAGAGAAGAATTGTGTGGCGACGCTAAGATCTGGAACGTTGCGAAACCATATGATAGAGCGGCGGCTAGGGTAGAGCATGTCAGGTCGGTCGTGCGAGTATAATAGTAGGCCTTTGGCCCCCAAACCCCACGTCCAAGTCAATAATAGCTCAAAAAAGTCAATAATAGCCCCACCAAGGTTTGTCTAAAAAAACGTAGTAATTAAGGCGTCCATTAGTCCCTTTAGTATAAATACTATATCATTAATAATGGCCCCACCTTTTGTCTCACAAAGTATGTTGGAGTACAACCGGCTACTCATTTACAATCCGCTTCTCTTCTCTCCCCTCTTCTCTCTCCTTCAACTAAGCACAAATACTATATTAAATCCTTATAGCCTGCTTATGTCATCTAATTGTAGTACTTGCTCTAAAGTTACTCTCCACTGTGTAGTCTGAAATGTCAGGCGTGCAGCGGTCGGTGCCCTCGGTCGGTGGGCCGCTTCAACGGCGGAAGCAGTGAGAGGTCGCGTCGTCCTGACTTGCCATCAATGTGGAGCAGTGGGCTCAGCTGGCGCAGGGCGGGAAGCGCGCGCGGGAGGGGGGAGGGGTTTTTGTTGGGCCAAGAAGGTGAGAAGCCAACTTGAGATCGGTCTGGACTGGGAAATATCATGTGCTCCCATACTCTGTATATGACACTAGTCTATGTTACTACTCCCTCCTTTCCGGTTTATAGAGATGTTTAGAATAACATAGTAATATGTTACAGTATAAGTTACTCCCACTATGACCAGCCTTGGCCTCTCCCAGTGCTCCACCATGTATAGCTGCAAAGCCTGCCACGTAGGCATAAAATATGATGTGGCACCAATAAACTAACACTACTACAGAAACGCCTAGCAGCAGCGCGGGTTTTAGGCCTATCAGTAGCGCAGGGACCGGCGCTACTAATAAGGCGCAACAACTAACGTATAGCAGGAGCGCCTGTTGTCCCACGCTACTGCTATACATGAATAGTTATAACGCTCTTTTGAAAAGGGCGCTACTAATATTATCTGCAGCGCTGTTTACAAGGAAGCGCTACTGGTAAGGTGGCGCTACTGCTAAATTCCCCCCTCGCTACTACTAGTTTTATTGATTTTTTTCCCTACATATTGTTTTTGTATTTGAATAGGCTTTATACAATAATCTTTAGCATATCATACACATAAAATGTAATCTTAGCATATATATATACAATTAGTCTCATCAAATCATGTCATCATTATAATCATCATCCAACACAAAGTGGTCTCTCGTCATCATCTCGAAAATAGCGATACAAGTCTCAATTACTTGCAAATACATCATCATCCATCTAAACAATGATATACGCGAGAAAAGCTATCACTTTGAGTACATGAGTTTGTATCCCTCTCTCGCATTAGCGTGAACCTAAACTAACTACTGCATGTCGCTCGGAAACCGGAAACCGGTACACCTAGGCCTGACACTCCGGCCACTCGTCGTATATATACTCCTGGCATAGCACTTCTTTGCCATCTATGATCTATGCACCTGCATCGTCACATGAGTCGATGATATGCAACATATATAGTTGAGCAACAGAAAGTGACAGACATGGCAAAAATAGAAACAACATATCATAAGCATAAATAACAAAGTTCATCGTACCCAAAATGCCCTAACTAGAGTAATTTTCGCTAGTCGAGGAGGAGGACGGTCTCAGTGGGCTCAGTCTCAGCACCGGTCTGCGTGTCGGTCTCAGACCCTGATGCCACCGGTGGCCCAGCAACAACATCGGTTGATCGTCGGCAAGGCTAAAAAATTCGTCTGCCGCCCGGTAGACCTGTCCTTCATCGTTGCTAGCCATGTTTTCTATGATTAAATCTAGTCAATTAATTCTAGACCTAATAAAATGAATAATGACATAAAAAAGGCCTAATGTTTTGCAGGAACGTTGACTCCTTCCTGGTGTGGAAAATCCCGGGCACTCGATATGTCCTAGTTTGTAGCACTAGTCATATCGAAATTCACGGAAAATTTCGGCATGACCATTGCTAAAAAGTGGACAAATCGAGAACCTGAAATTTGCCGGAACAGAAATGAATCAACATTCCGGCAAAACATAGGCCACTCAACTTCATTCCCTGGAAACAACAAAGCCACTTGGGCACAATCGAACCACTTCAATGAAAAGATATAACATGGGCAAACACTATTGAGGAATTTGCATATAACATGGCCACTTCAATGAAAAGATATAATCAACAATAATGGAATATGCCAATGAACATCAATGACATATATCATATAAAAACAATCTTGTTTTTTGTTTACATAGAAACAATTAGTTTGACCAAGTTTTTGAAAAGAAAAACAATTCTATTTTTTGTTTATAGCTAAATGTCGTAGCTACTGTTTTTTATTTACAGCTAAATACTTTTGTTTTTTGTCTAAAGCTAAAAGTCTAGGAACTACATTTTCGCTAACCCTTCTGACCTCACCAAAATTTCCATAGCAAGACCTTAGTACCTACACCCAATTTCTTCAAAAATATTCAGGTCCATAGTCCAAATAATTCAAATTTCATTTGAATGAAATTTGGAACAAATTCAGGTCCGTAGTCCAAATATTTTTTTATAGCTAAGTGTTTATTTGTTTATAGCCTCTGTTAATTTAAATCTAAATGCTACTATTATTTATATACCCTCTATTAGTTTAAAGCTAAACGGAATTACTGTTTAGGCATTTTCAGAAAAATTGCCCTAGCTAATTTCTTAAAAAAATTGCTAATCATTTTTCCTAAATGCTATAAAATGCCTACTGCCCTAAAAAAATCTAGGGTTCATATGAACACCTAGGGTTCATATGAACACCTAGGGTTCATATGAACATCAACACAGTATCAACATATATATGAATTGCCCTAGCAGAGAGAGAGAGAGGAGGGTAGGGGACAGGAGAGGCATAACCTTACGGTCGGCGGCGAAGGCAGGCTCTAGCTCGGGCGGCGGCGGTGAGGTTGAGGGCGGCGGTGGTGAGCTCGAGGGAGGCGACGGTGAGGTCGGCGACGGCCTCGGGCGGCGGCTGGGAGGTCGAGGGGGCGGCCTCAAGCCGCGGCGGTGTGGTCGAAGGCGGCGGGCAGCGGCGGTGTGGTCGAAGGCGGCCTCGGGCGGTGGCGGTGTGGTCGATGGCGGCAGGGCGACGGCGGCGATGGAGCAGTTGGGGGACAGGGGGGAGTAGAGAGGGGGGATGGACTTAGAGAAATTTTGAGCCCGGGCTGCCGGGATTTGAGTCAAACTAGCAGTAGCGCGTTTTGCCGAAACGCGCTATAGCTAAGATAGCTATAGCGTGTTCCAGAGAAACGCGCTACAGCTATCCCTTTCTGTTTTATTTTTCTTTTTCTTTATTTTCTTTACATTTTCATTTTTTCATTTCTCCTTTTTCTATTTCTTTCATTTTCATTTCCTTTTCTACTTATTTTTCTATTTATTTTCTTTTTCATAGCAGTAGCGCTCTACAGCATAAACGCGCTACTACAATGTTTTTAGCAGTAGCGTGCTTCTGGGAGAACCACTACTACTATTCCTAGGCTACCGGCAATAGTGAGGGAATTTTAGTAGTAGCGCTTTTCTGTGAAGACGCGCTACTGCTAAAACTATGGTTGTAGCGTGGTTTTGCAACAAGCGCTACTACTAAGTAGCGCTAGCGCCGAGTTTTAACCAACGCTACTGCTATACCTCTGTGTATAACGTTTTCCCTAGTAGTGTAAGCACCTATGCATTGAAGACTTGAGTTACTAAGCCATTTAATGCACTCAGCACCTCATCTAAAGAGCATGGTTAATAGTATAGCCAGGTGCTGGCTATAAGCCAGTGCCATGTCATCTACAACCCATCTTATACTCCCTCCATTCCTAAATATTTTTCTTTCTAGAGATTTCAACAAATGACTACATACGGAGCAAAATGAGTGAATCTACACTCTAAAATGTGTCTATGTACATCCGTATGTGGTAGTTCATTTGAAATCCTAAAAAGACAAATATTTAGGAACGGAGGGAGTAGTCAACATGTACAATAGTAGATCAAAAGAGTGTACTAATTTTTTATTAAGTGGCCCACCTTTCATTCTCACAAAGTTCCTAGGAGCATGTGCTAGAGCTGGCTCTTCACGAAGAGCCCGCTTACCTTCTCTCTCCTCTTCTCTTTCCTCCAACTAAGCAGAAATATACTAGTTTATTCCTTATAGGCCGCTGACTCAAATCTATTGTACTTGCTCTAAGCACATCTGAGCACTTACTAGCACCCCCTTGACCGTGGACCTTGACGGTGTACGTCACCTTGTGTCTCATAATTTTCCTCGTCATCATATGAGTCCTAGAAGATCTCACCCACATCATCATTAGCATGCAGCCGCCTTGAGAGACAATGTGCGTAGAAGGAGTAGAGGCGACTGGGGATGCACCACCACCACGTTGTGGGCACTCCGTATGTGCTCGTGTGCGTGCAGCGTGCATGTTTTTCCATCGGTGCTAGCTCTAAAGCCGAGGATGCGGTCGTCTTCGTCTCCGACTTGTAGTTGAGCAACGACGGCAAAGAGGTGCTGCAAGAGATGCGTATGTGCCGTTGCGTGCGAGCTTCGCCGTAGCACGATGAACCGGACGTCGCCGCGGATGGCGCACGCCTCCATGAAGCCGAGTTTGTGCGCATGCATGTGTTATTCACGTGCATTCTGCGGCCGAGCGTGTGTGCATGCACGTGTTGTGTACGTGCGTTGTGTGCTCCATGCTGTGCGCATATGTGCATGAGTTGGATCGGATGGAGTTAGTGCTTTGGCTTGTGTACATGCGTGGCTGCATGCGTCCTGTACATGCGTGGCTTGTTGCGTGGTTATCAATAATTCAATATAAACTACTCCCTCTGTTCCTAAATATAAGTCTTTCTAGCCATTTCAAATAGACTACAACATACGGATGTATGTAGACATATTTTAGATGGTAGATTCACTCATTTTGTTTCGTATGTAGTCCCTTATTGAAATCTCTAAAGAGACTTATATTTGGGAACAGACGGAGCATAAAACATCTTCAAGTTAGCATCCTGATGTACCGTTTCTAGTGGTTAGCGAAAAGTTCATGTTCTTTTATTTGTTTATAGGTGGGCAGCCGGCAAAAAACAGGGCAAAACGCGCAAGGTTCCTTGCAGACGCTCCACCGCGAGGTTCCTTGCTCCTTCTTGATCGTTTGGAATCTATGCTCTTCAACTCTTTTCTTTTACGTGAGCTTTGTTCATCCTTTTCCCAACACGCGAGACATCTAGCATCAAGGTGCACGTGTCATGCAAGAAAATGGAGATAATCAGATAAGCAGTGCATAAGTGAGTCATGCGGGGGGAAAAGCGGGGGGAAACCCTATTTCGTAAGTGAGTCGTGCACTTCGACGGCACCTACGCAATATTTTTTTCTCCTCGATGGCACGTGAATAGTGCATGTAATCAACGACGGAGCACGGGATGGAAGCAATGACATGGTCAGCCCTTTTTTGGAGAGAGTACGTACTACTAGTAAATAACTTTGATGTGTCCCGTCAACTCGCAGAATGATGAGAAGCTTTATTACGCCTTCTCCCTCGCCAACGCGTGCGTGGTGGCTCGCAGCACGAGGAGAAACTTTTGCTTACAAGCGGTGGACGTGCAGTAGTTCATTTGGTGTCAGATTGCCAGAAGCACTACTGTAGAACCATCGACTTCCGGAAGAGGCGAAAAGCCAAGCGCAAGGTCACCTACTAACCTTAGGCTAGGCGTAGTGGGAGTAACATAAGTAGGGGTACCTCCTTTTTTTATTCTAGAAACAACCACACACGAATATCAAGGTGCTTGTTACGTAGAACAAATTTCCTGGAGTCCGTGCTCAGCCCTCCTCTATCTCTTTTCCCAGCCAGCCGGCGGACGCACGGAGCCCATCGTCTGTTTGCTCACATGCGGTCCCACATGTCAGTTAAAACACAAGAGGACCCACTGAACCTGCACATCTTTCACCTCGACGTGCTGGTGATGAAAAACAAATAATAAAGATCTTCGGTGGCCGCTTTTGGAGTTACTCAAGAGTAGTAAGATTCTATTTATAGTTTAACCCAAGATGCACATCACGCCGCTTCAACTACCACTCTATTTTCTTGCATGACACGACCTGGATGCTCGATGTCCCACGTGTCGGCAAAAGGAGGAAGAACCCGACCAAATCTTCGGTTGTGCTCTCGGATTAGACTAGTTGTGCTAACTTAAAAAACTTTATTGTGTACTCCCTCCGTTCCAAAATACTTGACTTCCATTTGTCCAAAAATGGATGTACCTATATACTAAAACATGTCTAGATACATCTATATTTTGACAAATAGAAGGCATGTATTGTGGAACGGTGGGAGTAGAATGGATGCAAGTTTTGGTATTGGGAAGAAGAGTACATCCATATATTGATAGAGCATTGGAGTTGGCCTTACAAGTGGGACTGCAGTTGAGGAAACTGACTATCAGCAAACCCCCACCTTGCCCGCCGCGCGATGACTGAGTTAGAGAAACGAGGAGGTTGAAGAGATTGCTCTAGCACGGACTCCAAGAAATATGGTGTCAGATGGAACTCGTGCTGGTGGCGTGTGCCATACTCCTGGACATGAATGCTTGTTCTGGCCCATGCCACCCTACTACTCCTACTACTTACTATATAGTACTAGTATCGAGGATTCGAGGTGCAGGTTATGTACAGTATGGCTACAGTAAAAACACCCGCCCGACGTGCAAAGCATGTGAAGCTAGTACAAATAGTGTACTACTATTGTTGATTGGCCTCATCCGATAACCTGTTGCAATGCACGTACAATTATGTATTCGGAAAATATTTTTTTGCCTCGCACCACTCACTCGGAGAAGCGACTCGAAAGCCATTCATAAATTTAGTAAGTTTATCACAGGCATATCATTTTATTACATACAACAGGTCATCAACCCACATCGACAATGAGGATACATTATAAATACTAAAGTTTTCATTACACAACAAATAACAAGCAATGGAATGAACTTCAACTCAACCAATCCTCGGCGTTGGAAACGCTTGCTTTGAACCACAAGTGATTCTCATGGACGGGCCATCTATTGTCGAGCTCGAGACCAACGCATGACTGATCATCCAGGCTGAAGCGGCCTACTATATCAGTACCAGGGTAGGGAACCACCCAAATGTCCGAGGTATAGACACAGTTGCTTCTCATAAATGGTACTAGTAACGTTGTGTCAACAGCAGTTGGATCGCCTTTCACCATCATCGGATAGTTTTGTCCAAGGAAGAGCGAGTTTTCTCCAAGACTATCAATTCTGTACCAGGGAGAAGGAGTTGGCAATAGCACACTAGTATCCATCCCGAATACCATGCAACGGGTGTTGGAATAGGTCCGGAGAGTGCGACCATGGGAGACAACACGTGCTCCCTCATTAGTAACAAACTCAGTGCGCTGTATACACACAAGAAGAGGTGATCCATCGGAATTAGTTGCCAGGCACCACTGAGTATATACGTTCTCCTCGTCCTCATGCTCGTGATCATCACCATCGTCCTCTCCCCCTTGGTTATAAAATTTTTCAAGTATAGGTGGTGGAATGTTCACAAGACCTTGGAAATACAAGAAGAAGGTTAATTAGTGAAGGGAAACTTGCTAACCCGCATGCATGTGGATGAAACAATTATAATTATGGTGGAAGTTAAACGTACCGAAAGCATAAGGATTCCATGGAAAAACAGTGCCATGATTGGTGGCAGCAAACACAAGGCCCTCGTATTGAATTGCATCACAGTACATATCCATGTATAGAAACTGATTTTTGAGCAATATCCATCCAGTCGAACCACGAAGGACGGCAACAAGCTTGTCGAAGATAGCAACAACTTCATAGTTGTTGTAATTCCAAGAGCGGTTGGGAACTTGACAAATTGCTATCTTTAAGAGAAGGCAGTCACCATGATCGTATTTGAGCGTCGTACAATACCGTGTGCTCAACCTCGGGCAGTCTGCTGAGATTTTTGGAAGTGGAACCCGGTCACGAGTGTACACATTCACAAGTTCCCACTTGAAGTTGGACCCAATGTAAACAACCCAATCCCCATTTGCGCCTGCCCAATCCTTGCCCTCAAGCGATGGCATCTTAACATCATACGTATCATTATCAAGCGGCATCAACTTGCACAAGGCGAGGCCTCCGTTGTCCCCGCGCCAGTAGTCATCAGGGTCACGGCGAACAAGATAGGGGAGATCAAACCGCTCCTTGACTCTTGGGTTCCTTGTAATGATGTTATTAGTTGAGTCGAGAATGGGCTTGAACGAACCTGCCATGCTAGCCAAGGTGATGACGTCGCACCGATCAATGAGTTCCTCCACCATGTCATCTTTTAGATCGGGGCAAGGATAACGGGGTCGTTTCCGGCCTGTTCCCTTCATGGAGAAGACGATCGAACAATGGCAGAAGAAAGGGTGAAGGGCTGAAGGAAAATGGAGGAGGGAGAGGAAGAGCGTGTGACAGCAGTTCCAAATCAAGAGGAAAAGGCAAAGAGTCGGTGGACGGTTGCAAGTTTGCCACGGTTCACGAAGAGGCGCCCCGGCCTACACGTCCGTTCGGAAATACTAGTAGAAAAGAACTCGCCGTCGTCTCACTGATATGTTGGAATGGGACCACATGTCAATGAATCATGGTGTGTAATTTCTCGTGCAAAATGTGATCTGGCCGCGTTGGCCCGAGGCGTCGCATTAGTTATCGACCTTTATTTTTTTAACATGCAATCTGAATGGATAACTCCTGTGGTCATCACACGTGAGCGGATATAGTGATGGTTGATTCTCCCGAGCAACTTATTACTGTGGGAATATGGGAGTACCAGCGGATTCAAGGAACAGAGAAATGATGGTTGCTTCGTCTGAGCAACTTACTGTGGCGAAGGTGGGGCTTTGTGCTTTGGCTGCTCACTAGTCTTTACTACTGCGGCGCAACGACCGGGGTGAATCTTTCTCTGAAGTTGTGTTGTGCACTCAATATTGCTGCATGGCAGGTGGAGCCGGATGAAGGATGTCCAACATGTCGGCGAAACAAAGTTGAATTGTTTCTGGCATTACTATCAATCCTTCAGGATTTGTTTATATGAACGCAGAATTTTGATGAAATTGTACTATGATGCTATGTAGGTTTCAACTTTGGTTCCCGCAGGAAAAAAAAGGTTTCAACTTAGGATTCCTGTGTCTTGCCTCGAGATTATCTCGTTACAACATTCCATCAAATACAAATGAAACTACCATGGCTAATGCATCTCAATGGTTCGCAGATCAGTGCCAATATTCACATCACAACTGAAGACAAAGTTGTGAGAAGGTGTACAAATAAAGAAAAAATAATAATTTATCGATGTTATTCGTAGGCATGGCTCCATTTCCTTGGCACAGTGTTCATTTCTTGGCAGCTAGTTTCACCCAGCTCTGTAGCCAAAAAAGAGGTGTATGAAGGACACCACAATCCGATCATTTTGTGCAGCTCGACTAAAATCGAGCGAACCATCCCTGTTTGCAAAGATATCCACTCACTATGATTACAGTAATAGTGGAACTAGATGATGAAACATAACACATAAATAGAAACCGATCACCTCTACGATCTCTCTTTAGGACTAACTTCTTGTTGGATAAGATTAGGCACGGAGTTGGATGAGAAGGATAGCAAAACCAATCTCCCTTTCTGCAGTACCACAGAAATGTAAAAACTTTGCCCCTTGTGACATTTTGGTGGAACTGCACAAAACACTCTTTAGAAAAGTGATTTGTGCAGCTCACCAAAAGGTCGCAATAGCAACGAGGTGAAAATGGATAGCCCTATTTGCTAAAGGAGGTCGAAAGGAAACAATTACTGCCCAATAACACGAGTTGAAGACACATACGCCGACAAAAAAGAAGCATGTTCCATGTAATAAGGGAAAGATAGCACATGGTGGTTTATCAAAAATGGTTTGAGGACGAGATAGGATTTAAGCAAACAACTAAAGAAGATCCACATGCAGCAACGTGGGAAGATGGGCAGTGGAGCAAGGCCGGAGGAATCTATACCTGAGGGTCGTCGGGATGTTACTAGGAGGGCGCCGGCGGCCGGGATCTGCCCATAATGCGGCAGCAAGCAAGTGGCGAAGGCCCTACCGCGCCGGAGCTTGGTCAGAGAGAACGGCGGGTATCGCAGATCGGGACGTGCTACCTCAACGCCGTCGAACGGAGAGACGATGCACATCCTCCCTTTCCGCCGGCGGACAGGATGCGGCCGGATCACTGACCAACGCTGAGAGAGAGAGAGAGAGAGGCCACGGCGGCCTTGTGTGAGATGGTGTGACGGGAGACAAACCCATTTTTCCATTTTCCCCACGGCAACCATTTTATATTCTGTATGTGCCATTGAGGAATATATAACTTTATTTAATGCTAACGCGTCAAGTCGAACTTTGTTCCGTCTAGGTGTGGTATCCGACCCTCCTTCGAGTAAACAACCACTACACGCGTCAAATTATCATGTGGGTTGCCTTTTCGTACAGAAACGAACTCCACCGTGTACCCGCGTGGGTGTGGCCTGGAACGAGACGTGAGTACGTGCGTCCTGCGTGCACTTCTTCTTTAGGTGCAGGTACGTACGTGGGTGGGTGTGAGAGAGATGGTTTGTGCGAAACAGAGGCAATGTGTTGATGATATCTCAATCAGAAAAACGTAACATATGCAATATGTGTGAAACAGAGTCATGGACGTGAGATATCGATAGAATTGAAAACAGGGATGAAGTGTGTGGCTGCGCGATCGATAAAGAGTGCCATCAATTTGTGTTTGCCCACATCAAAGATACAGGCGGCTGGCCTCTTGGAATTTGAGAGGCAGAGGTCAGTTTTTCTCGTGGCATGGATACCTACCTACAACGTTCGACTATCGGTGTGTGTGTGGGGGGGGGGGGAGGGGGTAGAGACCGATCGACTAGTATATGTGTGGGGAAGGAGAGAGACCTAGCTATGTATTGAGGGAGATCGATCGACATCCATGGATATGTGTAGCAGAGGAATAAGGTTGGGAAAAAGACAAAGGTAGAGCGTCCGACGGTTGGTGGAGGAGTGGCGTCTCACAAATGGTGGGAGAGGCCTGCTAGACAAACGGAGGGTATGAATGCAATATCAATAAGAGAGGGCGGGGGATGTCTATCTGTCTATGCACGTGCGTGTGAGACGGGTCGGGAGGTATTCAAGGATGATGTGGGGAGAAGATATGGTTGTGGTAAGCATACGTAACTACATAGGAAGATCAACCATCCTGTGTCCGAGAAAAGGAGAGACATAACTAGCGAGGTAAGTGTATCAGTGCTTGGTGAAAACGAATTATAGTCGACCTGGCTATATTTAGGGACATCAGTTCATATACACGCCTGCATGTGTTAGAAGCAAATAAGGTCCGGAGATTCAGACAAGGGGAGAGGGTGTGGCTAGGAGGTGGTGCGAGAGGCCTACCATGTCGAGGGGGGGGAGGAGTGTGCGAGTATGTGATCAATGAAAAAGGGGCGGGAGTGTGCACCTGCGTGGAATCGTATTGGACATAGGGGGGCATGGACGGTGAGAAGAGAAGAGGGGAAGTATGTATGTGTTCGTTGTAGGCACACTTGGCTAGAGAGGTATATCGACCGGTGTGTGCCGGAAAGAAGGAGCCGGGGGGCCTAGACACATCGCTGGTGGACGACCTAAAGAGAAATAATGAACGTGCGCGATGAAGGGGACGCTAAGGGTGGGTGAGAGGGGGGCAGGTGTGTGCATGCATGATAGAAAGTTAGCGCTAGCTACCTACAAATAGAATAGGATCGTGAAGGTGTAAAAGACGAACAAAGATCATGATTCATTATAAAAAAAAGTGGATACGGATACTTGAAGAAGATATCATAATGTAGAACATTGATTATAATTTGGGCTAATGTGTGGCTTTTGCAACTGAGGTCTAAATACTTGTCATAATGTAGGGGGCGGGGCACTATACTTTGTGTGATAAACACGGTGTACGTATGGAACATGGTTTAGATTATGAATATATAGCTAGTACATCAAATGTACTATTATTTGGAATCAACATCAAGTGTATTCAAAAAATAGAATTCGAGTTCATGTAGTACACATAGTTCATATCTATCTCTATAGTAATCATGTGGTGTGTTATTAAGGTAATACACAAATGATGGTTGAAGTTGGCAACAATCATGATTGTAGATTCTTATTGAAATAGAAAGCGAATTCAAATTTAGTTGAATTGCAGCGGTAGTATAGACATTTGGAATGCACTAAAATGTTGGTATGAGTAGGTTACATGCATTATACAGCAAGCGAAAAAATTTAATCGGACATAACATGGATTCATACTCCCTCCTTCCATCTATATAGGGCGTAATGAGATTTTTAAGACCGCCTTTGACTATTGACAAGATTAATAGTCCATGACATGCATAATGTGAAAATTATATCATTGAAAGAACCTTTCACAGACGAATTTAACGGTGTGCTTTGTGTAAGTTGCATGTCATATATTATTGCTCTAATATTTGGTCAAAATTAGCATCGAAAAACGCATTAGGCCCTATATAGATGGAAGGAGGGAGTAGCTTTGAATAGCATTTGTATAGTAAAACGGGGCAAGAATCTCTCTTTGTGTGGTGTGAATAGTTTTATTTTTTTCGTTTTCTTTTTGGTTGAGGGAAGTGCGAATTGATTTGGTACGTACAAGTACAATATTACTACATGTTAGGCTTGTCCCTAAAATTCAACCCGCGTCTTGTTATATCCCGAAAATTCAGATATCGTGCTCCCAAAGCTGGCGCCTTCACAACCCGCGCCTTGATATCCCGAAATTACAACGCGCGCGAAAACTCCCTCCAGCTGCCAAATCCTGACACGGGAAATCCCCCTTCCAACCCTGAGCCGAAAGGGCCGCTAGTTCAAATCGATGGGGGGTACTTTTGTAACACACCCTACATTTTGGACAAGCGCGTCCCTAAGTCATGCTTCACCCCCTCCCATCGCCCCCTTTTCGCCATTCAAAATCCCAGGCCGCCATAACCTCTTTGCTCCAGCCGAGAAACCCCACCCTCCTCCGTCCGCCACCTCACCGCTGTCCAGCCAGAGCCTCTTCCCCGACGATGTCGTCCACCGCAATAGCTCAACGTCCCTCGTCCACCTCCCCAGATGAGGATCCGTCGTCCATCTCGACGTCCCGCCGGTTCAGCCGCCCAGTCCTCCACCTCCAAGGAGCTGCTCCGACGATCGCCTCATCTATCGCGACTGCTCCATCCCCACAGCGCCGCCTTAACCTGCTCCACCGGAACTGCAACATCCTCACCGACTCCTCAGACAAAGCCGAGGCCTACTCGGCGCCACCAAAGAGGTTGTACACTCATCGCATCGCACCTTCTCCTTACCTCGACCTCTCGGTGACGACGGTGCTCCATCCCGCACCCCCATGGAGAGGCTACCTTGAAGCCGGCACCGCAGGCGACATCTCCACAGCGGCTCTCCCCCAGTGCGAGGCCCCTTCGGCGGCAGCGTCCATACCAGCCGGATCTGCTGTTGCTGCCCCGGCTCTCGCTCGGTCGCTCGCGCTGCTGCTGCTGCTCCGGCTCTCGCTCGCCCAGCTGCTGCTGCTGCTCTCCCCCTCGCTCGTGCTGCGGCTCTGCTCCGATTTAGCCACACTTCAGTCGATTGAATCGACTTTTGGGTCGATAGATTTTCAGGGGTTGGGGGGCTCGCGGAGTTAAGGAAGAACCACCCCAGCTGGGGCGGGGCTCACGGAGAGGTACCCCACTATCTATCTTAGGGTTCAGGGTGGGGCGGGGGCCTAGAGGGCTGGCCGGGGCGGCGGTGGGGAGTTGTTTCGGGGCGACGAGGCGGCGTTGGGGCCGGCGGTTCGGTCGGTGGTGGCTGGCGGCTCAGGGGGGTGCAGGTTGAAGATGAACTACAGGCCCTACCTAAACAACATGTCAAGTGCCTCTCTACTACCATTGTGTTGAGTTTCGACAGTAGCATTCTGATTCCACAGTAAATTTCAGTTTCGACAGTTAAGTTCAGAGTCAACAGTTTTTACCTCATCTGCTGTTGTCAGGTGGTTTTTGGTGATGTAAATTTTACATCCATTTTACATCATCTATTGGAGATGCTATTAGAATCCCACTTGAGATTGACGATGTCATCTTGTGCTGCTTCAGCCTTGACGTCTTACGGCTCACCGGAGCTGCTCCAATGACAAAACGATCCATCACAACAGAGCAGTGCCATGGACGCTGTCTACAGATTCCTCGGATCTTCCTCCACACCTCCGACAGGCACCTCTGCCTCAACTGCTTCAGCGACCAACCCAATTATTCATGCATTTTGTTGAAAGGAATGAAGCAAAACATCCACCTGGACCTAGTTTTCAAAATCCTATGCATGAAAACAAGACCAAGTGCATTAGTGCCAGAATAACATTCTAACTGTACACGCTTTCATATGGTTTCAATTTATTTTGGCCATGTTTCTTTGCATTCCTCTGCTCTTCCAATTCCTGTAAACCAAACACCCAAGTCGACAGAAATCCTGTGTTTACAAATGCTCTGTTTACCATGTGCATTTTCGTATCCTATTCCGGTATTTTTCCTATCCCTGCGTTTTAAGAATCATGCAAGCCAAATGAGCCCTTACAGAATTACTTCAATTAAAGGTATGTGTCGAAGTGAACTTTGTGTGGTTTGTCCTGCTCCTGCCGCGACGTCGTCCACCTCACGTGAGCTGCTCCATCGATAGAAGCATCCACCAAACCAGACATCACGACTCTTGACCGTGTTTTGCCGCCTCAGATCTCCTTCCCTGCCGCCGGCACCCACCGCAACGGCATCACCATCATCGACTCAGCGAGATGAACTGAGCAAAGACACTTTGGTCCACAAGAGAGGTCGCACTCTTTTGTTTACCTTATGTTATGCATTGCTTAAACTTACCTGCTACTTTATCGTCTGTTCAGCTCTTGGACTCCCAAGTCAGGTCCAAATTAATGTTCAAACTTGAGTTCTAAATTAGTTGTGGGGCACATATCGAGGCAGCAATGAATAGTATGTCTGTGTAATATCTGGTTCACCTAGGGTATGCCTATGTTGTTCATCTTGGGTGGGAAACAAATAGTAAAGCAATCATCATCTGTATTTTTATTAATTTAAAGCAATCATCAGCCTGCTATCATCATTTTTGGATCCATCCACTGGTTGTTACCATCACTCTAAATTTCTAAATGCTCTCCTTACATAAGTCACCATATTTTTTTCGTATGCATGTAAGATATTGTACACAGTCATGCTGAACATGTAGAGAACAAGAGAAGAGTTTTGCGCGGCAATACAACGTCATACAGACATCGCTCCATGGCGGGTTCAATGGTAAACCCTCCCCATCCCTCTCCAGATTGTAATCCAGAGGAAGATATCTGTTCTGAGGCGGATTCAGACGCCGGTGACCACTCCTATTTACCCCCAAGGTGTTTGCTCTACCTTGGCATGATGATGTTAGTCATATCATGCATATGTTGCCTTGGAGTGCCTACTTTTGACATCATATATGTCATCTGCTTAGTTTATACATGTTCTGTAATGCCACTTGTTTAGTTTCTATATCATATATGAGAATTATGCAGTCTCATGTCTTTTAGCTAGCCATAATATATGTGAAATGTGCAATGCCATCCTGTTTAACTAGGCATCATATATTTTAATGATATCTTGCCCATCCTTTTCTTCATTACATTTCCATTTGTCGACAATGTTTGTACATTAAACTACTCTTCCTGTGAATCAGCCATTTGGGTGGGAGATGGAAAAATCTGGAGTGAAAACAAGGCCTTCAGAGCAGACAGTGCTACCTGTCGAAGCAGATCTCTTGTTGGGTCCCGATAGCTCCTCAGAGATGGATTCAGAGACAGATGACCAGTCCTATTCCCCCACTGAGGTGTGTGCTCTAACTTGGCACGGTTATACTGCTCATATCATGCATATGGTGTCTTGCATTGCATAGTTTAGACATCATATACACAATATTCAACAACATGTTCTTAGTTCAGACATCATATCGAATGCCCTCTGTTTAGTATATAAATCACATATGTGAATTAAATGATGCGATCCTGATTACTTAGATAACATTTAGGTGAATTATGTCATGCAATCCTGTTTAGTTATTCATCATATCTTTCAATTATGTTATGCTATGCTATCCAGTTTAGATAGACATCATATATGTGAAATTATGTCATGCTATCCGTTTTAGTTAAACAATATACATGTAAACTATTTCGTGCCCTCCTTTTTCCACACTATCTATTGCATCTGTCTCTCATACAATGTCTGTACATTCAACTATGTTTCCTGTTTATCAGCCATTTGAATTTGAGCGGGTGATGCCAGTATCTAGCGGACTAAAAACATGGTCTTCAAATAAAACAGTGCTACCTCTTGGTGGAGATAGCACCCCGGTTGTACATGCACAAGAACCAGCCCTACCACACATAACCCAAACTCTCGCAGATTCTACCCCTACTGCGATGGACAGAGAACCAGCTTCACCCAATCTAGCCCCAACCCCAGCCGATAGTAACCCAGTTCCTGTTGACACAGCACCATCTCCACCACAGAGCTCCCAAACAAGAGCAGTTAGTAAGGCAGCTCCAGTTCCCAAAGGGCCAGTACTATCACGGCGAACCCCAACTCCACCAGTTAGTATGCCTACTCCTGTGGAGGAAGCACAACCAGCTAGTCGTAGTTTAGCATCTATCGCATTTGATGTTGTTAAATCGCATGTGTGTATCTTCCCATCTTGGAAATATTATACTGAAGATGAAGGAAAATGCCAGTTGCAGGTGTTTGTCCAGGAGTTATGTGTAAGTAATGTTATTCATCGCAATTACTTTGCTTCGTCCCATACATCCTACCTCCATGATGGTTATAATACAGTAAATTTTCCCATTTAGAGAAGGACCGATTTGGAAACTCGGGATGAGGTAACCTATGCTAATACCTCTGCTATCTTCAAGAATGCTTGGTGGCGATCGAATTACACAAGAAAACGTACTTCACCAAACAAAGAAACTCATCAAATTCCCTTATGTTCTCTGAGACACATTATTGGACGATATTTGGAATGCCTTGTTCATCTTGGTCCCAAACCAAGAATATGGTAAGGTCTATGAGCTCATTTTCTATTTTAAGTATTATATTCTTGCATCTTACTATACTCTGTTCATGTAGAACAAGTGCCTAAACCTGAAGAACTACTATTATAATTTAAGATTACATTGCTATCATAGTTCAAAAAAGCGCTATGCGTTAATTGTGCGTTTTGCCACCACCTTGCGCTTTACTGACCAAAGTGCATGCTTATGCGCAGTTATGCACAGATTAGACGTAGTTATGCGCAATGCGTTTTGCCAATGCCTAGAGCCTAGGCGCGCTTAAGCGCTCGCTTAGGCGCGCCTTTTTTAACTATGATTGCTTTGCTCTTGTATCACTGTATTTACTCATACAAACTTATTTTTAAATTGAAGGATCCAATCGAAACTCCAATGGCACAGCAGGTATGTTCACGCATGTTTCTTTAACAGGTTTGCTCTTATCAATAGCTTTGTTGATTTCAATTTCAATTATGTATACATTTGACTTCCATATAATGCACATTACTAGCATCACAACAGAGCCAATTGTGTTGTTGTACATGTTGACCCATGGTACCCATCTAAAATCTTGTTGTGCCGTGTAGTTTCCCACGCTTTGTATTCTTTCACTGTTGCTTTGTCTTGAACTGATATGATTTGAACCGTGTCTCTATTTTGATTTAGCAAGACAATGCAGTGACCATAGTACATAGATATATGTTTGGTTGATGCTTTTATTATGTACTAGTACTTGGCAATAGAAGACTTGTGTGACACCCCAAAAAATTTAACCTTGTTTTGTTAATAAAAATCTAGCCAGGAATTTAACCTTCCTTTTCCTTGTTTTTTATTGATTTCAGAACCTTTCTTTTCTTAGTGATCTTGGAGTTGTTCCCTAAGATGAAAACTTTTCACTGATGATTTTGGACTTGGTTACCCTCTCAAGAAAATCTTTTCTTTTATCAGAAGAATTAATTATATAATATTCTTCCTGATCTTTATTTTCTTGAAAATAGTATTCCATGATTTTATGGTCCTGTTTATACTGCAACCCTTTTATAGATTCATTCAAAAATCCTACCAAAATTTGGAGATGTCATGTGATGTCTCTAAATCACTTTTGTGCAATAATATATTTCATTCATTGCATATTTTGAGTGCTACACATGTTTCTCTTCTCTGGTCCAGTGGACAATTTTGCACTACAACCCTTTTAGATATTTCTTTCTAGCTTCCACCAAAATTTTGAGATGTTGGTAGTATCATATGATTCAACTTTATGCAAAAACCCAGTGGTGTTATTTTGAAATTTTGAGTGAATCAACCTCATCTTCATTCTGGTCCAACATGATGGTTTGTACAGCAACCATATTCTTGCTTGCTCTTTGGCTCTAGATTCTTTCCCCTACTTGTAGTCCTCCATGCTAAACCCCTAAGTCCAGGAGCATGCACTCATTGGATCATTTTTGGTTCATGAAATAATGCCATTCACCTCCTGTCCAGATGAAGTTCTGCAAAACTTGCACTAGCAAGTTTGTGCTTTTCACCAACTAACCTCACCACCCTCTTGTGCATCCAAAGAGACACTGATCTGGAAGAATTGGCCACTCCAAGAAATGCCTAGGTGCCTGTGGCATTTTGTCAAACACCTGAAGTGCATGGACAGTTTTGGCTTGAGTCTTTGTCGGCGTTGTGAACTTGGTCTCCTGACCAAACCACCTTGTCCATTGATCTTCCCTCTATCACTAACCCAGTTATGTTGCTTCCCAACCTCACCTGAGACCTCTAGCATGCCCCGGCATTTTATCGAACACATTCCGTGCGTGCTCTGGGCGTGAGCAGAGCACGCGTATTGCACGAGCCACGGCCGAGCCGAAACGTCGCGCCCCTGGTTTTGGCCCGCTCTGCAGCACCACGCCACGCACTCCCCTTCTCACAGCAACGCGCCAAGCCGCCCTGGCAACCTACAGCGCCGCCGACAGAGCCTTGGCGGCACGCCGGCGTCCGCAGCGTGCCCCTGCCTCAGTTGGTGCTGACAAGCCACCAGCGCTCGCCAGCTGCCCCCTTAAGCATCTCCAGCTCATCCGCAGCCTCGTACCCTAGCGCGCGTCGCCGCCACGTCGCCATAGCTACAGAAAGACGGTTCGTCGTCGTCCTTATGTCCGGCCACCTCGGAACCGACCTCCACCACCTATATAAAGGCCCCGGAGCTCAATTGAGTCCTCAAGCAACCTCAAATGATCCCCCTAGAGCTACCACGGCCAGCAGTCGAGGAGGGGAAGGCCATCTTCCCTGACTCCGGCCGGTTCGGTCGCCGCCAAGTCCCGGCTGATTCCGTCACCACCAGTGCCTCCCCCTCTCCACTCTCTCCACCAAGAGCTCTCCCTCCCTCTCGTGAGTGCAACCCCACGCTTAAATTTGGTTGGAAACCACCTTAGCCCCAAACCCACTATCCACCCGGATGCCTTCTCCGCCGCGAAGCTCATCGCCGGCGACTCCGTCCATGTCGGCGACCATGGCGGGTACCCACAGATTCGTCTCAACCCCCTGAGCACACCCATGTCCACAGATCTCCAAGGGGCGCCCCCGTTTGCCGGCAAATCCTCGCCGGAGCTCCGCCTCTGTTCGATCGGAGGGGGACGACGCGCGCGTGGACTGGTCAAACCTGACTAGTGGGCCAGGCAGGCCCACCGTCAGTGACCCAGCGCCGGTCCACGCAGGAGTAAGTGGAAGCGCATTTCCCGAATGCGCCTTCGACGTGTACTTCTCTTAAAACGTTTTCTTTTCTGTTTTATTTAAAAAAAACAGATTTTTGACCAGGACTTTGACTGCCTATAACTTTTTAAATACATCTCCAAATGATTTGATTCTTTTTTCTACCTCTCTCTCAAATTTTGTCTAGTTTATTTTAAGATTTATTTGAAAAAATTTCAAGCAACCTTTTTGTGCTGTTTTTAAAGTTTGTGTTGTTTGTACATTTTTTAAAGTAGGACTTTTGGGAGAAGAAGGAAACTTTCAAAGTTTTGGAGTGCACCTTGCCTCTCCACACCTTGAAGGCAAGCATTCTGAACCTCGGCAGGATATATTTTGGTGTGTTAGTTGACACGTTTATAACACCACCTTACCTTCGGGAAACTTGTTATTTCATGTGACATGATCATTTGCATGGATGCATATCAGTGTTTTACTTGCTGTGGTAAGGAAAATACTTGTGATAGTATATCATCCTCATGTGCCTTACATCCATGCCGGAAGGGAATCCGGGAAAGCATCTGCCTTGGGTAGGCGTGAGCTTGTCACCGGTCTCCGTTAGGACGGTTATGTCCGGTAGGGCATGGTCAGGAATAATGAGTGTTGATTTCGTTGGTTGAGATATAATTGTGATACAGGTCATACATGGAATTCATGGACCTCCTAAGTCGACCGTAGGTCAAGTACTGTTCTAGCAACTCCCATACTTGCCTTGTACTTCCACTTGTCCCTGCCGCAGGTAGGGTACGGTTCAGTAAGTGGTCAACCCCTTTCAGGCACACACCATACAGAGAGGCCACGATGGAAGATACCGGTTGTAACCGGTAGGCATGCCATCTGGTTCCGGGGCATGGGTGTTTCCGGTTGAGACCGAGAAGGGAGGCCACCCCTTAGAGCGCGCGATATAAATTTGATCCCATGCTACGCGAGGTTGTAGCCTCCCCACATAGAGTTTTGCTTAACAAGTGTCGTGGGTGATTCCTGACACCGGTAAGTTAAGCTGGTGTGTGCAAGTCAGGTGTGTTTTCAATTAAAAGACCGTAGACGGAATTAGTCCCGATGGACTAAAGAAATTCGTTGCTCGTGGGTAAGAAGTACATCCTCTGCAGAGTGTAAACCAATTCGTAAAGCCGTGTCCGTGGTTTAGTATTGTAGTCTGGGATGGGTCAAAGTTGGTCCTAATATCGGTCTTCGGAGGAGACGCGGTTATTACGAGCTCGGATACCGACTAGTGACTTCTGAGGACCATGGTTATTATTTCTGTTATGGACTAATCCCATTATTTCTGTTATGGACTAATCGTTGCATCATTTGAATTAACAACTATCTCTGGGATGGTTCTACCTCCGGGATAATCATTGTTTTAATTATTACTTATAAGCCCTTTATGTGGTGTCGCCCAGACGCCCGACTGAGGCATTTGTTTGTTTTATTATTACTTAAAAGCCCTTTATGTGGTGTCGCTCAGACGCCCGACTGTGGCATTGCTTGTTATTTATTTATTTTATAAGCCCTTTATGCGGTGTCGCTCAGACGCCCGACTGTGGCATTGCTTGTTATTTATTTATTTTATAAGCCCTTTATGCGGTGTCGCTCAGACGCCCGACTGTGGCATTGCTTGCTATTTATTTACTTTATAAGCCCTTTACGTGGTGTCGCTGAGACGCCCAACTGCGGCATTTTATTTCCACTCCATTATTACTCGTTCATGTTGCATATAAATAACCTGTTGTGCGCATAGAGATTTTATTTAAGACTGACGATGTGATCATAGAATATTTTTGTGCATGATTATCATTTATATTATCCCAGTGTTCATAATGTTTGCGAGTACATTCAAAGTACTCACTGGCTTGTCCCTAGCTATTGTCTTGGCCAGATTTCTTGCACGGAGAGGAGGGACGCGATGACGGCCCCGGAACCTAAGCATCGACGATAGCAGCCCCGCGAAGATAGGAGTTAACCTGGTCAGCTGTTCCCGTGGGAAATAGAGTTCCACCGACACTGATGATCCACAAACCGCTTCCGCCATAAACAACTAGAATCCATGTGATGTACTCACAGGCCAGAATGGTCTTGTGCTGCATAGTTTTGTATGTTTGCTTGGTATTTCTGTATCAAGTTGAGGCCTCATCAGCTAACAGTAATCCTGGGGCTGGTAAGCACGACGGCCATTTTCTGGAAACTTATACCCGGAAAAACCGGTCGCCACAACTTGGTAGTTTAATCATGTCCACCTTACTAATGACCTGGTTCACCGGAATGAGTTTCATATACAAGTACATGCTAAACTTGTTATGTGTCTGCTTGTTTCATCTTTCAGAATGTTGACAGAATATTGGGGGAGAGTGCCTTATTAAGCAATGGTAAAGGAAGTAATGCAGATAAGGTTCAGGATAGTGACACATCCTTGTTAGTCTCCAACAAAGCTGATAAAACAGGTAAGGAAGACTATCTTGAAGACAGCGAGAGAACCCCAAAGTCCTGTCTTGGTTTAGTGTTCGAGTTACTGGCCACTACCGCTTGCACAAGCTATTCAAACTCACTGTCTGAATCAGTTTGGTTTCTTGAGTCTCAGTTACAAGCTGAAAGACATCGATCAGCTGCTGCAACAAGAAGCGGAAGGACTGCGGAAGTCCCTGGAGCATTCAGATGCATACTTTCTGGTGCAACAGCAAGCGTTGGAGGATTTTAGCGCCAAACACGACAAAGCTAATAAGCTTGCTAAGCTTATTGCCAGCATGGTGGATACCCAGGATAACGTTTCTTCAGCTCTTCTGAAGTTGTTTCATTTATGCTCTTGTTTTGCTGCCGCGTTTATTTGCATTGGTGGCCAATTTTGACGGCCAGTGTATGTAATATGTTGCTTTGTTCCCTATATTTGCACTGGTGGCGAACTTTAATGCCCAGTGGATGTAATATGTGTAATAGCGGTAATAGGCTAGCGTTAATTGCTTGCTTATTTATTTCCTTATTGTCTTGTTTAGTTGTTTGCTTGTAGTCACTGCAGTTCTTTTTCTGTGTTTTTCTAGTGGCCACAATAGCATATTTTTGGTAACTAGGCCAAAATAATCATGGCAACACACGGACTGTTGTTACCATGGGCCTCCTGCAGGCCGTATGATCCATGGGCCTTCTTCCAGCCGTAGGATCCATTGGCCTTCTATACGGGCTGTAGGATCCATTGGCCTTCTATACGGGCCTTAGGATTCATGGGCCTTCTACGGGTCGTAGGGTCTATGGGCCTTCTACGGGCCGTACGATCCATGGGCCTTCTACGGGCCATACTATCCATGGGCCTCATATGGGCCGTAGCATCCATGGGCCTTCTATGGGGCGTATCATCATTTCGCCAATCATGGGCCGTACTATTCGTCGAACATAACGGGCCGTTAATAGGCCGTATTTGATAACTCTATGAAAACAGCCCAACGGTTTTTTTTGACATGAAAACAGCCCAACGTATTAACGGTCCGCAAACGGGCCGACTGTAACGACGGGCTGAATTTAGCCGACAAGCAGAAAATGACAGTAACGGGCCGTATGTAACCGAATGCTCCAAATGAGCCCAAGAATCAATGGGCCCTGAGAAGGCCGAAAGATAACTTGGGCTGGAAACGGCCCAATGAAATAACGGGCTGTTAATGGGAATAAAGTGATACATTGTTCATTACGGGCCAGTTTCGCCATGGGCCATTAATGGGCCAAGAGTTACAAAGGGCCTCATATGGGCCGAAAGAAGTCATGGGCCACACATGGGCCGGAAGTTAAAACGGGCTGGAATCATATTGGACGGCCCAAATGACGCTATTGGGCCTAATTCGGAGAGGTTGTAACGGGCCCTGGGTTAGCGGGTTGTAAATGGGCTATATGCGAACATGCCGCTAACAGGCTTTCCGTGGGCCGGCCTGCCACCTTTTGACCAAGTCAAACGGGCCGGCCTTTTCACAGGAATGGGCCTCTATAGGGCCGTGCCACGTGTCACTGTATCATAGGCGCCTTCGGTCCAATGAGTGGATGACATCTGCCCCAACCGTGAGCCAACACGTGTTTCCTCCAGCCAATGATGATTTTACACATGGAAAATCCCCATTGGTCGGGGCTGTTAACATGCTATCGGATCCAAAACCGGAGCCGATAGCTTAACGGCATTCCGTTACTGTGGATGCCACGTGTCAGTCACCCTTGACGAAAGCACTTCTGTGATGCGCGATTTATCGTCATGGAAGTGGACACTTCCGTGATGATAATTTTGGTAATGTCATGGAACACTTCTACGACAACACAGGTATGACACTCTTGATTCTGTCATAAAATCGTCATGGAGGTACTTGCATGTCAAAAAACGTGACCTATTGTGACAAACACGTATCATCACAGAAGTGTATTTTTTTGTAGTGCTGAATCCTGGCCCAACTAGCTGGGTTTCTAGTCGTATTCAGGACGTGGTGGCCCAGTAGGCGGCATATTTTTTT
Organism: Aegilops longissima; assembly: GCA_021605205.1. Lineage (NCBI taxonomy): Eukaryota > Viridiplantae > Streptophyta > Magnoliopsida > Poales > Poaceae > Aegilops > Aegilops longissima. The sequence goes on along the minus strand of CM038681.1, from coordinate 633,047,953 downwards.
GTATTTTTGTTTTCTTTTTTGCTTTATTTATTTTCTTTTGTTTCTACTTACAGCTAAATACTTACAGTTTTTCAGTGATTCTTTTTGCTTTTAGGTCACAAAAATTATAAACTTTCTGTTAGTGCCATTAGTTTTGAAATTTGAATAGTTTAAATTTGAATTCTTTTAAATTTGTGTGAATCACTAGTTTGTGAATAACTTTACTATAAAAATATATTTTTGAGTGATACTTTTTCCTGCTATTTAATATTACTGTGTTTTCTCATTATATTCAATTTGCTAATTATTAGGTTATTTAAATGTATGTTTTAATCAAAAACAGATTTTGTTACTTTAGTTTGCTATTAAAGTTTCTAACAAAAAAATTCTCTATGAAAATTCTTTTTGATATTAATGTTTTGAACAAAAAATAATTTGATAATTTTATTTTCATATTTTATATAATTTAGTGTCAAAAATACTAAAGGTTTATAAAAATCCTTTTAGTTGATTCCTTTTGCTATTAGAGTTTTACAAAAGCTTTCTAGTTGATTCTTTTTGCTATTGAAGAATATTATAGTTTTGTTTTAGTTGATCATAACAGAATATTTTAGTTGACTATTTTTAGTTAATTCTTTTTACTATTAGAGTTTCATAACAGTTTTTTAGTTCATTCGTTTTGCTATTAGTTCATTCTTTGAGCTAAATGACCATGAAATTGAAAAGCACTACAAATGAACTCTGAAAAGGTTGAAAGTTGGCATGGTATCATCATTTCACCCACATAGCATATGCTAAAAAGTTGAGAGGGTTACGAAAAAAACTGGATGCACTTCGTGTACAAAACGAACAATCTCTTTCGAAGTATCAGGGTTTCGGACGAAAACTCATCTGTTACAAAAGGGATTTCATTTTTTTGAACTTATATGAACTCCAAACTTTTTGTGTGTTCGAAATGCACCATTCAACGCCACATCATCAATTTTCAACCCTTTCTGACTTCATTTGGTATTTTTCATGCTTTTGCTGATTTTTTTTAGCTAAATGACCCTGAAATTGAAAAGCACTACAAATGAACTCTAGAAAGGTTGAAAGTTGGCATGGTATCATCATTTCACCCACATGGCATGTGCTAAAAAGTTGAGAGGGTTACGAAAAAAGCTGGAGCACTTCGTGTACAAAATGGACAATCTCTTTCGAAGTATCAGGGTTTCGGACGAAAACTCATCTGTTTCAAAAGGATTTCAATTTTTTGAACTTATTTGAACTCCAGACTTTTTGTGTATTCAAAATGCACCATTCAAAGCCACATCATCAATTTTCAAACCTTTCAGACTTCATATGGTATTTTTCATGCATTTAATGATTTTTTGAGCTAAATGACCCTGAAATTGAAAAGCACTACAAATGAATTCTGAAAAGTTTCAAAGTTGGCATGGTATCATCATTTCACCCACATAGCATGTTATATAAAAAGTTGAGAGGTGATGTCTACTACGCAAATTTGTTCTTGTAGACACGTGTTGGGCCTCCAAGCGCAGAGTTTTGAAGGACAGCAACAATTTTCCCTCGAATGGATGACCTAAGGTTTATCAATCCGTGGGAGGCGTAGGAGGAAGATAGTCTCTCTCAAGCAACCCTACAATCAAATTCAAGAAAATCTCTTGTGTCCCCAACACACCCAATACAATGGCAAATTGTATAGGTGCACTAGTCGGCAAAGAGATGGTGATAAAAGTGTAGTATGGATAGTAGATATGAGTTTTTGTAGTGCGAACAATCAAAAATAGCAAGGTAGTAAATAGTAAAACAAAGCACAAATGTTATTGCAATAATGAAAAATGAGGCCTAGGGTGCACACTTTCACTAGTGCAATCTCTCAACAATGCTAACATAGTTGGATCATATGACTATCCCTCAAAGTGCAATAAAGAATAACTCCCGAGTTCCTATTAGCGAAGAACAAAAGATAGAAATTGTTTGTAGGGTATGAAACCACCTCAAAGCTATTCTTTCCGATCAATCTATCCTAGAGTTAGTACTAAAATAGGAGCAAGCTATTCTTTCCGATCGATCTAATCAAGAGTTCATACAAAAATAACACCATATGATGCATATCAACCAACTCTAATGTCACCTAGATACCCCAATGTCACCGCTGGTACCCATGAGTTAATTATACGATATGTACCAAACAATTTCAGATTCATAATACTCAATCCACACAAAGAACTACAAGGATACTCCAAAGTTTCTATCGGAGAAAAGATAATAAAACTGTGCATCAACCCCTATACATAGATTACCCCAAAGTCACCTCGGGAATCCGCAAGTTGAGTGCCATAACATATATCAAGTGAATCAAAATAATACCCCATTGTCACCACGGGTATACATATGCGAGACATATATCATGTGTTCTCATATATGAACATTCAATCCGACAAGACAAAACTTCAAAGGGTAAAGACTCAATTCATCACAACAAGTGTAGAGAGGGGAGAAACATCATATGATCCATCTATGTTAACAAAGCCCATGATATATCAAGATCGTGACATCTGAAGATCGCGCGCGAGAGAGATTAAACACATAGATACTGGTACAAACCCTCAGCCCCGAGGGTGGACTACTCCCTCCTCATCGTGGTGGTCGCCGGGATGATGAAGATGGCCACCGGTGATGATCTACCCCCTCCGGAAGGGTGCTGGAATGGGCTCTCAATTGGTTTTTGGTGGCTACAGAGCCTTGCGGCGGCGGAACTTCTAATCTAGGGTCTCCCCAAGGGTTTTCGGAATATTTGGGAATTTATAGGGCGAAGAAGGGGTACGGGAGGCCACCGAGGTGGGCACAACCCACCAGGGCACGCCTGGGGGCCCAGGCGCGCCCTGGTGGATTGTGCCCCCCTCGGGGCACCCCCCAGGTGCTTCTCTGGCCCAATGGTTCTCTTCTGGTCCATAAAAATCCACAAAAAGTTTCGCGGTGTTTGATGAACTTCCATTTTTGCACAAAAAACAACACCATGGTAGTTCTGCTGAAAACAACGTCAATCCGGGTTAGTTCCATGCAAATCATACCAAAACCATATAAAATTATTGTAAACATGGCATGAATACTTCATAAATTATAGATACGTTGGAGACGTATCAAGAGGGTTACGGCAAAAAACTGGGTGCACTTCGTATACAAATGGACAATCTCTTTTGAAGTGTGAGGGTTTCGGACGAAAACTCATCTGTTACAAAGGTATTTCTTTTTTTTGAACTTATTTGAACTCCAGACATTTGGTGTGTTCAAAATGAACCATTCAAAGCCACATCATCAATTTTCAACCCATTTCAGACTTCATTTGGTATTTTTCATGCATTTAATTATTCTTTTAAGCTAAATGACCATGTAGTTGAAAAGCACTACAAATGAACTGTGAAAAAGTTGATAGGGTTACGGCAAAAACTGGATGCAGTTCGTGTACAAAACGGACAATCTCTTTCGAAGTATCAGGGTTTCATACAAAAACTCATATGTTACAAAAGGCATTTCATTTCTTCACATGTAACTGTAGTGATATTCTAGATCAAAGGCATCATCATAATAGTTGTGGAGAGAAAGTCTTCACTTTTTCTTCGCTTGCGTCATTTTCTTATTGCATCGTAACCATTGATAATATTCATCTTTAACAGGGTGTTTGGGTCAACCTTGACTTTGAAGGGAGGAATTTCATGAAACTTTTCATAATCTTCAGACATGTATGTCTTGCCATCCACTCCCATAATGTCTCTTTTACCTGAAAGAACTATGTGCGTTTTGGCTCATCGTATGTGATGTATTTGCTGTCTTATCTTTTCTTTTTCTCGGTTTGGTAGACATGTCCTTCACATAGAATACCTGCGCCACATCATTGGCTAGGATGAATGGTTCGTCTGTGTACCCAAGATTATTTAGATCCACTGTTGTCATTTCGTACTGTGGGTCTACCTGTACCCCGCCTCCTGACAGATTAACCCATTTGCACTGAAAACAAAGGGACCCTAAAATCATGTCCATAGTCAAGTTTCCATGTGTCCACTATGTAACCATAGTATGTGTCCTTTCCCCTCTTGGTTGCTGCATCAAAGCGGACACCACTTTTTTGGTTGGTGCTCTTTTGATCTTGGGCGATCGTCTAAAATGTATTCCCATTTATCACGTACCCTTTGTAAGTCAATACAGGCGAAGTTGGTCCCCTGGCCAACGAGTACAGCTCATCAGAAACAGTGTTATCGCCCATGAGACGTGTTTGCAACCAACTGCCGAAAGTCCTGATGTGTTCACATGTAATCCAGTCGTCACACGTCTCCGGGTGTTTGGAGCGCAGAATATTCTTGTGTTCATTGACATACGGGGTCACTAAGGTAGAGTTATGTAGAACTATGTAGTGTGCTTGAGACCAAGAATGCCCGTCCCTACATATTATTGAGTCCTCTCCTAGCGTGCCTTTTCCAGTCAGTCTCCCCTCATACCACGATTGAGGGAGACCAATCTTCTTACGGTCAGGAATGAAGTCAACACAAAAGCCAATGACCTCCTTTGTTTGATGGCCCGTGGAGATGCTTCCTTCTGGCCTAGCACGATTACGAACATATTTCTTTAAGACTCCCATGAACCTCTCAAAGGGGAACATATTGTGTAGAAATACAGGGCCCAGAATGGCAATCTCGTCGACTAGACGAACTAGGATGTGTGTCATGGTATTGAAGAAGGATGGTGGGAACACCAGCTCGAAACTGACAAGACATTACGCCAAATCACTCCTTAACCTTGGTAGGATTTCTGGATCGACCACCTTCTGAGAGATTGCATTGAGGAATGCACATAGCTTCACCATGGCTAATCGAACGTTTTTCGGTAGAAGCCCCCTCAATGGAACCGGAAGCAGTTGCGTCATAATCACGTGGCAGTCATGAGACTTTAGGTTCTGAAAACTTTTCTCTTCCATATTTCTTATTCCCTTTATATTCGACGAGAAGCCAGACGGGACGTTCATACTGAGCAGGCATTCAAAGAAGATTTCCTTCTCTTCTTTGATAAGAGCGTAGCTGGCAGGACCTTCATACTGCTTTGGAGGCATGCCCTCTTTTTTGTGCACACGTTGATGGTCCTCCCGTGCCTCTGGTGTATCTTTAGTCTTCCCATACATGCCCAATAAGCCTAGCAGGTTCACACAAAGATTCTTTGTCACGTGCATCACGTCGATTGATGAGCGGACCTCTAGGTCTTTCCAGTAGGGTAGGTCCCAAAATATAGATTTCTTCTTCCACATGGGTGTGTATCCCTCAACGTCATTCGGAACAGATAGTCCGTCGGGACCCTTTCCAAAGATTACTTGTAAATCATTGACCATAGCAAGTATGTGATCACCAGTATGGGCGGCGGGCTTCTTCCGGTGATCCGCCTCGCCTTTGAAATGCTTGCCTTTCTTTCGACATTGATGGTTGGTCGAAAGAAATCAACGATGCCCCAGGTACACATTCTTCCTGCATTTGTCCAAATATATACTTTCGGTGTCATCTAAATAGTGTGTGCATGTCTTGTATCCCTTGTTTGTCTGTACTGAAAGGTTACTGAGAGTAGGCCAATCATTGATCGTTACAAACAGCAACACATATAGGTCAAATTCCTGCTGGTCTTGCTCATCCCACACACATACACCTTTTCCATTCCAGAGCTGTAAACATTCTCAACTAATGGCCTTAGGTACACATCAATGTCGTTGCCGGGTTTCTTAGACCTTGGATGAGAACTGGCATCATAATGAACTTCCGCTTCATGCACAGCCAAGGAGGAAGGTTATAGATACATAGAGTCACAGGCCAGGTGCTATGATTGCTGCTCTGCTCCCCAAAAGGATTAATGACATCTGCTCTTAAACCAAACCATACATTCCTTGAGTCACATGCAAAGTCCCCCCACTCTCTCTCAATTTTTCTCCACTGCGGCCTGTCAGGGGGTGCTCTCAACTTCCCGTCTTTCTTATGGCCCTCTTTGTGCTATCACATCAACTTGGCATGCTCTTTCTTTCTGAACAGACGTTTCAACCGTGGTATTATAGGAGCATACCACATCACCTTGGCAGGAACCCTCTTCCTGGGGTGCTCGCCATCAACACCACCAGGGTCATCTTGTCTGATCTTATACCCCAATGCACCGCATGCCCGGTGTTGGGGATATGACTACTGGGTGTAAACCACCCAGTAGGGGCCGGATTACACTCATAAGGAGTCTTGTACAAGAGCCCATGAAGATGAAGGCTATGGCGCTTTAACTACGGAGGCTTAAAGGCCTAGAGCCCAATGGCGGATTAGGGCCCATAGTAGTAAACCGCCATAGATGTATAAATTGTATTATAGGTTAGGGAAAGGAAGGGACCGAACCGGACACTTGTATGAGCCGGCCTCGGGATTCTGTAAACCGGCCGGGCGTCAACTTGAGTATATAAAGGGACGACCCGGCGGCGGTTCAAGGACAAGAAACAACTGCTCGAGAGATAGGTAAAGCGGATTCGCTCCCTGCTCATCGAGATTAATCAATCCCACAACAACTGGATCGTAGGCTTTTACCTTCACCGCAAGGTGCCGAACCAGTATAAACTTCCCGTGTCCTTGTTCCAGTTTAACCCCTTTAAGCTAATCTCGTTGCGATGGCTCCACGACTAAGTCCTTCCGCTAGGACATCTGACGTGTTAATTCCACGACAGTTGGCGCCCACCATGGGGCTATCGCATGATTGTTTCGAGTTCTTAAAGGGCAACTTTGAAGGGCTCAAAGGGTATGCGGTTGGTCGGATGACCAAGAGTCGTCGCGGCAAGCTTTACATCAACGACGAAGGAGGGGGCCCTGAGGCCGGCTCAATTGAGTACGGGTACCGGGTCCCCTTTGGCGGAATTCACGTTTTCATCGGCAAGATTGGCGAACCGGGCCCTGAGCCGGACATCTCCACCGACCTCGTCGAGACGGCTCAGCGTGCGAGTCCTGCCCGGGTTCAGCCTGCCGTGAAGCATTCGTTCATAGGATTCATCCATGGTGTGGGATCTGAACCGGTGTCCGACGGTGAGACAACCATCTACTCAGATGGTGAATAATCCACTGGCGACACCGAGTTGTTGTACCAGTTGCAAGATGGCCGGATTGGGGGCTGTTCCGATGGCGACTGTATTTCGGACCCCTTTGAACCGCCAAACCGGGTTGCTATCTTCATGGTCGGTACGCAGCCCACCTTGCAATCTTCATCTGCAGCATCAATGATTTCCGGATCGGCAGCCAGGGAAGGAGGCCCTGCGCGCCGGTCGGCTCAAGTTCTTGCCGGTTTGTTGGATGCTTAGACGACATTGTTGACCACGGCAGTCACCCCGGAGACCCAGGATCAGCATAATGCAGAGGTTACAAAGCTGAAGGACCAGATAGCTCAGGCCAAGGAGGACTTGGCGGCTAAGGAAGCCAGGATGATGAAAGAGCGGGCCGCCTTAGACGCTCAGTCACAGCAAATCCAGGCGCAGAATTACCGGCTCATGTTGGATCAGAATGCGTCAAATGAAGTACTGCGGAGGAAGTACCGGTCTCGTCTGCCGCCGGTTTACGAAGGATTGAATCTCTTCAATATGCCGAGAGCAGGGCCAAGTAATCCGGCAGCAGTAAACCGGACCGAGGCACCCGGGGCGGCGCCGGATCAGCCACGGGTGACGGACCCGCCTCGATGGACAGATAACCCGCCGCAATATGTATCGACGCCGCCGGGTCATTTCTCTAGCCCTTTGGATAACATGATTGCCGTAGCATCTCGCTTGGCAGCTATTCCGATGGAGGGTGATTCGCTGGCGGCTGTTGAGACGCGACGGGCCAGGGATCTTCTTCAAACTGCTAGTGTGCAGTAGCAGGCTTATTCCTATAGCCAAGACAGAATACATTCAACCCCCCGTCCGAGCAAAAGTTACAGTAGGCACATGGACGAACCGGTTGTGTCAAGCAGTGCGCAGTACCATGATGCCCCTCGAGGGCATAATCCGGCGCGTGGCAATATGAATGCTCAGGATGTGGTAAATATTGGCAGAGCACGACGCAAAGCAGAGTTAGCGGCGCAGTTGGCAGCGCAGTACCAGAATCATCAAACCGCTCCAGTTCAACCAGCGGCATCGGTGGAACGTGGTTTGACTTTTAGCTCTTGGATTTCAAGGGTCCGCGTAAAGTGCCTAATTATACCGCCGATCAACCCCCTGAGGCATGGGTTGAGAGTTATGAGATGGCAATGGAGATGCTCGATGTGGGTGAAGCAGCGTGTGCAAAATACTTCACCGTGATGTTAGACGGAACGGCTCGCACCCGGCTGAAGAGCCTGCCTGTTAACTCGATCAGTTCATGGGACGAGTTGAAGGCCCGGTTTATAGCGAACTTCAAGGATACGTGCAAACAACCCATGTCTATTGTGGATCTGGCTGCTTGTGTCCAAGGCGAGAATGAATCAACAACTCATTGGGTGTGCCGGGTTTCAGAAATCTTGCGTTCGTCGGGCCGCATCAATGCTGATACGGCAATCGTGACCTTAGAGGGTAATTGCCGGTTTAAGTCGCTGAAGATGAAGCTGGGATGGCTCAAGCGCCACTGCAACGATATGGGAACACTCATAGTAGATCTGGTTAAATATGCTGATTCTGATAATACCAAGGAACCCGATTCTGACGAAGAAAAGCGGGAGAAGGGAAAGAAGAATGTCGGTACAAAAGGACAGCATAACAAGGCGAGCCATGGGAACAATGGTAAGCGTAAAGCGGATAATTCGGATTTTGTGGCTAACACCAATATGCATGGCAATGCGCAGCGTCGTAAGGGTAAACCGCCCCAGCGCGGTGGAGGCATGAATCTTGAGCGCCTGTTAAACCAGTCCTATCCAAAGCACCGGAAGAAGGAGGTTCCAGCCATGCACCTCTTGAAGGATTGTTTCATCATGAGGGAATTCAAAAACTCTGATCTCTTCCGGTATGATCAGGGTCCATCTGGCGGTTCCGGTCCAGGGTATCACGGGCCGGGTTACGGTGGAGGCGGTTCAAACTCAGGATTTCAGAATAATCAAGGCAACCAGAACAACGAAGGTGGTCACAATCAGCAGAGTAATCAGGAGAATCAACAGTAGCCGGGTTATCAGAGTAACCTAAAATAGTTCAATGGTGGACAATACCATGTCTTCACTACTAGTCTATGCAAGCGCGATCAGAAGCTCCATAAAAGGGCAGTAAATTCTGTTGAACCGGCAGTGCCCCGTTATCTGCGCTGGTCTGAACAGCCTATTGTTTGCAGCAGGGAGGATCATCCACCCCGGGTTGATAATCCTGGCCATCTAGCTTTAGTGGTTGCACCGCAGGTTGGAGGTTATAAGTTCATCAAAGTGCTCATGGATGGAGGGAGCAGTATCAATATCTTGTATTATGAAACCTTCCGGTGTATGGGGTTAACAGATAAGAATCTTAAACCGTCAAAGGCCGTTTTTCACGGTGTGGTGCCTGGTAAATCAGCTTACCCAGTTGGTAAGATAGCTCTGGAGGTGGTTTTTGGTGATGATCCTGATTCAAGATCAGAGACGGTGACCTTTGAAGTGGTTAAGATTAGAAGTCCGTACCATGCCCTGTTTGGACGGCCGGTTTATGCTAAATTCATGGAAAGGTCGTGTTATGTTTATCTGCAGCTCAAAATGCCGGGTTATACGGGGACCATCACGGTTCATGGTAGCCGCAGGATTGCACTGGAGTGCGAGGAAGGTGATGCGGCTTATGCTGAGTCGGTTTGTGCAACGGAGGAGTTGAAGTTCTATAAGGACAATGTTGATCCGGCGGATATGACTTCTTTGAAGAAGCCCACTACAGAGCATGATCCGGCTTTGAAGTTTAAATCGGCTGATGAGACTAAGTTGGTTGATTTTGTTCCTCGCGATTCATCAAAGCAGTTCAGCATCAGTGTCAACTTGGATCTGAAATAGGAAAGAGCGCTCATCGAGTTCATCCGCGAGAACCGGGACATCTTTGCATGGAAACCATCTGACATGCCAGGTGTACCGAGGGAACTCGCTGAGCACACTCTTAATACTGATCCGAAGTTCAAATCGGTCAAACAGTTTCTTCGCCATTTTAATGAAGGGAGGCGTAAGGCCATTGGTGAAGAGGTAGCCCAGCTATTGGCAGCAGGGTTTGTTGTGGAGGTATTTCACCCTGAGTGGTTGGTTAATCCGGTGCTGGTACTTAAGAAAAATAGCACTTGGCGTATGTGTGTGGATTACACAGATTTGAATAAAGCTTGCCCAGCTGACCTCTTTGCCCTCCCCCGTATTGATCAAATCATTGATGCTACGGCGAGTTGTGAGCGTTTGAGTTTCTTGGATGCTTATTCTGGTTATCATCAGATCAAGATGGCAGTTAAGGACCAGGAGAAGACAACTTTTATAACTCCTTTTGGAGCCTTTTGTTAATTTATCTATGCCTTTTGGACTCAAAAGTGCTCAGTTGACTTATCAACGGTGTGTGGAGAATTGCCTCCATAATCATATTGGGCGTAATGTTCATGCTTATGTGGATGATATCGTGGTAAAGTCCAGGAAAGCACAGACACTCATAACCGATTTACAGGAAACTTTTGATAACCTAAGGGTTTATAAAATGATGCTCAATCCGGCTAAGTGTGTTTTTGGTGTACCGGCTAGCAAGCTCTTGGGTTTTCTCGTGTCCAACAGGGGCATTGAGGCTAATCCGGAAAAGATTGAGGCTATCGCATCCCTGGCTAAACTGGCATGTATTAATGATGTTCAACGTCTGGCGGGTCGTATCGCGGCTTTGAGCCGGTTTATTAGCAGGTTGACAGAGAAGGCGATCCCTCTCTATCAGATGTTGAAGAAGACAGACAATTTTGTTTGGAGTGATGCTGCTAATGCGGCGTTTGAGGACTTAAAGAAGCAGTTGGCTGAACCGCCGGTTCTTGCTGCTCCGGTTTATAAGGAGCCACTGTTGTTATACGTGGCTGCTAATGCCCGGGCTGTCAGCGTAGCTATTGTGGTGGAGCGCAAGGAGGCTGGGAAGGAGTACCCGGTTCAAAGGTCGGTTCATTATATCAGCGAAGTGCTTATTGATTCAAAGCAAAGATATCCGCATTGGCAGAAACTGGTGTATGGGGTTTTTATGGCAAGTCGGAAGCTTAAACAGTACTTTCAAGGCCATCCTATCACAGTGGTCAGTTCCGCTCCTTTGGAGGATATAATCCATAACAGGGAGGCAACTGGTCGGGTGGCTATGTGGGCCATTGAGCTTGGACCACACGGTTTGAAATATATGCCTCGAACAGCTATCAAGTCCCAGGCCCTTGTGGATTTCATCAAAGATTGGATAGAGTTACAAGCACCGGAAGACAAACCGGACAGCACATACTGGACTATCCACTTCGATGGGTCTAGGTAATTGGAGGGCTCGGGGGCTGGAGTTGTCCTTACTTCCCTCGAGGTGATAAAATTCGTTATGTTCTTCGCTTAATGTTTCCTTGTACTAACAATGCAGCTGAGTACGAGGCTCTACTCCATGGTCTTCGAGTGGCTAAGGAAATGAACTTAAGCCAGGTACGATGCTTTGGGGACTCCGATCTGGTGGCCCAGCAAGTTTCAGGTACTTGGGATTCCAAGGATCCACTCATGGCGGCTTACCGACAAGAGGTGGATATTGTCGCTGGTCATTTCAAGGGTTATCAAGTGGAGCACATTGATCGGCGCAAAAATGAGGCAGCCGATGCTTTAAGCCGGCTGGGGTCTCAGCGTAAACCGGTGCCGCCCAATACCTTTCTGGATGTCTTGCACAACCCGTCAGTTCAGTTGCCTACAGAGGAGGACCTCGCTATTCCTGATCCGGAGGCACAATTGGTGGTCGCTTTACACATTATTCCGGATTGGACGGTTCCATACTTGGCGTATATGAACCGGGGCGAGTTGCCAGAAGATGCAGTTTTGGCCAGGCAGATAATCCGGCGATCCAAGTCCATGGTTATTCACAATGGCGAGTTACACCATTGCAGTGTCTCTGGCGTGTTCCAGCGCTGTGTTTCTCCTGAGGAAGGTCGTGAGATCCTACATGAGATCCACGAAGGGGACTGTGGTCATCACGCCGGTTCAAAATCATTGGTTGCTAAAGCTTTTCGTCATGGCTTCATTGGCTGACGGCTCATGCTGATGCTGAGGACTTGGTGAGGCAGTGCGACGGTTATCACAAATTCTCACGACGAGATCATGTTCTGGCTCAGGAGTTACGAATGATTCCAATCACTTGGTCGTTTGCTACTTGGGGGCTTGATATGGTTGGGCCTTTCAAGCGATCCAAAGTTAAGAAGACCCACCTGTTGGTGGCGGTTGACAAGTTTACCAAATGGGTTGAAGCGGAGCCAGTAAGCATGTGTGACGCAGCCACGGCGGTTCAATTCATTAAGAAGGTGATCTTCCGCTTTGGTTTTCCACACAGTATCATCACAGATAATGGCACGAACCTCTCTAAAGGTGAGATGGAGGCTGTTTGTCAACGAGAGCACATCCGGCATGATGTGTCGTCCGTGGCTCACCCCCGGTCTAATGGTCAAGCTGAGAGGGCTAATCAGGAAATCTTGAAGGGCATCAAGCCCCGGCTTATGGTTCCTTTTTGAAGAGGACGCCGGGTTGTTGGGTGGAGGAATTACCATTTGTGTTATGGAGCATAAACACCACCCCAAATCGATCTACAGGTTATACACCATTATTCATGGTTTACAGGGCAGAGGCGGTACTCCCAAGTGATATTCGTCATGATTCGCCCCGGGTTGCCAATTATGTTGAAGCGGACAACGAGCAAGCACGCCAAGAAGCACTGGACCTGTTAGATGAAAAACGGGACATGGCGTTGGCTCGTTCGACGGTTTATCAGCAAGACCTGCGGCGTTATCACAGCCGCTGGGTCAAAACAAGAACCTTTCAAGAAGGCGACTTAGTGCTCCGGCTCATCCAGGATCAGACTGATATGCACAAGTTATCCCCACCTTGGGAAGGGCCCTTTGTGGTCAGCAAGAATCTGCACAACGGATCATACTACCTCATCGACGTTCGAGAACACAAAGACTCAAGCAAATCGGAGGAAGAGACCCGTCGGCCGTGGAATATCGCTCATCTACGGCCTTACTACACCTGAGCCATATGCTCCCATTATGTACATATTTTGACAATATATATATTATGATCAATATAATAAACCGGCATCCTTGCTACAAGCAGGGCCTCTGTCGTTCTTCCAATATTTCTTGGTTACAAGGGGGCTTCTGCTTATAAAGCGACGTCATGTTTGTCCATTAAACCGGCTATCATGCCACAACAAAGCTTGGGAGTTTCACACACAAGGGGCCAAAGAGAGTATTGTTGCTGAAGCACGACTCAAACATAGGCACCCATTGAGCACCGCTCACAAAGTTACTTGGGGGATCTTTGTGCAAAGCAACAAAGAGTTTGAAAGGACCCTTGTAATAGGCTATCAAGCCACGGCTTGAAGCTGGTGTATTCACCTAAAACCCCGGTTAACCTGCCTTCATCAAGTAAGCCACTCCTGTCCGTGTAATCCTGGTATGACTCATTAACGCTTGACAAGTCAATCTTATACAGACCCTGAACTTGTCAAAGTTAAAATGACGATTGGTTAATTGGAGGCCCATCTTAAAAGGCTTTGTCAAATGGTTTAACTTAGCAGCCTGGCAGCCCATGAAAAGCCTCGAATTTGGGCCTAGGAGCCCTTGAAAAGCCTCGACTACAAGTTTTTATTTGATTTTGTTTTTGCAAAGTTTTATCTCTTTTGATAAGGTTTTGAGTTAAACCGGCGTCTATTGACCCGGCCCGACTATAAGTCATTACATCAACCCGATGTTTCTTAACCCAGCGTGGCTTTGAGTTATCAGCTGTTAGCACATAATCAATTATGAACCGACGTTTCTTAGCCCGGTCTGGCATCGAATATAAGTCGCTAGGATGATCATGCTTCTCAATCGTTCCAGTCCCATCCTTGCGTCTCTCTCCCGGTCATGCCGTCTTCTTCGAATCCTCCTTTACGATGGTGGTATTTTAGATGGCCAAATGATTCTAAGCTTGAGGACCCATTCTATCCGGGCCTAAATGCTGGAGTTTCAGAATTCACTCTACTTCTTACTGTGTTTATCGTAACCCGGCATGGTTTATTATGCACCAGTATAACATGGTCGGAGTTATCAATACTCAAGATTTGGGTTATCACCCTTACTACGCAAGTTGGTAAACCAACGATGTGATTCAATATCACAGGTATGATATATTTCATATTTCATTGCTTTACAGCCTTGGTTATAAAAACTCTGGTTCTATATTGGGTATCATAACCCGTCCGGCGGTAAACCGCCGGGGCACATTTAAGTTTCTCAAATGCAGAAGGCAGGGTTTTATGAAAGTACTCAAGCATATAAGCAAGCATAGCAACAATCATGACGGATTACACAGTGTCATGTAGTAGTGCACGATGGCAGAAGATCAAAGTATTTCAGCTAGCCTATTATAAGGCGCTTTGATGCCAAAAATAACTGTTTTGTTGCACAAGATATAGTCTGCGAAGCTAAATCCGGCTGCCGGACTATGACTCGTCACCAGGCTGACGAGAAGTTGATGGATCATCTTGCGCCGGTTCAACCTCCTCCTCCCTGCCCAGTGGCTGGAAGTCAATGGTGGCCCAATAAATCCCGGTTAAAGCTTGGAAGACAGCTTCGTCACTTATAAGATTGGACGGTTCAACGTCAGGGGCATAAGTGTGCTTACGGATTGGCGGGATAAGATTCTGCGCTTCTTTCACAGCTGCATCAACCCGTTTGTTGTCTGTATCATAGCTAGACCGATGGATAGACAAGTCAACTTCTTCGGCCAATTGGCTTGCCAGCGGGCGCATCTCATTTGTCAAAGCTTTGAGGGCTTCATTGTCAAATTCTGACCCGTCTTCTTGTTGGCCAGGATAGCCCTTTGCGATATCTGTCGGATCAAGATCAGCATTCCAAGCTTTGGACTGAGTCAGTGTTGTTAAAGCGCCAGCCCTTGCAGCAGATCGCTTTACCTCCTCTATCAGGGCAGGTGTCATAGATAATTTGGCCAGCGTATCCTTGATCAAGGTTGGCGCCGGTTTACTGTATGCGGTCGCACAGATGACTCGTTGAGCACCAGTATATAGTTGTTCTGTCAAAGTATATGATGCCTTCAACTTCATCCGCATATCCGAACCCAGATGAGAAACACGACTACCTGCAACGGTTTAAGAATTTGCTGTTAAACCGGCAATTTCAAAGATGTTTAAGACAGGTTTTTGCAAAGAGTACTTATCAAATAATGCAGAAGTCATAGCATTGACTTGACGCTTTAACCCAGTTAGCTCTTCCGCCACCGGTTTAAGAGCCGCCTCAGCATTTTCAGCCCGCTTTAACAGACTGGCTTTCTTAGTTTCCCAATCTGCCCGCTCGCTTTTGAAACCATCCTTTAATTGCTCCATGGCAGTTAAAGCACCCTTCAATTCATCTTTGGCCTTGGAGGTTTCTACTTGCTGGGACTTGATATTTTCTTGAAGATCGGCAATTTGGGAATCTTTGTTGCTCAAGTTAGCCTGCAAAAGACAGATGATGAAGATGTTAATATTTTTCTCAAAGTCCCAAGCACATAACAAGTTATACACTTGGCACTTGGGGGCTAATGCGGATTGCTTCTTTTTTGACTGTTATTTGAAGTCCCAAGGCTCAATACAAGTATTAATCTTGGCACTTGGGGGCTAATGCATAATTGATCAGAAACATCAGATGTGAAGGAATTCAACAAGAACAAGTTTTGCAACATAAAGTCCCGGTTCATCTTGAAGAGATAAACCGGCCCTTGGGGGCTACACAGTTGAAGTCTTTTTATCCAAAGTCTCGGTTCATCTTGAAGAGATAAACAGGCCCTTGGGGGCTACACAGTTGAAGTCTTTTTATCCAAAGTCCCGGTTCATCTTGAAGAGATAAACCGGCCCTTGGGGGCTACAATGGAGTTGATATACAGTACAAAGAAAATTTATAAAGTGTTTGGAATGGAAGTTACCTCATAGCGCTCCTTCATCAAATTGACTAAACCGGCCTCAGAATCATGACTTGTATACAGGCGGTTTAGATATCCAGAGTGAAGTTCTTGAGCATTGAGATGAGCACTGCTTGACAGATCAGTCTTCTGTTTGCCTTTCTCCACAGCAGCAGATTCCACTTTGGCACTTTGCTTTGACAAAGCGACAGGGTTGCCAGGAGAAGTGTGGCCAAAACCGGTGGTCACCACATCATCGGTCTTGCTATCAACAATCTCATCTGTGTTGGACGGTTGACTAGCGGCTCGTGCTGGGCTTGGAGGATTAGCAGCTAGACTTGGAGGATTAGCAGCTGGGCAAGGCGGATCAGCATGAGGACTAGCCGGGTTAACTTCTCGCGAATCAACATAAGTGTCCTGACCTTGTGGCACAGGATCATCCATAGCAATATCAGCGTTTCCACCAGCACCGTCTGGGTCCTCTCTGGTTCAAACTCCTCAGTGGGAGCACTCGGTTTTGCTTTTTTGCTAAGTCTGGCTTTGGCGCTGCAAAAATAGCAATCAGAGGTTAATGTGGTAAACCGGTGCAAGAAAGCAATGCTAAAATTATTATACTTACCCAGGGACGGTCTTGAGGGGAGGCATTTGTGTGGTTGATGAGTCGCCAGAGGATGAATTGGAAGTTACCTGATAATTCGAGTCAGACGGATTAAGAGGGTATCGGAAGTAACCCACCAAGGGATAAGATTTGCTAGAATTACAAGAGACCTCTGCACGGCGCTTCCGGATTGGGGTGTCTGGTAAATTGGAGGAAGTGACTTGCTGGCCACTGTGCCGGGTTGTGCGACGAGCTTCAGGGTGCTGTGTCTTCAAAGAAAATTGTGGATCCAAATGAGTGAGAGGATGTGAACATTTCACTTTCCGGATTTGCTGACGAAGTTTTCAGACCGCACAAGATCGGAATTGGAGGAAAGGGAGATTACCTCTACGTGGTCAGCACGGCTGGCTTCCGCATCATCCTGATAAGGGTCGTTGTCAATAACATGTATGAAAAATGAACCAAGCGAGTTAAGTTCTACCTCTGGTTCCGAGTCATCAACATCTTCGGGCGGATCAGAGGACTCGGCGGTTTTCTTCTTTGCTGGCCTCTTTGTGGCCTTGCTCTTAGCACGAGGAGCTTTATCCGGTTTGTCTTGTGGTTTTGCCGGTTTGTCTTGAGTTTTCCTCTTCCAGAATGGATCTTTGGCCTATAAGAATAAACAAAGGGCTATCAGAAAATGTCAAAGGGGAGACGGATTAAAAAAGCAGAAAGATAAATTCTTACAGCTGGCGGTTTGTTGGAGGCATAAAAGGGGCGCAGCCCAGTCTTGCTGCACTCAGATATCAGTTCATCTAGCATCTTTTTGACAAACTCAGTGATCTCATCATCATTCATCTATATTTCAGTGTGCCGTTGAGGATCCTTAACATCTCCGGTTTATTCATGCATTAATCTGCTGCGACGGCTAAAGGGAAGGATACCCCATGAAACCCAGCAACGGACAAGGTCAATGCCGGTTAAACCGTTTGCTAGAAGAGCCCGGAGCTTAGCAAGTTGTGGTGCATATGTTTGTCGTTCCCTGGCAGTAAACCGCTGAGGCAGTGGATGTCCATTACTAAGTCGGTAAGCATGATAACCCGGGAGAGGATTTTCATCAGTAGGAGCGGTGTTCCGACAGTACAACCATGTTTGATTCCAATCCTTTGGGTGGCTGTGATGTTTGGCATGAGCAAAATCGACTTCTTTCCTCTTTTTTTAATCGACACTCCGCCAAGTTCAGTATTGGAGCCATCAGAAAATTCGATACGGCAGTTCAAGTGGAAGAAATCTCTGAAAGGTTCAATAGTCGGTTCTTCTTGTGGATAAACTTGTGACCACCATTATTGGTCACTGAATGGTCACAGGTTTCCATTTGTGACCTTTTTGTGACAAAAAACATAAGGTCAAAAGCTGGCCGTCGTAAACTGACATTAGCGACCTTTCTTCTGGAATGGTCGTAGACGTTTATGACCAAAAAAAGGTCATAGATTTAATGACCAATTATTTTGGTCACTAGCAATCTGAACACACCACGTCAGATCCACCGTGGCAAGCTGACGTGGCAGAATTACGACCAAAGGAAAAGTTCATAAAATAGAATCAGCCCGGTCCATTTCAGCCGTCTACATGGGCCAAGCCCAATAATTCAGCCCATTTAATTTTTTTTCTCTTTATTTTGCTTATCTGCATGGGCCTGGCCCAATAATTTGGCCTTTTATTTTCTGGGAATGGAGCCTTTTTCTGATGAATTTTTTCTTATAGTCCACTATTGTTTTGGGCCACAGCCTTTTTAGTCTAGTTCGAATTTGGGCCTTGGCCTTTTTATTTTTTGTTATGCAGCCTTTCATAAATTTTTTCTTACAATCATTTCTTTTTTTAGGCCCAAGCCTTTTTAGTCTAATTTTTGTTTGGGCCTCGGCCTTTTTAGAGCCCAGGTTCTTATTTTGAATAACTATAAACAGAAAGGCCCAGGTGCACAAGTGATCCACAAGCCCAGGTTCAAACAGCAAGGCCCAGGTGCACAAGTGATCCACATAACTTCACAGAAAATAAACACAGGTTCACAAGATCACATAACTTCACAGGTTCACATAACTTCGCAGGTTCATAAGATCACATAACTTCACAGGTTCACATAACTTCACAGGTTCAAACTAGGCAGCAATGCAACAAAATGTCAAAGACAAACTGCACAAGAGGTTCACAACCATCAAACAGCCATCAAACTAGGCATCAATGCAACTACCTGCTCAAACTGCACAGCCATCAAACTGCCTTAGCTCCAAAGAGAGCCATCAAGTGGGCTAACTTCTCTTCCTGCTCTTGAGACTTCTTGCGCAGCAGCTCAAGTTCCTTGTCGCGTACAGCTTCAGATTCTTCCGCCTTCATATCGATTGCCGCCAATTCTTCTTGCATCACTTCAGCTTGAATCTCAGACCTCTCACTCTTCTGCTCAAAGTCACGAACATGAGCAGCCACTTCAGCAGTTGCTTTGCCGGAGTTGTTCCTAGATTACTGGAGCCCAACATTCCTGAGGAATGTGCTTTGCCTGACTTCGGTCTTGAGCACTTCTTCGACAATTTCAACAGCAGACTTTGGCTCTTCACCTTCTGGTACTGGCGCGGCCTTCATTTTTTCCATCTCAAGCTAGCATATGGAGGAAAATGATAGGCATTAGTGGGAGATCTATTTCACAATTTGCAAACCAAACCAAGCAGGAGAAACCAAACCAGCACACAAATGGATTATTTGAAGTAACCAAACCAGCACACAAAATCTATACTAGAAGATGATGACTAGTGACCTGGAGACATGCAATTGGAACAATATGATCGCTTCATTAAGCCTAGAATGGTGGTTCTATATATGATGGCTTCCCGAGTGAGCCGATCATCAAACTAACATTCAGATCAAATTTCATCATATCATAAAAAATGCAACAAATAGCTACAGCAAGTTCTGATATCTTTGTTGAACTATCAAACAGCATCAAAGCATGGAACATAGCGTGTGTTCTTGACTGGCTCCAAATCAAACAGCATCAAATCATCAAAGCATCAAAGCTGGCTGTGAATCAAACAGGGCAAAGCATGGAGTGACTTACTATAGCAGTCTTGACTGGCTCCAAAAACCCGTGCTTCTTGCTGTTGTGGGTGGCCTTAAAGAAGTCAATCGCAGACAGCTCCTCACCCTTACGCTCTTCTTTCTGAAATGTTTTTCAACAAAAATCAAAATGTTATTCAGCAAGAATCAGAAATGTTATTCAATGAGGATCAAACGGTAAGGTCTCTAGAGAAAAGTTCTCACAGTGGCAAAAATGTGTGTTGTGTAGTGCCTAGAACCAGTTCTCTGATTGTACACGACTTTTTCTCGATTCATCTTGTTCGACACACAGGTTTCCTACAAAAAAGCATAATGTTAGCATGATCTAGCACTAGCATATCATGTGCAGAACATAAAGCATCAAACAAAGCAGAGACAAACCTTCTGTCTTCGGGTAGACCACATCTCCACCCGAGCTTGCCATTCACCATCCGTCAAATCAGGCACAGGAGACTTAATGTTGACTTTATTTGCGGCTACGGTATCAAAATACTTCTTCTTGATCTGATGACGTCTGTTCTTTGAATTTTTCTGCAGAATATCTTTGCACGCGGTCTTGATGGTCTCCGAGTCCGTGTTCATCTCAAAATTTGCCTACCAAGACAGCAAACAAGGTAGGAACAATATTAGTGATCATGCATAGGTGTAACACAAAATAGATAGCACATTAACTATGAAACATGTAGCTTACAGCAACTTTCCCAATGTAGTTCTCCAATAGACTAGCATTTTTTGTATAGCTTGAAGTGAGGAAGAACCGGAAGATGGCTTCTTGCAACGAGTCCACACTCAGAAGCAAGCTTTGCTGCATGCAGAGGCTTCTCTGGACGCTTCATCCCTTCGGAAATTTGGATAGGCACCTTGCTACCATGCGACTTGGTGATCCTCTCTAGCCCTTAACCCTTTCTAAGTCTAGTCTTGGTAGTCATTGCATCTGAAAATGAAATTGAACTCATAAATTAGAATAGAAATCGACAAATGCAGGAATCGATAAAAGCATACACGATCATTCCATTTGGAAAATGCACTAGTAAAAGATAGCATTGCAAAGGTCAACTTGCCTGATTGAAGCACAAGCTGATGTTCTTCTTCATTGATGACATCATTCCTGTTAATAGAAGGTGCAACAGGTTGAGGTGCGTGTGGACGATGCTCGCTTCATCAATGCAGATGGTTCCTCCTTCATCTAGGCGACGATTGCCACTTCCATCCATGCCGAGAGTGGTTCCTTCATCCATGGGCGGAAACTCATCACCCATTTGCACCGAGGTCTCGAGTCCATGCGCAGAGACTTTCCCGATGGTCCATCGCATTCGTCATCTTTGCTTTTCGCCTTGTGACTCTATCAAGGGCAGGTTCATCAGTTCAGGATCCTCTTTTTTGTCCCGAGCTGGGGCCATCACCCCATCGAGGCATTGCAAGAGATGTTTCGAGCTCTTCTTCTTCTTCTTGTTGCCTTCTTAACACCAGGCCTTTTCATCCTAGATTCCTTCAAGACTCGTATAAACACAAGATGAAAAAAGCATTAGATCACGAGAGAAATATGTGAGCACAAGGAATAACATAGCATAAAAGAACCCCAACCCTCCAAGCAAGACAGAGTTTGCACCTTAATGCCTTGTTCACTACAACATCATCCACTTCCTCTCCATCAATAACTTCATCCTCCTTAGGATTGTACTCTGGGTCATCATTGATAACTCCACTACCTTCTTGAACCTCATCACTTCTACCTTCTTGTACACCATTTGTTTTCCTAATCATCGACGCTATTGCACCGATGCCAAAGGACTGGAACATCCGATTGTTCCTCATGATCTTTCTAGCCCTAACCTTCTCGTAGTCGGTGAGAGGCTCTTCTTTGCATGATAAAGGAAACGTAACTATTAGGTGAATGTTTGGAATGCATGGACAGATAGCCAAACATATCTTATGAAATTTTATTATCATTTAATCCTAGTTATTCATGTAAGGAAGACTAACAGCACACAGGCACAATTAAGCCAGCTTATTCAGATTGCAGCAATACATTTCACTTAGCATATTAAGACACAAATTTTATGAAACTGACAGTATAACCACAAGGAGCAAGTTGCATACCAACGGTTGGCCTCATGTTTGACCTTGTCATCCTTGCCATGGATGATCTTGAGGTGGTTCTTGCAAAATAGAATAAACAACAATCAGATACAACAGGGATAAAGTAAAATGATGCAGTGTATCAATAAAGGAAAGCATTTGGACCATCATGCACATACATGTAATACATGTGAAACAAACTTGATTGATCAACAATACAGTGATCTAGTGTTATTAATTAAGCAAACATGTAAGTGCACTAAACAAGCATGCATGTACACTGGAAAGATATGAAGCATCTCTTAATATCTTCACTAGTAGAAAAGAGGGCTTTGGTTCAGGTCGGGTCAGCCCATTAGTCCCGGTTCAGTCTAGAACCGGGACCCATGGGGGCATTGGTCCTGGTTAGTGAGCCCAGGGGGTCGGCCGGGCCACGTGGGCCATTGGTCCCGGTTCGTCTGGACCTTTTGGTCCCGGTTGGTGGGACGAACCGGGACCAATGGGCTCGCTCTGCCCACCACCATTGGTCCCGGTTGGTGGCTTGAACCGGGACAACAGGTTGTTTTAGTCCCGGTTCGTGCCACGAACCGGGACCATTGAGGTGCCTATATATACCCTCGCCCATGAACGAGCACTCCAACGCTATATTTTTCTCTGTCCGGGGAAGGGAGGGCTTTGTGGTGCTCTAACTCACCTCCTATGCACATGAGGTGTTCGATGAAATGCCCGAGCCACACTAGTTAAGCTTTCTCCTCTCGAAGCACGACCTCCGAACTCTATTTTCCCGAGATTTGTCTAGGTTTATATTAGCGGCCCATCACACCCCATCCCCGTCTTCACTGCCATCGATCGCCTACGCCGACCTCGTCGCCAGCACCACCGTGGTGAGCCTCTTGTTCTTATCTTCTTTCTGAAATAAAAAAATTCTTGCTTTAGATAGATACTTGTCTAATTTTTTTACTATTTTATTGCTTGTTATTATATAGTGCGATGGTTTTGGTATCCGCCCCCGTCGGCCCTCGTCCTGTCTATGATTCGGATGTGGTATATATTATCTTTATAACTATTGCTTCATTTATTTTTTATGAAAATTATGCCGACCAACGTGACATAGATTTTATTTATCTAGGAGGTATGTGAACCGGAAATTCCAACCAACCCTATTGTCGAGAGGTTAAATTTAGTTGAAGAAGAAAACAATTTCTTGAAGGAAAAAATAAAAAAATTGAGGAGGAGAAGATGATATTGGAGTTGCATGTTGCGGATGTCGTCGATGATCACAAGATCAAGATGGATGCAATGCGCTTGAAGATTAGAAAGATTAGAAAATATGCCATTCATACCGAGGCTTGGTATCATTATGCCGTTGGATCAATTGTTACCTT
This sequence comes from Aegilops longissima, assembly GCA_021605205.1. Classification (NCBI taxonomy): domain Eukaryota; kingdom Viridiplantae; phylum Streptophyta; class Magnoliopsida; order Poales; family Poaceae; genus Aegilops; species Aegilops longissima. The sequence goes on along the minus strand of CM038681.1, from coordinate 633,024,715 downwards.
GGTTGCGATTATGATCGCATTTGTTTTCACATTGAAATGTTTTACATAGTTTCAATGTATGGTTTAATTAATTTAGATGCTCTGGAGAGCTTTATGTTGTTAGATGAGAACTATGTATGTACTTTGGTTTTAATATGATGATGAACTTCTATTAATTTGGTCACTTAATTATCTATTCATGATGTTCTATAATGGTTTTTGACACACTTAATTATATATAATGCACGCAGATGAACCGCAATGGATGTACGGTGATGAGATGGACCTCTGAGTACATTAAGGGCGTGCATGATTTTCTCGAAGTGGCTGAGGCAAACAAGCAGAATGGTTTTATGTGTTGTCCATGCCCTAAATGTGGGAATACGAAGTATTACTCTGACCGGAAATGTTGGGGAACGTTGTAGAAAATAAAAAATTTCTACGCTTTACCAAGATCAATCTATGGAGTCATCTAGCAACGAGAGAGAGGAGTGCATCTACATACCCTTGGAGATCACGCGCGGAAGTGTTCAAGAGAACGGGGTTGAGGGAGTCATACTCGTCGTGATCCAAATCACCGAAGATCCTAGTGCCGAACGGACAGCACCTCCACGTTCAACACACGTACAGTTGGGGAAGACATCTCGTCCTTCTTGATCAAGCAAGGGGGAGGGAGAGGTTGATGGAGATCCAGCAGCACGATGGCGTAGTGGTGGAAGTAGCGGCGATCTCGGCAGGGCTTCGCCAAGCTCAGCGAGAGGGAGAGGTGTTGCGGAGGGAGAGGGAGGCGCCAGGAGCAGGGGTGCGCAGCCCTCCCTCCCCCCTCTTTATATAGGGGCCCTGGGGGGGTGCCGGCCCCCTAGAGATCCCATCTCAAGGGGGGGCGGCGGCCAAGGGGGAAACTTGCCCCCCAAGCCAAGTTGGGCGCCCCCCACCCCTAGGGTTTCCAAACCTAGGCATAGGGTGAGGCCCAAGGGGGGCGCACCAGCCCACTAGGGGCTGGTTCCCTTCCCACTTCAGCCCACGGGGCCCTCCGGGATAGGTGGACCCACCCAGTGGACCCCCGGGACCCTTCCGGTGGTCCCGGTACAATACCGGTGACCCCCAAAACTTTCCCGGTGGCCAAAACTAGACTTCCTATATACAATTCTTCACCTCCGGACCAGTTCGGGACTCCTCGTGACGTCCGGGATCTCATCCGGGACTCCGAAAAACTTTCGGGTTACCGCATACTAATATCTCTACAACCCTAGCGTCACCAAACCTTAAGTGTGTAGACCCTACGGGTTCGGGAGACACGCAGACATGACCGAGACGACTCTCTGGTCAATAACCAGCAGCGGGATCTGGATACCCATGTTGGCTCCTACATGCTCCTCGATGATCTCATCGGATGAACCACGATGTCGAGGATTCAAATAATCCCGTATACAATTCCCTTTGTCAATCGGTACGTTACTTGCCCGAGATTCGATCGTTGGTATCCCAATACCTCGTTCAATCTCGTTACCGGCAAGTCACTTTACTCGTACTGTAATGCATGATCCCATGAACAAACACTTGGTCACATTGAGCTCATTATGATGATGCATTACCGAGTGGGCCCAGAGATACCTCTCCGTCATACGGAGTGACTAATCCCAGTCTCGATCTGTGTCAACCCAACAGACACTTTCAGAGATACCTGTAGTATACCTTTATAGCCACCCAGTTGTGACGTTTGGTACACCCAAAGCACTCCTATGGTATCCGGGAGTTACACGATCTCATGGTCTAAGGAATTGATACTTGACATTGAAAAAGCTCTAGCAAACGAACTACACGATCTTGTGCTATGCTTAGGATTGGGACTTGTCCATCACATCATTCTCCTAATGATGTGATCCCGTTATCAATGACATCCAATGTCCATAGTCAGGAAACCATGACTATCTGTTGATCAACAAGCTAGTCAACTAGAGGCTCACTAGGGACATGTTATGGTCTATGTATTCACACATGTATTATGATTTCCGGATAACACAATTATAGCATGAATAATAGACAATTATCATGAACAAGGAAATATAATAATAATAATTTTATTATTGCCTCTAGGGCATATTTCCAACAGTCTCCCACTTGCACTAGAGTCAATAATCTAGTTACATTGTGATGAATCGAACACCCATAGAGTTCTGGTGTTGATCATGTTTTGCTCGCGGAAGAGGTTTAGTCAATGGATCTGCGACATTCAGATCTGTATGCACTTTGCAAATATGTATGTCTCCATCTTGAACATTTTCACGAATGGAGTTGAAGCAACGCTTGATGTGCCTGGTCTTCTTGTGAAACCTGGGCTCCTTGGCAAGGGCAATAGGTCCAGTGTTCTCACAGAAGAGAGTGATTGGCCCCAATGCATTGGGTATGACTCCTAGGTCGGTGATGAACTCCTTCATCCATATTACTTCATGCGCTGCCTCCGAGGCTGCCATGTACTCCGCTTCACATGTAGATCTCGCCACGACGCTTTGCTTGCAACTGCACCAGCTTACTGCCCCTCCATTAAAAATATACACGTATCCGGTTTGTGACTTAGAGTCATCCAGATCTGTGTCGAAGCTAGCATCGACGTAACCCTTTACGACGAGCTCTTCGTCACCTCCATAAACAAGAAACATATCCTTAGTCATTTTCAGGTACTTCAGGATATTCTTGACCGTTGTCCAGTGTTCATGCCAGGATTAATTTGGTACCTTCCTACCAAACTTACGGCAAGGTTTACATCAGGTCTGGTACACAGCATGGCATACATGATAGACCCTATGGCCGAGGCATAGGGGATGACACTCATCTTTTCTCTATCTTCTCCCGTGGTCGGACATTGAGCCGAGCTCAATTTCACACCTTGCAACACAGGCAAGAACCCCTTCTTAGACTGATCCATATTGAACTTCTTCAATATCTTATCAAGGTATGTGCTTTGTGAAAGACCTATGAGGCGTCTCAATCTATCTCTATAGATCTTGATGCCTAATATGTAAGCAGCTTATCCAAGGTCCTTCATTGAAAAACCCTTGTTCAAGTAGGCCTTAATGCTGTCCAAAAGTTATATATCAGTTCCCATCAAAAGTATGTCATCCACATATAATATGAGAAATGCTACAGAGCTCCCACTCACTTTCTTGTAAACGCGGGCTTCTCCATAAGTCTGCATAAACCCAAATGCTTTGATCATTTCATTAAAGCGAATGTTCCAACTCTGAGATGCTTGCACCAGCCCATAGATGGAGCGTTGGAGCTTGCATACCTTGTTAGCATTCTTAGGATCGAAAAACCTCTCCGGCTGCATCATATACAGTTCTTCCTTAAGATGGTCATTAAGGAATGCCGTTTTGACGTCCATTTGCCATATCTCATAATCATAGTATGCGGCAATTGCTAACATGATTCGGACGGACTTCAGCTTCGCTACGGGAGAGAAAGTCTCATCGTAGTCAACCCCTTGAACTTGTCGATAACCCTTAGCGACAAGTCGAGCTTTATAGATGGTAACATTACCATCCGCGTCCGTCTTCTTCTTAAAGATCCATTTGTTTTCTATCGCTCGCCAATCATCGGGCAAGTCTGTCAAAGTCCACACTTTGTTTTCATACATGGATCCTATCTCGGATTGCATGGCTTGAAGACATTTGTTGGAATCTGGGCCCGCCATTGCTTCTTCATAGTTCGAAGGTTCACCGTTGTCTAACAACATGATTTCTAGGATAGGGTTGCCATACCACTCTGGTTTGGAACGTGTCCTCCTGGACCTACGAAGTTTAGTAGTAACTTGATCCGAAGTACCTTGATCATCATCATTAATTTCCTCTCTAATCGGTGCAGGCACCACAGGAACATCTTCCTGAGCTGCGCTACTTTCCGGTTCAAGAGGCAGTACTTCATCGAGTTCTACTTTCCTCCCACTTACTTCTTTTGAGAGAAACTCTTTCTCCATAAAGGACCCGTTCTTGGCAACAAAGATCTTGCCTTCGGATCTGAGGTAGAAGGTATACCCAATGGTTTCCTTAGGGTATCCTATGAAGACGCATTTTTCCGACTTGGGTTCGAGCTTTTCAGGTTGAAGTTTCTTGACATAAGCATCGCATCCCCAAACTTTTAGAAACAACAGCTTAGTTTTCTTCCCAAACCATAATTCATACGGTGTAGTCTCAACGGATTTAGACGGTGCCCTATTTAAAGTGAATGTAGCTGTCTCTAGCGCGTATCCCCAAAATGATAGCGGTAAATCGGTGAGTGACATCATAGATCGCACCATATCCAATAGAGTGCAATTACGACGTTCGGACACATCGTTACGCTGAGGTGTTCCAGGCGGCGTGAGTTGTGAAACGATTCCACATTTCCTTAAGTGCGTACCAAATTCGTGACTTAAATATTCTCCCCCATGATCTGATCGTAAGAACTATATCTTTCGGTCACGTTGATTCTCTACCTCATTCTGAAATTGCTTGAACTTTTCAAAGGTCTCAGACTTGTGTTTCATCAAGTTGACATACCCATATCTACTCAAGTCGTCAGTGAGAGTGAGAACATAACGATAGCCTCCGCGAGCCTCAACGCTCATTGGACCGCACACATCAGTATGTATGATTTCCAATAAGTTGGTTGCTCGCTCCATTGTTCCGGAGAACGGAGTCTTGGTCATTTTGCCCATAAGGCATGGTTCGCATGTGTCAAATGATTCGTAATCAAGAGACTCCAAAAGTCCATCAGCATGGAGCTTCTTCATGCGTTTGACACCAATGTGACCAAGGCGGCAGTGCCACAAGTATGTGGGACTATCATTATCAACTTTACATCTTTTGGTATTCACACTATGAATATGTGTAACATCACGTTTGAGATTCATTAAGAATAAACCATTGACCAGCGAGGCATGACCATAAAACATATCTCTCATATAAATAGAACAACCATTATTCTCAGATTTAAATGAGTAGCCATCTCATATTAAACGAGATCCAGATACAATGTTCGTGCTCAAAGCTGGCACTAAATAACAATTATTGAGGTTTAAAACTAATCTCGTAGGTAAATGTAGAGGTAGCGTGCCGACGGCGATCACATCGACCTTGGAACCATTCCCGACGCGCATCGTCAACTCGTCCTTCGCCAGTCTCCTCTTATTCTGCAGCTCCTATTTTGAGTTACAAATATGAGCAACAACACCAGTATCAAATACCCAGGAGCTACTACGAGTACTGGTAAGGTACACATAAATTACATGTATATCACATATACCTTTAGAGTTGCCTGCCTTCTTGTCCACTAAGTATTTGGGGCAGTTCCGCTTCTAGTGTCCCTTTCACTTGCAATAAAAGCACTCAGTCTCAGGTTTGGGTCCATTCTTTGGCTTCTTCCTGGCAACTGGCTTACCGAGCACAGCAACTCCCTTGCCGTCCTTCTTGAAGTTCTTCTTACCCTTGCCTTTCTTGAAACTAGTGGTTTTATTGACCATCAACACTTGATGTTCCTTTTTGGTTTCCACCTCTGCTGATTTCAGCATTGAAAATACTTCAGGAATAGTTTTCACCATCCCCGCATATTGTAGTTCATCACAAAGCTCTTGTAGCTAGGTGGGAGCGATGAAGGATTCTGTCAATGACCGCCTCGTCCGGAGGTTAATGTCCAATGGGACAAGCGGTTGTGCAACCTGACATTTTGACTATGTGCTCACCGACGAACTATTTTCCTCCATCTTACAACTGTAGAACTTGTCGGAGACTTTATATCTCTCGACCGGGCATGAGCTTGGAAAACCATTTTCAGCTCTTGAACATCTCATATGCTCCGTATTGCTCAAAACGCTTTTGGAGCCCCGGTTCTAAGTCTGTAAAGCATGCCGCACTTGAATGAGGGAGTAATCATCAAGACGCGACGCCAAGCGCTCATAACGTCTTGGTTCTCTGGGATGGGTGCTTCACCTAGCGGTCCTTCTAGGACATATGCTTTCTTGGCAGCTATGAGGATGATCCTCAGGTTCCGGACCCAATCCGTATAGTTGCTGCCATCATCTTTCAGCTTGGTTTTCTCTAGGAATGCGTGTGTTGGCCATTTGATCTACAAGACATTTTGCAAAGGTTTTTAGACTAAGTTCATGATAATTAAGTTCATCTAATCAAAATATTCAATGAACTCCCACTCAAATTAGACATCCCCTAGTCATCTAAGTTATACATGATCCGACTCAACTAGACCGTGTCCGATCATCACGTGAGATGGACTAGTCATCATCGGTGAACATCTCCATGTTGATCGTATCTTCCATACGACTCATGTTCGACCTTTCGGTCTCTTGTGATCCGAGGCCATGTCTGTACATGCTAGGCTCGTCAAGTCAACCTAAGTGTTTTGCATTCGTAAATCTGTCTTACACCCGTTGTATGTGAACGTTAGAATCTATCACACCCGATCATCATGTGGTGCTTCGAAATAACGAACTTTCGCAACGGCACACAGTTAGGGGGAACACTTTCTTGAAATTATTATAAGGGATCATCTTATTTACTACCGTCGTACTAAGAAAATAAGAAGCAAAACATGATAAACATCACATGCAATCAAATAGTGACATGATATGGCCAATATCATATTGCTCCTTTGATCTCCATCTTCGGGGCGTCATGATCATCTTCATCACCGGCATGACACCATGATCTCCATCATCATGATCTCCATCATCGTGTCTTCATGAAGTTTTCACGCCAACGATTACTTCTACTTCTATGGATAACGTGTTTAGCAATAAAGTAAAGTAATTTACATGGCGTTATTCAATAACACTCAGGTCATACAAAAAATAAAGACAACTCCTATGGCTCCTGCCGGTTGGCATACTCATCGACATGCAAGTCATGATTCCTACAAGAACATGATCAATCTCATACATCACATATATTTCATTCATCACATCCTTTTGGCCATATCACATCACAAGGCATATGCTGCAAAAACAAGTTAGACGTCCTCTAATTGTTGTAGCATGTTTTTACGTGGCTTCTATAGGTTTCTAGCAAGAATGTTTCTTACCTACGTAAAACCACAACGTGATATGCCAATTTCTATTTACCCTTCATAAGGACCCTTTTCATCGAATCTGATCCGACTAAAGTGGGAGAGACAGACACCCGCTAGCCACCTTATGCAACTAGTGCATGTAAGTCGGTGGAACCTGTCTCACGTAAGCGTACGTGCAAGGTCGGTCCGGGCCGCTTCATCCCACGATGCCGCCGAAACAAGATAAGACTAGTAGTGGCAAGAAAATTGACAACATCTACGCCCACAACAAGATTGTGTTCTACTCATGCATAGAAACTACGCATAGACCTAGCTCATGATGCCACTGTTGGGGAACGTTGCAGAAAATAAAAACTTTCTACGCTTCACCAAGATCAATCTATGGAGTCATGTAGCAACGAGAGAGAGGAGTGCATCTACATACCCTTGTAGATCACGCACGGAAGCGTTCAAGAGAACGGGGTTGAGGGAGTCGTACTCGTCGTGATCCAAATCACCGATGATCCTAGTGCCGAACGGACAGCACCTCCGCGTTCAACACACGTACGGTTGGGGAAGACGTCTCCTGCTTCTTCATCCAGCAAGGTGGAGGGAGAGGTTGATGGAGATCCAGCAGCACGACGGCGTGGTGGTGGAAGTAGCGGCGATCTCGACAGGGCTTCGCCAAGCTCAGCGAGAGGGAGAGGTGTTGCGGAGGGAGAGGGAGGCACCAGGAGCAGGGCTGCGCAGCCCTCCCTCCCCCTCTTTATATAGGGGCCCTGGGGGGGCGCCGGCCCCCTAGAGATCCCATCTCAAGGGGGGGGGCGCCGGCCAAGTGGGGCGCCCCCCACCCCTAGGGTTTCCAACCCTAGGCGCAGGCGGAGGCCCAAGGGGGGGCGCACCAGCCCACCAGGGGCTGGTTCCCTTCCCACTTCAGCCCACAGGGCACTCCGGGATAGCTGGCCCCACCCGGTGGACCCCCGGGACCCTTCCGGTGGTCCCAGACAATACCGTGACCCCAAACTTTCCCGATGGTCAAACTCGACTTCCTATATACAAATCTTCACCTCCGCACCATTCGAAACTCCTCGTGACGTCCAGGGATCTCATCAGGGACTCAAAACTTTCGGTCACTGCATACTAATATCTCTACAACCCTAGTGTCGGTGTCAAACCGGCGGATCTCGGTAGGGGTCCCGAAGCTGTGCGTCTAGGCGGATGGTAACAGGAGACAAGGGACACGATGTTTACCTGTGTTGGGCCCTCTACCGAGATCCGCCGGTTTTGACACCGACATTGGTGCTTTCATTGAGAGTTCCTCGTCGCCACCGATAGGCTTGATGGCCTCTCCAATCAACAATGACGCAGTCCTGGCGAGACCTTTCTCCCCGACAGATCTTCAGATTCGGCGGTTGCGATCGCGGGCCAACTCCCTTGGCCATCTGGAGCAGATCGAAGTTACGCCCTGGCCGTCGAGTTAGGTTTGAAGCCTAAACTTCACGGCCAATATCCGCTGGGACTTGATCCTCGATGGATCTGAGCCATACCGGCGTGCGCGCTGTCGCGATGGGCATGACCTAACTCGCCACGGACAGCACCTTGAGGTCCGCACCGGATCCGCTCCGACTCATAGTCCAGAGCCGATCGTCAATCGAGGACGGATGGCTGGACACCGCCTCGAGAGCTCCAATTCCTACGGCGATGGAGCCGAACACCTACCTTGTCCCACATAAAGCCCATGACTCCGAGGTGCCGGACTCCCTGCCGGACTCCGAGCCTCCTGCGCCCCCGCCGATCGAATCCGATTAGGCGCCGATCATGGAATTCACCGTTGCGGACATCTTCAAGACTTTCGCTCTTCTTGGCGATATCACAAATTCATTGAAGCATATCTCGCTATCGGAGAGCCTGGCGAACTACGGCCGGGACGGTTGGGACGCGGATGACAAAGAAATTCAGATCCCACCCACCACCCACTTCGTAGCCACCGCCGACGATTTAACCGACATACTCGACTACGACTCCGAAGACATCGACGGTATGGACGACGATGCAGGAGACTCCCAAGAACCAGTGCCTACAGGACACTGGAAGACCACCTCGTCATACGACATATACATGGTGGACACCCCGAAGGGAAGCGATAACGAGGAGCAACGGGACGCGGCAGATGATAATCTCGCCGATAAAGAACCAAAACGGCGACGTAAACGCCGCCCTAAGTCCCGCCTCGATCAAAGCAGCCTTCCTAACGACCCAGCGATAGAGCAGGGCAAGCCAGCAGACGACGAACAGGACGAGCCGGATAATCAACCCCTTCACGGAGCAATCAACAGTCCGGCCACAACACTAGAGCATAAAAACATACGCAAAAAACTCGTTGCCACTGCAAGAAGTTTGAAGAAGGCGAAACGGAAGCTCAAAACAGCAGAAGACACGCTCAGAATGAAGTGGAGCAAAGCATTCAAGACTGCAGACAAATATGGCAATGGCCATCAAACCAAGAGCTACCCGAAGCGCAAGTTGCTGCCAGAATTTGACGAGGAAGCCATCGAGCCTTCACAGTCAAAAAATAAAGAGGCCGCCTGGCCGGATAGATGGCCAGATGACAGGCCCAAAGCGACAAACGGGGCTGCACACAAGCCGAATTATAATCCTGGTAAAACGGATGGCCTAACTAGGTCCATCTACGGGCCCAAAAAGAGGACCCCAGGAAGTAAAACACCACGACAAGTGTTCAAGACAGCGGCACACCCAATACAGGGCGCCGACACCCGCTTATGTTTCACCGATGAGGTCTTTGGATCATGAATTTCCAGCAGGGTTTAAACCCATAAACATAGAGGCATACGACGCACAACAGACCCGGAGTCTGGATAGAAGACTACATACTACACATACACATGGCTAGAGGAGATGATCTCCACGCCATAAAATACCTACCCTCAAGCTCAAAGGGCCAGCTCGGCATTGGCTCAAAAGCCTCCTGTAAAACACTGTTGGAAGTTGGGAAGAGCTTGAGCACGCGTTTAGAGCAAATTTTCAAGGGACTTATGTCCGCCCTCCGGATCTTGACGATCTGAGTCATATAACCCAACAGCCCGGAGAGTCAAGACATAAATTCTGGAACAGGTTCCTTACCAAAAAGAACCAAATAGTGGACTGTCCGGACGCGGAAGCCTTAGCAGCTTTTAAACACAACGTCCGAGACGAATGGCTCGCCAGACACCTCGGCCAAGAGAAGCCAAGGACAATGGCCGCGCTAACAAGCCTCATGACGCGCTTTTGCGCAGGAGAAGACAGCGGGCTAGCAAGATGCAGAACCAGCGACCCGAGTACATCCGAGATCAGAGATGGAAACGAAAAGTCACGGCGCAGGAAGGATCAGCGCCGGAATAAAGAAAAAAGCCCACATGGCACAGCGGTCAACGCCGGATTCAAAAGCTCGTGGCCAGACAATAAAACACGGCCTCTTAAGGACAACAGAGACGAGCCATCAAATTTAAACAAAATTTTAGATCGGATATGTCAAATCCACAGTACCCCCGGAAGGCCTGCAAACCATACCAACCGAAATTGTTGGGTTTTCAAACAGTCCGGCAGACTTAACGCCGGACACAAGGGCTCGATCATGGCGAGGATGATGACGAGCCCCACCAGCAGAGCACCGGAAGTCAAAAGACTTTCCCTCGAGAAGTCAAAACAGTAAACCTGCTTCATGTGATAAACACGGAAAGCCAACACGGCACTCGCCAAGACAAGTGTCGGACGATCCACCCCAGTGGACCAAGGTTGGATGTCAAAACCAATCACCTTCGACCATCTGGATTAGTCCAGAAGTATCCGGAGCGCAGGATAGACTGCCCTGATATCGGATCCCATAATAGACGGACTGCAATTAACGCAGGTGTTGATGGACGGCGGCAGTGACTTAAACCAGCTATATCCGGGCACAATCCGCAAGTGGGGATAGACCCTATTACAATTCGGCATAGCCGCACTTCCTTCAAAAGAGTGGTGCGAGGCCCTTAAGCCAGCTATCAAGCACCACTGGACGGGAAGCTCTCGTCCGCTTCAATGCAATACCACATTCCGCGTCTCTTACGCTTAAAATGCCCGGTCCACGTGGCATTGTTTCATCATAGGGTCGCCTAAGACCCCGGACACAGCTGGACGAGTCCGGAATAAATAAGCTAGGGGCTACCTAGCCGCACACCCCTTCACAAGGGTTTGCACATACAAGCCATAATGAGCTAGCATAGGCTCAGCTTTCTTAATCTATATTTCAATTTTTATGCACTTTCTCGCACGATTTCTTTTCCAACCAAGTTCCTCTCTTTTTACGAGATGAACAGCGTGCACACCGTCGAGGATACGGCTGCGCGGAGACACAGCGCAGCGTGCAGTAGGGACCCGTTGCAAGGACTCTTTTTAGACTAAGACCCTACGTAAACCTTTCTTACTGTCTCTTGTTACTATAATCCCCTGGTTTTTCAGTATAACCAGAGTGGAGACTGGCGTTTTGGCGTCGGCCACGCCAGAAGAACCTGCCCGTACCTGGACACAAGGGGCTTTGGGCTTTGTTTTGCCCGCTATTATAAAGACCGAACACCTTATATGCATCAGCTCCGAATCATGTCTTTGGTCAAATGTTGGGTTTGCCCGGCTCCTGTGTTTTGCTGCCTTACGTTCCGTATCATCGGCTAACGCGGCTCGGGAGAACTCTGCGATTGTGCCCAGTTCGGCCGGGCGAGCACCTCGATGAAAGCCGAAAACTCGACTGTCATGATTCAGCGAGACGGTCAACCACTCGATCGACCTTGGGAATGTTTAGGATTCCTCCGCTTTGACGAAGGGCCGTTTCGGCCAGCACATATCGCCCAATTCGGAGAGCACGGTGCCCCGGGGGCTATGTCGTAGCCCCACCCTCGAACTCCATGGCTAAGTGAAAGTGATAAAGCATTATAGTCTGGTTGCCTCGTTTGCTATGCTACCACCTCCTTTACAGGACCGAGGCGCCGGATTAAGTGTGAAAAGCGCTATTTTTGCGAACACCCCGCACCTTGTGCGTGGGGCTGAAGCCGACGACGCCATCTTTCGGGTTATACATACGTATACAAGAACGGCCGCAAAGTAGATATTCTATTACTTGAGCGCACAAGTATAAAAGGCGTTTATATCATAAAAATCGTTTTACATCATATCAACGTTCATTCGAGCGTAACATTTTCGAGCAACTGCGACTCTATTACACGAGCACCGGCAGCACCGCCAAAATAGTGCTCGGCGGGTAGCCGGTCATTATCCGAACCCGGGGTCGCAACAGCGGTGGCATCCATCTCTGTCCAATGTGTCTTCACACGGGCAAGCGCCATCCGCGCACCCTCTATGCAGGCCGACCGCTTCATCGCCTTGATATGCGGCACCGCCCCAAGAAATTGCTGCAATAAGCCAAAGTAACTCTTCGGCTGGGGCCTATCCGGCCGGATATGGGTCACTATATCCGCCATAGCAAGCCCGGACAACCTATTTAGCTCAGCCCACTCAGCCAAGCGATCGATCGGCGGAAGTGAACGCTCCGAACTATGGAATTGAGACCAAAATAGCTCTTCCGTCCGGTGATCCTTCTGGCTTCGAAAATGCACAACGGCATCCGCCGCACTCGCTGCTAAGTCCATATAAGGGTCCTCCGGACACCACAGTTGGCCCAGCTGAGCATATTTCGGATCCGTGAACCTTCGGCATAGCAGAAAAGGCTTGCCAGCTACAATCTCCCCGGCCTGGCGCAGCTCTTCCTTCATAGCCCGCATTGTAGAGCGGGCATTCTTGGCTTCGGCGGTGGCCTTCCGCAGGTCTTCTTGCCCCGCTAGGCGCTCCTTCCCAAGAGCCTCATTGCGGTCGATAACCTCTTTTAACTTCACAGCCATTTCGGCTATCTCTTCCCTGCTCCGGCAGTGTGCGGCCTTTTCGGCCGCTAACTCTTCGGCCGCCTTTGAGGCTGCCGCATTACTCCTTCTGGCCTGCTCCTTGGCTTGAGCAAGTTCGGCCCGAAGACTCTCCACGGCAGCGGCACTATCTGCATTTCACGCACGTACTGTAAGGAGTTGGCTTCGGCGCCCTTACCACGTGACCGCAAGAGTAACACTTACCTTGCGACTCATCAAGTCGCCTGTTGATCAGCGCGATGTCTTCATCCGCCACATCGAGTTGCCGCTTTAGTTCAGCAACTCCATCAGTCCGGCTGGATTTTATATGCAAAATTGTTAAAAGGTGTGTCATTTTTACGTACCTCAAACCCCGCCAGTAAAGTTCTGACGGCATCATGCAACCCGCCTTCGGCGGACGAAATCCTTTCAATCACCATGCTCATCAATGCATGCTGATCTTCTGAGATAGACGCCTTCTCAGGCAGATCCTTCAGCCGTACACCAGTTGGCGCCGAACTATCCGGCTTTGCCACACCCAGGGGCTCCCTCCGTGACGACACTTCAGGCTCGTCCGCCCTATCCAACGGCGCCCCGGACGGGGGCGTCTCGCTCTCTATCATTTCCGGACGAAGGTCCCTGAAGACAAGCTCATCTGCGAAGGACGGAGATCCGAACTACAAGGTAAAAACTTTAGTTATCCTCAGAAGCACAAATAGGGATGTCCCTTATTATAAAACTCCTTTCTTTCTACTTACGGCTCGTTGGAGGCTGGCTCATTAAGGGAGATTGTGCGGCGGGGCCTCCCTGACGCAGGACCCTCCGCCAAGATTTCTTCCCCTTTATTGGCTTTTTCCCGGGTCCTCGGAGGCAGTCCTCTTCTCCCCTTGGTAGGAGGATTCTCAATCCCCTCGTTCAAGAGCCTCCTCGATCGAGGCAGTAGCTTTCTGCTTTCCCTTCGCCTTCCTCCGAAGGCGCAACCTCAACATCCGGACCAGCACGGGATCCGCGCGGTCTCGGGGAGGGCGGACATCGTATTAATTTTGCTTCCGCTATCCACTCCTGTGTAGAAGGAGATCGGTCATAAAGCGGATCATCGAAGGCAAACAAAGCGGTATGTCCGAACTTGGAACTACTTACTTGAGTATCAAGGCGATTGCAGCTTAGTCTAGCATCCTCGGTCAATTCGGACGCACCTCTTGCGATCCGAAGAATAAGTTATACATCTCCGAGGTGTCATACCCATGAAGTGTTGAAGAATCCGTGGGCCCTCGAGTTGAACTCCCATAGCCGGAGAGGGACGGCGTTTGCAGAGGCAGGAGGCGCCTAATTAGCATAACCTGCATCACCACCACCATATCGATCTCCCTCGTTAGGAGGTCTCGAATCCGGCCCTGCAGTATGGGCACGTCCTTTGACGGCCCCCAGTTGAGCCCTTGGTTGACCCACGATATCAATCGTCGTGGAGGTCCCGGGCGGAATAGGGGAGGCAGCTTTTGTTTGCGGCCCCTCGAAATGGTAATATAGAACCACTCTTGCTGCCACAGGCCGAGCTCCTCTTGGAAGGAGCCAGCGGGCCACGAGGCATCGGCCCTCCTACTTATGGCCGCCCCGCCACACTCCGCTTGACGCCCCTCGATCATATTCGGCGCCACATTGAAGGTCTTGACCACAGGCGAAGTGAGGGGTGGCGGAGGAAGGCTTCGCAGACAACAATAAATGCGGAGATATGGAGGATGGACTCCGGAGCCAAATCGTGGAATTCCAACCCATAGTAAAACATGAGCCCCTTCACAAAAGTTTCCATCGGGAAGCCTAAACCCCGACGGAGGTGGGAAATGAAGACGACATATTCGCCGGGCTCAGGGGTGAGGATGGCTTGCCCTTCGGCAGGCAACCTGTGCGAAATCTCGTAAGACAGGTACTTGGCCTCCCGCAGCTTCAACACGTCCTCCTCCGTAACGGAGGAGGGCATCCACCGGCCCTGGAGGTCGGAGCCGGACATCGTTGAAGGTCCAAAGCGCTCGAATCTGGAGCTCTAGGTGCTGGAACTTGGAGCGTGGAGAGGATTCGATGGATGATTGAAGAAAAAGAAATGAGCCTTGGTCCCGTTATAAAGAGGAGGATACAAGAGCCATCTCCGTGGCCGTTTGGGACTCGTCTTCGATGGAGGGCGCGGCGAGCAGGCGCGGTTGGGTTACCCCGCCCGTATTGATGAGAATCCGGATTAAGGGGAAACACGATCTCTGCTCGACAAGGCGTGCCAAGGAAACCGCTTCGCTAAATGCGCTGAGGTGGTAAAGTAAAAACAATTCGAGTAATGGCTTGGTAGTGGTGTGACGTCATGCCACAGCGTCGCCGCAGATTGAACTTGTGTATATATTATTATTCTCTCTACGGTGGAATGTGGAATTTATTTTGCGAGCGGACACTATCTGGTGTTCACAATCTTCTATCATTTGGAGGAGGAACCCGCCTTGCAATGCCAAGCAATATACACGCCGGACTTATCGTCATTGAAGCCTGGTTCAGGGGCTCTTGAGGAGTCTGGATTAGGGGTGTCCGGATAGCGGACTACCATCATCAGCCGAACTATCATTTGCGGACTATCATCATCGACCGGACTCCAAGACTATGAAGATACAAGATTGAAGACTTCACCTCGTGTCCGGATGGGACTTTCCTTGGCGTGGAAGGCAAGCTTGGCGATACGGATATGTAGATCTCCTACCATTGTAACCGACTCTGTGTAACCCTAGCCCTCTCCTTTGTCTATATAAACCGGATGGCTTTAGTCCGTAGGACAACAATCACAACAACCTTTACAATCATACCATAGGCTAGCTTCTAGGGTTTAGCCTCCTTGATCTCGTGGTAGATCCACTCTTGTAAACATCCACAATATCAATATCAATCAAGCAGGACGTAGGGTTTTACCTCCATCAAGAGGGCCCGAACCTGGGTAAACATCGTGTCCCTTGTCTCCTGTTACCATCCGCCTAGACGCACAGTTCGGGACCCCCTACCCAAGATCCGTCGGTTTTGACACCGACACCTAGCGTCACCGAACCTTAAGTGTGTAGACCCTACGGGTTCGGGAGACACGCAGACATGACCGAGATGACTCTCCGGTCAATAACCAACAGCGGGATCTGGATACCCATGTTGACTCCTACATGCTCCTCAATGATCTCATCGGATGAACCACGATGTCGAGGATTCAAGTAATCCCGTATACAATTCCCTTTGTCAATCGGTGCGTTACTTGCCCGAGATTCGATCGTCGGTATCCCAATACCTCGTTCAATCTCGTTACCGGGAAGTCACTTTACTCATACCGTAATGCATGATCCCGTGATCAAACACTTGGTCACATTGAGCTCATTATGATGATGCATTACCGAGTGGGCCCAAAGATACCTCTCCGTCATACACGGATGACAAATCGATCTCGATCGTGTCAACCCAATGACACTTTCGGAGATACCTGTAGTATACCTTTATAGCCACCCGATTCGTTGTGATGTTTGGTACACCCAAAGCACTCCTACGATATCCGGGAGTTACACGATCTCATGGTCTAAGGAAATGATACTTGACATTGAAAAAGCTCTAGCAAACGAACTACACGATCTTGTGCTATGCTTAGGATTGGGTCTTGTCCATCACATCATTCTCCTAATGATGTGATCCCGTTATCAATGACATCCAATGTCCATAGTCAGGAAACCATGACTATCTGTTGATCAACGAGCTAGTCAACTAGAGGCTCACTAGGGACATGTTATGGTCTATGTATTCACACATGTATTACGATTTCCGGATAACACAATTATAGCATGAATAATAGAAAATTATCATGAACAAGGAAATATAATAAGAATCATCTTATTATTGCCTCTAGGGCATATTTCCAACAGGAAAATCCTTTACACCCACCTGCTTTACAATGGTTTCATGCCACACTATAATGTTTGGACGAGGCACGGAGAAATAGGGATTATGATGGAAGCCGGCGAAGAAGAAGAGGACGACGACAACTATGTGCCCCCTGAATACGGTGATGCTGCAACGGGGGAAGCTGCTGAAGATCAAGAGGAACCAGATGATGTGCCCAATGATGCTGCAACGGGGGAAGCTGCTGAATATCAAGAGGAACCAGACGATGTGCCCGATGATGATGATCTCCGCCGGGTCATTGTCTGTGGCGACCGGTTTTCCGGGTATTGATTTCCAGAAAATGGCCTTTGTGCTCACCAGCCCCAGGATTACTGTTAGCTGATGAGGCACCAACTTGATACAGAAATTCCAAGCAAAACACAAAGTATGTAGTACAAGACCATGCTGGTCTGTGAGTACAACAAATGGTTTCTAGTGGTTGATGGCGGAAGCGGTTTGTGGATCATCAGCGTCTATGGGACTCCATTTCCCCACAGGAACAGCTGACCAGGATAACTCCTATCTTCGCGAGGCTGCTATCACCGTTGCGTAGGTTCCGGGACTGTCATCGCAACGCTCCTCTCCACGCAAGAAATCTGGCCAAGACAATAGCCAGGGACAAGCCAGTGAGTACTTTGAATGTACTCGCAAACATTATGAACACAGGTATAATATAACAACTGATAATCATGCTCTGAAAAATATTCTATGATCGCAACGTCAGTCATAAAAATAAAATCCTTGATGCATGCAAGCAGGTTATTAATATGTAACAATGAATATGTAATGACAGAGTAGGAATGAAATGCACCATCCGGATGTCTGGAGTGACGTCTCGAATTGATGGTAAATAACAAGCATGCCTCAGTCGGGCGTCTGAGCGACACCACATAAAGGGCTTATAAAGAAAAATAAATAACAAGCATGCCACAGTCGGGCGTCTCAGCGACACCACATAAAGGGCTTATAAATTAAATGAATAGCAAGCATGCCACAGTCGGGCGTCTCAGCGACACCACATAAAGGGCTTATAAATAATCACGGTGAATATCCAGGAGGTAGAACCATCCCAGGGATACTCGATAATTCAAATAATATAACGGGTTAGTCCTTGACAATATAATAATCATGGTCCTCACAAGTCACAAGTCGGGCTCCAAGTTTGGTTTAACAATATCTCCTCCGAAGATCGACACTAAGATCGACACCTGACCCATCCCAGATTGTAATCCTTAACCATGGACACGGCTATTCGAATAGGTTTAAACTCTACATAGGGTGTACTCTTTACCCACGAGTAACGGATTTCCTTTAGCCCATCGGGACTAATTCCGTCTACAGCCTTTTATTTGAAAACACACCTAACTTGCACACACTAGCTTAACTTACCGGTGTCTGGAATCACCCATGACACTTGTCAAGCAAAACTCTAAGTGGGGAGGCTACAACCTCGCGTAGCATGGGATCAAATTTATATCGCGCGCTCTAAGGGGTGGCCTCCCCTCTCGGTCTCAACCGGAAACACCCATGCTCCCGGACCAGGTGGCCTGTCTACCAGCTACAACCGGTATCTTCCACCATGGCCTCTCTGTACGGTGTGTGCTAGAGAGGGGTTGACGACTTACTGAACCATACCCTACTTGTTGTAGAGACGAGTGGTAGTACGAAACAAGTATGGGAGTTACTGGAACAAGACTCGATCTATGGTCGACTCAGGAGGTTTAACTATTCCCTGCATGATTAGCATAACGAATTTATTTCATCCAACAGACAGAATCACCACTCATCATACCCCTCATGCCATGCCGGACACACTCGTCTCGACGAGGAACTAGGAACTAGCTCTGGTCTACCCAAGACAGAGACTTTCCCGTTTCCTTCCGGAA
Organism: Aegilops longissima; assembly: GCA_021605205.1. Classification (NCBI taxonomy): domain Eukaryota; kingdom Viridiplantae; phylum Streptophyta; class Magnoliopsida; order Poales; family Poaceae; genus Aegilops; species Aegilops longissima. The sequence continues at coordinate 633,005,949 of CM038681.1, read as the reverse complement.
GGCACAAAAGGCATACGAGGATGATCGTTATCATAAGCATGTCCATTTCCAACAGCAAGGAAGTTTCAAATAAGTATTCATGCAAATGATCACATCACCACATAAAATAACGGGTTCCACGTATTGTGGTGGTATCATAATCATGTCAAACAATGTATGCAAAACATTATACTAGGGTTCAGAATGCTTGCCTTCAAGGTGTGGAAAGGCAGGGTGCACTCCCAAAACTTTTGAAAGCTTTCTCCTCTCTCCAAAAATCCTATTTAATAAATTTTTGAATCAATATATAGTTTCAAAAACAGTACCAAAAAGTTGTCTGAAAATATTTTAAATAAATTTTAAAATAAACTAGACAATATTTGAGAGAGGTAGGAAAAAGAATCAGTTCATTTGGAGTTATATTTAAAAAGTTATGGCCAGTCAAAGTTGTAGTCAAAATCTGTTTTTTTTTAATAAACAGAAAAAGAATAACGTTTCGAACTGACCACGTCGAAGGCGCATTCTGGAAATGCGCTTCCACTTACTCCAGCGTGGATGGCGCGTGGGTCACTGACAGTGGGCCCCGGGGACCCACTGGTCAGGTTTGACTGGTCTTCTCCCTCCTCTTCTTCTGCCCCGAGCGGAGGCGGGACTTCGGCGATGCTTGCCGGCGAACGGCGGCACCGTTCGGGAAACGGAGGTCACCCGTGGGCTCAGGGGGTCGAGGCGGTCCCTCCAGTAGTCGTTACGGTCCCCGGGGTGGACGGAGCTGTTGGCGGCGAGCTCCGCAGCGGACGGTGGCGAGTCCCGATCAAAATTGAGCAGGGGATGCATTCACGAGGGGGAGAGGGAGCTCCTGGTGAAGAGAGTGGAGAGGGGGAGGCTCTGGTGGTGCCGGAATGGCCTGGACAGTGGCGGCGGCTGAGATTGCCGGAGATGAGGAAGATGACCCATCTGGTCTTCCTACTGCTAGGAGCGGATCGGTGAGGGAGTGAGAGAGGTTGCTTCAGGCCTGGACGAGCTCTGGGGTCCTATTTATAGCGCATCTATGGCGGTTCCGTGGCCGAGGATAAGGGTGCCGGCGAACCGCCTCCCTGTTGCTGTAGGAGGACGTGGCGGCGACGAGTGCTTGCAGACGAGCGACGGGATAGGCTTGGACTGTTCCAGAGGGTTGGTGGCGAGCTGGAGGGGCTCGGGCGGCGCCGACCTGGCAGAGACGCGCTGCGGACGCCGGCGTGCCGCCAAGGGGCTCTGACGGCGGTGCTGCAGGGCACCAGGGCTGCTTGGCGTGATAAGGTGAGCAGCCGAGTGAGTGGCGCGGCTCTGCTGAGTGGGCAAAACCAGGGGCTGGGCGTTCTCAGGCGCGGCACGTGCTAAAAAGCTGCTGCTCGCGCCCGAGCACGCACGACAGGCGTGCTCGACAAAATGTCGTAGGCGTGCTAGAGGTCTCGGGTGAGTTTGGGGTTTAACAGACCTAGGTTAGGAGTAACTGGGAGTTTATTGGACAAGGTGGTTAGGCAAGGGAAGCAAGTTCATAGTGCAAACTAAAACTCATGTCAAAACTGGTCATGCCCATAAAGTGTTTGACAGAATGCCACATGCACCTAGGCATTTCTTGGAGTGGTCAAATCTTCCAGAGTGGGGCCTCTTTAGATGAAAGAGAGGGTGGTGAGGTTAGTTTGCCAAAAGAAGAAACTTGCTAGTGCAAGTTTTGCAAATCTTCAGATTTGGACAGAAAGAACAGGGCATGATTGCAAGAACTAGAATGGCTCCATTGAGTCCAACCTTTTGGACTTAAGGGTTTAGCAGGGAGGACTACAAGTAGGAAAAGGAATCACAGCAAAAGGAGCAAGTTAAAATATAGTTGTAGTACAAATCGTCAATTTGGACCAGAATGGAAATGAGGTTGATTCACTCCAATTTTTCAAAGAACAACACTGGTTTTTTGCAAAAACTTAGTTAATATACTCCTGTTGACATCCCAAAACTCTGGTGGAAGCTTTAAGGAAATATTTAAATAGGTTGTAGTGCAAAACTGCCCACTGGACCAGATTTGAAAACTTGGTGTAGAACTCAAAATATCCAAGGAATGAAATATATTTTTGCATAAAAGTGTTTTAAAAACATCACATGACATCTCCAAATTTTGGTGGAATTTTCTGAATGAATTTATCAAAGGGTTGCAGTGCAAATGGAACCCTAAATTTATGAAAAACCAAATTAGAGAAATAAAGCTTAGGAAAAAAATGATTATATAAGTAATCCTACTTGATAAAACAATTGTTTTATTAGAGAGGGCAAATGAGTACAATAAAATTGGGAAGTTCTTTTTTCACTTGGGATAAAAACTCCATAAAAATAAAGGGAAGAATGGTTCTGAAATCAAAAGAAAATCCAGAAAACAAAGGTTTAAGTTTCCTGGCAAAGTTTTAATTTATAAAACAAGGTTAAAATTTTTGGGGTGTTACAACACTACCCCCCTTAAAAATATCTCGTCCTCGAGATTTGCTAAGGGTTTCCTAAAAAAAATATTTTTACCAAATTAAAACAATTACTTTATTTAAGCGGTAAAAAGCGGCTACGGTGAGAGGGCAATAAGTGGTGCAAAAATACAGTGTGGGATACTAGCGCTGCGGGGAAAAATCTACGGTTAGGGGAAATAACGAGAGATTTCTATGCTGGATATAAATTTAGAATAAATTCTAAATCTTAAAATACGTTGGTCGTCCCCGAGAGCGCAGTGCTCCCTCTGGCTGACAGGTGGACCCGGGGCCCACTGTCAGTCTCTTCTTCTTCATCTGGCTCTCTCTTCTTCCTCTCTCCCGTGCGCTTTCCCACGCTTTCTCCACCGGCAACATCTAGCGCGTAGGACATCTGGGCCGTACTGCGGTAGTGCGCGTCGTGCTAGCTGCCGGTGCAGCGTGCACTCACCTGCGGGCCAGTGCGCTGTCGGCACTGCTCGCGGATTCGCCTCCAAACACCGGCGATCGAGCGACGAGCGGCTCTGGTGGACCTTGCCCACCGTACACCGAGCTGGAGCTATAAAACGACTGGGGTGCTCCTTTCTTCTTCCTCACACCTGGCCTCGCTCCTCCTTCTCCTTCCTTCTCCTCTATCTCCGTTTGCCGAAGCTCGATGTGACGCCCCCGATTTAATCGTACACTAATCATGCACGCAAATGTGTACGATCAAGATCAGGGACTCACGGGAAGATATCACAACACAACTCTACAAATAAAATAAGTCATACAAGCATCATAATACAAGCCGGGGGCCTCGAGGGCTCGAATACAAGTGCTCGATCATAGACGCAGTCAGTGGAAGCAACAATATCTGAGTACTGAGACATAAGTTAAACAAGGTGCCATAAGATGGCTAGCACAAACCGGGATAAGATCGAAGAGGCGCAGGCCTCCTGCAGGATCCTCCTAGCTACTCCCGGTCGTCGTCGGCGGGCTGCGTAGTAGTAGGGACCTCCAGTGTAGTAGTCGTCATCGACGGTGGCGTCGCTCCTGGGCTCCATCGTCTGGTTGCAGCAATCGAATAGCGGTAGGGAAAAAGGGGGAACAAGGCAACCGTGAGTACTCATCCAAAGTACTCACAAGCAAGGAGCTACACTACATATGCATGGATATATGTGTAAAGGGCCATATCGGTGGACTGAAGTGCAGAATGCGAATAAGAGGGGATAGCTAGTCTTAACGAAGACTACGCTTCAGTCACTGTCTTGCAGCAATGTAGAAGAGGACGATCTGAAGTCCTCCAAGTAACATCACATAGCAATAATCCTACCCGCGATCCCTCCTCATATCCACGAGAGAGCGACCACCGGTTGTATCGGCACTTGGAAGGGTGTGTTTTATCAAGTATCCGGTTCTAGTTGTCATAAGCTCAAGGTACAACTCCAAGTCGTCCTGTTATCGAAGATCACGGTTATTGAATAGATTAATCACCTGCAGGGTGCACCATCTTACCCAAGCACGCTTGATCCCATTTGGCGGACACACTTTCTGGGTCATGCCCGCCGCAGAAGATCAACACGTCGTAGCCCCACCTAGGCACAACAGAGGCCAGCACGCCGGTCTAAACCTAAGCGCCGCAGGGTGCTGGGCCCATCGCCTGAAAGCACACCTGCGTTGCAGGGCGGCGGAAGCAGACCTAGCCTAGCAGCGTTCCAGTCCAATCCGGCAGCGCCCGCTCCGTCACGACGTCTGAAGTGCTTCGGTGATACCACGATGCGGGATACCCATAACTACTCCCGCGTAGATGGTTAGTGCGTATAAGCTCGTAGCCAACTCAGATCAAATACCAAGACCTCGTTAAGCGTGTTAAGTATCCATGAACGCCGAACAGGCCAGGCCACCTCTCTCCTAGGCGGTCTCAACCTGCCCTGCCGCCCGCCACAAAGATCCATCCAGAGGGCCGTCGAGACAAGGGTCCTTTCAGCCCCCAATCCGTGAATCACTCGCGGGTGCTCCCCAAGCCGACCCGACTTTAGTCTCCACATGTATCATGTATAAGTATATAGTATATACCGTGATCACCTCCCGAGTGATCACGGCCCGATAATATAGCACGCGGACGGACAAGAATGTAGGGCCACAAATGAAAGTACTAGCATCCTATACTAAGCATTTAGGATTGCAGGTAAGGTAACAACAGTAGTAACAAGGACAGGCTATGCAGCAGTATAGGAGTATCGGAAAGCAGTAACATGCTACACTACTCTAATGCAAGCAGTATAGAGAAGAGTAGGCGATATCTGGTGATCAAGGGGGGGCTTGCTGGTTGCTCGGGCAAGTGAGAGGGTCGTCAACACCGTGGTCGAGCCGGGCAGCAGCAGCGTCGGTCTCGTAGTCTACGGAGAGAAGAGGGGAAGAAACAATGAATAACAAGTAAACAGATGCATATCGATGCATGACATGACAAGTAGCGATGCTAGGCGTGCCCTAACGTGGTATGAGGTGGTGCTTTGGTTATGGGGAAACATCCGGAAAGTATTCCGGTGTTTAAATGTTTTTGGCGAGGAGGCCGAGGGGAAAGTTGCGGGTTCGATAGGTTAGGGGTGTGTGGCGGACGAGCGGACTGCGTATCCGGTTTCGTCTCGTCGTTCTGAGCAACTTTCATGTAGAAAACATTTTCATCCGAGTTACGGTTTATTTACTATGAATTTCTAAAGTTTTATTAATATTCTAAAATTGTTTTAATTAATTAATTCGAAACATTTTAAAATAAAATAAAAAAACTAGGTGTACCCAAAAGGTACCCAGAGAATGAACAGAGGCTGACTGGTGGGGCCCTGGTCAACTATTTCCACTCAAGGCTTGACTGGACCGTTGACTGGTCAAAAGTGAACAGTGCAAGAAGGGCCCGCATGTCATTCTCACTTGTAAATTTAACACTGATTTAGTATTTATCTTAGCAGTGCACACCATCTGTCATTGCCACATATTGCATTAGGATTATTTTAAACTAGTTATTTAACAGGGGGGCCCACACGTCAGTGTCTAAGGTTAATCCTAAGTAAACCTAAACACTAATTAAGCGGCCCTTGACAACAAGACAGGCCAGCAGAGGCCATCCCCATGGCGCACGCCGGGCACAAGGCCACGGCGGGGATCACCGGCCGGCCGATTCCGGTGGCCGAGGGGTGCATGGGCGGGCGCGCTGGAGTGCTCGAGTCGACGAGCAGCGTCGAGCGAGGTCGGCAGCAGGAGGGCGCTGGCAGCGCGCGTCATGAGTGAGCGGTCAGCAGGCGTAGATAGGCGCGGTGACGTGGCGGAGGTGCTGGCGGCAGCGCCACGCGTTCGGGACGAGGAAAAGGGGGAAGCAGGCGCGTGAGCTCACCCTCGGTGCCGGGAATGGTGCGGCGAGGCTCGGGAGGCCAGCGGCGGAGCGGCCATGAGGGGCAAGGTGGCGGCGACGGCGACAGCAAGAAGCGTCGGGAGCCGTGGGGAGGAGGTCGAGGACGAGGAGGCGCTTGGCGGGGAGGCGATCCGCGAGGGAGGGGTTCGGCGCGGGGCGGCGTCTGGCGATCGCGGAGACATCGGGAGGCGGGCACTCAGCGGCGGCGATGGGCGCCGATCCCGATTGGATCGGGCGAGAGGTGAGACGAGGAGTAGGGGGTCGGGGATTGCGGTTAGGGTTTGGGGGGAGTGAGAGGCCTATGTAGGCGGAGGCATGGGCGGCCTGGTCGATTGGTTGGTTGGTGGGCAGTTGGCCCAAAGAGGGGGGGCTTTATTTTCTTTTGTTGTTGTTTTCTTTTTATTCTTTTCATTTTATTTTAGTTGCAGTTTATTTTTAGTTTTAGTAAATTACCAAAGTGGCACCTAAATAGATTTTACAAATTATGCCATGCCACAATAGTTTAATACTCATAACAATTTACTTTTGAAAATGTTTATTATTTTTAAAGCATTTAAATAATAGTATTTTCTACTGTTTAATTCGTTTTAGAGTATTTAAACATTTTATAAAAGTGTGGTTTCTCCACCATAATTACCTATGCATTATTTGGCTCACTCCGAACATTTTAGTTTTAATATTTGAAAATATTTTATTGCTTGCTTGATTTTGAATTTGAATTCGAACAGGTTTTCGAACTAGCGCGAGATTAACAATAGTAACGAGGTGACGTGGCATCATTAGCGTGGAATTACTGTAGCCTAATTACCCGGGCGTCACAATTCTCCTCCACTACAAGAAATCTCGTCCCGAGATTTAAGAGGGGAGTAAGGGGGAAAGTTCTGGTTAAGAAATTCTAGCGAGGGTTCTCGGTCTTCGTTACTCTTCTCGAAGGGGTTGATCCAATACATAGATGTCTTAATTTCTCTGCTTCAGGTCCTCATGATGAAGTTTGTCGTCCTTCCTTCAGGATCTTCACCGTACTTACGGAAAGGATATGGGGGAAGACTCGGGAAGGGCGGGCCTTACCAGGTTAACTATCTGTTACATAACTCAGGGAATGGGGTAGGAAGTAACTCTCGAATTGAACTTAAGAAAATATCGAGAGGAAAGTAAGAAGGCACCATGAGAAGTTCCAAACGGATAGGTCATTGTTCGATGTCTAAAACAACATGCGAAAGGGGTCGAGCAATGAGATTGAGTATTAAATCCGCTACCAAATAGATCACTTGGGGCGGTGGCCCGTGAATTACATACGAGGCCACACGCGAGGAACAACCTTGGGGAGAGGGGGGTGCAGGAGAGTCAGGTTTCGATCCTGTGAAACTGTGGGTTATGGGCCCACCATGTGGGTTAAAAGTAGGAAGGGCGGTGACATCTTGCACGGTCATGATAGCAGGACATGTCAGAGGTTAGCCTATCAGTTATGTGGGCAACCATGTCGATACCAACAGCGAGGGACGAAGAGAACCATTTTCCTGCTCGTTGAACGAGGCGGACCAGTAGGCAAAGTTCTCGTCCATCGGTGGTTACCGAAATGTCATCAACAATAGTAACAGGGTCTTACTGATCGAGTTGTACACCACGGTGTTTTCATAAGCAGGGAGATATTACTGCTTATGTCATATGGATCATAGAAAGGTTAAACAAAACAATTGGAAAGGAAAGTGATTGTCAGGTTTAATCAAAACAATGGAAAGGAAAATGTGTATCCACACATATTTCAGGGGGTATATCCTTCCCAAGGACAAGCAGAGCAAGATATCCACGACAGAAGATAATGTAGAAAACCCTGTAGGTAAGGGGAGAGAAATTTCATGACATTACCCATACAACAGTGTTTGGATAATTGAGCAAGAAACATTTAGCATTGGGCTTCAAATGGTCTTGTTGAAAACCAGAGTACCAGAGACATGCTTCGAGATAGCATTGACATGGTCTTCAAGCAAAGGTCAGACTTTGGATATAGGAAGGATCCATTAGTAACAACTTGTAGGATAAGTCTTACAATTTCCTCCTGGAAGAATGGTTAACCTTGTTAAAAAGGAAACTATAATGATTAGGTCCTCCAGACGGGGGGGGGGGGGGGGGTGCTAGGCATGACATCATGCTACCGGGTCATCAAAGGATCAACATCATAACTCTTGGAAAGTTGTCCCAACCATCATATCTGACGGAGATTCAGGTATGATTGGTGTCAGGATACCTCAGACTCAGGGGGTCCGAGAGGAAAAGGTGCAACACAAATCAACGAAATGACATTGCAAGATTCTCGGGAAATGAACTATGGGAGCGGGTTCCTGAAGCAATAGTTCATCATTAAGCCAAGGAGGGGATGAGAAGGTGGCTGATGGACTCAGTGACATTCCATTGAGAATTCCAAATGGATGGATTTCCACAATAAGGTAAGAAAGAAGATGACACTTGTTAGATCAAATGATATAATGGGACATGCTCGAGGAAGACATACATAATTAAACATGGGTTGAACGGTGCACCCGAAATATGGGTTGGGTTGCACGGCCAATGTTAGAATGGTGATTCAATTATCGAAAGACTTAGAATGAACTATCGCGCATTCACTTCCAAGCAATAGGGTTGCTAGAGGTTTTGAAATCACACGTCATAGCTCAATTGTCGGTAATCCGGTTGAAAACAATACGGGGACCAAGGAATGAACGAAGATGGCAAGAAGTATTATGATATCAAGTATTCTTAAGAGGTGGTGAAATTCTCACCACATTCTTGACAAAAGGAGATGGTAATACTTCCGAGATAAGGAGGATCAACTGCTGGGTAGCAGGGATCCCAAGGTTTACACAAAACACGAACAACTTGTGTTGAACGGAAGGCAATAAAGTGGTCGATGATAATACAATTCATCAAGGCAAGGATGGTATTTCTCATCATGGATTCGATTGGTATCCTGGATGAGTTCAGAATGTTGATGATCATGACACCTTTGTCGCGAGAGTTCAGGAAGATGTAATCGATCGGCGACGACAACAAGTCAAAGTAATGATGAAGTGAAAGGTTATTGGAACCAAGGGTACGACACAAACTCGAAACCAAGCTTGTTGTTCAAGGCGAAATGATATGACGATGAGGATCGACGTAAGGTTAGTTCATCGTCAAAAATTGCGCTCCGAGAAGAAGGACCGGGTAGCACAGTTAAAATCATCACGACAATGATATAGCCAAACAGGCTAGGAATGGCGTGGTCGGAATCTAAACTTCGTACTTATAGAAGCTTACTAAAGAGTTGTTGAACCGTGAGTGCGGACTCGGTTCGATTATCGGTGTCTTTGAGTGTTTAATAACTTCGAGCCCGTGAAAAATTGGAATCGGTGGGAAGGTAGCACTTGATGAAGAACTCATAAGAAGTTATGCAGTTCCATGATAATCTCGAGATACCAGGGGGTAATACTCGATGACATATCAAAGTAGAGGTTGGACGGGGTTATTGCTCTCTGAAGACAAGTGCTAAAACTTGCACGAGAAATGGTATTTAAAAGAGAACATGATCGGAACCACGATTGCAAAGGCGGATCCACGATATAAGATGAACTTATACCAAAGGAATAATTAATTTAAGAGAAGCTTTAATGATAAGATCTACATCGTGTCCATGGGCATGAACACAAGTTAAAGGTCGACTCCCACTTCTCCAATGCATAACCTTTCATTCACTTCTCACGTTCGATGAAGTTGCAAAGTGTTGAAAATTTTATCCGCGAAGCACCGTAAGAGTATGATTCATGAAAACTTTCGGGTTCATACGGTTTGGTGAAGGCATATGTTCAACCCATAGGGGCTTCTTGGAATCATATACCAGAATCTTTAGAAATAATTAACTCAAGCTCGAAAGCAGAGCATGGTTGGGAAAGCAGAGGATACAATTTACCAAAGGCATTATGTATCAGAGGAAAGGCTCACAAGGTTATTGAATAAGAAGAGGCGTTGTCGGATAAAATCCAACAAAGGATCTGGTGGTCCACAAGGATCGGCGTGAGCATCAGTACTCAACTAGAGGTAGAAGAATGCAAGGAGATCAAATTATAGAAACAACTGACTAACTCAATTGTCAAACGCAAAGGATTTATGATTCCCAATTCAAGGGATCAGAAGCAATGCTCTAATTAGGGATGGATAAGTTGAATAGCCTTAGGGTACAATCAACGAAAATCGGATTGGTCGAGAACCAATTCCAGTTAAAAGAATGGCAGCTCAGCCAGAAAGGTAATTTATAAGGATCAGTGATGATTGCGGGTATTCGCAAACATATTGAGTCAACAGACTCAAAATGATAGTGACAAGGAATGTCAATATGACTACGAGACTTATGGGATTAACCATAATGCAAGCAAGCAAGAATTTCAAGAGCAAAAGGCTCCAGAGGATTTTCGGAAGATCGAATAGTATTTTGAAGACTTCTGTGAAACACATGAACAACTGGGGTTGAGCGGATACTCGACAAGTGCGAGGATTTATTTGAAGGGGTATTCATGTGGCAAAGAACTGTTAGGCAGTAGGCACAAAGTATTCTCGGAACAATAGGGAAAACTTCGGGGTATCTTGTAATAGCAAGATCAATGGGGGATGATCGTATGAATGGCAAGTGTAAGTAGTTATCCATACGGATTTATCGGTGGTCAGGAATAGCAAAAGTGATGGGCACAAAGTCTCGAGAGAACATCAGAGAGTATCTTCGGAATCTTCTGATTAGCAGACGATCATCTGAAGTGAGGGGCTCTCCGGGAGAAAGTACTCGCGAGAACCTAAAGTTAGTTTTGTTTTTAGCAAAATCGTTTAACCCGAATAGAAGAGAGTTCAGAATCCCGGAGTAAAGATCGAGGAGTAAAAGATCCTAATACCACCCAATGGCGTCGTGGGCCCATGGGCCGCACAGCCATGTTAGTAAAAGTTTTGTAAAGTCTAGACTCGACTTCGGCCAAGGAGTTGGAAAGGGGATTCCTACAGGCAGTCGGCTCTGATACCAACTTGTGATGCCCCCGATTTAATCGTACACTAATCATGCACGCAAATGTGTACGATCAAGATCAGGGACTCACGGGAAGATATCACAACACAACTCTACAAATAAAATAAGTCATACAAGCATCATAATACAAGCCAGGGCCTCAAGGGCTCGAATACAAGTGCTCGATCATAGGCGAAGTCAGCGGAAGCAACAATATCTGAGTACGGACATAAGTTAAACAAGGTGCCATAAGATGGCTAGCACAAAGCTGGGATCAGATCGAAAGAGGCGCAGGCCTCCCTGCAGGATCCTCCTAGCTACTCCTGGTCGGTCGTCGGCGGGGCTGCACGTAGTAGTAGGCACCTCCAGTAGTAGTCGTCATCGACGGTGGCGTCGCCCTGGGCTCCATCGTCAGTTGCGGCAATCGAATAGCGGTAGGGAAAAGGGGAACAAGGCAACCGTGAGTACTCATCCAAAGTACTCTTAAGCAAGGAGCTACACTACATATGCATGGATATATGTGTAAAGGGCCATATCGGTGGGTGAAGTGCAGAATGCCGAATAAGAGGGGATAGCTAGTCTTAACAAAGACTACGCTTCTGGTCACCTGTCTTGCAAGTGTAGAAGAGGACGATCTGAAGTCCTCCAAGTAACATCACATAGCAATAATCCTACCCGCGATCCCTCCTCATATCCACGAGAGAGCGACCACCGGTTATATCCGCACTTGGAAGGGTGTGTTTTATCAAGTATCCGGTTCTAGTTGTCATAAGCTCAAGGTACAACTCCAAGTCGCCCTGTTACGAAGATCACGGCTATTGAATAGATTAACTTCCTGCAGGGTGCACCATCTTACCAAAGCACGCTTGATCCCATTTGGCGGACACACTTTCTGGGTCATGCCCGCCGCAGAAGATCAACACGTCGCAGCCCCACCTAGGCACAACAGAGAGGCCAGCACGCGGTCTAAACCTAAGCGCGCAGGGTGCGGGCCCATCGCCTACGAGCACACCTGCATGTTGCGAGGCGGCCGGAAGCAGACCTAGCCTAGCAGGCGTTCAGTCCAATCCGTGGCGCGCTCCGTCACGACATCTGAAGTGCTTGGTGATACCACGACGCGGGATACCCATAACTACTCCCGCGTAGATGGTTAGTGCGTATAAGCTCGTAGCCAACTCAGATCAAATACCAAGACCTCGTTAAGCGTGTTAAGTATCCATGAACGCCGAACAGGCCAGGCCCACCTCTCTCCTAGGCGGTCTCAACCTGCCTGTCGCTCCGCCACAAAGATCCATCCAGAGGGCCGTCGGGACAAGGGTCCTTTCATCCCCAATCCAAGTGAATCACTCATGGGTGCTCCCCAAGCCGACCCGACTTTAGTCTCCACATGTATCATGTATAAGTATATAGTATATACCCGTGATCACCTCCCGAGTGATCACGGCCCGATAGTATAGCACGGCAGACGGACAAGAATGTAGGGCCACAAATGAAAGTACTAGCATCCTATACTAAGCATTTAGGATTGCAGGTAAGGTAACAACAGTAGTAACAAGGACAGGCTATGCAGCAGTATAGGAGTATTGGAAAGCAGTAACATGCTACACTACTCTAATGCAAGCAGTATAGAGAAGAGTAGGCGATATCTGGTGATCAAGGGGGGCTTGCCTGGTTGCTCAGCAAGTGAGAGGGGTCGTCAACACCGTAGTCGAGGCTGGGCAGCAACAACGTCGGTCTCGTAGTCTACCGGAGAGAAGAGGGGAAGAAACAATGAATACCAAGTAAAGCAGATGCATATCGATGCATGACATGACAAATAGCGATGCTAGGCGTGCCTAACGTGGTATGAGGTGGTGCTTGGTTAAGAAACATCCGGAAAGTATTTCCGGTGTTTAGTGTTTTCGAAGAGGAGCCGCCGGGGGAAAGTTGCGGGTTCGATAGGTTAGGGGTGTGTGGCAGACGAGCGGACTGCGTATCCGGATTAAATCTCAAATGCGTTACGAGCAACTTTCATGTAGAAAACATTTTCATCCGAAGTTACGGTTTATTTACTATGAATTTCTAAAGTTTTATTAATATTCTAAAATTGTTTTAATTAATTAATTCGAAACATTTTAAAATAAAAATAAAAAAACTAGGTGTACCCAAAAAGGTACCCAGCAGAACAGCACAGAGGCTGGTGGTGGGGCCACAGTCAACTTATTTCGGTCAAGGCTTGGTGGACCGTTGGTAGTCAAAAGTGAACAGTGCAAGAAGGGCCCGCATGTCATTCTCACTTGTAAATTTAACACTGATTTAGTATTTAACTTAGCAGTGGACCCCATCTGTCATTGCCACATATTGCATTAGGATTATTTTAAACTAGTTATTTAACAGGGGGCCCACACGTCAGTGTCTAAGGTTAATCCTAAGTAAACCTAAACACTAATTAAACTGGCCCCTTGACAGCGCACAGGGCCAGCAGAGGCCATCCCCATGGCGCACGCCGGGCACAAGGCCACGGCGGGGATCGCCGGCCGGCCGATTCCGGTGGCCGAGGGGTGCATGGGCGGGCGCACTGGAGTGCTCGAGTCGGCGAGCAGCGTCGAGCGGGATCGGCAGCAGGAGGGCGCTGGCGGCGGCGTGCGTCATGAAAGTGAGCGGCCGCATGGCGTAGATAGGCGCGGTGCCGCAGCGTGAGTCTGGCAGCAGCGCCACGACGTTCCGGACGAGGAAAAAGGGGAAGCGGGCGCGTGAGCTCACCCCGTGCCGGGAACGGTGCGGCGAGAACTCGGGAGGCCTGGCGAGGCGGAACGGCAGCGAGGCAAGGTGGCGGCGACGGCGGACGGCGTTAGCGTCGGGAGCCGTTGGGGAGGAGGTCGAGGACGAGGAGGCGCTAGCGTGGAGGCGATCCGGCGAGGAGGGGTTCGAGCGGCGGCGGGGCGGCGGCCATCTGGCGGTCGCCGGAGACATCGGGAGGCGGGCACTCGGGCGGCGATGGGCGCCCGATCCCGATTGGATCGGGCGAGAGGGTGAGACGAGGGAGTGGGGGGTTCGGGGGATTGCGGTTAGGGTTTGGGGAGTGGGGAGGCCTATGTAGGCGTGAGGCATGGGCCTGGTCTGGTCGGTTAGTTGGGTGGTGGGCAGTTATTGATGAGGGGGGGCTTTATTTTCTTTTGTTGTTGTTTTCTTTTTATTATTTTCTGTTTTATTTTAGTTGCAGTTTATTTTTTAGTTTTAGTAAATTACCAAAGTGGCACCTAAATAGATTTTACAAATTATGCCACTGCCACAATAGTTTAATACTCATAACAATTTACTTTTGAAAATGTTTATTGTTTTTAAAGCATTTAAATAATAGTATTTTCTACTGTTTAATTCATTTTAGAGTATTTAAACATTTTATAAAAGTGTGGTTTCTCCACCATAATTACCTATGCATTATTTGGCTCACTCCGAACATTTTAGTTTTAATATTTGAAAATATTTTATTGCTTGCTTGATTTTGAATTTGAATTCGAACAGGTTTCGAACTAGCGCGAGATTAACAACAGTAACCGAGGTAACGTGGCATCATTAGCGTGGAATTACTGTAGCCTAATTACCCGGGCGTCACACTCGAGGCGAGGCTCTAATGGCGGAGGTGGTGCCGGACTGGTACGTGATCCTGGTGTGCGGAGGGCTGGCAGCCGTGCTGGGGTTCTCCGTGCTCCTGTGCACGATGATCCTCGATGATCGTCGCGATGCTGCTGCTCGGGTGTTGGCTCTTCGCGGTGGCGGTGATCACGAGGAGTAGGTGGGGGTGTGTCGGGTGCTAACCGTTGTCGGGAGGTGTTCAGCTAGATGCAACACGGTTGCGAGTTTTTGATAGCAGTGTGTGTGTTCGAGTGACTGTGGTTGTGAGTCTGATGTCGTGGTGCTGCGCGAATAAGAAAAATCCCATGTCATGAGAAGGCATATGATGCAGCAACTCAGGGAAAAGAAATCTCACTCCAGGACTTTTCGCGAGAGAACAATAGTAATTTATTAGAGTCAAACCACAACAGAACTACTCACATTAATAGAAACTAAATAATTTACTTGCTGCACAAACTCGGGGTACCACGCATAAGTTACAATGCAAAAATAAATGTTGCAATAATAAACACAGCTGCGACGTCTATAATGCAAATGGTAACTGGACGGGGTTCCGAGAAAACGTCTCTGGTACTGGGATGCACTCTTCTTCTATCGGGGAAAGCGGATTGACCAGTCGATGGATGCGTCTCTCCTGGTCGGGTCTCAGTGGCCTGCCGATGGCGATTTGAGGATTTAAATCCGCGAGGCTCTGGAGATAACCCATCACACGTTGGTTTAAACGTTCTTGAGCAATGACGTACTGGACAAGATTGGCCAGTACTGGGTCTCTCTCAATTCGTCCACCGGGAAAAGATGTTACTTCTCCGGGTGCTGCACGGCTCGGAAAGTAATAATACCCTCGTTCGCTGGCATAGGGTACCGCGAATCGAATGCGAGCAAGCGCTTCATACGCAGTAGCTTCTATGGCCATATGTGGGGTCGGCATAGATTTCCCCACGAAGGAGACCTCCGTTGGGTCTTGGTTGGAGTCTACGGGAGGGATGTGTACTGCTGCCCAATATTTTGAGGTGGAAGGGGTGATTCTCGATTTGAACAGCTCGTACTGGGGTGGCTGGGTAGAACCCATGGTGCTGCAGGTAAAATCCCACAATATTTTGACAAAACTACCCGGGGTTGCATCTGGGGTTCTCCGATAAATACTAGGGCTTGGCATGGCAAGAAAGGGTTGTGAGGATGGTGCACAAGGTGAGGGGTGCTTGGTAAGGTCACGAGGGGGCCTTTTTATAGCACTGGAGCTGGGTCATTTACCGTGGTGAAAGGTAATAAATTTGCTAGATCAGCTCCAGGGGTCGGGGTCAAAGCCACAGATACAAATCTCACCAAAGTGACGTATCACTGTGGGGGTTGTCGGGGTGGTTTTGGTAGCTCTGCCAAGGATTAGAAAAATTACACTGCATGCTGACATATCCATGCAAGGCTACTATTTAAAACAGAGGCACGACGACAAGCTGCATTTATTTACAAGGTCACACGATTACAATGCGAGGATACACTGAGACTCGGTACTATTCGAGTGATTCAGTCTACCTCCTTAATATCCAAGCGGGCTTGCCTTGTGGATGTCGAGGCTTCTCCTCGGGTCTCACTGTCGGGATTAGCTGGAGGGGGTTGCGGGGCTGCAGGGTCGGGGTAGCGATGATGACCATCTCGGGGATTGTTGGCCACAACCCCGTTGGAGTGTGCTCCCAAAAGGAGACGAAGCACTTCTGGGGTCATCAAAGCGCCTTGGCCAATGGCTGGGGGAGACCTCAGGGTCTCGATCGGGTGTCCGAACAGCACGACTGGGTTGTCGGCGTCGGGTTCGTCTTCTCCTCTCGCCGGGCCTCGGTGAACCAGCTCTCCACGAGCTGCGATCAGATCAATGGTGATTTGATCGAACAGTGCCTCTAGTGCACCTACATAGCGCACTAGGTGCAACAATGCAGGATCTGTCTCGTGATCTCCGTTGGCAACTTGGGGTGGTCTGCCATACCCTTCTCGTCTGGGGTAGTAGTGGAACGAGCGACAGTTAACTCGGGGCGACAAGTGCCGGAGTTGAACTATAGCCTCTCGCGCCGCTAGCTGGACGGCTTGTGGATCAAAGGAAGTTGTCCTTCCGGTGAACCTGTAGGGGCGTTCTGGCGATAGACCCCTACCGTAGATGTGTACAGTGGCCCAGAATTGACGGCTCTCACCGCTCATGGGTCCTTGGTACACAACATATTCTGGGGGCTCTTCTAACACATAGGCACGACGGGTGAGGTTTGCGAGTATGGTCACAAAACCTCCAAGGTGGGTTGCTGTGGTCTCATTGTGCATGACGGGGCCAGGCATTATGGCTCGGTTTGGGGTAGAGGCTGTGCTGTGCTGAGTTGAGGCTAGCGTGCCCTTTTTATAGGAAAAAGGGGACGGAGTCTTCCTTCGCACGCTTGCGAACGAGACGTCTTAGGTGCTAGTTACTGGCGCGAGATCGACGGGCTAGGTTGATAGGTTGGGCACCGACTGCCAAAAGGTGTCAGGCTCACTGTGTGGCTATCTTGCATGGGAAGCTTGGCTGGGTTTTGGTTAATGTCTGGTGGTTTGGTTAACCAAGGTTTTTCGACCTGGCTAAGATAGGATTAGCCAATGGTCAGCCTGGCTCTGATACCAAGTTTGTGGCGACCGGTTTTCCGGGTATTGATTTCCAGAAAATGGCCTTTGTGCTCACCAGCCCCAGGATTACTGTTAGCTGATGAGGCACCAACTTGATACAGAAATTAAAAGCAAAATACAAAATATGTAGTACAAGACCATGCTGGTCTGTGAGTACAACAAATGGTTTCTAGTGGTTGATGGCGGAAGCGGTTTGTGGATCATCAGCGTCTATGGGACTCCATTTCCCCACAGGAACAGCTGACCAGGATAACTCCTATCTTCGCGAGGCTGCTATCACCATTGCGTAGGTTCCGGGACTGTCATCGCAACGCTCCTCTCCACGCAAGAAATCTGGCCAAGACAATAGCCAGGGACAAGCCAGTGAGTACTTTGAATGTACTCGCAAACATTATGAACACAGGTATAATATAACAACTGATAATCATGCTCTGAAAAATATTCTATGATCGCAAATAAAATCCTTGATGCATGCAAGCAGGTTATTAATATGTAACAATGAATATGTAATGATAGAGTAGGAATAAAATGCACCATTCGGATGTCTGAAGCGACGTCTCGAATTGATGGTAAATAACAAGCATGCCTCAGTCGGGCGTCTGAGCGACACCACATAAAGGGCTTATAAAGAAAAATAAATAACAAGCATGCCATAGTCGGGCGTCTCAGCGACACCACATAAAGGGCTTATAAATTAAATGAATAGCAAGCATGCCACAGTCGGGCGTCTCAGCGACACCACATAAAGGGCTTATAAATAATCACGGTGAATATCCAAGAGGTAGAACCATCCCAGGGATACTCGATAATTCAAATAATATAACGGGTTAGTCCTTGACAATATAATAATCATGGTCCTCACAAGTCATAAGTCGGGCTCCAAGTTTGGTTTAACAATATCTCCTCCGAAGATCGACACTAAGATCGACACCTGACCCATCCCAGACAGTAACCCTTAACCATGGACACGGCTATTCGAATAGGTTTAAACTCTACAGAGGGTGTACTCTTTACCCACGAGTAACGGATTTCCTTTAGCCCATCGGGACTAATTCCGTCTACGGCCTTTTAGTTGAAAACACACCTAACTTGCACACACTAGCTTAACTTACCGGTGTCTGGAATCACCCATGACACCTGTCAAGCAAAACTCTAAGTGGGGAGGCTACAACCTCGCATAGCATGGGATCAAATTTATATCACGCGCTCTAAGGGGTGGCCTCCCCTCTCGGTCTCAACCGGAAACACCCATGCTCCCGGACCAGGTGGTCTGTCTACCAGCTACAACCGGTATCTTCCACCATGGCCTCTCTGTACGGTGTGTGCTAGAGAGGGCTTGACGACTTACTTAACCGTACCCTCCTTGTTGTAGAGACAAGTGGTAGTACGAAACAAGTATGGGAGTTACTGGAACAAGACTCAATCTATGGTCGACTCAGGAGGTTTAAGTATTCCCTGCATGATTAGCATAACGAATTTATTTCATCCAACAGACAGAATCACCACTCATCATACCCCTCATGCCATGCCGGACACACTCGTCTCTACGAGGAACTAGGAACTAGCTCTGGTCTACCAAAGACAGAGACTTTCCCATTTCCTTCCGGAACGCACGAAAGGCATACGAGGATGATCGTTATCATAAGCCTGTCCATTTTCAACAGCAAGGAAATTTCTAATAAGTATTCATGCAAATGATCACATCACCACATAAAATAACGGGTTCCTCGTATTGTGGTGGTATCATAATCATGTCAAACAATGTATGCAAAACATTATACTAGGGTTCAGAATGCTTGCCTTCAAGGTGTGGAAAGGCAGGGTGCACTCCCAAAACTTTTGAAAGCTTTCTCCTCTCTCCAAAAATCCTATTTAATAAATTTTTGAATCAATATATAGTTTCAAAAACAGTACCAAAAAGTTGTCTGAAAATATTTGAAATAAATTTCAAAATAAACTAGACAATATTTGAGAGAGTTAGGAAAAAGAATCAATTCATTTGGAGTTATATTTAAAAAGTTATGGCCAGTCAAAGTTGTAGTCAAAATCTGTTTTTTTTTATAAACAGAAAAAGAAAAACGTTTCGAACTGACCACGTCGAAGGCGCATTCTAGAAATACGCTTCTAGTTACTCCAGCATGGACGGCGCGTGGGTCACTGACAGTGGGCCCGGGGGACCCACTGGTCAGGTTTGACTGGTCTTCTCCCTCCTCTTCTTCTGCCCCGAGCGGAGGCGGGACTCCAGCGATGCTCGCCGGTGAACGGCGGCACCGTTCGGGAAACGGAGGTCACCCGTGGGCTCAGGGGGTCGAGGCGGTCCCTCCGGTAGTCGTTACGGTCCCCGGGGTGGACGGAGCTGTTGGCGGCGAGCTCCGCAGCGGACGGTGGCCGTCGGGCAGAGTGGGTTTTCTCCCGCGGCGAGTCCCGATCAAAATTGAGCAGGAGGATGGATTCACGAGGGGGAGAGGGAGCTCCTGGTGAATAGAGTGGAGAGGGGGAGGCTCTGGTGGTGCCGGAATGGCCGGGACAGTGGCGGCGGCTGAGATTGCCGGAGATGAGGAAGACGACCCCTCTGGTCTTCCTACTGCTACGAGCGGATCGGTGTGGGAGTGAGAGAGGTTGCTTCAGGCCTGGACGAGCTCGGGGGTCCTATTTATAGCGCATCCATGGCGGTTCCGTGGCCGAGGATAAGGGCGCCGGCGAACCGCCTCCCTGTTGCTGCAGGAGGACGTGGCGGCGACGAGTGCTTGCTGACGAGCGAGGGGATAGGCTTGGACTGTTCCAGAGGGTAGGTGGCGAGCTGGAGGGGCTCGGGCGGCGCCGACTTGGCAGAGACGTGCTGCGGACGCCGGCCTGCCGCCAAGGGGCTCTGACGGCGGTGCTGCAGGGCACCAGGGCTGCTTGGCGTGATGCGGTGAGCAGCCGAGTGAGTGGCGCGGCTCTGCTGAGTGGGCAAAACCAGGGGCGCGACGTGGCGGCTCGGGCGCGGCACGTGCTAAACGCGTGCTCTGCTCATGCCCAGAGCACGCACGGGACGTGCTCGACAAAATGCCAGGGCGTGCTAGAGGTCTCGGGTGAGTTTCGGGTTTAACAGACCTAGGTTAGGAGTAACTGGGAGTTTATTGGACAAGGTGGTTAGGCAAGGGAAGCAAGTTCATAGTGCAAACTAAAACTCATGTCAAAACTGGTCATGCCCATAAAGTGCTTGACAGAATGCCACATGCACCTAGGCATTTCTTGGAGTGGTCAAATCTTCCTGAGTGGGGCCTCTTTAGATGAAAGAGAGGGTGGTGAGGTTAGTTTGCCAAAAGAAGGAACTTGCTAGTGCAAGTTTTGCAAATCTTCAGATTTGGACAGAAAGAACAGGGCATGATTGCAAGAACTAGAATTGCTCCATTGAGTCCAACCTTTTGGACTTAAGGGTTTAGCAGGAAGGACTACAAGTAGGAAAAGGAATCACAGCAAAAGGAGCAAGTTAAAATATAGTTGTAGTACAAATCGTCAAGTTGGACCAGAATGGAAATGAGGTTGATTCACTCAAATTTTTCAAAGAACAACACTGGGTTTTTGCAAAAAGTTAGTTAATATACTCCTGTTGACATCCCAAAACTTTGGTGGAAGCTTTAAGGAAATATTTAAATAGGTTGTAGTGCAAAACTGCCCACTGGACCAGATTTGAAAACTTGGTGTAGAACTCAAAATATCCAAGGAATGAAATATGTTTTTGCATAAAAGTGTTTTAAAAACATCACATGACATCTCCAAATTTTGGTGGAATTTTCTGAATGAATTTATCAAAGGGTTGCAGTGCAAATGGAACCCTAAATTTATGAAAAACCAAATTAGAGAAATAAAGCTCAGGAAAAAAATGATTATATAAGTAATCCTACTTGATAAAAGAATTGTTTTGTTAGAGAGGGCAAATGAGTACAATAAAATTGGGAAGTTTTTTTTCACTTGGGATAAAAACTCCATAAAAATAAAGGGAAGAATGGTTCTGAAATCAAAAGAAAATCCAGAAAACAAAGGTTTAAGTTTCCAGGCAAAGTTTTAATTTATAAAACAAGGTTAAAATTTTTGGGGTTTTACATTGTCGATGCAAGGATGCAATGCGAAAGTCAAAAGGAGAAGCCGAAGTTCGATCGCATGTTAGAGGATCACAAAAAAGGATTGTACCCCAATTGCGAAGATGGCAACACAAAGCTCGGTACCGTACTGGAATTGTTGAAGTGGAAGGCAGAGAATGTTGTGCCTGACAAAGGATTTGAGAAGCTACTGAAAATATTGAAGAAGAAGCTTCCAAAGGATAACGAATTGCCAGACAGTACATACGTAGCAAAGAAGGTCGTATGCCCTCTAGGATTGGAGGTGGAGAAGATACATGCATGCCCTAATGATGCATCCTCACCATGATGTGTACAAGGATCTGAACGATGCCCGGTATGCGGTGCATTGTTGTATAAGATCGACGAGATGACCTCGGTGATGTTGACGGCGCAGCCCCCAGAAGAGGGTTCCTGTGAAGGTGATGTCGTATGCTCCTATAATAGCACGGTTGAAACGTCTGTTCAGAAAGAAGAGCATGCCAAGTTGATGCGATGGCACAGTGAGGACCGTAAGAAAGACGGGAAGTTGAGAGCACCCGCTAACGGGTCGCAGTGGAGAAAAATCGAGAGAAAGTACTAGACTGAGTTTGCAGGTGACCCAAGGAACGTATGGTTTGGTTTAAGCGTGGATGGCATTAATCCTTTCGGGGAGCAGAGCAGCAATCACAGCACCTGGCCCGTGACTCTATGTATGTATAACCTTCCTCCTTGGATGTGCATGAAGCGGAAGTTCATTATGATGCCAGTTCTCATCCAAGGCCCTAAGCAACCCGACAACGACATTGATGTGTACCTAAGGCCATTAGTTGAAGAACGTTTACAGCTGTGGAATGGAAACGGTGTACATACGTGGGATGAGCACAAACAGGAGGAATTTAACCTGCACGCGTTGCTGTTTGTAACCATCAACGATTGGCCCGCTCTCAGTAATCTTTTAGGACAGATAAACAAGGGATACCACGCATGCATGCACTATTTAGATGACACTGAAAGTATATACCTGGACAAATGCAGGAAGAATGTCTACCTGGGCCATCGTCGATTTCTTCCGACCAACCATCAATGTCGAAAGAAAGGCAAGCATTTCAAAGGCGAGGCAGATCATCGGAAGAAGCCCGCCATGCGTATCGGTGATCACGTACTTGCTATGGTCAATGATTTACACGTAATCTTTGGAAAGGGTCCCGGCGGACTAGCTGTTCCGAATGACGCTGAGGAACACGCACCCATGTGGAAGAAGAAATCTATATTTTGGGACCTACCCTACTGGAAAGACCTAGAGGTACGCTCTTCAATCGACGCGATGCACATGACGAAGAACCTTTACGTGAACCTGCTAGGCTTCTTGGGCGTGTATGGGAAGACAAAAGATACACCTGAGGCACAGGAGGACCTGCAACGCTTGCACGAAAAATACGGCATGCCTCTGAAGCAGTATGAAGGTCCTGCCAGCTATGCTTTTACGAAAGAAGAGAAAGAAATCTTCTTTGAATGCTCGCCAAGATGAAGGTCCCGACGGCTTCGTCGAATATAAAGGAATAATAAATATGCCGGAGAAAAGTTCCGTAACCTAAAGTCTCATGACCGCCACGTCATTATGACGCAACGCTTCGGTTGCATTGAGGGGCTTCTACCGAAAACGTCCGATTAGCCATTGTGAAGCTATGTGCATTCCTCAATGCAATATCTCGAAGGTGATCGATCCAGAAATCGTATCAAGGCTAAGGAGTGATGTGGCGCAATGTCTTGTCGGGCCAGGCTGGTGTTCCCACCATCCTTCTTCAATATCATGACGCATGTCCTAGTTCATCTAGTCGACGAGATTGTCATTCTAGGGCCCGATTTCTACACAATATGTTCCCTTTGAGAGGTTCATGGATTCCTAAAGAAATATGTCCAGAATCGTGCTAGGCCAGAAGGAAGCATCTCCATGGGCCATCAAACAGAGGATGTCATTGGGTTTTGTGTTGACTTCATTCCTAGCCTTAAGAAGATAGGTCTCCCTAAATCGCGGTATGAGGGGAGATTGACTGGAAAAGGCACGCTTGGAGGGGACTCAATAATATGCAGGGACGGATATTCTTGGTCTCAAGCACACTACACAGTTCTACAGAACTCTACCTTGGTGACCCCAGTATGTCGATGAACACAAGAACATCTGCGCCCAAACACCCGGAGCAAAGGCGGCGACTAGATTACATGTGAACACGTCAGGACTTTCAGCAGTTGGTTGGAAACACGTCTTAGAGGTGACAAGACTTTTTGTGATGAGCTGTACTTGTTGTCCAGGGTACCATCTTTGACTATATTGATTTACAAAGGATACGAGATAAATGGGAATACATTTTACACGATTGAACAAGATCAAAAGAGCACCAACCAAAACAGCGGTGTCCGCTTTGATGCAGCAACCGAGAGGGGAAAGGACACATATTATGGTTACATAGTGGACATATGGGAACTTGACTACGGACATGATTTTAAGGTCCCTTTGTTTAAGTGAAAATGGGGTCAATCTGTCAGGAGGTGGGGTACAAGTAGACCCACAGTACGGAATGACAACAGTGGATCTGAAAAATCTTGGGTACACTGACGAACCATTCGTCCTAGCCAATGATGTGGCACAGGTTATCTATGTGAAGGACATGTCTACCAAACCGAGAAAAATAAAAGATAAGGAAGCGAATACATCATACGATGAGCCAAAGCGCCACATAGTTCTTTCAGGAAAAAGGGACATCGTGGGAGTGGAGGGCAAGATAGACATGTCTGAAGATTATGAAAAGTTTCATGAAATTCCTCCCTTCAAAGTCAAGGCTGACCCAAGCATCCTGATAAACGATGAATATTATCCATGGTTACGGCGCAATAAGCAAATGATACAAGCGAAGAAAAAGTGAAGACTTTCTCCCGCAAATATTATGATGATACCATGCCAACTTTGTAACAGACGAGTATGATACCATTGTCCGTTTTGTACATGCACATGCTATGTGGGTGAAATTATGATATGATGCCAACTTTCAAATTTTTCAGAGTTCATTTGAAATGCTTTAATGTCTTATATGGTTCGGCCCTCGTAATACCATTAATCCCGGTTCGCTCCTTGTCAACTATGTTCTCACCAAGAACACTCAAGAGGGCAGCCACGTGGGCCATTGGTCCCGGTTCGTCCTGGTTCCACGCACGAACCGGGACCAATGCGCCTCGCCCCTGGCCCATGACTATTAGTCCCGGTTTGTGCCACAAACCGGGACTAAAGGGTTGGTCCTCGTTGCGGTCGAGTTTAGTCCCACTCGCCAACCAAGGGCGCCACACCGGTTTATAAGCCCTCCTCTCTGCCTTGTTGAGCTCCTCTCAAAGTGAAAATAGATGCCCTTATATTGGAATTTGACCTAAATTCATACTGAATTTCTCTGAAATTCATAGAAATTTATTATGAAATTAGGTTGAATTTTTCTATAGGCGCATCTATGCTCTTTTTTAGTAAAGTTAATCACAAACTTGTGATTCACACAAATTTCAAAGAATTCAAATTTTAACTATTCAAATTTGAAAACTAATGGCACTAATGAAAGTTTATAATTTTTCTAAAACTAATGGCACTAACAGAAAGTTTATAATTTTGCTGACCTAAAAGCAAAAAGAATTAAAAAAATAAAGCAAAAAACAAAAGAAAATAAATAATGCAAAAAACAAAACAAAAAAACTAGAAAAATATTTTTAGAGTAAAGTTAATCACAAACTTGTGATTCACACAAATTTCAAAGAATTCAATTTCAAAACTAATGGCAATAATGAAAGTTTATAATTTTTCTAAAACTAATGGAACTAACAGAAAGTTTATAATTTTTCCGACATGAAAGCAAAAAAGAATTAAAAATAAAGCAAAAAACAAAAGAAAATAAATAATGCAAAAAACAAAACAAAAAAATGAAAAAAAACTATTTTTATAGTAAAGTTAATCACAAACTTGTGATTCACACAAATTTCAAAGAATTCAAATTTTAACTATTCAAATTTGAAAAGTAATGGCACTAACAGAAAGTTTATAATTTTCTGACCTAAAAGCAAAAAAGAATTCAAAAATAAATCAAAAAACAAAAGAAAAATAAATAATGCAAAAATAAAAACAAAAAAACTGGAAAAAAAATAAAAATAAATGCCACCTATTGGGCCACCACGGCCTGAATACGACTAGAAACCCAACCTGGGCCAGGATTCACGCCCGCAGAAGGCCCAATAGGGCCACAGACAGCATAGTGTGACATTAGGCCCGTAAGCCTGCATTTGAGAGGAGCTCGAGAGGGCAGCCGCAGTGAGGCTTATAAACCACTCCGAGCCCCTCTCAACTAGCGAGGTGGGACTAAACTTTTGGCCGCGGGCAGCGCAAGGCCTTTGGTCCCGGTTGGTGGCACCAACCGGGACTAAAGGGGGGCATTGGTCCCGGTTCGTGGCACCAACCGGTACCAATGTCCTCCTTTAGTCCCGGTTGGTGCCACCAACCGACCAAAGGTCGCCGCTTCCCGCCTTTGGGCTGCTAAAACTGGCCTTTGGTCCCGTTGGTGGCACCAACCGAGACTAGTAGTATTGGTCCGGTTGGTGCCACGAACCGACCAATGGCTTTAATATATAAGCAAACACTTAGCGTTTTTCAGTCATCTCGCAGCTGCCCGCCGACGACGCCGCCAGCTGCCCGACCACACCTCACCGACGCTTCGCCGTCAACACTCGCGCCGCTTCGACGCTGTCGCCACAGGCCACCCGTGCGTCGCGGTCACCTCCCTGCCGCCTGACGCCGCCGCCGCCTCACCACCCCGCGCCGCCCGACACCGTCATGGTCACCTCCCCACGCCGCCAGCGTCGCGCCCGACGCCGCCACCGCCCCACGCCGCCTCGACGCCATCGCCGCTCGACGCCGTGCCCCTGCCTCAAGGCCACCGCCTCTGCCTCAGCCGGCCCGACCTCGCCGTCTGCCGACACCGCCCATAGTGAGCCACCGCGCCTGCCCCCGCCGCCCCCCCGCCCATACTGATGCTTTTTTTGCATATATGTTGATGATATATGTATGTTTTTTTGCATATATGTTGATGTAATGTTTTTTTGCATATATGTTGATGTATGGATATATGCTTTGTATGTATGTATGTATTTTTTCAATTGTAATGATGTTTTAAAATACATATATGCAAAAGTTAGATTTTAGAAAAGTTTTATCTATATATGTTCTCTGATTTTGTAAGTATTAGGTTAGTTTCATTTTTAGAAAAGTTTTATATATTTAGGAAGAAGGAATAGAAGGAAGAAGAAGGAAGAAGAAAAGGTTTTATATATATGCAAAAGTTACATTTTAGAAAAAATTATATATCTAGCTAGGAAAGGAAGAAAAAGAAAAAGAATGAGAGGAAAAAGGAAAATAAGAAGAGGAAGAAAGGAGAAGAAGAGGAGAAATAAATAAGAAGAGGAAAAAAGAAGAAAAAGAACAGGAGAAGAAGAAAGGAATAGAGGAGAAGAAGAAAAAATAGATTCTTCTTCTCCTCTATTCCTTTCTTCTTCTCCTCTTTTTTTCTTCTTTTTTTTTGATCTTCTCCTCTATTACTTTCTTCTTCTCCTCTTTTTATTTCTTCTTCGTTTTCTTATGTTTTATCGGTTCTGTCGTCGATATAACCATACCCCCTCCCCGATAATATTATTTTCCCATGTACGTATGTCGTCTTTGTCGATATAACCCCCTCCCGATAACTTCAACACGTGGGGGTCGATATATGCCCTCCTCGATAACATTATTTTCCCGTGTATGTATGTCATTGCTATCGATATTACCCCCTCTCGACTGTGATAACTTGTACTAAAACTCTCGAGGACACCCAAACCCTAGAAAAAACGATGTCGGTCTCCTACCCCCTCCTGCCGCGCCCCTACCCGACAAACTCTCTCGAGGCCACCCCCTCTCACTCGACCAAAACTCTCGAGGACACCCAAACCCTAGAAAAAAACGATGTCGGTCTCCTACCCCTCCCGCCGAGCCCCTACCCTTGAAGCGTTGCCGAGGCCACCCCAAACCCGAAATAAGCTCGGTATACGTTTGCCACTAATATATCCACCTGCTGTCATGTTTGTGTAATAATTGCCATGTTGTAATATTGGCAGAAACAATGGAGCACATACGAGACGAGGAAGCAGAAAAGGTGTTGGGGTACATAATCTTAGCCGGAGGTGATATCTTGTCGTATCTTAACGACAATGATGGTCTAGAAGGACAGGGTGAAGAAGCAGGCTACGGTGATCGAATAATGGAGGAGGAAAGACATGATTATGATGGTCTGATGACCCAATGATGGTGCAAGAAGGAGACCATGATGACGGCTCCGTGACCGAACCGAGTCCGCCAGTATATATATTAGTTAAGCCTGTCGACTAGCTAATTGATGCATTCATTGTTTTGGTATATGTACACATATTAATTAACTCTCGTCTTTCTTCTTTTTCTAGCCCTCCGGATCGAGCACAACTTCGTAAAGAGATGAGGCCCAAGAAAAGTTGCGCCGGATGAAAGGTTTGAGATCACAGCAATCGCACATGACGGCCAACCGATTGAACCAATCCGACAAAGGAAGCATTTGCTGCTCGGTGTGGGGTTCTTGTTAGGACAAGATCCCGATCAGCATCCACCAATGGTATAAGCTTCAAGAACGAAGACCCCGAGGTGTCTTATGTCAATGATATGCGTAAAGATGATCTTTGGACTGAGCTGAAGGCAAATTTCACCCTACCGCCAAAGGAGGATCCGGAGAAGCCAGTTAAAGAGCAATTAATCAAGTCTCATGCTCTTAAGAAGATGGCAGACCTATTCAGGAGGTGGAAGAATGAGCTGAATGTTGGGGAACGTTGCATAAAATAAAAAATTTCCTACGTTCACCAAGATCGATCTATGAATTCACCTAGCAACGAGAGAGAGGAGTGCATCTACATACCCTTGTAGATCGCGAGCGGAAGCGTTCAAGAGAACGAGGTTGAGGGAGTCGTACTCGTCGTGATCCAAATCACCGGAGATCCTAGCGCCGAACGGACGGCACCTCCGCGTTCAACACACGTACGGTCAGCGTGACGTCTCCTCCTTCTTCATCCAGCAAGGGGTAAGGAGAAGTTGATGAAGATCCAGCAGCACGACGGCGTGGTGGTGGATGCAGCAGGGTTCCGGCAGGGCTTCGCCAAGCGACTACGGGAGGAGGAGGTGTAGCAATGGGGGGTAGGGAGGCGCCGGATGTCAGGGTGCGGCTGCCCTCCCAACCCACTTCTTTATATAGGGACCCCAGGGGGGTGCCGGCCCTAGGAGATGGGATCTCCTAGGGGTGGCGGCGGCCAAGGTGGGAGACTTGCCCCCCAAGGCAAGTGGAGGCGCCCCCTCCCCTAGGGTCCCCAACCCTAGGCGCAGAGGGGGCCCAGGGGGGCGCACCAGCCCACTAGGAGCTGGTTCCCCTCCCACTTCAGCCCATGGGGCCCTCCGGGATGGGTGGCCCCACCCGGTGGACCCCCGGGACCCTTCCGGTGGTCCCGGTACAATACCGGTAACCCCGAAACTTTCCCGATGGCCGAAAAACGACTTCCCATATATAATTATTTACCTCCGGACCATTTCGGAACTCCTCGTGATGTCCGGGATCTCATCCGGGACTCTGAACAACTTTCGGTTTGCTGCATACTAATATCTTTACAACCCTAGCGTCACCGAACCTTAAGTGTGTAGACCCTACGGGTTCGGGAGACATGCAGACATGACCGAGACGGCTCTCCGGTCAATAACCAACAGTTGGATCTGGATACCCATGTTGTCTCCCACATGCTCCTCGATGATCTCATCGGATGAACCACGATGTCGAGGATTTAAGCAACCCCGTATACAATTCCCTTTGTCAATCGGTACGTTACTTGCCCGAGATTCGATCGTCGGTATCCCAATACCTCGTTCAATCTCGTTACCGGCAAGTCACTTTACTCGTACCATAATGCATGATCCCGTGACGAGACACTTGGTCACTTTGAGCTCATTATGATGATGCATTACCGAGTGGGCCCAGAGATACCTCTCCGTCAAACGGAGTGACAAATCCCAGTCTCGATCCGTGTCAACCCAACAGACACTTTCAGAGATACCTGTAGTGCACCTTTATAGCCTTCCAGTTACGTTGTGATGTTTGGTACACCCAAAGCACTCCTACGGTATTCAGGAGTTACACGATCTCATGGTCTAAGGAAAGGATACTTGACATTGGAAAAGCTCTAGCAAAACGAACTACACGATCTTGTGCTATGCTTAGGATTGGGTCTAGTCCATCACATCATTCTCCTAATGATGTGATCCCGTTATCAATGACATCCAATGTCCATAGTCAGGAAACCATGACTATCTGTTGATCAACGAGCTAGTCAACTAGAGGCTCACTAGGGACATGTTGTGGTCTTTGTATTCACACATGCATTACGATTTCTGGATAATACAATTATAGCATGAATAAAAGACAATTATCATGAATAAGGAAATATAATAATAATCCTTTTATTATTGCCTCTAGGGCATATTTCCAACACTGAAAATGTTTGTCGACAAAGAAGAGACACCAGAATTCATCGGCAAATATGAGAAATCAGAGATCACTGGCCTGCATTTGTGGCCCACAAGACATCGGAAAGGAGTAAGAAGATGTCGGCGACAAACAAGCAAAATGTTGCGAAGAAGAAGCTTCACCATCGCACGGGGTCAGGTGGCTACCTCAAAGCCCGGCCTAAGTGGGCCAAGGCTGAGAATGATCTGCTTGATAAAGGGATTGAACCAGAGACAATGAACTGGACAGACCGTTGCCGGACTTGGTTCTTCAGGGCTGGCGGAACCTTGGACCCTGTATCAGGGAAGTGCCTTTGGACGGACGAGCAAATGGAAATACCAGTCAAGAGGCTTCAGCACTATATCGATGCAGCGGAGGAAGGGACGTTCGTTCCAGACAGAGAGAATGACAAGCTCACAATGGCCCTCGGGAATCCTGAGAACCCTGGATGGACACGAGGCACGCCAGGCTCCGTTCCGTGGAAGGCTAGGTTTCCGGACGCAGGCGGTTATAAATGCCAGGAGAGGAGGAAGAAAGTGCAGCAGACCGAACTATAGGCGCTGCACGCAAGGGTACAAGTGATAGAGGAACGAGAAGCAAATCGCAGCAAACGAACTGCCGAAGCTTCCCCCGAAGCTACCCCGCCATCTCAGCGGAGAAGCAGCGTGGCTTCCACCGAGCTGCTTCACCGGAGCATGTCTTGACGGCTCGCTAGCTACCCGTGGATGCTATCACGAGTCTCAAAATTGCCACCTTATGACGCAATGGAAGAACTTAAAAGTCAAGGCGGCTGTCGGCTCTGTTCGACCTTCTGAACCCGGCGCAACTTTTCACTGTCGTCCGATTCCATAAGGATATGCTAGGGTGCCGGTGGACGAAATAACGGAGGGATTTGAGGACCTCCAGCTTGACCACCCTACCGATGAAGGGGAGACTCGGCTGGGTTCTGCTCTGAAGACTCCATGCCTATGGCGGAAGGAGTTCATCAACCTTCCGAACTGGACGCCTGCACCTCCTCCTCCTCCTCCTCCTCCGGCGAGTCGGGGCACTCCGCCTCCTCCACCGCCTCCTCCTCCGGCGAGTGAAGATCAGGGGACTCAGCCTCCTTCTCCGGCGCGTGGCGGCACTCCGCCTCCTTCTCCACCTGCGCCGGCGCGCCCGAGCAGCCAGCAGCCTCCTCCTTCTCCGCCTCGCCAGCAAGGGCGGAAGAGACCCGCCGCCGCCCCGGCTGCTCCGGCGCGTCATAGTCCTTCTCCTCTGCCTCGTAAGCAAGCTCGAAAGAAGACAGCCACAGCCGCTCCGTCTGCTCAGGCGTCTAGCAGTACAGCCAGAGGCGAGAGGCAATACAGATACGGTCCACCCCTCAAGCCTCTGGAGAAGTTACTGTACGATAGGACCGAGAGGAAAATGCGAAGATCGTGCGGACCGAAGTGGAGGACTTCTTTGAAGGGTTGAAAGCAAAGAGACATCCACCTCCGGAGGAGAAGGTAGATCCGGTGAAAGCAAAGCGCACTATCGATGCCCTGAGGAAACCACCAAAGTCTCCGCCGAAAACCAACTATGAGCGCATTACTGAAAAGGCATATCTCGAAGCGGAGCGGTCGGGAAGTACTGTTAGACATCAAAGGTCAAAAGAACGAGTAGCTAGGAAAAAAATTGCCCAGCTCGGTGAACAAGCAAAGCAATCATGCCCCCCGCTCAATGTGTCTAGCGACATCGTCGCTAATGCTCCGGGGACGGTGCCCGGTTATAGCAATCTTAGAGATTACCTGCCTGACGATGTACATTTTGATCTATTGGAGGTGGACGAACACAGATACAAGTACGGAAAACCTCTCATCAAAGATGAAAAATCTCTAACAACGATGATGCGAAGATTCCATAATTGGTACATGAAAACCTGCTGAGAGTCTGGGGGGACGAATACTTTGTATCTGAGAATTAAAGAGGAGCACGACCTCGTTGGAAATGATCTGTTGCCTGTTCCATTTGAGGAGTTCTTCGAGTTCTTCAATCAAAAGGCCCTCGATAAATTAACGGTCTTTTGCTACTATCTGTAAGTACTATTTCTGTCATTAAGTCTCTATATATAGCTCAGCTCTTTCATTGCATGTATTTATAATTAATTATCCTCACTATATTATGCAGATTGAAGATCGTCGAGTGCAGAAAACAAGAAATCTATGATATTGGGTTCATTAACATAAATATCATAGCTGAATTTCTGGTTACAAAGAACGCCGAAGAGGCCGAGGCCAACTTGCTACAATCATTGATCAAAAATCAAAACAAAGATTTAATACTCTTTCCTTACAACTTCGAGTGAGTGTTACTGTCCTGTGCATATTCGGTTTTCTTTATTACTCGAGCGAGGTTATAGTAATGTAATTGATGAGTTATGCATGCGTGCGCAGCTTTTATTATGTTCTTCTGGAGATTAAGCATGAGCGAGGACTAGTAACCCTCTTAGACTCGAGACGAAAAGATCCAGGTAAAATCCTGTTCGGGCGGAGCATAATTCCTCTGATGATATGTACCGTGGTAGTACATATTTTTTTCCTGCTCGGACGGCAACCTGTATCAAAGGGCACATTGTCTGTTAATGGTGGCAAACAGAAGAACAATGTGGAAACAGCCGAGCAAGGGTGATAGGAAATGTCGACGGAAAAAAATTATAAGGGGTCAAATGTACAGTTTATGTAAACATGAGTTACCAAAAACATAATTTTCTCTAAAAAAAAGGCAACTGAACATGCTCAGAAAGATTTCATGGCTTGCAGCAAAGCGATCCGATTTATCTCGTGCAAATACAATCCCGAGATTTTGACACCTCCGGGGCTAATGAGCCTTGTGACAACGAGTGCTTCCTCTGTATTTCCAAGGTCGAGCCGAAAGAGCTGGCCATGGTCCAGAGAAAGGATCACAGATCCGCTTCTTTCACCGAACCCCTCGAGTTTAAAGGGCGTGCGGGTGAGGTTGTCATGGACCACGAATCCCGCTTTCCTCAAGATCTCGGCCGCTCCAATCACCAGTTGTCGGTTCCAAGTCGCTGCCGAGCCAGAGGCAGCCGATGTTAGCGTCCACATTGATATCCCAATGCTTTCCATGATGAGCAAGCTCAGCCGTCCATGCACCGAGGCCAGGAAGAGGTACTCGTCCTGAAGGCTACCCTTTTCGTTCCTGTAGGGCATCATCCTGGAGACGCAGTCTGGCGGGAAGTCCATGATCGTTGCCTCCGCCGTGTCGACGTCGAGAGCGAGGATCCTCCACTCCGGGCACTTTCCCCAGGGATTCAGACGGCAGATCCAGTAGACAGTTCGGCCGATGACGACCGGATTAGAAAAGCCCCCTAGATTCATTTCGGGGCGGTGCGGGGTGGAGGAAGCCTCGCGGACAATGCCCCATTTGCCTTCCTTGGAAGAGAAGATCTGGAATCGCATTCTCTTGTCGGCGACGAGCAGCTCAAAGGAACCCCCATTGTCGACTCTTAGGAAGGCGCGTTGGTACGCGCTCTTCAGGGTGCCGAGGGGCAGGCCGGCGATGTGGCCGGTTAGGTTGCTGTAGACGACCAGCGCCGCGATGTGGCCACCACCACAAAGGAAGCCGTACCGGTGGAGTAACAGACCATCTCGGGCGAGCAGGGGCGCGAAGCACCCGTAGTTGATGTTATCAAAGTTCAGATGGACACTTCCCTCAAAAAAAAAGTTCAGATGGACACGACGCTGGGTTGGTTCTGGTGTGTGGATGAGGTGACAGTTCGGCTGGATATATGGATGGATATATGGATGCAAAGGAAGGAAAGCAATAGCCAAAATCGGGGCAAGTACTAGTTAATCGGATGCATCCAACTTTCAACGGCAAGTTTACGACCGCCTGGCGTGTACATTGTATACTATATAAACCACGATGCGTTTTGAACGTAAAATTGAGCAGTCAGAAAAAGTGACGAAACCTCACGTACCAGCTCCTGTATGGATTTGCGTAGGACAGTAGTATCCCGTGTCTATCAGAATTGAAGTCTTGGGCTTCATTGGAGCTCATATTTTCCTGAATTTATTATTTCAGGCCTTTCCGTGATGTCCATTCAATGGGAGGAGACAGTCTCATTGACTCTGAAGGCTTCTGTGGTGACTTCGTCAATATCAAAATGATGTGTCGGCTCAGTTTCTCGAAAATGCTCATAAGCATAGGGTGTGCAAACTTGCGTTCAAGGATGAGAACATCTACAACCGGACTTGGCAAATCCGACTGCTCAAAAAACACATTTCACATCCAGATACCTCAAATTAGAAACCTCAAATCCATATTGCAACGTGAAACCTAATCTACGCGGAGCTTGTCCGGTTCCGCTCCCCGCTCGCCCAGCTCCGCCCTGACCATGTCCGGTGGCCGGCTGCGCTCCTCAGAGTGTTGGTCCGGTCGCCGGCAATGTAGGGTAGGGCATGGGACACGAGCTGGCTCACGGGACTCAAGGCCTCGCCGTCTCCCATGCCCTACTCTTCCTCGTCGGAGACCGAAATCCGAACGGTGCCGGTGGACGTCAGATCGATGATGGATCCGTCCGGGGGTGAGCTGCCAATGTCCACCACGATGCGGTTGCGGCGCCCGGGCTGATGCGCCATACGGGGCGCTAGAGAATGCGACTCCGCCACGCCGACGTCCGCCGTCGTGAGGGCTGCCGCCACCTCCCACGCCCGGTGCCTTGCACGGCGTGCACGCCGTGCCATGGCCTCGTCCCCAATATCGGCGCGTCACCAGAGGGGTTGCGCGTCCGCCAGCGTGTTCGGACGCTAGACGGACCGAACGGCCTCCGGTGAGGCAGCTATGGCCGGCCTAGCGCATGATCCATGCCCCATTTGGGCGGATGCAAGGGATTCCCGACGGATGGAGTCCGAGCGCAGCCGTCCACGGTCCTCCTCCCAGGCGCGACAGAGCGCAAGCCGGACGGCCATCCCCTCCTCGGGGCCGCGCGGGATGAGCTCGGGGTCGAGGATCTAGAGGCGAAGGACTTGGATCCGCTGTCCGCCATGCCGGAGACGATCGGAAGGAGCCGGAGACGAGTTTGGGTGGCGGAGGGGAGTGGAGGGGAGGGGAGTGAAGTGGCTAGGGTTTGGTCCGGTGAGCGGATGGGGAATGATTTTATGTGGGGTCGGATGAGACAGCGTGGGCCGGGTCCGACGAGGCGGGCATGCCCGGGCGCCCCCAATCCACCTCATATTTGGGTTGGATATGGGGGTACCGGTCAGCCCGGGCGTTTGAGGTCCGTTTAAGGAGCCCGTCTGGGTCAAAAAATCGTGACCGGACAGTGACTGGACGGCCCGCCCGGGCGTATGAGGCGGATTTGAAAGGTCCAATTATAGATGCTCTGAGTGTATGCTAATATATGTGAGCGACTTCGATTATACAATGTTAAGAGAAGAGAATTTTTATGGTACATCATACTATGCAACAGTACATCAACCCGCTCATGAATAATACACAATCAATCGTTTTAAATCCTAAGGATGCACAATACGCGGCTGCACACCCGCCTCCTATAGATCAACGGATGCCGCACCCTGCCACCGCCGGATCGACTCGCCTCACCCCGCTTGCCAGCCGCCGGACCGATGAATCGCGCCACTGCCACACCCGCATCGCTTCTCCTCCTCGCAATGTCGCCGAAGGGTGTGCGCCCCGGCCGTCCGGCAACTATGGCCTGGAGTTCCAGCACGGCAGCCGGAGGTACTGACTCAGTACGTACCCGACAACCGACCTTGCCGGCCGCACCTATGATGTCGCCATGTGGAGGCTCGATCTCCCGCGCCAGAGGCTCAATTTTCCAGAGATTTGAGTCTAGGGCGGATGTGGAGCTCGTTAGACCGCCGGTGACAATCGAGTTGAGCCTGATCAAGCCGGCTATTTGCATTGTTATCCATGAGCAGGACACCATTAGAGAGCGACGATGAGGCGATGACGGCGTTTACTAACCATCATATGACTGCATTTTTGTCGGGATGAAGGGGTTACGATAGAGGGAGGCAAAGGTGGCCAGAAAAAAGAGTACTAGGCCAATATATATTGACAAAAGAAAAATAGCTACCTATGCAAAAAAAAAAAAAGAGGGCAATGACAATTTCAAAAGACGGGCACTACAGCAAATTATCCTTCGTTCATATCTTTAATCATGAACACTCGCTATTCATCTAGATATTACCAGATTGGCGGCACTAACTTGATCGTACATATTTCTTGTTATGCAAACACAAAGAGAAAGACTAGTAGTGGGAAAGCTAGTGTGTAGTACATCAACCTAACGAATAACACCGAACTAGTAGCTTTATATCACAGCAACGAACACGCCTATATATCATCAGCAAGTAGGATGACAAGTCGGGCACCCTGCATGGCAATCATCGATATTACTAAAGCACAGCTCGTCCGGCCGCAAGGGGCAGCAGTAGCACGGTCTCGTGTAGAACGGATTGTTTGGATTGTTGCAGTCCCTTGGATAAAGGGGTTGTCAATCCCTTCACGGCCACTTATAAAAGTGAGATCTGGTAGAGAAGATAAGATAATATTTTTGGTATTTTTATGATAAAGACTAAAAGTAAAGAAAGCAAAGTAAACGGCAAAAGTAATAGCTTGTTGACGGAAGATTAATATGATGAAAAATAGACCCAGGGGCCATAGGTTTCACTAGTGGCTTCTCTCAAGATAGCATAAGCATTACGGTGGATGAACAAATTACTGTCGAGCAATTGATAGAATTGAGCATAGTTATGAGAATATCTAGGTATGATCATGTATATAGGCATCGCGTCCGTGACAAGTAGACCGACTCCTGCCTGCATCTACTACTATTACTCCACACATCGACCGCTATCCAGCATGCATCTAGAGTATTAAGTTCATAAGAACGGAGTAACGCTTTAAGCAAGATGACATGATGTAGAGGGGTAAACTCATGCAATATAATATAAACCCCATCTTTTTATCCTCGATGGCAACAATACAATATGTGTCGTTTCCCCTACTGTCACTGGGATCAAGCACCACAAGATTGAACCCAAAGCTAAACACTTCTCCCATTGCAAGAAAGATCAATCTAGTAGGCCAAACCAAACTGATAATTCGAAGAGACTTACAAAGATAACCAATCATACATAAAAGAATTCAGAGAAGATTCAAATATTGTTCATAGATAATCTGGATCATAAACCCACAATTCATCGGATCTCGATAAACACACCGCAAAAGAAGATTACATCGAATAGATCTCCACGAGAATCGAGGAGAACTTTGTATTGAGATCCAAAGAGAGAGAAGAAGCCATCTAGCTAATAACTATGGACCCGAAGGTCTGAGGTAAACTACTCACACATTATCGGAGAGGCTATGATGTTGATGTAGAAGCCCTCCATGATCAATGCCCCCTCCGGCAGGACGCCGGAAAAGGCCCCAAGATGGGATCTCATGGGTACAGAAGGTTGCGGCAGTGGAATTAGGTTTTCGTGGTGCCCTTCGATGGTTTGGGGGTACGTAGGTATATATAGGAGGAAGAAGTAGGTCGGTGGAGCCACGAGGGGCCCATGAGGGTGGAGGGCGCGCCCAGGGGGTAGGCGCGCCCCCTGCCTCGTGGCCTCCTCGGCAATTTCTTGACGTCCACTCCAAGTCCTCTGGATCACGTTTGTTTCAAAAATAACTCTCCCGAAGATTTCATTCCGTTTGGACTTCGTTTGATATCCATTTTCTGCGAAACACTGAAATAGGCAAAAAAAAACAGCAATTCAGGCTGGGCCTCCGGTTAATAGGTTAATCTCAAAAATAATATAAAAGTGTATAAATAAGCTTATTAAACATCCAAAACAGAATATATAATAGCATGAAACAATAAAAAATTATAGATACGTTGAAGACGTATCATTTGACCATTTAGAAGTCTGAAATTACATATGTTTGTTTTGGTCAATTTGGGGTTTAGAATTGTGCAATTGGGTTGTTTGCACATTTGGAAACTTGAATCTGCAAATTAATATTAACTG
The DNA here is from genome assembly GCA_021605205.1 of Aegilops longissima. Lineage (NCBI taxonomy): Eukaryota > Viridiplantae > Streptophyta > Magnoliopsida > Poales > Poaceae > Aegilops > Aegilops longissima. Next base: position 632,968,103 of record CM038681.1, on the reverse strand, counting down.
TTTTCATGGAATTTTTCACTTTTAGAAATTAAGTCCGCCAGTGCATATAAATGTATGTTTTGTGAAATCTTAACTTCTAAGATATGTAATTATTACAAGGTGTATATGCTTAGAGAATCTTCAATAGCAGCCCCACTTTTAGGCACGAGGAGACAAAAAAAGGCCTCCAACAAGAGTCCAACCGCAAAAAAAAAATTTGTTTGCCAGCCCTAAAGTACATCACCAAGTGATGTAAATATATATCGACCCAGCAGCCGTCTTCCCTACGTAGCCGCACACCCGCAGCGCCTGCCTCCTGTAGATCCACAGCTGCCGCACCCCACCACCTCCGGATCCAGCCGCCTCACCCCTCTCGCCGGCCGCTGGACCGACGAATCGTGCTGCCAAAGACCGCCACACCCGCGTCGCCTCTCCTTCTCGCCACCGCCTTCTTCCCCGGTGCCGCCGCCTCCTCGCCATGCCGCCAAAGGTCAAGGGAAAGGAGGGGTTCAATGGTGTGCACCCCTGACTGTCCGACAACTATGGTCTGGAGTTCCAGCACGGCGGCCGGAGGTACTGGCTCAGTACGTACCCGACGACCGACCTTGTCGCCTGCACCTATGACGTCTCCATGTGGAGGCTCGGTCTCCTGCGCTAGAGGCTCAATTTCCTAGAGATTGAGTCTCGGACTGATGCGGAGCTCATCGGTCCGCCAGTGACAATCTAGTCGAGCCTGATCAAGCTGGCTACCTGCATTGTTGTTGATGAGAGGAACAACTTCAGAGAGAGCGACGAGGAGGCGATGGCGGCGTTTGCTAAGGCACATCCAAGGTATATGCAAGCCGAGATAGAGTTCTACTGGAAGAGGGATGCCGATCAGTCGAAGCGCTAGAACGACAACGAGGCAGGACCTTCATCATCATAGGGCAAGAAGAAGAATGCAAGAGTCTCCGATGTGGTCAATGTTGATTCTAACGGTGAAAGTGATTGGTCCGATGATATTAAGTTGGTAGTTTAAGTGACATGTCGCATTTGAATTATGTTGTAGTTGGCATGTTTAAACTTCAAGCGAACTATGTTTGAAATATGAAATATGGTCGAAGTAATACAAATGTTCGTTTAAAAAATGGTTTTGTTGATCTGGGTGCCTATTATAGGGCAGCTATTGCAGACAACGCTTGCTCGTGCCAAAAAAGCTATTTTCATGCCTAAAATTTTACAACACCATATTTTCGTACCCAAAAATAGGGCTGCTACTGGAGATGCTCTTAATGCTGGTCCAGATATTCGTAGGGAGTACACTGGGCTTGTGTCTGATGGGGCAATGTGACTTAATAGAAGAGTAGAATATTCCCTGGAAAAAAGATAATTATATTGCACACTACAAAAGCTATATCTCTATTATGAGTTGAAGTAAGTGCTGGCCTATGGGCTTTTCCTGTTTCCTCTTCTCTATTTTTCTACTTTTCTGTTTCCTGTTTCTTCTGGCGTTCCTTGAGTAAAGTGCATGAGCGATTGCTCTGGATCGAAAAAAAAACCCTCCTTGCACTTGCTTCACAGGAGAACCCTAGGCGCCGCCGTCGGGGGCCCTCCACTCATCTCCCCACCCCTCCCTTGCCGCCACCAGAGGCACGGGCACACGTCATGGAGGTCGTGGCGGGGGGCATCATGGCGTGGTGGTGGCATGGGATCCGCCCTGATCTGCCGCCCAGCTACACGCGAGAGGCACTGTTGTGGGCAGCACACACACCGATGGCCTCTTGGAAGCTGGAGACTTGCTTCATTGCATATGTACGATAGATTGAGAATGACAACAAAAAAAAAAACTAGCGAACTGAGCATAGCTATCTCAATACCTGCTCGCTCAGTTTTTTGAAAGTGTTTACAAGGATAGGGTGTGCATGCGTAAGAAAACTAACCATCATATGGTAGGATTAGGCCAATATTAACAAAAGAAAAATAGGTACGTATACAAAAAAAGAGGGCATTGACAATGCAAAAGATGGGTACCTTAGCGAATTATCCTTCGTTCATATCTTTAAAACTCGATCGTACATATATATTTCTAGTTGCACATATATAGAGAAAGACTAGTAGTGGGAAAGCTAGTGTGTAGTACATCAACCTAAGGAATAACACCGAACTAGTAGCTTTATATCACAGCAACGAACACGCCTACATATCAGCAAGTAGGATGGCAAGTCGGGCACCCTGCATGGCAATCGTCGATATTACTAAAGCACAGCTCGTCCGGCCGCAAGGGGCAGCAGTAGCACGGTCTCGTGTAGAACGGATTGTTTGGATTGTTGCAGTCCCTTGGGTAACACCAGTTCAACGTGAGTTTGCTCGACCTCGAGCTCTCCCTTGACGACGACGGCGAATCCGCAATAGTTGTAGCATTTGCGGTAATATTGGCACGACTCTCTTGGTGGCTTCCTCCTCTAACCACAGGGCGACCTGTCACATATATATATAGGCAATACAATGCAATATTAATTTGTTATAGTGCACAATGCGAGAACAACGTACTGGAGGCATCAATCTATATAGGTCAATGAATTAGCTGCAAGAATATATATATATGCTTACACTGTCCGATCGCAAGGCACCCGACGAACAGGACGGCGATCACAAACACCAGGCCGCTCCCTCTCATGGTTGATCTTCAACTCGATTGTGGAAATCTATTCTTCTCCAAATCTAAGAGGCAATGACCGTGACCCCCTCCGGCCGCAGTATATATAGACGGTACTCTAGTCTTGATAAAAGGAAATATTGACGCATCCCATACACGACGGTTTAGAGATTGGCAGTTTACATATGGCATTATCTGAGATAGAAATACCCCTCACTGCCCTAAAATAGATATATGTCCATGTAATCAGTAGGGTTGCCGATCACGCATACGTGAGATACTCATGGTTATGGATGTGTGCGCGGCAAGATTTATTATACCATGCATACATCAGGTTGCGATTCCACGGGAGTAGTTACCATATTTGCATCAGGGTGAGATATTATTATCTCTATACTACCTAAAAGAACCGTAAAACTACCTAAAAGAACTGTAAGGTTCTGTCTCTCCTCTTACGTTGTTAGTTTTGTCAAGCCCACCCGCACTCGCGCGCGATTGATTTTTCTTCACATCCTCCCCACGTTGGTTTTTCACATGGAAACCACTCTAAAAAACTGACGCCAATTGATTCCCCTGCCCTATCCCACCTGTGATCTGGACGCCGCCAAGCTCCCCGATCTGGCGAACCATGAGGACGCGCGCTCCCCGTCACTAAAAAGACAATAAATTACGGGAAAGATTTAATATCTACAAAAATGTTACCTTGTATATACGCATCACGGTGAGATATTAAAAAGTCTTAGTTAAAATCTTGAGATTGTTTTTTTTTTTTGGCAAGGGAGTTAAAATCTGGAAATTTAATAAGATGTACTTATAGCGCCCCCATGAAATGTGTTAAATCAAACTCAGTTCTATTTCTATGCTTACTGATGAGCAATTCTACATTTTAAGTCTCAGACGACAAAATTAGGAAGGCAAATATACATATCACCTTTGCCATTCACACCTACACTATTTATAAATGATCTTTTAAAGTAAATTCAAAGTTAGAGATGCGGGGGTGATTTGTTCTTGTCTCCCCTCGGAAGAAAAGATTACTAGTCTTGTGCAATGTCATCATACTCTAGATATAAAAAGACCATCTCTTTCAAGGAGGAGAGAAACCTAGTGGCCGAGTTGTCTGACCTAGAGAAGAAGGCACTCGACGAGTTCAAGGAGTTGATAGTCGTGTGGCTCGCCGCAAGCAAGTTCAATTTATCTCCTCCGCCGCCGCCGAAGGCCAAGACTGGGGCGTCGAGAGGTGACCAAGACGGAGGCACATACCAAGGAGGAGACCAATCTCGAGGAACCAACAGTGAAGGATCAAACAGTGTAAGAACTGACCGAGCCCAGGGCCAAGGCCACGGCAGTAGCCAAGGAGCCTGGGGCTGAGGAGGCCATGTCGGCATGGCCGAAGAAGACCGAGAAAGAAATCATTGTGGTATCTGAGAAGGGCACCAAGGCAGTTAGGTCCCCCTTAAGATTTTTGCAGGTGCTTTTTTTGACAAAGGGTGAATTTATTAGCTCAAATTGAAGCATAAAAAGGATACAAAATACAATGAGCACACATCCGGCCCCAGCATAACTAGGATGCACACAGTCAACACCAACACTCGCACACAAAAACAAGCCAGCAAATAGCAAAGTCATACAGGACCAAAGCTATGTGTGAGCGAGAAAAAAGAAAACCCCGAAGTGATCAGGTCCGTGATCATGAAACTACAACAATGACCGTATTCGCACCAACCATCTCATGACATCACACAGACATCGAGGTTCTTCAACAACGACACCTTCAGGAAGGGGAGTGACGCTCAAGCGCCGTCATCATCGGATCCAGTAAGAACCTAGGTTTTCATCCTGAAGAATCAGTTCGAGCATATTCGATGAATGTTTTCAGCAAGGTAACGATATAAAAACATCGTTGTTGCTTGGTCAGGGCCAGCCCTGAAGTTTCAGAGGCCCTAGGGCGAACTCCATTAATGGGCCCAATGGTGCTAGTCTTTTTTTCTTGGATTGTAAAGCCATCATAAACAACAATAAAATTTCCTAGTAACTTTGATCCCCTAAAAAAGGTAAATAATATTTGACAAAATGTGTTCCTCTATGTTTTAGATCAAATATATCACAGAAGTTACAGAGCACAATAAAAGAGATATGCCTTCAGTAATTATGAGCAACGATTCCGTGCATTTTTTGATGCAAAAATCATCAATAATACTGTAGTGTCAAGATTAATGACAGTTAATCGATGTGCTCATTTACTCTCTTTTTTCAAGAACTAGACAAGTGTTTTTGAGGCAACATGTTTGCACACAAAAAAGGAGCGACCGCGATTGGAGTAAATTAGTAGCAACAATCTCCAGCTATATATCCAAATCCAGACTGCAAGATCTCCTGCAAGACTGTAAGTGTTGTTTTTACAATAATAAAAATTAATTGCAATTCACCAGGTTGAGATTGAGGTTAAAACATTAAGATTGAGGGAAACCACTGCGGCGATATGGCAGATTCACTCCGCACTGATCTGCTCCGTCCTCCGGCAAAAACGAAGTCAAATGAATCATGCTGGGGCCTTGATCATGCGTGCGTGTGTGTATGAGTTGCTCGATTGGATCCAAGAAATTGGAGAGGCGACCAAAAAACCTTCACGGCGCAGCACCATCATCGACATCACTCATGTGTTGTCACCATCACTTTCGCATGACCCCAGCAGCTACATGCAATGTGTGTCCACCGCCACTGCACAACCATCCCTCTGCGTAAGCCGCCGTCCATAGTTTGCATCTTAGTGTCGAAGTCAACCACCAGATCAGAAGGGGAGACCCTCATGAAGACCATTCAGTGGCTGTACCAATCAGTAGGTAGCTGCCACGAGAACACTGAGAGAGAGAGAGAGAGAGAGAGAGAGAGAGAGAGAGAGAGAGAGAGAGAGAGAGAGAGAGAGAGAGAGAGAGAGAGAGAGAGAGAGAGAGAGAGAGAGAGAGAGAGAGAGAGAGAGAGAGAGAGAGAGAGAGAGAGAGAGAGAGAGAGAGAGAGAGAGAGAGAGAGAGAGAGAGAGAGAGAGAGAGAGAGAGAGAGAGAGAGAGAGAGAGAGAGAGAGATATTTCCTCGCGTAGCCCCTAGCGATCTTTGCTTGACGACATTTGGCAGTGGCGGTAGGGGAGGATGGGGAGGCGGCGATGCTGCCTTGTGTGCACCAGCAGGCCATCGGAGTCCACACACCGCCACCCAGCAGATCTGCGATGGGCGTCCCTGCCAGCGGCCTTTGCTCGTGCATGCCGCCCATCCACGTGCTAGCCGCGCCTTCGCGAGCGCCCGCCTTTGCATCCACCGGCGCGGATCAACAACACTCCCGCGTTCGACATGTGCCCCAAGCGCTGCAGCACGGCGCAACCTCAGCCAGGCACGCCCCGTCTATCCTAGGCGCAATCGCACGACGCCGGGAAGGAGGAGCCAACACTGCTCCCTGATGGCTAAGATCTGGGCGCCCAGCCTCCCAGCAAGATGCCCCACCGCCGCCCTCCCTACAGCCTGCACAGGCTTCGCCGGCGGACTCCTCGGGCAGCGACGAGACGATAGGAAGTGGCGCTCATCCTAGGAGCGTCGCCGGTGGGCTTCCCCGAGCCACTAGGTAGGGGTGACGCGGGGGCTAGGCGATCCGTTTTTAGGCCGTTCGTTCTTGGACATACTTCATGATTGGATCCTTGTCCATCGTTAGTGAGAGTTATGGTGGTGCAACAACGACAAGTTTAGTCACGGTTTCAACTATAATTTCTTCGTGTGTGGGTTCAGTTGCACCATTATCCTAGGGAGCCAGGCAAACCTTGTTGTAGTAGATGGTTGAAGTCGTCGTCCTAAGGCCCCATAAAACCAGTGCACCAGAGAAGCAACCATTGCCGATGAAGAAAGTCATAGATCGAAAGAATCAAACCTGTAAACACCCAAACGAAGATGAACAAAGACTGGATCCAAAACAGATCCACCAAAGACTAGCACTGACCGAATCATGCGAAATTCAACGGAGACACACCTCCACACTCCCTCCAACGACGGTAGACGCACCATCGGGGCGGGGATATAACATGGGAGACATTATTCCTACTGAGGGACATCACCCCGCCACAAAGCCCCAACCAAGACGCTAAACCTAACCAGAGCAAGAACGACATCCCGGCAGCGCTGGGAGGGTTCCTCCACACCTCTAGGGCCCAAAGGCCATCAGAGATGTGGCAAACCGGCGGCGGCACCGACGAGAGGAGGAGGAAAGGCTGAGGTCTTTTCTTGTGCCACCTTGTTCGGGTTTCAGTAGCTCATGAGGCTGCTTCCACCCGTCGCAGCTTTCGAGAGAGTTAAGGCCAAGGGATTTTAAATTGTTGCATAAACATGTGTAAAACACGTGTGTATATTGTTTAGCTCATGCTTTGTTGTTTAAATGGTATACCCGTTCATTGTTTGTACGTACCAAGGTTTACATCTTTGAGACCGGTGTCATACGCGACTCGTCCGCTCACCAGCACATACGACACGAGCCATCGGAAATTTGAGTTGCGTGCCCAAATCACCACTCGATCGCGCCGTGATTCATGCAGTTGTGGGCAGTCCAAATTTGTTTAAGTCACTTGTAGTGTTTGTATGTTGTGAATATGTGCGAATACATTCCAATGTACATGTCGGCGTTGTACAGATATGTCGTACATACCGCGGTATTCTCCCATGTTGGACTACAAGTTGACCTTATATGTCTACCTCTTTACTTCCTGTTCATCTCCTGCAGTAATGCTTGCATGTGTTGGGCTGGACGATAAGCTTATTGGCCATGAAGTTGGTCATAAGTACAAGCATGATCATTTTCACGATGCTGGTAGCATGCCATTCTTCAACCCCGCGCTAAGGCTCATTGGCGCAATAGGGTTCTGGCCTCCTATACGTGTATATATTTCCCTATGAGAATGCATCTGGTGAGGCTGAAGATAGGACGTGGTGATTCATGATGGTGGATGTTGCACAGTATGAGCATCGTATGCTTCTTTCTCTCCATGGGCACGGCGTCGGTTCTAGATATCGTGCAAAAACTGAAAGGAATTGGGCCCTTCGGAATTACTGACTTGAAGGATGGTCCATGTGTTACCACGCTCATGTCTCCTGCATCTAACAAGTATGACTACTTTATTTACAAGCAGGATACACTCAAGGCACTAGCAGACTATGTGTCGCTAGGGCGGCAATGCCCCCCTCCCCTGGCCTTACATATATTGTGAAGAAATGTTGAAAACCGAACTATTAAACAATCCCTAACTGCAAGAACACTGCTCTACATGCTACTTGGAGTATCTGGCTATACCGCCTTTGGAAATAACTAGCAACGTGGGAAAGCTGTTTGTTGTGTTAACATTGATTTGGATTCATTGTTAGAGTGTGGATTCGTTGTTTTATTTTAATAAAGAATAATCACATATTCTTTCACACATTACCTATAGCCATGTTGATTTGTGGTGAAAATTTATGTGTGAAATAATTGACCGACTTTCCTTTCATCTTTATTGAGCGCATGTGGACAGGGTCTATCTCCCTTCGTCCCGGATCGTTGCAGTAGGGGGTAAAACAAAGACCACTTATATGTTGAGTCCATGTGAACCTCTTTCCACTTATATTTAGAAGAAAAAACTTATTTTTTTTTTCCATTGTACAATCTTACTTTCATGCCAAAGTAGTAGCATTACTTTTCTTCATTGGATATGCATAATAAGTTATGAACAGCAATATCCGCAAAAAAAAATGAACGGCAATAACCATCAGGACGAATGGCAATAAGAAAAGTAACCATCGTAACGGCAATATGAACAAGGTCGCCAGAAGTGCAGGGGAGCATGCCGCCGAAATTGAAAAGAAAAACTTGCTACATAGACAAAAAGAGGACATTTGCAATACCAAAAGAGGTGACTTTTGAAACTATCGCGAATTATCCTGCGTTCATCTTTAATCACGAGCACTTGAGTTATATATATATTGGTCGCACCAACCCATACATTTATTTTATCTGAATAACACCGAAGTGGCTTTACATAATAGCAACCACCATGCTTATCAGCATTTCGGATGGCATGTTGGGCAAGTTGCATGGCATTCTTCCACATGTTTCCAGCACGGCTCGTCGGGCAACAAGGGGCAGCACCAGCACTGATGCCAATAGAAATGACTGTTTCTACTGTTGCAGTCCCTTCTGTAGCACCAATTCACCGAGATTTTGCTCCCGCTTGATGCCGAATCCGCGGTAGTAGCATTTGCGGTTACATTGGCACGACGGCCTTCGTGGCTTACATGACGACCTATCGCATAATAAGCAACACACGACAAATTTGTTAGTGCACGATGCACAATATATATACATATACCACTGGAACAACGGGACACGTCGATTTATCCAAGGCAAGAACATATATAGCTGCAAGAGTATCGGAAATCCATTTTGGCTCTATACAAACAAGATGGTGTTATGCTTACATTCTCCGAACACGAGGCTCCCGGCGAAAAAGAGAGCAACCACGAACACCAGGCTGCTCCCTCTCATGATCGATCCTCAACTTGTGGAAATCTGACCTCGAAACCTAATAGGCAATGGCCATGACTCCCACTGGCAGCACTATATATGACGATTTTGAGGTTAGCAGTTTACATAAGGCTTTATATGAGCTTTATTACCATGAATACAGCAGGTTGCGGTTTTTATGTAGCTGTTCCTGCAGAACAGTTAATCTTTTTTCTTAGCGTGGGGAGCAGGTTTTTTTTTTTTTTTGGAGGGAAAGCATGGGGAGCAGTTAATCTGCGGCATTAGTTATCATGCATGCATCAGGTGAGATACTATTATTACCTTAAAAGACAATAAATTAAATTTATTACCTAAACATGTTACCATATACGTACTCGTGTAGAACATGGTGAGATATCGACATGGGGGTAATCTGTGAGATTAGTTAAAATGGATTTAGCTATGTCTTGTTGTTGGACAATGTGTAGAACTCGTGCTGGTACAGTGAGTTTTATTTTCTCACGCTGAAAATTAGTTCTCTGTGGTGGGATTTCTTGCGATCAGTTGTCTCGGTTTTTTGGGACGCTGGTCGGTTCCATTTTTATTTTGTCCTAGACTACACGTGTGTGGTGGAGAGGTCCTAATTGGCGCCCTTAGCGCCCGTTTCCTTAATAGGCACTCGTGCACCATCTAAGCAGGCCGCCGACCCATAGCAGTTGACTAATGACCGTTGATCAATGCACGTTGACCAAGATGTGAACGTTGGCCATTTGTTTACGAATTTGAAAAATATTTGTGAATTTGAAAAAGTTCGCCATTTAAAAAAAATCAAAACATTGAAGAAAGAGTTCACAAATTTGAAAAGTGCATCGACATGAAAGAGTTGTATAAAAAGTTCACGAAATATGAAAAGAAAAACAGATCTTAAAAAAATCACAATCTAATAAAAAAATAAAAATAAAAATAGTAAGTAAAAATATAAAAAAATATTAAAGGGCCAAATGAAAAACATGAAACACCTGCAAAAAATGGGACGCTGCTAGAACTAGAAGCTTCCCAAAATCCGCTACTGTGCATTTTTTTTTTTTTTTGCGCAATGCTAATGTGCAGTTATATGGCCCAGCCCGTTAGTTCCAGTTTACAAAATGGCCTATAACTGACGTTAAGGCGCCAAATAGGAACTGTGTATGGGGTGCATGGGAGATCGAATCTGGAAGGAGATGAACAATCTTTAGTTTCTGCGTTTTGGTCTTCTTCGTTGCTTTCTTTTGGTTTTTACTTTTTATTTTTACTATTTTATCTATTATTCAATTTTTACCTCTTTTTATTTATTTTCTCACTTTTTTGGTGGGGAGAATATGTAAGCACTTTTGAGATTATTAATTCTGGAAATGTACAAGAAAATAAATTGTTTTGATCCTTGTAGATGGGTTCGCTAGCATCGGATTACACCTAGGACTAAGTACCTTGAATGATGCACTTTGGTGATTTTTTTGTACTTTCTGAGAAGAAATTACAAGGGCCATTGTTACTCGGCCTAGGGCTATAGCCCTACTTGCCATAGGCATGTCTCCGCCCCTTGGTGGTTCATTTTCATTTCTATTATTTTTATTTACTTCTAATTTTTTGCGCTTTAGTTTTCTTTTCTAAATAGCTTTCTTTTTGGCGGTGCATCTAATTGCACGTCCGTCCCCAAGGGCAACTGCATGTTTTCTGACCTGCATGTAACTGCAAGAAGCACCACGGGGGCACAACTAGGGGTTATCAAGGGGCTGGGTACGCAGGTGGCCCGATATGTTGGTTTATTGTTAACCCGTTTCATCTTTTTTGTCTTCTACTTTATGCTTTTTATTTTATTTTATTGTTGTGTTTTTTTGTTTGGTTTTATTTTCTTTTCTAACTAGTGGTGTTTTCAAAAAAATAATTCAAACATGCCACCTAGTTACACTTTCGCCTCATGTGTAAGTGCATGTGTTAGACCCCATGCGCAACTGCAAGGGGCACTGCACGTATACACAGACAATAGGGAGTGAGTGGGCGGCCCAGTAGGTGAGTTTATTATTTGTTTCCCATTTCTATAAACTTTTTCTACTATTCCCAGTTTTGGGTTTGCTTTTATTTTCTTTTATAAATATGTGTGTTCAGGGTTAAATTGTCAAATGCACAACCCAGTTGCACGTCCATCACCCAAGTTTAACTGCTGTTCCCAGAATGCAACTTTAAGTGGCAAAAAACGCGCGCAATTAGATGATTGGGGGGCTTGCTGCGTGGGCGGCCCGGTATGTGGGTTTAGTATTGTCATTTTCCATTTTCTATTCCAATTTCTATTTAATATTTATATTTTGTTTTTTATTATGTTTGTTTTTTCTCTTTTCTAAATTTCTGTGTTTCTTTTCAAATGTGCTACTCAGTTGCACATCTACCCCGCATGCAACTGTAGCTGCATCATGCTCACACAACTAGGTTGCGCGTGGGCAAACTAGTAGGAGGTTTATATTATTAAAACTATCATATTTTTGTATTTTTCTTTTCTATTTCGTATTTATTTTATTTTTCTGTTTTTGTTGGGTCATTTTTTCATTTTCTAAATATGGGTGTTTTGGGGGAGTGTGCATGCAACAGGAAAATATGGAATAATTGCACATGCCTCTCTGACGTGGTCTCTTTTATTTTGTCAGTTGTACGGTTGTCAATTTGTGGAAGGTAGCGAAATTATAAACATATAAGTAAAACAAGGCCCAGTCCAATCCAATAAATAAAATACAAGCAGAAAACCAGTGTTGAATAAATTATTTCCTAACTGCATGGTGAATGTTTTTAAATATCGTTATACATTTTCTAATTTCATGATTAATATTTTTTAAAGCATGATGAATATTTTTTAAATGCACCAACATATTTTCTAAAATACCATGAAAAATGCTTACATTTTTTAAGGAACATAAAATAGAGAAAGGAAAAATTTAGAAAAAGCAAAATGAAAAACATGAAACAAAACAACCGAACAAAACTGGTAGAAACAACATGCTATTTCTTTTCCAGGAATAGCCAATGATACCCAAAAACTGCTCACCAAATAACAAAATGCGACCCAAAACCGTTGGCCCAAAAGCGGCAATAGAAAAAATTTGATAGGGCAATAGAATTTTTTTAAAAAAAACTTTACTATTTTAAGCAACTATGAAATGGCTTCTCTATATCTGTTTTCCTATAATTGTTTGTTAATCTCCCAATTTGAAGTGAATTCCACGATTTATCACCTAAGTTGCAGCATATATTTTTTATTATGATGGAGTATGATATAGAGAAGCCATTTTGAAATGGCTTCTTTATATCATATCCTTTTTTGTATGATGCAATAGGGAGGCTCGTCGGAGTACGTTCTCCGACTCCCGATGACAGGCATAAGAAGGAATAGTTGAGGTTCAGGTCGGGCGTCCGAGTGGTAACTGTGAACATAACGAGTAAAAGCTAAGGCTTGCCGGGGTCGGGTGTCCTGGTGCGTGAGGTGTCGATGTGATTGTAACAGGGAAGGTGCAAAATTGTGGTGGGAGATCTATGGGTATGCTGAGGAGCGCTGACGACACATCTGACTAGGGCCTCTATACTGGTTGAAGGCATAGTGGGGGGAGGTTGGGCCTTGCGTCCGGGAAGACAAAGCGAAGCGGTATCAAAATGACTAGGTGGTGGCATTCCCTGGGTAATTCTGGTAACTCTTTGCTTTACCCCTGTGGGAGGCTAGGTTTTTGATGCTTCACCATTTTGTGATGGGGGATGCATCCGTTTTGCGGAACTTGCTCCGCATGCAGAGTTTGGGGAGCATGGAGCCACAAGAGATCCGAACATGCCCTTTACCTCGAATTCTTTCAATATACCCAATTTAAGTTAGTTACGAAAAATTTAGGCGCTTCCCACTTCTAGTCCTGCGTACTGAGTTCAGCCGTATGCCATGTTAGAGTTTCATTCGTTTGTAAGGCGTTGCCTACGAAGCAAACCACACAAAAGCAACATGTATTGGCCAGACCAGCTCCCCCGGCTCGGGTCTCACTTTGATGGAGGTTGTATGTCGGATGCGCACATCCAAACCATGCTTCCGAACTAAAGGATGGCTCGGCGCGCCACGTTGGATTGACATTCAGACCCGCACGATAGAACACGAACGACTTCAAAACATGTAAAACCACACAAGAACAAACATGCTAAATTGGCCACACGTCGGAGAAATTTCCGCAAAATGGGTTAACTGTTGCCACCGAGGACCGAGACTCAGGGAGTAAGAAGTTGGATTCACCTCTAAATTTGTGTTGCTCTTTTATACCTGAGTTTGTGCTTCTTTTTACCAAAACCTCTACGGTTTTCTCCCATAGGAAATGTCTCTTAACTCTTAAATTTCTAATTAATTTCAAAGTCACATACGGCCACCAGCTTGTGGAGATACTGCCAGCACATCCACCCCACACCACCAACAAAAACACCAGCTAATAAAATGAATGAACACGCCTGCATTTCCACTAGCACATCCAGTCATCCAGTCAAAAACATTTACACATGTATACATGATGCCAGTAGATTGATACTAATTGCAAAAAATCCAATCCCCACCCCCCTCATCCCGCGCCCACCGCAAATCCCGTGCCCCCCGGCGCCTCCACCACCGCCACCCCCAGCTTCAAAACAAAGCTGGTGAGTCCCGTTGCATCCCCACCCCCAACCCCAACGGCTACCTCCCCCCCCATTTCAAACCCCCCTCGCGCACGCCATCCACCCACCAATCACGCGGATTTGCGCCTCGCCACAGCCGCCGTCTCCACCCAGATCCGTCGATCCGTCCCGCCCCGCGGAACCCTAGATCGGACCGAGCCCTGCCGGCCAGGCATGGCGCCGCCGCAGCCGACGCCGTCGCCGCGGACGGGCCCGCCGTCGACGCCGCAGGCGTCGGCGGCGTCGGGGGCCGCGACCCCGTTCCGGACGCCCGTCTCCAAGCACCGCCTCCACTTCCCGCCCGCCACCCCGCGCCACGGCGGGGCCGGCGCCGCCACGGAGCACCCCGTCGAGGTCATCGGCCGCGTGCGCAACCTCACCGCCTCCGCCGCGGGCGCGTCCGTCCTGGAGGTCCCCGGCGGCGCGGGCGGGGGCGGGACCACCGTCCGGGTCCGCGGGGACGCGGGGGGCATCTCCTGCCGCGACTTCAGCCTCGACGGCGTGTCCGTCTCCGAGGAGGAGGACCTCGAGGGGTTCTACCGCCGCTTCGTCAGGTCCCGGATCCAGGGCGTGCGGGTCGGCGCCAAGTGCACCGTCATGGTCTACGGGCCCACGGGGTCCGGGAAGAGCCACACCATGTTCGGCTGCGCCAGGCAGCCCGGGATCGTGTACCGGGCGCTCCGGGACATTCTCGACGGAGGAGGCGGCTGTAGTACTGGTGGTGAAAGCGGCGAGGAGGAGGACGCCGGGTTCGGGGTCGGGTTGTTTGTGCAGGTCGCCGTGCTCGAGATTTACAATGAGGAGATCTACGATTTGCTCGTCGGCAGCGGAGCGAATACTAAAGGGAACGCCCCCAAGGTGATACATCGATACTCGTCCTGCTTTAATTTTCAGATGTTACTGCTGATTCATCGTTGTAGATTATTTAGTTGCACAATCAATTGTTGTTATGTGAGGATGTCAGCATGGTGGAACTGTGGAAGTAGCATAATTTGGGTTTAAGCTTCACATCTTCGTTGTTGCTTCAGAGAAGATATGTCTGCTTATCTTAGGTCCTTAATTACAGTTGTGGTTTGTCTCTGTGTTGACAATGTTCGGTACTTTCTTAGGAACTGTCACCGTTTTCTAGTAAATTGTTAGCCAGTTGTGTATGCGTTCTGGTATATCAGATGGCTAATCTGAAGTTCCAAGTCTAAAACTTATTGATTCCAAGTGTGAAGTAAAACCTCACTGTAACTAATATTGCTCATTGTTATAGCCTGTGAACTATGACCGCTGTTGTTGAGCGTGTGTTAGTGTAGATGACTAATCTGAAGTGCCATGTTAGAAATTGTGATTCTCAGTGTGAGGTCAAAGTGAAACCAACTGTAACTGATATTGCTCACTGTTGTTGCTCTCAGTTGTATGTGTCATCAGAGGTGAATCAATTACTACCTGAACTGTGACCAACCTAAAACAAGTGGTTATCTGGTACTTAAATTGCATTAGAAATTGTTTGTCATTTGTGTATGCGTGCTGGCATATGAGGTGCCTAATATGAAGTTCCAAGGTTAAAACTTGTGATTCTAGGTGTGAAGTAAACCTCACTGTAATTTAATATTGCTCATGGTTATGGCCTGTGATTGCTGTTTGCAATATTTTAGATGACTAATTTGAAGTGCCGAGTTAGGAATTGTGATTCTAGGCGTGAGGGCAATCCAACTGTAACTGATATTGTTCAGTGTTATGGCCCTCAGTTCTGCGTGTCAGTACAGGTTGAAATCATTACTAGGACTGTGACCTAGCTAAAAACAAATGGTTATCTGGTACTCCCTCCGTCCGGAAATACTTGTCATCAAAATGGATAAAAGGTGATGTATCTAGACATATTTTAGTTCTAGATACATCTTTTTTTATCCATTTTGATGACAAGTATTTTCGGACGGAGGGAGTACTACTTGAAATAATCACTACGTTAACTGTGACCAACCTAAAACAAGTGGTTATCTGATACAGTACTTAAGTTGTCATTGCCATGTTATTTAGGTTGGATAGTGTCACAGGGCTGACAAAAGATGTTGAAAGTGCTTTTCTGTGTGGCAATGCCAATGTGAATTTGTTACTTGATGTAATTTGTCCATTTTGTTTAAGTTTCTCAATACATTATGTACAGGTGAGGCTAGAAGTAATGGGGAAGAAAGCCAAAAATGCAACTTATATATCTGGAAATGAAGCTGGAAAGATATCCAGGGAAGTTGCAAAAGTAGAGAAGCGGCGTACTGTCAAGAGCACACTCTGTAATGAGAGAAGTTCGCGAAGTCACTGCATGGTAGGCTGCAATGAGCAGTTAGCACTTTTCACCTTGATTTTCATGAATGATCCAACTGTTTATGACTTTGCTTTTTTTGTCACTTCTCCAGATTATCTTGGATGTGCCATCGGTGGGAGGAAGGCTGATGTTGGTTGATATGGCTGGCTCTGAGAACATTGAAGCTGCAGGACAAACTGGATTTGATGCCAAGATGCAGGTGTGTGATGTTACCAGTCCTTATAATTTCAGTAGAATCCAATTTATTTCAGTTGCCCTTTGAAAAATGATGCAAGTCACTAACTAATATGGTTAATTGTGGCATAACATATCTTTAACAGCCGGTGATGTGCGACTTTGAATGCAACTGTATTAGAGTTTTCTCACAATACAGTTCTGTTTTCTTTATGAAACAATGATAAAGTTCTGATTCCACACTTACATTAACATATGAATGGTAGAATGATCTGTCATAACCTAACCACAGCTTGCACTTTAACCACTACTCTCTTTTTACTGCAATATCATGTACTGAGTGTTAACTAATCACTTCGTTTTGCACATCTGATCTAACATTGGTTACTGTTCGACAGACGGCAAAGATCAACCAAGGCAACACAGCTTTGAAACGAGTGGTTGAGTCCATAGCCAATGGTGATTCACATGTTCCATTTCGAGACAGCAAGCTCACAATGCTGCTACAGGTACAGAACACTAAAGAACCGCATTTCCTGAAACTACTTGACTCTCTGTTTATACCAGATAATTTAAAACTTGTGTTTCTTCATGAAATTTCAGGATTCATTTGAGGATGACAAATCAAAGATTCTGATGATTCTGTGTGCAAGTCCTGACCCAAAGGAATTGCACAAGACAGTTTCTACCTTGGAATATGGTGCTAAAGCAAAATGCATTATCCGTGCTGCTCATGCTTCAACACCAAGGGACAAAATTAGCTCTGAGGAGTCATCTTCAATGCTCAATTCAAGGATTGTTGCAATGAACCAGTTCATATACAAGCTGCAGAAGGAGAACAAGCAAAGAGAGAAAGAGCGCAACGAGGCCCAGAATGTTCTTCGGCTAAAGGAGGAGGAGCTAGCCCAAGCGAGGGCGAAGCTCAGGCTGCTAGAAGGGCAGGGTGCAGCTGCAAAGGAGGAAGAGATCAACTCAAAGGTTGCTGAGAAGACGCAGTTGCTAAAGAGTGAGCTCCAGATGATGGAAGAGAAAATGCTTCAGCAGCAGCAAGAGCTCCTTGCTGTGAAGCGACGATTGCAGGAGGTGGAGCTTGAAAAGACAGATGCTCGTCAGCCTGCACAGCATGATGTCATTGGTGGTAGATTGTTGGCGCGACTAACAGAGATGTCTGCTGGAGGAGATCCATGCATGTCAATGGCAATGTCCATGTCCATGGATTTGGATGCTGGAGATCAGCCATCTGTGTTGGATGTGAAGGTGATCAAGGAGGATACTCGCCAGCTGCAGGGCCAGATGTGGAATCACACATCGACAGCAGGCTCTGGCACCACTGACCTGGAGCAAGAAGATGTGGTCAGACTGTCTGGGTTCCCTGAAAAGGCGGTTCTGAGCACTGTTTTTGAGGAGGGAGATGAAGAAAGCGAAGAGAAGGATAATGGTGCTGAGGTGGAGGTGTGCAAAGAAGTGGTGGAAGAGGAGAGTTACAAGGTGGACCGAATGGAACAACCGTTTGCTGAACCGGACCGGACCAACCGTATCCAGAACATCTTCAGGCTGTGTGGCAACTACCGTGAGCTACTCAAGAAACAGAACGCCAACGAGTCACCGGCGAAGCAGCAAGCGTTTGGAGATGAGAATAGGCAGCCTGGACAGCAGCAGTTATTGGCAGATGAGAACAATCAGCAGGCAAAGCAGGTGTTCGGTGATGAGAACAAGGACCCATCCGCAGCATGGGCAGCCATAGAAACCCCCATGTGCGACGTCAAGGTTGCTGACAGCCCTGTGTCGTCGCAGCTCTCGCCCATCGTTTGCCAAGCCGTGGACGACGCCGAGCTGACAGTGCCGGAAGAGCTAAAACCATGCACCACAGATGAAGCAAATGAGCCGAGCAAGAAGGAGCGAGAGGGCTTGCTGGATGTCTACATCAAATGGGAGTCTGGCAGTCTGATCAAGGGGCTGAAGCTTCTGCCAACCGCTTGCCTTTCAGACCTGAGGAAGCTCATCGAGGCTCACTTTGAAGAAGCCGGCAGCAAGCAGCCACACCACCAGTTCACCTTCCTCCTCCTCGGGGTACGTTATCCAGCTCTGTCCATGTCACTCTTTCGCCCAATTGTTGTTCTCTTGTTCCTATTGCTCATGGCGATGTTACTTGTGGATTGCCATATCCTACCTTGGTAATTCAAACCCGTTAATGATACGAGGCGTGTTGATGCCAGTAGAAAACGTCCACTCATCCATCCAGAGAAATAACGACGACAGTGAACAAAATGCGGGTGATACGAACAACAGGTTGCCATTTACGAGTAACTAGGTTAGGGGAAACTAGTTTAGGCTATATTTCTGTCTTAGCTTCTTCCTCGGATCATATATATAGCTGGAGCCGGTAAATGACAGTGAAACAATTTTACGGCTCAACAACAATTAAAGCAGAGAGTAAACGCTGGGCATAAAAGTACTGCTTTCCTGGCTGTTGGATAACTTCAGTAGCTGTTGTTTTTTCAGAATAACATCTTCAGTTTAGCCTGTACCATTCTCTTGGTTACTGTTATCATGGCTGTTGATGCAATTAACTTCAGGCAAGTTTCAGAATAACGCCGAAATGGCAGTAGATGTTTTTCTGAATTATTTCTCTGCCGACGGTTTCCGAGTCTCAGGAAGCACTACTTCTGTTCTTCTGGTAACATCTTCAGAAATGCTGTTGTTTGGGAGCTGAACTTGCCTGACAATGGGAAACTCTTGTTGGTGTGTATGTGTGCAGGATCCTTCGGGTGCTCCGGTGTCGAGGGAGAAGGAATCGACGGTGCAGATCAGCAGGCTGCCCAACTGGAACAACCAGACCAACAGCTACCTGGCCTGCCTGCGCGTCGCCAAGAAGCCGGCGACGACGGAGCAGCAGCAGCAGCAGCTCCACCAGACGCCCTTCAGCCCGCTGGAGAGCAAGCTCAACTCCTTGGCCCTGAACGAGGTGCAGCACCACCATGCCGCTGCCGGCGCGCTCTCGCCCAAGGTCGCCGCGCAGATGAGCCCCAACTACATCCGGGAGCTCAGGGCTTGAGCTCCGTCGTCGGATGATTGATTGTTACTGCTGCATTGTTTCACCGTTGGTTGGTTGCCGTCTGTCACATGTGGTGACGAACTGACGACGATGTATCTCGTATCTAAAATGTATTCTTTGGCCTGTGGTAATATTTCTACCAGCTTGAACTCCGTCTGTCAGCACATTGCTTGTTGCTGCATTCTGCCGCTGTTGGTTGTCGTCTGTAACATATGTGGTGACGGCGATGTATCCATCTGGTCTGTGTAAAATACTACTACCTCCATCTCAAAATGTAAGATCGTTTTGACACCATCCTAGTATCAAAAATGGTCTTACATTTTGGGACGGACGGACTGGTAGCTAGTCTGGCTTTGCTCCTCGTGATGCAACCATGTTACAGTCATTACACGAGTGGCTGGACACCCCAGACAGTATGATTATGACAGATCGTCTAGTTGGAGGGGAATGCATTTTCGTTGCTTCTTGTCGTCTGGATGCAGAAGTGGTAAATAACGTTTTTTTTACAAGGGCCTAATGCTTTTCACATCCCATTGTTAGATTGTGGACACAAATTAAGCCTCCTCAGGGCATTGGATTTTCGACCGTCGGATAGCGCTTCCAAACAAGTTCTGGCCGTTGGATCGTGAGATGGATCGATCGGGGTCGTTAGATCGTGAGATGGATCGATCGGGGTCGTTAGATCGTAAGATAGATCGATAGGGGCAGTCGTATCGAGAAAAACACTGCTACAATGAATACTATCCACCCTGGCTGTGCCACCGCCTGTAAATCCCATGCCCCACCGAGGGCATTATCGTCTTTTCACACGCAGACCTATAAAAAGCAACACGTCCGTGGAACCCTAGCAGGGTCTCTCCTTTCCCCACCCCGACACCCCTCATGCTCCACCCCGCTCCTCTCCTCCTCCCGCCGTCAGCATCATGCCGCCACCATCTCCCCTTTCTCTCTCTTCGCCGAGCTCGCCGCCGCCGCTGCTCGCCTCATCCCCCTCGCTCCTCCACCCCCCGGCCTCCCCTTCTCCTCCTCCCCACCGCTCTTCATTCCCTAACCCTAGCCCATTCTCCACGCCGCCGCCGCTGCTCGCCTCATCCCCCTCGCGCCTCCACCCCGGCTTCTGCTGCTCCTCCTCCCCACCGCTCCTCATTCCCTAACCCTAGCCCATTCTCCATGCCGCTTGTGTTGCCGCCTCATCCCCCTCACGCCTCCACCCCCGGCCTCCCCTTCTCCTCCTTCCCACCGCTCCTCATTCCCTAACCCTAGCCCATTCTCCACCGCCTGCTGCCGCCTCATCCCTCAAGGCCCACCCCGCCCCTTCTCCTCCCCGCTGCTCCTCATTCCCTAACCCTAAACCATTCTCCACGCCGCCACCGCCTCCCATCCTCGGCGCCGCCACCATGCCCACTGTCGCGCCTTCCCTCCCCGCCCTCTCGCTGCTCGGCCAGAGGAGCACGGCTCGCCGCCGGCCCTCATGCGCCGCCTCCCTCCTCCTCTTCCCCTTCGTGTTAGGGCCGCTCGAGAGAGGGAACACTGATGGCTTCAACAGGAGGAGCAGCAGGCCAACCACCAGCGGCCGGCACCACCGGATGGCGGCGGCCACCTCCTCCCGGCCAGCCGCACCGCGCCACGCCCCTTTTCGCGCCGAGTTGCCACTCTTTTCGCGGCGGCTTCCTTCAGCCCCTGGTTCGTTCTCTCTCTCTCTCTCTCTCTCTCTCTCTCTCTCTCTCTCTCTCTCTCTCTCTCTCTCTCTCTCTCTCTCTCTCTCTCTCTCTCTCTCTCAGGGTTCATGTATGCGTCTGATCCGCATGTGATTCGTGGTTGTAGCCGTTCGTTCTCCTCACAAGGCTGACTTGTGGGCTTGATTAATTATTTTTGTGGTTGCTACTCGCGATTGGTTCTAAGGCGAGGTGAATTGGAAGTACTGGTTTTGATCGAGTTCTTCATTTGTGGTACTGATCGAAGGATGCAAGCTCATTCAGTTTTGGAGCTTTTCAATTCAATTAGTATAGTTGAATCATTCATACAACTCACATGACTAGATAGTTGTTGGTATATTGCTTGTGAAGTTGTGATTCTGCACCTTTGTTAAGTGTATATGTTACCATTGACTAGAGAGGCTCATTCATAGGTAACGGTCTAGAACCTCTTAGGGATAATCATTAGTTGCCCTGCTGAGGTTCAGTGTGGATGGTGGAGGCTGCGTAGTGAGTTCTGGGCTAAGCTTTGTCAGGCAGCAATACAAGGATGGTGCTGAGCTTAACATAGCAAAGTTGCATTTTTTAATACGTAGCGACAGATGGGCTATAAGGGTAATTAGGTTGATCTTTGAGCATAGACATTTTTATCAAAGATAATTCTGTTAAGAAAGTAAAATAATTGTGTGTAACCATGCCAATAATTCTCTTGCGACGTAAGGAATTCAGGTTCATGCCCTTGCAAATGCTGAAGCAGAGAAGAAGTATGAGCTTTTGGAATCAGTAAACGGTGATGGACGCCCATCTAATATATTTTAAGCAGGCATGGATACTTTCTCCAGTTTAAGCTATCTTTGTTGTATTGTTGGCTGAGACATTTTCTTTCTTTGTTCTAGGGATTTGAGACAGTTGGTTTAATAATCGCTTCTTTGGCATATTGGTTTTAGCCGACAGTTCTGAACCAGGAGTGTGTTGATAATAACTTATCATTGAATCTGCTAATTGCAATGTCTTAATGCAGGTTCTAACATACGTGCAGCAATCAAAATAAATGGCTATGATTGAGAAAGATAAACTTGCAAAGAGAATTCAATTGTTTAGAACTCAAGAAGAAATAGAAAACTTGAGGAGTTGAAGTTCCTTCCCATTTGCTCATTATCGGTGCTTCAGGCACGTGCCGTTGATGTTGGTTAAGCCAGTGCCCTCCTCTTGAACTAATTTCTTGGTGGTGGTCAGATATGGGGGTGCAGTGGTGAGCCATCCCTTCTCCTCCACCATATCCTCTGATATTTTGCTGCAATCCATACACCAATTTATGAATGAAGTAGATTTAAAAAATGAACTCTTTCTTGTATTTCAAGGATTGAAGCAGTTGATCGA
Source organism: Aegilops longissima (assembly GCA_021605205.1). Classification (NCBI taxonomy): domain Eukaryota; kingdom Viridiplantae; phylum Streptophyta; class Magnoliopsida; order Poales; family Poaceae; genus Aegilops; species Aegilops longissima. The sequence goes on along the minus strand of CM038681.1, from coordinate 632,945,669 downwards.
GTTACCAATTTATGGCTCTCCTACGCGCTCGAGGAAGGCGATGCCATTATGCCTAGGCTGCCACGGAGCCGAACAAGAATGGTGGTCGGCCTGTCACCTAACTCCATCAAGGTAGCCCGCTAAACCTAGCTTACCATCAACCTCCTCAATATTACCTATCATGTTACCACTTTACCATTTGATTCCTTAATTCCAGATAACTTGTACTGGTTATTTGAGGAGTAGACGTTTGAACCATAGTTTAGTTATATCGAGTACATATCTCTTTAGGAAGATAGTCATATATCTGTTACTTTGATAACGGGGTTAATTTTACAGAACATATAAGTTACCACTGTATTGTTAGTGCATTGATGATCAAACATGCTGAAAGGACATGCGGTGCCCCCATGTGTGGTTTTAGTAACTGATGACATTCTCTATGGACTAATGGTTGCATTGAGTTATATTTGAAGGATTTGTCCATAGGCATTTCTTGAAGTCCATGTGTTGGTTTCAAGGAGTTTATGTGTTGACCAAGGTGCTATTAAGGAATTATCCAAAGATTGGTCATGTGAGTGTTGAGCTTATTGCAAGCATGTCTTGAAGAAGAAGATTGTGTGATCATTCATGTTTACCTTCAAGACATCATCTAAACTAAGAGAGTTGGACAGATTCAAGGCTGATCAAGACTAAGTCAAGAGTGAATCAAGTTGATCAACTCACAAAGTGTAAAAGATGTACCGAGAGGGATCAAGTGATCCCATGGTATGGTAAGCATTGTCCATTGCACTTTGTGTACTAACCCATGGTCTATGTGAGAGTTCTATGTGGGGTTAGGTACATGTCCATGGTCTTGCGTCAAGAGGAAGATATCATACAACCCATGGAAAGGATGACATCAAGTAGTGATCGTCATCAAGATTGTCATGTGCAAGTTCAAGTGTAGCATCACGAAGAGATCAAGTGCTTGAAGCTTGCCATCCATTGTGGTGTCAATGGACTTGTGAAGATGTGCCGAAGAGTGGCTCACCCATAGTGGAGTATGGGGGAGCAATCATCTAGTCTCCATCGACCCAACGCAATCAAGAAAGGTGGTCCATCTTGCGGAGGACAAGATCGTCATCATCTAGCTCAAGTGGATCATGTGCAAGGCAAAGGTTTGCCCTTGATAGGTTTTCTATTTTACCGGTCTCATGGTGGTAGTTGGGAGACCGGGTTATAGGATTGATAGCTGTACTATCAAGGGGGCTCTCAAGTGAGTAGCTTGATCGTATCGTTCGTCAAAAGCTCAAACAATTGCATCCTTGCATCATGTTTCTTGGTTCTTGTTTGGTTATCTTTGTGAGTCCTAGATCTTATGGTCATCTTGATGACAAGCTTGAGTTCATCGAAAACGGAGTTTGCATGCGTCTTCTATGATGTTTTCGGTGTTGGAGGTTTTACCGGTCTTTTCCGAGGAAGGGTTCTCACCATTTTCTTTTGGGTATTTTCTCATTTGCTTATTATTGATATTTCTCTCAAGATTAAGTTAGCCCTTGTCGCTAGCTTTCCAACAAACTTGGTTTCGTCGAATTCGGAGTCCGAATGCAGAAGTTATGGTAGTTTTGGTGTTCTGAAAGGGCTGCAGCGGTACTACCGCGGGTAGGAGCGGAAGTAATTTTTACTACCGCCCTTGGGAGCGGTACTACCGCTCTTGGGTGCGGTACTACCGCTTGGAGCAGTACTACTACATGGCTACTTCGTGGCTACTTCGCTCGGGACCAAAAACTCGCCACAAGTCCAGCGGTGGTAGGCACGGATGTAATTTTTAGTACCGCTTCATAGCGATAGTACCGCTACCCTTAGCAGTAGTACCGCTACACCTAGTGGTAGTACCGTGATGTCGAGCGGTACTACCGCTCGGTGCGGGCTGTGAGCATAACGGTTGGATTTTTCCCCACCTATAAAAAGGGGGTCTTCTTCCCCATTGAACCTCATCCTTTGAGCTTGTAACATCCCAAAATTCTAAATTTTGGAATGTTATATTAAATAAAAAACTATGCTTGTTGTTTGATTGTTTGTTTGATTGATTGAGTGAAATTGAGTGGAATTTGAAACTTTTTGAAAGTTGAATGAGAGGGAATGAAATGACTTTCCCAAACTTTCCCTTTGCCCTTTTTGGATCTCAATGAATTCAATTTCATTCCAACACAAAACCCTAGAGTGAAGATGACATGACTTCTTCCATTTGAAATGAAAAGGGTTTTGAAAAGATTTGAATTTCATTTGAAAATATTTCAAATTCAAAGCTTTATGCAACTCAATGATCTTCATGAGAGAAGATAAAATGACTTCTTCAATTATATGAAATATGAGTTGGAAGTTAAAAAAATCAAATTGAAAGTCATTTGATAGTATTTTGAAATTCCCTTTCAAATTTGGAATTATTTGGATTTTATTCAAATTATTTTTCTCCTAAAAATAAATAAATGGGAATAAGGGTAAAATGATTCCCTTCAATGGAAAATTAGGAGAAAATAATTTTGAAATCATTTTAGTGTTTTAAAAATGATTTTTGTTGGGTTTTATTGCAACAGTAACACTATTTGAGTTTTGTAAATTTTTGAGGATTTTATTTGAACTTGAAAAATAGTTCATGTTGTAGGAAATCTTTTTCTGAAAATTTTGATATATTATATGTCTATATAATATTATTTATTTAGTTATTTGTGTTTACTTTATTGTCTATGTTTTATAGAAAAAAAGGAAAACGGCCGAAGCCACCTAGCCCCGAGGCCCACTCCCTCTCTCGCTTCCCCCTCGGCCCATCTACGCGCCAGGCTGGCCCAGCCGCCCGCGCACGCGCCCGAAACCCTTCGCCTCGGTCGCCCGCTCGCTCCCCTCGCTCGCCTCTCTCGCTGACAGCAGGGCCCGCACCCTTCTTCCTCCTCCCGCAAGTCACGCGCTCGCCAGATCACACCGTCGCCGCCGCCGGAATCCCGTGATCCTCGGGATCACATCTACGATCCGCCCCCTCCTCCAAGTCGATTCCCCCTATATATATACCCTCTCCCTCGACCCTTTGCCCTCCTTCCCGACCCCCGAACCCCTCTCCCTCGCCGTCTGTTGCTCGCCGGAGCCGAGCGCCGCCACCGCACCATTATCGCCCTACCGCATCGCCCAGACCACCTCACTCCTCCCTGAGACCACCCCGACCCCCCCTTGCTCCCCCGCATCGCCTGAACACCACCACCGCCGCCTACAACCGCCAGCATCATCACCCCCTTCATCACTGAGCATCACCGCCGCCGTCAATCTCACCCTGCTCGACTACGTCGTCCCCGAGCTCCACCGAGGCCACAACCGTGATCGCCTTCGTCCACTGCATCCTCCCGACGAGTTCACCGAGCTCGCCGACGACCGGAGCGCCGTCCCCGTCGACCACCAAAGCCGGAGCACCTCGCCGGAGTTCATCGCCGCCGCGGTGAGCTTCTCCTCCCTCCGATTTTTTTTCAACGGCTCAGATTAGATCTAGCGAAGGGTTAGGTTTTATTTTATTAGATCGGTTTTAGTGCGGTTTATTTACGGTTAAGTCCGGTTTAGTTCGAACCAGTTCCCCGGTTTTTTTATTACACGTGCATGCACGGTTTTGTTAAGTATCGGCCGAGCGCCGTTTATTTACCAAACGCTCACCGGTTTAGCCCAGTAGCAGTAGGCCACGTAGCACCTGCCCATTTTTTTTTTCGTTTCTGTTTTAAAATCAGAATAGTTCTGATTTTATATTGCTTATAACTTTTAGGTTTTTAATCCAAATTGAGTGATTCTTTTTGCATTGTGTCACAAATTTGCTTAAGTTTATGTTTGTGTACTTAGGTTTCAAATTTGAATAGTTTAGATTTGAATTTGATGAAATTTGTTCAAATCACTAATTTGGTCATATTTTGAGTTTTACAAAGTATTTTTGATTGACTCTTTTTGCTACTGTTTTATTATGGTATTGTCTATCCAGTAGCATATACTTCTTTATTTTTACTATATTTTTAAATTAGGTTTTAGCAAAACAGTACTGTTTTAGTTATAGCTTTGTTTTAGTCTTTTCTTTATTGTTTTTATTAGTTTTAAATTATTTATTTCTGTCACTTTTGACAAATTTAGTTTTGTTTCTGTTAGTAAACCAAAGAGAATTTTGTTTTTATTTTAAAATTTTATTTTATTTAGTTTTCTATGAAAACTTGTTTAGGTCAAAGCTAGTGTTTCATAAAAGCTGTTTATTTGTTTCTTTTTGCTATTAAAAGTTTATGAAAAATATTTTCTGTTAAAAAATTAGTTGTTTTATATTTTCTTTTCAGATTATTTATTATGTTGGTATTTTCTTTGTTGTTAAATTTTACTTAGGATAAAACTATTTTTGTGTTATGTCTTAGAGTTTCTTTAGTAGTTTTGTTGTGTAGTTTTCCTTTGTTTTTATTTGGTGTCCCTTGATTTGCATTTTTATTTGTTGGTTTTATTATGAGTGTTAAAATTGTTTGCTAGGATGTTTGCTTATATGAATGCTATGTTTGACTATATAGATTTTCAACGGAGTGACGAATAGTTCTACCAAGTCATTATTCGAGAGTGTTGTTATCTTCATCAACTTACCAGGCAAGTTCACTTTGACCATGTTTTTCATACCTATGTGTTTTATTGCATCTAGTGTCATCTTCGCAACAATCCCTCCAGTAGTGATATTGAATCCTTGTAGTTGAGTAGTATGCATGAGGTAGGAACCCATCACCTTGTTACCAAGCCCGGGACGTTATTTATTTTAATGCTACGCTATAGTAGACGGGGTTGGTATGAGTGCTCGGGAGTGGTGTGAGAATGGAGGATCTACGTCAATGACGACAACTCCATGATGGAATCTGCAAGGACTGCATCTTCAAGGCCTCAAGACTTCAAGACTCGAGACAAGAATTCAATACACACTCTTGGGTGAAGGATGGTTGACGGGCACCTGGAGAATCCAATGGTTGGCGGGATGCATGGAGAAGCGCCATGACATCTTGCGGAAAGCTTCACCTGACCCAAAGAGACGGAAGAATACTTCATGCCGGAAGCTTACCTGTGCAACCGCAAGTCACTATGGGCTCTGGCTTGGTTGACCTTAGTGGTGACTCTGGCTGGGACGGTGCTAGCAGATGTAGAACTACGGTAGGATTGGATGAGCACCGGATAGTGGTCAGGGGAACTCTTCGGAAGACCATGTTTCGGTCGTCTTGTTCTCAAACACCGTGAAGTGCGAGAACGTAAAGAGAGGGATCGAATCTTGCGGGTAAAGTGTACAAACCTCTGCAGAGGGTTAAAACCTAATCGATTAGCCGTGTCCCCGGTTACGGACAATTTGAGCATCTGGACTTGGATCTATCTCGGAACTCTCAACACCGGACTGATAACTTAATTGTGGGCAACTTATGATGATTTGGGCTAAGAGACATCGGTTGGCGGAACCATGTCATGATAGAAAACTCCATAGCACAGACTCCTGATATTCCTTTGATGTAGGGAAAATAAATCAGCTTTTACGCAAACAAAACTCAGACACAGAGCCACAAAGCCATATTGCATATAGTATAGTTTTATCATCTGTTTTCTCATGTTGTGATCTTGCCAGTACATTCAATGTCTTGACCTACACGGCTGCAACGTATCATGTTGCGATACTTTCTTCCGACGAGTAAGAGTGCAGTGCAGGTTACGGTCTACACTCAACTTTGTCGATGGCGTTGATGGGACTCCACACCGACTATTTGTTTCGCTGTGACTTATGAGGTATATATATCAGTTTTACGTTAATTATACATGTGATTGCACTTTGATATATACATTGATGTACTGTGTTTGCCAGCATACTGATCCAGGGATGGCACAGATACACAGAGGCTTGACCGTCTGAGGTCGGGTCGCTACAGAGCTCGTGTTCTTCCCCCATTATTGACCTTCTTCGAGCTTGCTAACTCTCAATCCCTCCAATGATTCTTGCTAGTTCTTGAGGGAAAAGAGAGAGGAGATCTAGATCCACGTTTCCACCAATCACTTTCTCCTCTAAGTTAGGGGAACACCTTGGATCTAGATCTTGGATTTCTTCGTGTTCTTCTTTCGTTCTTTCTCTCATTTTCTTCCCTAGCATTAGTTGCTTTGGTGGGATTGGGAGAAAAGGACTTGGGCACTCCGTGTGCCCTTGCCATTGCATTTGGTGCATCGGTTTGAGTTCTCCACGGTGATACGTGGAAGTGAAGTTTGAGAAGCTTATTACTCTTGGGTGTTTGGGCACCCTAGAGCTTGTTCCTCTTGGGTGCCTTGGCACCCTAGACGGTTGGTGGTGTTCGGAGCTCAATCATTGTGGTGTAAAGCTCCGGGCAAGCGTCGGGGTCTTCAATTAAGTTGTGGAGATCGCCCCGAGCAATTTGGCGGGTACTGGTGACCGCCCCCAAGGGTTGCCAAAGTGTACGGGTTCGGTGATCGCCCCCAAGGGTTGCCATTTGTACGGGTTCGGTGACCGCCCTCAAGGGTCCCTTAGTGGAATCACGGCATCTTTCATTGTGCGAGGGCATGAGGAGATTACGGTGGCCCTAGTGGCTTCTTGGGGAGCATTGTGCCTCCACACCGCTCCAAACGGAGATTAGCATCCGCAAGGGTGTGAACTTCGGGATACATTGTCGTCTCCGCGTGCCTCGGTTATCTCTTACCCGAGCCCTTTACTTATGCACTTTACTTTGTGATAGCCATATTGTTTCTTGTCATATATCTTGCTATCACCTAAGTAGTTTTTCTTGATTAGCATAAGTTGTTGGTGCACATAGGTGAGCCTAGTTGTTGTAGGTTTTGTGCTTGACAAATTAACTGCTAGGTTTATTCTGCATTTGTTCAAGCCTCAACCGTAATTATTTTAAAGCGCCTATTCACCCCCCCTCTAGGCGACATCCACGATCTTTCACATGCTACTTTAATATCTTCCTGTAAGTGCCACAAAAATTATGCAGGTGGTCATAGCATGTTGCCGTTGGATTAAAAAAAGATATATTTTAGAGTATGGTCTTTGTATGTTTATTGTATTCATTTCTAATGGCTTCTGGTGGCTTAATATGCCCAAGGTTGTTATAGAACATGTAGATACCACTGCTTTATTTTGATGGTTAAACATGCTATTTTAATATCTTCGTATAAGTGCCACAAAAATGGTGGAGGTGATCATAACATGTTGCCATTGGGTTAAAAAATAATATATTTTAGAGTGTGGTCTTTATATGCTTATTGTACTCATTTCTAATGGGTTTTGGTGACTTAATATGCCCAGGGTTGTTATAGAACATATAGATACCACTGTTCTATTTTGATGGTCAAATATACTACTCCCTCCGACCCATATTAACTGATGCACACTTGGTACAACTTTGTACTAGAGTGGTACTAAGTGTGGGTTAATTAATATAGATCGGAGTGAGTACTTTAATATCTTCCTATAACCGCCACAAATATTATGCAGGTGATGGTACCATGTTATCATTGGAATAAAGAAGAATCTATTTGAGAGTGGTCCAAAAATATTATGCAGGTCATCACTGCAGTAGTACCCTACTGTCCAACTCTCCATTCGTGCATCTTATATATAGATGCTTATTTATTTAAACATCTTCTGGATTATTTGACTACCATATAGTTCAATTTTCACTTTGATGCATGAATGTAGAGTATATCAGAAAGAAGGTAAAGACGTGTATGCAAATCATTTTAAGTTGTTAAATAGTCTGGTTCTTCTAGCTGTAAAATTTTGTTCCTTTTACAAGGTTATTGTTGCACGCTTATTTGTTTAAGTGGTGGGTCTGATTATGATTTTGTTTGTTTTTGTTTGTAATTCAGGTTCATGTATATTGTAGGTGGAGCACAATATGAAACATCGACGTCCTTCCCAAGCACTCTCCCCTCACGAGGTACAATCTTGCACATTATTTTTTTACCACTGGTATATTGCCAAGTGATATCATTCTTTGTGTATTTTAGAACCAAAATAAGGTCTCTTTTGTCGCCAATTTTTTTGTTGGAATGGAAGTCATCTTAAGAACAAAAAATGTGATGATCAAATTCAGTATATTAATACGCGTTAATTTTATAACAGGGATAATAAACTCCAAGGCAAGCAGCAGTGCCACCACCAGCCTCATGGCCTCTGCCGGTAGCGAAGGTACAAACGGTGGAACCAAACAGGGGTGTTTCCTCGAGCCAAATACTGGAGGCACCGAACCTCCGGAAATTCACATTCCTTGAGATCCAGACAGCTACCAAGAACTTTAGGACAGATAGTCTCATAGGGGTGGCGGCTTTCGGGTGTGTGTACAAAGCATGGGTTGATGAGAAGACGATGAACCCGACAAAGAGTGGTGTTGTTGCTCGCATGGCTGTTGCTATCATGCAAGGAAATGAGGAATGGCAGGTAAAATCTGGCCCTTATACTGATTAAGTAACTCTTGAATTTTGAAATTCTAACAGCGTCATCACCTCTAAATGTTGCTGCAACTATGCTTACCAGAAATTTCTGATTGTCCACTTGCAATCAGATATTTTTTTGCCTCCAGTATGTGCGCTTTCACATTGTTTAATACATATGGAAGCATGAGGACTGGGAACATTTTTTTTGCCTCCAGTATGTGCACTTTCACATCGTTTAATACATATGGCAGCATGAGGACTCGGATGAGGAGAAATATGGCGAATGGATAGCTCTGACCATTCCAAACCTGCATTACAAAGGGCCATGGACACAAAAGGTATAACCATGACGGTACACTAGATATCCAATTCTTCCAGAAAAGCATCAATGTGCATTTCATGTTTTGACATCAGATTATTAGTGTATTCAGAAAATCAAGAACCCAAACTACGAAGGGAAAATGGAAGGCGCCTTTGATCTACAACCCTGGTAATCTGACCTTACCCAATGTTGTACATTCAAACTTATTTATTGTCCACTTGTCTTCTCTTATAAGAAGCTATGTGTTTTGATCACTTCCTATATATGTTTGTGGGATCTGCAACCTTTTGTTATGCTTCGTGAAGTACACGAGCGCATTGATCCTTGGCTGCTATTATGTACTGCCACTACCTGTTATACATAATGTGTTGTGTGCATCATGGTTTACTACTTGAAAATGCTTGCTTGGTAGCGTCATTCTGTTGATTAACTACATATTTATGCTCTTCCTTTTTGTATTCAATCAAGCAATCAAGGAATGTATATAATTTATTGGTTCTTGACAGTGAGATATTTGAACCTCTATGTTTCTGTGCACTAGAATGGAATTTCTCATGGTTTCCTATGTAAATCTGCGATATTGTAGCTTTTACTGGTCCATCACAATGGAGAACCCATGTTTTAACAAAAAAAGTTCAAGCAATTCTAATTTTTACCTTCTACAAGCTGATGTAGTTATTGTCAAGAACAGTCAGTTCAGTGTTGTCATCATGAAAGAAATGGGCTCAGTTGCTCGGATAAATTACTTGGCTGATGATAAATAAGCTTTCATGTTAAAATAAGATACCTCACTTTAAGAATATGTTGTTTCTTTACTATCTATATATTGTTTTGAAGTTGCCAATCTCCATTTGAAAAGTGTCGGTTATCCATATGCCATTAGTTAGTCAAACAAACATGTTATTCAGTATCCATGAGAAAATAAGTTCTGCTAAACTTGCCATTCATAGCTACAATACTAGGGACATTTTTTTATTCTGATAGCAAGTGTTGGTTGGATGTGCCCATATTTTGTGCAGTGTAGGGAAATAGATAAAGAAGAACTTAACTTAGTTGGCACATGGATGCAGTCCATTATGGTCAATTTGTCGCACCTCACACGCACAGTCGTCATGTCTGATTGGATGCCATCTTTTAGGAGCACATGCCACAATATAAGAGAAGTTAATAACATTGGCTGCTAAAATTTGGATGATTGGAGCCTAACTGACTCAGTTGAATCTATACTTCTTGATATGGATAATCATATACAAGCAATCAATGAATGGCAGGTAAAATCTGGCCCTTATACCGCCCCCAAGGGTTCCCAAAGTGTACGGATTTGGTGACCGCCCCCAAGGGTTGCCATTTGTATGGGTTCGGTGACCGCCCTCAAGGGTCCCTTAGTGGAATCACGGCATCTTGCATTGTGCGAGGGCGTGAGGAGATTACGGTGGCCCTAGTGGCTTCTTGGGGAGCATTGTGCCTCCACACCGCTCCAAACGGAGATTAGCATCCGCAAGGGTGTGAACTTCGGGATACATTGTCGTCTCCGCGTGCCTCGGTTATCTCTTACCCGAGCCCTTTACTTATGCACTTTACTTTGTGATAGCCATATTGTTTCTTGTCATATATCTTGCTATCACCTAAGTAGTTTTTCTTGATTAGCATAAGTTGTTGGTGCACATAGGTGAGCCTAGTTGTTGTAGGTTTTGTGCTTGACAAATTAACTGCTAGGTTTATTCCGCATTTGTTCAAGCCTCAAACGTAATTATTTTAAAGCGCCTATTCACCCCCCCTCTAGGCGACATCCATGATCTTTCAATTGGTATCAGAGCCTCGTCTCTCTTTGTTAGGCTTAACCGCCTAGAGAGTAAAGATGTCGACTAGGGGATTAGGATTCTCTCACACTCTTAGTTTCGATGGCACAAATTTTGATGTTTGGGTAATTCGCATGCTTAATCTCTTTAGGGTCATGGACCCAAATTTAGAGCGAATTGTAGATATGGGTTTTTCTCCTCCAAAGGATCCCCAAAGATTATCTTTAGAGGATGAGAAAAACTCTTATCTCAATGATCAAGCTTCTAATGTGCTTTTCGATGCTTTGAGCAATGTAGTTATATTTCAACTCATGCCTTTCCGGGATGCTCATGAGTTGTGGACAAAGCTTCAAGATAAATATGGCGTGTCCAAGTTTTGTGGGGATGATTGTTCTCCCTCCACCTCCGGCCGTGTTGTGTTCTCAACTTCTTCTACTTCACCTACATGTGGGTTGCCACAAGGTAATGACATGGTGAGTAGTGGTGTTCATTGCAATGATGATAGTGGGCTTAGATTTGATAATCCTTCATCAATTTCTTGTTGCGATGCTTCATTTTTGGACTCTAGCACTTCGAGCACTCCAAATGTTTCACATGCTTGTGTTGATAGTCCTTGCATATCATGTACAAATTGCTTGACTAAATCTCATGATGATATTCTTGCTATGTCTTGTTGCCATGATAAAAATGCATGTATTTCCTTGAGTTGTTGTGCTAACAATGTAGAGGAAACCCAACACTCCATGGAACAAGATGTGGTCTTGAATGGTGCTTCAAGGGATCCCACATCATCATCTATTGCTTTTTGCCTTATGGCCAAGGCTTCAAAGGTATCTCCCACTTTGAAGACCAATATATCTTGTGATAATATTGATGATGGCAAGAGTGATGATGATGTCGATTATGATGATGTTGCCTCCTTAAAAGTTAAGGGGGAAATAATTTTTAAAGCTCTTCTTAAGAATAAAATTGCCCGTTCCAACTTCATGGAAATCATGTCTATTGCTATTGAGGGCAAGAAATATATTGATGAGTTGGAATCTCGTCTTGAGGAGCATGAGGTCACCATTGATAAAATGGAAGGTCATGAGCGTGATTATGCTAATGAGATTGCGGACCTCTCTCAAGCTCTTGAACTTGAACAAACCACCAAGGAATCTCTTGAGGAGACTTTTGCTCTAGAGTTATCTAGAGTGAAGGAATCTCATGATAGAGCTCTTGAGGCGGCCAATGTTTTTGAAACTAAAAATGCTAAGCCTGAAGTTGCTCATGCTAGACTCCTTGAGGATTTTGAGCACCTCGAAAATGGCTCAAGGGTCATCAAGGGTGAGCTCATCAAACTCACCAAGTCTCATGCTCAACTTGAAGCTTCTTATTTAAAAGAGCTTGCCAAGTTGCCTTCTCCTCTTGTTGTTAATGATTATGCTTGTGCTACTAACTGTATTTCTTATGAAGCATCCATTTTAAAGGAGAACGTTGAGCTACGGGCTCAACTTGAGTTGCTATCTAGCAATTATGGGAAATTGGAAGAAAGCCATGAAAAGCTCTCAAGCTCTCATGATGATCTTCTAGTATCCCATAATGTGCTAAAGATAGCTCATGAGGCCATGATTGCTAAGGTAACATCTAGTGAGCCTCATGTGGACACTAGCACTACTTTTAGTCAAAATGCTATATTGCCTTGTGCTAGTCCTCGCGATTCATCCATGCACAACGTTGGTACATCTTGTGATGAATTGCTTTCCTTGCCTTGTTGCTCCAATGATGAAGCTTATACTTCCTCTAGTACTTGTGTTGAGACTAACCATGTAGAGGAAATCAAAGAGCTCAAGGCCCAAGTCACTTCTTTGAAGAAAGACTTGGAAAAGTGTCATGAAGGGAAATCCACACTCAACAATATCTTGAGTGTGCAAAAATCCCCCAATGACAAAGGTGGACTTGGATTCAACTCCAACAAGAAGAAGAAGTCCAAGATGAACAAGAAGAAGGGCCAAGAACACGTCAAGAATTTGGCCAAGATTATTTGCTTCAAGTGCAAAATTGAAGGGCACCATGTTAGATCTTGCCCATTGAAGAAGAAGGCCATTAGTGACAAGCAACAAGGGAAGCGGCTACAAGTGCATTCTCATGCTCAACCTCAAGTTGAAGAGAGGCCTCTTCCCAAGAAGACTCAATCTAATGCTTCTCAAGTTGAGAAATCAAGTGAGAAGAAAGTGAAGAGTAGACGCTGCTACCTATGTTGTGAGAAAGGTCACCTCGCTTTTTCATGCACAAGTGGTAACTTATCCAACCCAATTATTATTGATGATGTCTATTCTCTTGGGAAGGATAAGGTTGGCAATGTGGTTGCCAAGTTTGTTGGTATTCAAAGTGGTTTGAAGCAAAGAACCATTTGGGTAGCCAAGCCTATTGTGACTAACCTCTTAGGACCCAACTTGGTTGGGGACCAACTAGCTCAAACTTAATCAATAGGTGTTGTTGGAGGGCATTGGAGACTTGGCTACTTTATGAAGAATTAAGGGGACTTCATCATTCTAATTGTCTCAAGCCAAGTTATTCGGATTATCAAGTTTCTATCTTATATCCAATGCTCCTCCATACGGCAACTCGTGCTTAAAGTGTTTACATTGATAGTTACTTACCCCTTTGCATGTTTGGTTTTGTTCCTTGCATGTGTTTGTATATGTTGTGCTTCCAACTTGATTATCTTGAGAAATCAAGTATGTGTGTGTTGGTTTGCACTTCATGTACATGTGTGTCGTACGTTGAGCCTTTGTGCATCTTGTTTGTATCTTAGTTGGCTCTTGTGAGAGATTAATGGAATATCCCATTATGGGGGAGTGATGTGCTTTGTGCACCTCACTATCCTATAAATGTGTGTACATGAGTAATACCATCTAGTATTGATATTTCAAGATTATCTAGTACCTATGTGGTATGTCTTCTCATAAGAAATTCAAATTCTAAATAGTCCATTAATTATCTCTTGTTGGATTCTCTTTATTTTGCCTCTTGTTTATCTTTAATTGGTATCACATTATGGGGGAGTAATATTCTATGTGTATATTACTAGCCTAGAAAATGTGTACATTTGAGATATTGTTACCTAGAATTGATATTGTAAATTATCTTGTTCCTAGGTGGCATGTTAGCTGTACAAGTTGCAATTTGCTTGTGTTTGGAGTGAATATGTTGTCGGATATCCTTGCTATCTACCACCGGGAATTATTTCCAAATACTTCTTGTCTTTTGACAATTGATACTCACTTATGTGTGGTAGAAATTATTGATCATCTTCACGTTGGCGTTTGCTTTTTATTTGCCTTATCTCTTGCCAAGTTTGTGTCAACTCCCATTGCCTTCCGTGCCACTTGAGGATCTTGCTGTTTTCTTGATCTTGTCCAGTGTTTTCCTTGATATAGTGAACGTGGTGATCCTACCTTGTGTATTTTGTATTCAAATGAAAATTCTCTATAATGCACAACTCGTGGGGGAGCTATCCTATTTTCTATAAAACACTAAACTTGTGATCCATTTTAAGTGTGTGTTGGTGGACGGCAAGCCGTTTCTTTTTGGCACTTGTGCCATCATGAAACTTTGTAGAGAGCTTGGTTTGTTTGGAACCATCCTCTCTTTTGGGAGTTTGATATCTTTTTGTGGGTTCCAATGGATATCTCATTCCTTGATGTATCTTTTAATGATATCTTCCAAGTGATGATTTCTCCTTTCTGTATTCTTTTCACTTGGTATTTCCTTGTATTTTGGTATCGGTTCTTGAAAGTCTTGAGCATGCATATTAACTTCATGTAGTTTCCTTGGCATGCTTTCTCTCTTTGACCCACTATATAGGGGAAACTCCACCAAGTCTCAAATTGGATGAGATGTGCATGAATTTTATTTCCATATCGATATGCACATATTTATGTGGAGCCTGTCCTATGTATTGTTGGTGTTTCTAACTCTTTGGTCCCAATGAGTTTGGGTACCATTTTTTTTGTGTTGTTCTAGGGAAAATTGGAGATGCATTGGATGCTTGGCTCACTCACAAGGAAGGTGGTGTCACCATGTGCTTATTGGAGTCAAGCTAGGATACTCAATGAACTACTATCTATTACCTTCAATTGGTTTCTTCTGCATCCTTCCAATGATATCTCGGTAACAAGTATCTATTCATGCATTCTTTTCTTGCATTCAACCTTGTGTAGGTTGCATCTTGGCATGATATTCGTTCCATCTTGTGATACCTTGTTTCCTTTCTCAAAGCATCTCAACGATGATCTCATGTTGCTAGTTGTGATGTCTTTGATGTTCGTGTGATCGGAATTCATTTGTATACAATAAGACCATATCTAGCCATGTGCTATGCTTTCAAGCAAATATCTTATTGGTATATTTATGACTTCCTTGTGGATATCTAATTCTTTCCTTTTTGTAACTATTTCGTGTGTACATCCTTCTTTGTGGATCGATGTCATCATGATTTTCATCTACCTAGAATCTTATACACTTGAGAGAAATTACATATCTTGAAGATATCCTTTCTTTCTTGTCCATCTTTTCTTTCTTGTTTTATTTCTTTGGTGGCCCCGTGAAAGCTTTGCCTTGAGTACGAATCTTACCTTGTTGCATCTTGATGCACTCTTGTGTGGTGAATATATTTTGTCTCTTGCTTGTCTTGATGAGGCTTTTACCATCTCGATTGGTATCCCTCCTCTTGACATAGCTTTCACTTTCTTTCTTCACCATGGGTTGTCACAAGCGTTGGTTATTCTTTTTGCATGTTGAGTGTGCTTGTGAACCCCTTTGCTTGGTGTGTGTGGGAAGGACATGTCATGCACCTTGTATCTCCACTATTCAAGACTATGTTGATGCTTAATGCTCATCCGTACATTAGTCTTCTCAAGTGCATTGCCTTGACTCACACACATCATTTTGGTTGAGCCCATTCTTAAGTTGCCTCTTTTACTTGTTGCTCAACCATGTGTTTGTTGCAAGTACTAGGTTTAGTTACCTATATGCTCACTTGCACTTTTTGTAAGTTTCTATTGATTCTGGGGGAGCTATGATCCTATTTTGTGCACTTTGTATCCTAATACAAAAATTCTTGATGTGCACAAATCATGGGGAGCTTCTCTAGTTTCTTTAGAACACTCCTCTGCTTAGAACATAATATCTTTATTCATGTGGCACGTAGGTTCATTGGTCTAGTTGGTTCAATTGGTATCTTTTGATAGCTTGCTTCAATTGGTATCTTTCGATAGCTTGCTTCAATTGGTATCTTTTGATTGCTTGATTGCTTGTTTCTCTCTTTGGTATGTCTTTGTGGCATATCATTCTTTTGCAATCTTGGTGCCTCAATATAGTTGGTCTTCCTCCAAGTATTACCTTTGGATTTGTGTATGGCATTCCACTCTCTTGTTGAGAAATGTACAACTTTTGGAGGAACACCTTTTATATTGGTCTTCTTAGCTTTTCGCCCATTTTGGCAATCGATGCCAATGGGGGAGAAGTTTCAGAGAGTTTTGTGGAGAAGTCTTCAGAGTTTTCTCCTTGCTTTGGTTTTGTTCCTAAGCATTTGCATCTCATTCGCATGCATTATTGGTTGTTGCATTGCATGGTGATGCATAATTCCTTATATAAACTCTCTTGAAAGTGATTGTCATCAATTACCAAAATGGGGGAGATTGAAAGGACATGCGGTGCCCCCATGTGTGGTTTTGGTAATTGATGACATTCTCTATGGACTAATGGTTGCATTGAGTTATATTTGAAGGATTTGTCCATAGGCATTTCTTGAAGTCCATGTGTTGGTTTCAAGGAGTTTATGTGTTGACCAAGGTGCTATTAAGTAATTATCCAAAGTTTGGTCATGTGAGTGTTGAGCTTATTGCAAGCATGTCTTGAAGAAGAAGATTGTGTGATCATTCATGTTTACCTTCAAGGCATCATCTAAACTAAGAGAGTTGGAAAGATTCAAGGTTGATAAAGACTAAGTCAAGAGTGAATCAAGTTGATCAACTCACAAAGCGTAAAAGATGTACCGAGAGGGATCAAGTGATCCCATGGTATGGCAAGCATTGTCCATTGCACTTTGTGTACTAACCCATGATCTATGTGAGAGTTCTATGTGGGGTTAGGTACATGTCCATGGGCTTGCGTCAAGAGGAAGATATCATACAACCCATGTAAAGGATGACATCAAGTAGTGATCGTCATCAAGATTGTCATGTGCAAGTTCAAGTGTAGCATCACGAAGAGATCAAGTGCTTGAAGCTTGCCATCCATTGTGGTGTCAATGGACTTGTGAAGATGTGCCGAAGAGTGGCTCACCCATAGTGGAGTATGGGGGAGCAATCATCTAGTCTCCATCGACCCAACGCAATCAAGAAAGGTGGTCCATCTTGCGGAGGACAAGATCGTCATCATCTAGCTCAAGTGGATCATGTGCAAGGCAAAGGTTTGCCCTTGATAGGTTTTCTATTTTACCGGTCTCATGGTGGTAGTTGGGAGACCGGGTTATAGGATCGATAGCTGTACTATCAAGGGGGGCTCTCAGGTGAGTAGCTTGATCGTATCGTTCGTCGAAAGCTCAAACAATTGCATCCTTGCATCATGTTTCTTGGTTCTTGTTTGGTTATCTTTGTGAGTCTTAGAGCTTATGGTCATCTTGATGAAAAGCTTGAGTTCATCGAAAACGGAGTTTGCATGCGTCTTCTATGATGTTTTCGGTGTTGGAGGTTTTACCGGTCTTTTCCGAGGAAGGGTTCTCACCATTTTCTTTTGGGTATTTTCTCATTTGCTTATTATTGATATTTCTCTCAAGATTGTGTTAGCCCTTGTCGCTAGCTTTCCAACTAACTTGGTTTCGTCGAATTCGGAGTCCGAATGCAGAAGTTATGGTAGTTTTGGTGTTCGAAAAGGTCAGAAGCGGTACTACCGGGTAGGAGCGGAAGTAATTTTTTACTACCGCCCTTGGGAGCGGTACTACCGCTCTTGGGTGCGGTACTACCGCTTGGAGCCGTACTACCGCGGCTACTTCCGCTCGGGACCAAAAACTCGTCCCAAGTCCAGCGGTGGTAGGCACGGATGTAATTTTTTAGTACCGCTCGCAAGCAGTAGTACCGCTACCCTTAGCAGTAGTACCGCTACCCCTAGCGGTAGTACCGTGATGTCGAGCTGTAACATCCCAAAATTCTAAATTTTGGAATGTTATAATAAATCGATAGTTTTGATTGATTGTTTGATTGATTGAGTGAAATTCGAAACTTTTTTGAAAGTTAAATGAGAGGGAATAAAAGGACTTTCCCAAACTTTCATTTTCTTTTCTGATCTTCATGAATTCAAATTATTTTCAAATACAAAACCCTTGAGCGAAGATGATATGACTTCTTCCATTTAATTAAATGAAAGGGTATTTGAAAATATTTGAATTTCATTTGGAAATATTTCGATTCATAAACTTCATGCAACTCAATGATTTTCATGAGAGAAGATAAAATGACTTCTTCAAAATTATATGAAATATGAGTTGGGAGTTTCAAAGAATTAAATTCAAAGTTCTTTTGAATTTATTTTCAATTGGAGTTATTGAGTTGTATTCAAATTATTTTTCTCCAAAAATAAAATATATGGAAAATAGGGTAACATGATTCCCTACATCGAAAATTGAGAGAAATAAATTTGAATTAATTTTGGTATTTTTAAAATGATTTTTACTGGATTTTATTAGAGCGGAAGCACTCTTTGCTTTATTTGAATTTCTGTGGATTTTATTTGATATTAAAAAATATTCACAATGTAGGAAATATTTTTCTGAAAATTTTGATATATAATATGCCTATATTATATATTGTATTTATCTCTTTTGTTTTAATTCTTTGTCTGTTTTTAAAAAAAGAATCCTCCCGCCGACAGGGCCGGCCCAGCTCCAGCCAGGCCAAGGCCCAGCCAGCCAACCAGCATGCGCTAGTCGTCCCGAGCTCCAGTGAGTCCGCCGCCAAGACGCCGCCACGCCGCCGTGACCGACCCGGCCACCCCGCCACCTTGGCCCCTCCTCCACGCCACCGCCCCTCCTATAAATCCTCATTGACCCCTCTCTCTCCTTTTCAGCCGCCGCCTGACCTCTCGCCTTCATGAAGCCGCCACTCCGGCGAGATCCAGCCACCGCCGCCGCTCCACTCCGTCGCCCCCGACCGCTATCGCCACCACCATCGTCACCATCGCGTCGTGCCTCTTCTCCCCGACCCCACGACCACGCCGGAGGACCACCGGAGTCGCCGCCCGCTCAAAGCCGACGTCGCCGCCGCCATCTTCTCCGGCGACGTCGACCTCCACCGCCGCGGTACGCCCCGGAGCTACCCCGGCCGTCCGTTTCCCCTTCTACGGCCTGGATTAGATCTAGGTTAGTTTTTTTCCCCTCCGAACCGGTATCCTCTATTTAGCAAATGTTCGTGGCCTAAGCCTTTGGAGCGAACGCGTTCATAGTTTAGGGTTCAACAGTGAATGTTCATTATTTAGTATTTTCTTTTTTCAGTTTATTTACGACAGGGACCTATCCGTGAATATAATTATTTACAGATTAGCCCCTGGTGTTCAAACGCTCACAAATTTTTACTCGTTTGTCCAAATCCAACGAAACCAACGCCCACTTCTTCGTTATGACCCCCTCTATCTAGATAATCAACTTAAACATGTTTTTGAAAATTTTAAAATTTGTTTTCAAACAGATTTGTATTTGAACTTCGTTTGATCATAACTTGAGTTTCGTAACTCTGATTTTGTTGATTCTTTTTGCAAATCGAAGCTCTTGACCTAAAATTTATGATAAGGCCAAATTCAGATAATTTTGGTACTGTTAGAAATTGTTTTACGTTGCAAGAGTTATTTGCTTGGTTTTGATGTTTTCCGAATCATTTTCTTCGTTCGGTCCGATGTTTTGAGTGATTGCTTATGTGTGGCTACTATTGCTTGCTTACGATAGATTGACCGGAGTGTGACGAGTAGAACTATAAAGAGTTTTGAGTGTGAACCATCTTTGTCAACATTGCAGGCAAGTAACACTTTGATCATATCCCTTTTTCATACCCAGTTTTTATGCATTAGATCAATCCGGAAACATTGCATGATTATGATCAAATTAAATTGTGGGTTTTGGGAAGTAGATGAGGTAGTACCTATTACCTGTTTTATTATCAACCCTTGGGAGTTACTTCTACGTTTGCTTATTATGCCATGCTATGCTAGTAGACGTGGATTGGGTGAGTGTATTCCATGACAGATGTGAGATTGTTAAATTAATGGTTTATTTAAGGTGGCAACTTAAACACACATCTGGGTGGATTGAGGCACCTGGTTTCCATCAGGACTTGCCTGTTTTTCTTCGGACCGCCACCCAGGATCAAAGGGATCATGAGATTATTCATACTAGAAACTTCCGTGTGCAGCCACAAGCCATTATGGGCTCTGGCATAGTTGATTAAGTCGTGCGAACTCTTACAGGGTAGACTAGCAGATGTAGGGGAAAGTAGGTGTACCGGTCTATCCATCGTGAGGTGCTAGCGCTTCTGAAAGACTATGTCTCGGTCATCCGTTTCTCAAACACCATGTAGTGCGAGAAAACAAACGAAGGAGATCGAGTCTTGTGGGGAAAAGTGCGCAAACCTCTGCAGAGTGTATAAACTAATCATGATTAGCCGTGTCCCCGGTTATGGACATCCTGAGTATCTAGTACTTGGATATCATGTGAATCTCATCATGTTACTCTAAATAATATTGTTGGGTTGTTAATGAGTACTTTTAATTGGGATTGAGGATGCTGTCAACCATTCTCAATGTTCAACAACCACCATGATAGTTAAATAAATTTATTCCTTTGCAGTAGGGAAAAATTGGCTTTTGCAAAAGCTGTAACCATAGAGCTTTCCACCAGCCATATATGCATGTAGTATAGCTTATTCTTTCATTACTCTCTATGTGTTACATTGCGGCATATTCCATGTCTTGACCCGTTTCGGGCTGCAACTTTTCATGTTGCAGACTTTTCAGACGACGCGTAAGTGATACGTTAGGGTTACGATTTCTACACTCAACTTTGCCGTTGGTGTTGATGGGAATCCACAACCTCGTTACTTCCGCTATTTGGATTGAGGTAATAGTGTTTACGTTACTTTATACATGTGATTTACCTCTGTTATAAATCCTTGAGTACTGTGTGTGTCAGCATACCGATCCAGGAATGACACTTAAGCATAGAGACTTGATCCATTCGGTTCGGTCGCTACAAGATGGTATCAGAGCTCATGTTGACTGTAGGACGTGACCCTAGAAAATGGCAAGCCCATAGGAAAGATTTTTCTCTACAACTTCATTTTCAAAAAGATCTTTTACCTCTGTTCTCTTCTGAGCTTATTCAAATATTCCCTTTTAGTGAGACCATACCCCTTTTCCCTTTTGACCACTTGAAGATTCGACCGATGAGACCACTCCAAGGAGACAACATATCGGACAACTAAGACCATTTGAAATGAAGAGGATTTTATGTGCGAATGGAAACTACAACTGTTGAAGACTCCGAAGACTAGGAGATTTTGAAGGCTCTGAAGAATTCCCAGATTTTTATGACCTAGGAAGGTTACGCTTATGGAATTTGACGGACTATGGAAGTTATCAATACCCGAGATCAAGGTGTATTGGAGTAAGACCGGAGCATGGAGAGTTAAAAACTCAAAGTTTTTGTCAAGGAAACCCTAAGACAGGAGGTATCAATTATGGAATAAAAGCTCATGGCAGTAACATGGGCATAGACACGGCTGACCATGGTGTTATTGCCCGCTCATGCTATTGTCACCATGCGAAGTTAAGCATGCAGATGCATGGAAAGATTGGATGGTTGAAAGCTGATGGAGCATCTGCCAGCAAAGGATGCAATTTTAATGTAGCTGGTGTATCACCAGGATCTGGAGAATTACATCAGGAGTTTTAAGACGGATTTGCAGGAAGCCGTATTTGACAAGGAAGTATTTCGTGAAGAACTTAGGACCTAAAAGTTGAAAGTAGCCAAGCTGGACACTACTAGGAAAAGGGCTATAGATGGAATTGACACTAATGGCGCACCAGACATGTGGTGCGCCATTAGTATATACTAATGGCGCACCACCTCGATGCGCCATTAGTGTTGAAACTACTAATGGCGCACTCGCCCACGTGCGCCATTAGTACCAATTTTTCTTTTTTTGAACTAGTGCTTTGTCCAAACATACTAATGGCGCATC
Source organism: Aegilops longissima (assembly GCA_021605205.1). Classification (NCBI taxonomy): domain Eukaryota; kingdom Viridiplantae; phylum Streptophyta; class Magnoliopsida; order Poales; family Poaceae; genus Aegilops; species Aegilops longissima. The sequence goes on along the minus strand of CM038681.1, from coordinate 632,923,851 downwards.
CGCTGGTGGTGCGCCATTACTAGTTGTAACTAGTAATGGCGCACCAGCCAGAAGGTGCGCCACTATTTGTAGGTAAGTGCCGCAGCCCGACCGCCCACCATCTCTCTCCTCTCTCTCTCTCGCACGGCACTCTATCCTCTTCTCCCTCACCCCACGCACACACACACGTCTCTCGGCCTCGCCCCGGCCCTGATCCATGCCGCCTCCCAGTGCTCCCTCCTCTTCCTGCGCGGCGCCGACCCTTTCCCTCCTCTCTCTTCGGTCCCCTTCGTGCCTCCTCGCGGCAGTCGCAGCCTAGGAGCCCGAGCTCGGCGGCAACGGATCGGAAGGCAGCGTCGGCGCTGGATCTAGGAGTGGTGGAGCCGCCGCCGTCTCCACTCACCGGGAACCGGCCAGATCCGCCCCACGAGCTTCACAGGTGCCACCCCTCCGCCACCAGCCTCGGTGGCCTCCCCCGCCCCGTATCGGAGCGGATCCAGCCGCCATCTCCCGCAGCAACGGCGGCCTCGCCCTGCTCCACCCCCGCTCCTCCTCCTCCTCTGCGCCTTCGCCTCGCTCCCCATCCCGGCCGCCGCGAGAGGCGGCCTCGACCCGTCTCCCTCAGGTTCTCTCCGCTCTCACACCCTCTGTGTCCGTCCTCTGGATTCCGTTACCCGGGGCCTTGCACGCAGCGACGCACGCCGCGACCGGCGACCGATATCGTACATGTGGCTAGTTCGATAGGACGCGGATCCGTTAGTTGGCTTGAATTCATGGATTATGCCGCTGTTATTCACGGACTGGGACTGGTGTTAAGACAGACTGTCGGTGCACTGGCAGTGGCAGTGATGAAGAGCAAGAGCTCTCCGATGCATGATTTGGAGTGACTCCTACACTAATTCGTAAACCTAGATTCCTGAAATGGCACATGCTCTTCTCTCTGTCGTCATCAAACTTGCTCTATCGGTCAAGACTATGCATCCATTTGCCACTTGCTAGTCACATGTTAATTCAGCTCCATAATTAATTTTACCAAATGAATATCTTCTATGTTTCCCCAAACTCGCTTTATCGATCCACACCGCATATTGATTTGCCACTTTCTTGCCATAGATTAGTTCAGCTCCCGAAAAAATAAGAATAGAAAAAAATCAGCATTGATTTGGTCGTCTATTCATTCTTCATAAACTTCACATGCAATTTCTAGCATATGGTGTTCACCCAAGTAATAATCTGCTATTGTTAACCAGGTATCATCGATGAAAAACATGGGTCGTTTTCGCGTACTCTTCTTCAGGATAAGCCTGAGATCACGTATGCTTCATAATCAGAGCTTTCACTTTCTATTCATGTTCTTCTTACGTGGGAATATTTATTGAAGCATGCCCCGCAATGGTTTTTCCAACAAATTTAGGGAAGAAATGATTCGTGGGTATATGAGCAATTCTGAACTTGAGACTGCTATACAAGACTTTGGGTGGCGCTGTGCTAATGTCTCCAGGATATACAGGTATATGATGTAATACTTTGCTCCCTGTCAATGAGTACACTCTTCTTGAGCATTTTTTGGGATCGTCAATTTGTTTAGCCATGTCATATAGATATTGTTATGATTGGTTAATATCCAACTGTGGTAGGTAGATGATAGAAATAAAATGCATTACTGATCTAAATGGGGTTCGATGAGTTCATAGTTACACTCATTGCAGGTAATATAACTTACTATCAGTTTAATGTGTATGGCTGTAACTTGCGGCGGAGGAGCAGAGGCGGCAGCCAGCAGCAGGCGGCTGCTCCGGCCAGCCCCTTCGACTTCTCCACCATGATGAACTTGCTGAATGTAACCAAGAGCTTATACTGAATTCTCTGAATGAAGCGTTTGATTTCATACTCTGTTTTGTTCTGTTCATTTTCAAATGCGAGTTCTTGGAGGATTTTACATATACTACAGGTATGAATCGGTTGTTAATTTGGTTGGGTTTCACTAAATATATTGTGATGATGGGAGTGACATTAAACAGCTTGAACATCTAATTGTGCATGTACTCCATTGTTATATACTGATCCATATTGTCTTTGCCCCATGTTAACATTCAAATTGTTAATTGCATTCAAAGTGTTAATTGCAGGAGCAGAACACGGAGGAGGAATGTGCTACCTCAAAGCAGTTGATCGGCGCGGGAGGGTGGGTACGTGATGTCGGAGGCTGCCGGGAGAGTGGTGACGAGCTACCAAGAGATGAGTTCAGCTCTCCTCGTTGCGGTGACGAGTAGGCGCTGCTGCTGATCGAGCGTGGACTCGATTGATTTTGATTTGAAATATGAGGGTTGTAATGTAAAATACACTTCAGTTCAAAATTTTCTCCCCTTGCGAGAGGTATTCTTGGACAGAGGAGTAGAAGATTAGTTATAGGATTTTGTTTTATTCTGTGCAATTTTATTTTTATTGGATACTTGTAAAGACATGGTAATATTCTTGCTATAATAAAAATTATGGTTCTATTTCATTTTTTGTTTTTAAATTATTTTTCCTTATAGGTTGTTTTTTGTAAATTTGTATTTTTTTTTGTTTTCCAAATATACTATTAGTGGCGCATTTCAGCCTTTATTGGTGGCGCACCTAGCTTTTTAGTGGTGGCGCACCTCTAAGGTTACTAGTGGCGCACTTGGCTTTATTACTAGTGGGGCACTGAGGGTTAGTAATGGCGCACTATTAGGTGCGCCATTATTATCAGGATAGTAATGGCGCACATTTGGTGCGCCATTACTAAAACTTACTAATGGCGTGCTAGTAATGGCGCACCTAATGTGCGCCATTAGTAGCTAAAATAGGTGCGCCATTAGTAGCCTGTTTTCTAGTAGTGGGAGGAGCAGAACCACGAGAAACCGGAGATTCGTCAGGAGCTGAAGGATAGAAGGACATGGTTCATGACAAGGAGGTTGAAACCCGGAAGTTTGGAACGCAACTCCAGAATATTAAAGGACGTCACGAGAGACTCTACGTCAATAGAGATTATCTGGCAAAAGAACTTGAGAATGACGAGCATGATCGTAAGGAGCCATCGGAGACATGAACACGACTTGAAGAGTTTGATGACTTTGAAGATTTATTGACCATTATAAGCCCAAACCCCTATTATATACCTGCGTTAGATGCGATGATTGTGAGCTGTCATTTGTTTGATGTTTTTTCGATAGCCAAATAAAATATGCCTTTTTAAAACTTTTATTTGTATTGTGTGCATCCCTCTCGATCTCTCTTATCCCACCCCAAACCCATGGACCCAATAGAGGAAGAATGGAGATGAGCTTGTATTGTCTGGACCAATGAGTCAATTGGAGACAAACCAATGGATTCAGAACATGGAGGATCGCATGGAGAATAACCCTATAGCCGGAAAGGATATGACCCAGCATGCCCTTCAGTGCTTTGAAAGAGATGCTGCTACTTGGTGGAGGATGTACCAAACCATCAATGGATGGCAAGGAGTAACCACTTGGAAAGAATTTAAGTGGACTTTGTTAAAGTCTTGGCTAGTGTCCCAGAAATTGAGGCCTTATGGAAAGGATATGAAGAAACCTTGTGCATACAAGCTTTGTGGAGAAATAGGACACAACCATAAAGAAAACAAGGACGAATACCCTCATAATCGGAGAATTACCAAAGGAGTTAGCCGAGGATCTCAGTGAACTTCGATTGGAGATTGTTCCCAAAGGTTTTGTTGCAGCAATGGAAGTTCAGTCTACATTGTTGAGAAAGATCCGTGAAGCTCAAAAGGATGACAAAGAGATGGCTGAGATAAACGATAGGATGAGCAAAGGAAAGGCCAAAGGTTTTCGTAAGGATGAGCACGGCATCTTATGGTTCGAGGACCGTGTATATGTTCTCAATAATGCAAAGATCAGGAAGTTAATACTTCAGGAGGCTCATGACTCACCATACTCGATTCTCCCTGGAAACACCAAGATGTATTTAGATTTGAAGGAGCGTTTCTGGTGGACTGGTATGAAGAAGGATATCACGGAGTATGTAGTCGTAGGTGATGTGTGCCAGAGAGAGCAAAAGCAGAGCATCAGAAGCCAGCAAGATTACTACAGCCTATGCTGATACCCGAATGGAAGTGGGATAGGCTTGGCATGGATTTCATTACCGGATTTCCCAAAACCCGATCAGGATATGATTCTATCTGGGTAGTAGTTGATTCGCTTGACCAAAGTGGCTCACTTTATCCCAGTGAAACCACCTATACAAGTGCAAAGTTGGCCAAGATATATTTGACCAGGATCGTATGTCTGCATGGAGTTCCGAGGACCATCGTATCAGATAGAGGAACGCAGTTTACCTCAAAGTTTTGGAATCAGCTGCACCAGACTTTGGGTACTAGGCTAGAGTTCAGTACAGCCTTTCATCCGCAGACAGATGGATAAATCGAGAGAGTCAATCAGATTCTGGAGGACATGTTCATAGCGTGTGCGCAAGATTATGGATCTAGTAGTGATGATAATCTACCTTACGTGGAGTTCTCATACAACAACAGTTACCCAGCCAGTTTGAAGATGGCCCCTTTTGAAGCTTTGTATGGGAGAAGGAGCCAGACACCGTTGATGTGGGATGAAGTTGGAGACCGTCAGTTGTTTGGACCAAATGTGATCAAGGAGTCAGAAGAGAATTTTAAGTGGATTCGAGATAGAAGGTAGCTCAGTCCAGGCAGAAGAGTTATGCAGAATCAAAAAACGCAAGGAGGTAGTCTATGAAATTGGAGACAGAGCATGTCTTCGTGTGTCCCCTCTGCGAGGAGTTAAACTATTTGGAGTTAAGGGAAAGTTAGCCCCAAGATTTGTAGGACCATACCATGTTTTGGAGCGTATGGGAGAAGTGGCCAACAAGTTAGAGTCACCCGAAGGACTGTCAGGAGTTCATGATGTGTTTCACATTTCCCAGTTGAAGAAGTGCCATGCAGAGATGGCCAAAATTACCCTGTAAGGACGCTTGACCCTGGAAAGGATAATGATGTTCCACGAAGTGAGTATGGACTTCATAAGTATAAGTTTTATCTCGGTATGTGGGATATCCACGAGGATGAAGAGATGAATTACTATTGGATATAAAGGAGGTATGATGTTGGAAATATGGATCAATGGAAATTCCATGATGAGTCTGAGTAATCATGTCCTAGTTTGGTGCCAATAGAAGGAAGGAAGACAGTACAATTGGATGGATTTAAGAATACTAGGAAGTTGGAAATTGGAATAATGATCAGAAGCCCGAGGATAAGTTCAAGGACTACAAGTGATAAGATGGGCCATAACCCACAGGCCCCAGGACCTGCCAAGAAGCAAGCACATTCTTGCCGAAGGAAAAACCCTAGAAGAAGTTACGATTTTATCAACCGACGATTTATAGGAGTAACGCAAAACCTGAGAGTTGTGAAGGAACGATAGATGTTTGTTTGGCTTGCAGAATCAATGGATTTTCCGAACTTGGTTCGTTGACAAGAGAAAATTCTGCAATGCTTGTGAGGATGACCGAGTGTTAGAATGCGAGATTCGCTAAACCAGGTACAAGGTAATGATTTGGGTGCTGGATGGATTGTTGACCACCATGAGATATCGATAGTTGTTGGCGCCAGACCCGTTAGCTAAGAAGACCCAATGTCGGAATAACCTTACCAAGATGAAAGGACAAAAGTATTGAGGAAAAGTTATGCCACTACCGGAAGAACACAGAGAAGGAATTATCCTTAAGATCTGAGAAGACCGACACTGTTAGTAATAAGGATGGAGTATGTGAGTTTTGATGGAACCGTAACCATGCTTCTAAGGGTGGTAGCACCCGAGACCCCGGAGACGATCGATGGATTTTGAGAAGACCCCTATACTAACCTATTTCTTGCTAGCCTCTCCGAATCTCGAGGACGAGATTCATTTTAAGGGTGATAGTTTTGTAACATCCCAAATTTCTAAATTTTGGAATGTTATAATAAATAGATAGTTTTGATTGATTGTTTGATTGATTGAGTGTAATTCGAAACTTTTTGAAAGTTAAATGAGAGGGAATAAAAGGACTTTCCCAAACTTTCATTTTCTTTTCTGATCTTCATGAATTCAAATTATTTTCAAATACTGTAACGCCCTCGATGCGGCTATATCTCCCACGTGTCGAAGCACGACTTAGAGGCATAACCGCATTGAAAGCAATGTCGCAAGTGAGGTAATCTTCACACAACCCATGTAATACATAAGGGAAAGAGATACATAGTTGGCTTACAGTCGCCACTTCACACAATACATAAATAAACATCCATCATACAGATTACACTCAAGGTCCGACTACGGAACCAAAATAAAAGAAGACTACCCCCAAATGCTACACAGATCCCCGATCGTCCCAACTGGGCTCCACTACTAATCATCAGGAAAAGACACATAGTAACAACCACGTTCCTCGTCGAACTCCCACTTGAGCTCGGTTGCGTCATCTGCACTGGCATCGTTGGCACCTGCAACAGTTTTGGTAGAATCTGTGAGTCACGGGGACTCAGCAATCTCACACCCGCGAGATCAAGTCTATTTAAGCTTATAGGAAGGACAGAGTTGTGAGGTGGAGCTTCAGCAAGCGACTAGCATATATGGTGGCTACATTCGCAAAAGAGAGCGAGAAGAGAAGCAAGGCACGGTCGTGAAGCTAGTAGCGATCAAGAAGTGATCCTGAAACTACTTACGTCAAGCATAACTCCAACACCATGTTCACTTCCCGGACTCCACCGAGAAGAGACCATCACGGTTACACATGCGGTTGATGTATTTTAATTAAGGTCAACTTCGGGTTTTCTACAACCGGACATTAAAAAATTCCCATCTGCCTCGTAACCGCGGGCACGGCTTTCGAAAGATAATACCCTGCAGGGGTGTCCCAACTTAGCCCATTATAAGCTCTCACGGTCAACGAAGGATATTCCTTCTACCGGGAAGACCCGATCAGTCTTGGAATCCCGGACTACAAGGCATTTCGACAATGGTAAAACAAGACCAGCAAAGCCGCCCGATTGTGCCGACAAATCCCGATAGGAGCTGCACATATCTCGTTCTCAGGGCACATCCGGATGAACACTACGTACGGCAACCGAAGATACCCCAAGTTTCCTCAGGGTGCCACCGCAAGTGGCTCTAGTTTGGACCAACGCTCAGAGGAGCATTGGCCCGGGGGGGTTAAATAAAGATGACCCTCGGGCTCGCGAAAACCCGGGGGAAAAAGGATTAGGTGGCAAATGGTAAAACCAATGTTGGGCCTTTCTGCAGGAGTCTTATTCAAAGCGAACTGTCAAGGGGTCCCATAAATCACCCAACCGTGTAAGGAACGCGAAATCAAGGAACATAACACCGGTATGACGGAAACTAAGGCGGCAAGAGTGGAACAAAACACCAGGCATAAGGCCGAGTCTTCCACCCTTTACCAAGTATATAGATGCATTAATTAAACAATAGATATTGTGATATCCCAACAAGTAAACATATTCCAGCAAGGAACAACATCTCCATGTTCCAACAAGGAACAAACTTCATCTTCACCTGCAACAAGCAACGCTATAAGAGGGGCTGAGCAAAGCGGTAACATAGCCAATCAACGGTTTGCTAGGAAAGGATGGTTAGGGGCTTGACATGGCAATATGGGAGGCATGATAAGCAAGTGATAGGCATCGTAGCATAGGCATAGCAAAAGAGCGAGCATCTAGCAAGCAAAGATAGAAGTGATTTTGAGGGTATGGTCATCTTGCCTGCAAGGTTCTCAGAGTTGTCGAGAGCTTGATCCTCGCAAGTGTTCTCAACAGGTTCCTCGCTCACGTACTCGTCTCTCGGCTCTACCCAAAGCAAGAACACAAGCAAAGGACCAACAATCAATCACGGGCGATGCACAAACAACATGATATGCGAGATGTGAGATGCAATGCGTATGCGTGCTCCGGAAGGAAAATGATGAACCAGGCATCAACTTGGCAAACCAAGTATGCCGCTGGAAAGGTGAGATGATTTCGGTTGAAATCGATATAAAGATCACCGGAATCGGATGCACGGTTTGCAAATGACAAACAAAACAAGAATGACACAAATCTGTCATTAACAGCATGATGCCACTTAGCAAGCAACAAGAAATTAAGCTACTGCACCCAAACTTACCAACAAAGCATATGGCAGTGATCTACTCAAGATGCTTCACAAAAGATGAACACTGAGCTACGGCTAAATCACACCATAACAGGTCCAAACAAGCATGGCAAAAGTGCAAGATATATCAGCTTCACAGACTTAGTGAAAATACTGAACATGGCAGAATCAGCATCAGGAAGCAATGTTCAGAGCAAGCAAACAACATGCTAAAGGAACTTATAATAGCAAAACAAGGCATGGCATGAATCTTACCAAAGCATAGAACAAAAGTCCCTTACTGACCATGAGCCAAAAGGGATCAGAAAATGTAATAGCACCCATGTCAATATAGCAAGTTTCATAATGATTCAGCAAGCAGGGCATGACATTGACAGAATTATGAAGGCATCTTCGCGAGCTCGATGCACTCACTACAGAGCATTTCATGATAAACTAAGCATACAACCATCAAGAAGACATGGCATAGAAGCTATACATGGCAAGAAAAACATCATAGCATACACGGATCAACTACAACAACCTTGGCAAAATTGAATAACATGTAAACAATCTGCCAGGAAACATTTTATAGCAAACGTAGAGCTCGATTGACTCAAGCTATGGCACTCTATAATTGCAAACAAGGGCATGGATGGATAGAAAATAACCATATGTTCAAAACATCCTTACTGAAGTATCTCAAAATAAGCATGGATCTCGCTGTAGCATCAAGTTTACATGGCATAAAAATATCAGCAGAACAGGGGCTGAAATCAGCAACATCATGAAGCCTAGTTTGCATGCTTGTGCTAGTCACCACAGAAATCACAAAAATACATGACATACACCCCTGTAAAGATGGCATGGCATATTACAAAACACATGTAGGACTCAAGTTCATAGGATGCACACATCAATCATGGCAAAAATGACAAAAGTGCATGTTCTGATAAGAATCTGAAACTAACACCACATAGCCCTCTTCCAACAGCATTTCGGGCATCAAGATGAGCTCAAATGAAAATGATACAATGAGATGAAATGATGTACTCGTCGAGTCGAACAATTCAGTATGCTACACGCCCAAAACGGTGCCACGGGTACAGAATTATGATGCGATGAACATGCAACAAAATTACTGAAAAAAATGACTTAGAGGAAAACCGGGGCTCGGGGAAAGTCAACCTTCCGCGATTTTGGATCTCAGATCCCGCGAGCTCACCGGAGCACGTCGCCGGAGATCGAGAGGGGGAGGGCGCCGGCCGGAGGAGGGCGCCGGAGAGGGAGAGGCCGACCGGACCTGGGCGCACCGGCCCGGGTTCGGAGGAGGAGGGCGCGGGCGGCGACGGAAGGCGGCGGGCGCTGGGCGGCGGCGGAGCGGAGCCGGAGGACGGCTCTGGCGATGGAGGTGGTGGCGGAGGACAGCGGCGGGCTGGCGCTTGTGGCTGGCGCTGGCTCGGGACGGGCGGCCACAGGCTCGGGAGGGCCCCGCACAGACCTCGAGGGCCAGCGGGTCGGCGGCGATCTGGGGACCGCCCGGGACACGGGCGGCTCCGGTTGGTCGGGCGGCGGGCGGACGTGTCCGACCAAATCGGACACGTCCGGTGGCGGGGAGAGGAGCGGGGCTAGGGTTAGGGGTGGAGTTGATCCAGAATTTCGGGGGAGGAGGTGTTTTTATAGGTAGAAGGAGCTAGGAAGCTCCAAATGAGGTGTAGTTTTCGTCCACATGATCGTGATCGAACGGCGGCGGACATGGAAGTGACTTAGATGGGTTACTGGGCTGTTTTGGAGGGTGTTGGGCTGCAACCCAAAAGAAGCCTTCTTGTTATCGGTTAACCGTTGGAGTATCAAACGACCTCCAAATGGCACGAAACTTGACGGTGGTCTACGGTGGTGTACCAAGGCCACTTGACAAACCTCGGTCCATTCCGAGAAAGTTTAGTACCGCTCATAGAAAAATGTAAAAGGGGCGCCGGGGACATAGGAGTGCGGATTGCAAAAGCGGACAACGGGAAAATGCTCGGATGCATGAGGCGAACACGTATGCAAATGAGATGCACATGATGACATGATATGAGATGCATGACATGGACAAAATGCAAAACAAAAGACAAAAACCCAACCACGGAGGGAATATCATATCACAATGCCGAAAATGGCAAGAGTTGGAGTTACAAATCTGGAAAGTTACATCCGGGGTGTTACAACACTCCACCACTACAAGAGGATCTCGTCCGAGATCTAGGACTGAAAGAACTCCGGATATTCAGAGCGGAGGTGATCCTCGCGCCTGTGTGGCTTCTCGGTCGGAATGGTGTGACCACTTCACTTTCAGGAATTTGATTGACTTGTTGCGAGTCTTGCGCTCGGTTTCTTCAAGAATAGCAACGGGGTGCTCATGATAAGAGAGATCTTCTTGGAGGTCAATTTCTTCGAAGTTGATGGTGCGCTCAGGAGTCTTGAAGCACTTGTGAAGCTGTGTCACGTGAAACACATCGTGCACGTTCGCGAAGTTGGACGGAAGCTCAAGTTGATAGGCGAGATCGCCTCTTTTGCCAATGATGTTGAAAGGACCCACGTATCTAGGGGCAAGCTTCCCTTTGATACCGAAGCGACGAGTGCCTTTCATTGGAGAGACGCGGAGGTAGACATGGTCTCCGATTTCAAAAGCCACATCACGGTGCTTGACATCATAATAGCTCTTCTGGCGCGATTGCGCGGCTTTGAGATTCTCACGAATGACTTTGCACATTTCTTCGGCTTCTGTGATCAAGTCGTTGCCAAGAAGTTGGTGTTCACCTATCTCGGACCAATTGAGAGGAGTACGGCACTTTCTGCCATAGAGAATTTCGAATGGGGCCTTGCCCGAACTCGCTTGGAAGCATACCGAAGGAAATGACACAAGCCCTGAGCATGTCTTCGAGGATTTGATTGACTCGCTCGACTTGGCCACTTGTTTGAGGATGGAAAGCTGTGCTGAAACGAATGTTGGTGCCCATGGCCTTCTGAAAAGAATCCCAAAACTTGGAGGTAAAGATGCTGCCACGGTCTGAAGAGATCAATTGTGGAATGCCGTGCAAGGAGACAATCCTGGAGGTGTATAGTTCTGCCAACTGAGCTGCTGTGATAGATTCTTTGATAGGAAGGAAATGAGCCACTTTAGTAAGCTTGTCAATGACAACGAAGATAGCATCATTTCCACGCTTGGACTTAGGAAATCCAGTCACGAAGTCCATCTCGATATGATCAAACTTCCATTCTGGAATAGCAAGAGGTTGGAGGAGACCAGCTGGTCGTTGGTGTTCTGCTTTCACTCTTCTGCAGACATCACACTCATTCACGAATTGAGCAATTTCTCGCTTCATTCGAGTCCACCAATATGACTGCTTGAGGTCATGGTACATCTTCGTACTTCCAGGATGAATGGATAGAAGGGAATTGTGTGCCTCGTTCATAATGACTTTACGTAGATCACCCTTAGGAACCACAATCCGGTCCTCGAAGAAAAGAGTATCTTTGTCATCAATGTGGAAGCACTTGTATTTGGAAATGCCCTTGTCGATACCACGTTTCACCTTTTTCACCATGGTATCCAGGAGTTGAGCCTCACGAATTTGGTCTTCCAAAGTAGGAGAGACTATGAGGTTGGCAAGAAAGCCTTGAGGAACAACTTGAAGATTCAGCTTGCGGAAAGCTTCACAGAGATCCGGTTGGATGGGCTTGAGAATTAAACTGTTGCAGTAAGCCTTCCTGCTCAAAGCATCTGCAATCACATTGGCCTTGCCCGGAGTATATTCAATACTTGGGTTGTACTCTTGAATCATCTTGACCCATCGAGTTTGCCTGAGGTTGAGGTTGGATTGAGTGAAGATATACTTGAGACTCTTGTGATCGGTGAATATGTCCACTTTCCTTCCCAACAAGAGACGTCTCCAAGTTATTAATGCATGGACAACTGCCGCCAACTCAAGGTCGTGAGTGGGGTAGTTCTTTTCGTTGGGCTTCAACTGACGAGAGGAATAGGCCACAACTTTCTTCTCTTGCATTAACACAGCACCGAGACCTTGAAGAGAAGCATCACAGAAAACTTCGAATGGTTTGGATTCATCAGGTGGAGTTAAGACATGAGCTGTGACGAGTTTCTCTTTGAGAGTATTGAAAGCAACGTCACACTCAGGAGACCAGACATACTTCACATGCTTCTGGAGGAGGTTGGAAAGAGGCTTTGCAATCTTAGAGAAGTTCTCAACGAATCTCCGGCAATAGCTTGCAAGTCCAAGAAAACTGCGAAGCTGCTTGACATTCTGAGGAGGTTCCCAATTCACAACTGCAGACACCTTCTCGGGGTTAACAGCGATGCCCTTGGCAGAGATGATGTGACCAAGGTAAAGAACTTCATCAAGCCAAAATTCACATTTGGAAAACTTCGCATAGAATTGATGTTCTCTGAGTTTGTCGAGCACCAATCGCAAATGTTTGGCATGATCCTTCTTATTCTTGGAGAAGACCAAAATATCATCAAGATAGACCAAGACGAATTCATTGGTGTAGGGGTTGAAGATGAAGTTCATCATTCGAGAGAATGTTGGAGGAGCATTGACAAGGCCGAAAGACATGACAGTATATTCATAAGAACCAAAGCTTGTTCTGAATGCTGTCTTGGGAATATCTTGTTCACGAATGCGAATTTGATGATAACCCATACGAAGGTCAAGCTTGGAGAACACTTTAGCACCTTTGAGTTGCTCGAAAAGCTCATTGATGTTGGGAAGTGGATACTTGTTCTTGATAGTCTTCTTGTTCAATGGGACGGTAATCGGCCTTACGGTCGATCCGTGCCATCCTTCTTCTGGACAAAAAGAACTCCACAACCCCAAGGAGATGAACTCGGTCTGATCAAACCCAGACGCTCTTGTTCATCGAGCTGTTTCTTCAATTCCTTCAGCTCATTAGGTCCAAGCTTGTATGGGCGCTTGCAAAGCGGGTTGATGCCGGGCTCAAGATCGATAACGAACTCAAGCGGCGGTGAGGAGGCATACCCGAAGCTCTTCGGAAAGACATCTTGATACTGCATAAGCATTTGGAATCGAGAGATAGCATCCAACTCGCCCTTCTCATTGAGAGAAAACAACCGAATGGTTGCATCACGAGCGGCATAGATGATCACATCGTCGGGAAGAGTGAGTCAATTGAATTTCCGGCAGCACAATCAAGCTGAGCTTTGTCTTTGAGAAAGCCGATCCATCCCGAGAATTAGATCGATGATCCGAGTCACCAAGGACAATTGGTTTAGCCAGAAATCTATAGTCTCCCATCTTGATAGAAACATCCGGGACGCAAATATTAGATGTCATTTGCTTACCCGGGGACAAAATCTTCAACGAAATAGGAATCTTTTCTGTCACAAACTCATGCTTGGCAACAAAAGGTCTCGAAATGAAAGAAAGCGATGCACCATAATCAAATAAAAGTTTTGCAGGAATATCATTAACTGAGAGATTACCCATTATCACATCAGTAGATTCCTCCGCTTGAGCTGCATTCATCATGTTCACCTTTGCATGCTTTGGATTATGCTTGACCAGTGCATTGCTGGAAAATCTCACAGGAGGAGGAGGCGGAAGGCTCCTTTGGTTGAAGCACTTGTTCGCATAGTGACCTTTCTGCTGACATTTGTTGCAAGTCACCTCTGAGAGAGGACAGTGATAAGGAGCATTTGACCTTAGAGCTTGAGAATTAGACTTGTTCTGATAGCTTTGGGTTGGGTGGGTGGGAAGATCCACGACCACCTGAGTTCTTCTGCTGATAAGGCTGACGAAACGGAGGAGGAGGAAGGTAGAACTTCTGCTGCTTAGCTGCCACTTGAGAGGAAGAAGAAGACTGAACTGCATCCCTGATTCTCTTCTTAGAAGCCTCACATCTGAGCTGGGCAGCTTCTTGCTTCAGTGCCATGTTGTAGAATTCATCATACTTTTCTGGCTCAAAAAGCACGAGAGCTAATTGCAGATCTTCTCTGAGGCCACCTCTGAATTGATAGATCATACTCTTTTCATCAGGGACGTCTTGCTTAGCGAAGCGAGCGAGTTTCGAACTGGATATTGCATTGATACAGACATGTTGCCTTGCTTGAGATTGCGGAACTCCTCACGCTTGCTCTCAACAACACTTTGCGGAATGTGGTGAGCTTTGAAGTCTCGGCGGAACTCATCCCTGTAATTACGACCTCCTCTCGAATCTTTGTATTCTTTGGTACCACTCGGCAGCTTGGTCCTTGAGTTGAAACGAAGCAAACTTGACAAAGTCCTCAGGTCTGACATTGCTACATTCAAAATGTTTGCAGATGTCCACAAGCCAATCGTCGGCGTCTGTGGCCTCGACACAGAAGCTGAAAGACTTCAGCTGATTAGCGAGGAACTGATTGAGGGTAGCAAAGTGCGGCTGGTTGTTGCCTTGGCCTTGATTTCCTTGGTTGCCTTGCCCTCGGGTACGCTCTTGCAAGAGTTGCAAAATCATCTGAGCATTTGCGTTGGTGGCTGCCATGATAGCTTGCCATGCCTCCGGAGGCCGAGGTGGAGGTGGAGGGTTCGACTGACTCCCGTCATTGCGTTCCAGATTCAGACGCGTTGGCGGAGCCATCCTGAAGAGGGTGACATCCGTTAGCACTTTGATAGACAGATAGACAAGTTTTTTTTTGACCATGAACAGTAGGAAAGGCTCCTACTGTGTTACTATATTATAATAATAATGTTGTACAATGGGTATTTACATGATGGGGGGGGGGGTGGGGGAGATATAAGTTGCCAACTTTGTGGCAAGGAGCACTAAGAAAAACAAAAGAAACCACTAAAGAGAATGCACAAGGTTCAGCACAAGGAGCCTATGCTCCTCCTTGACTCTATGTTGAAGAAGCCCAAAGTCTCTCTTGAATCTTTCCAGCCAGGAGGTGAGAGAGGGTGTTATTGCTCGGAAATGCTTGTTATTCCTTTCCTTCCAAATACTCCAGGCTGCCACAATGAATTTCTCAAGGAACAGAGGTGTGGGATGAGAGTTTCTGTGATCTTCAACACCTTGTATTCGGCCAAGAAAAGGTTCCCAATGAAGTCCAAGTTTGGCCCAACAGAGTTTACTGAAAGTGCATGTGAAGATCATGTGTTCCACCGTTTCCTCAATGTTCAAACCACATAGGAGGCAGTTGTGGTCATCTCCAATGTTATAGTGCCTCCGTTTCAACATGTTCCGCGTATTGAGCCTGTCATGGAAGAGCAACCAAGCAAAGACTTTCAACTTCATCGTGCATTTTGAATCCCAAATCCATCCAAATATCTGCTGAACATGAACATCTTTGAAGAAGAATTTGTAGTAGTCCGTTGATTTGTAGACGGTTTTAGCCCATGTGTAGTGCCAAATATCCGTGGAAGACGAGGAAGGTTGTAAATGAGCCGTAATAATCTGTAAGTCTCTAACCTCCTCAAGGGCTTGAGGGGTCAAGGGTAGGTGAAACGTTTCTTCCAGTGAGGTTATTCCCAGGAACTTTTTGACCGAAACATCCTCGTCGAGAAAGTGAGAGAAGGCCCTAGGATGGGAATCTTGCAGAATTTGTCCTGACCATAGATCTTTCCAAAACAAAGCCGTAGTGCCACACCCAATATTGATTTGAGAAATCCCACGAAACTTAGGTGTGAGCTTGAGTACGTCCTTCCACCAGAATGAGCCGACTGGGTCCGAGGCATGAGGAATTTTTTGGGTGTAATAAGAGTCCCAAGTGAGATTCACCCAGGGTATATCCAACTTGTTATAGAACTTGTGTAGGAACTTCAGAAGCAAAGCTTTATTCTGTATACGAAGGTTAAGCACTCCCAGCCCTCCCTTCTTTTTAGGTCTGCATACCATGTCCCAAGCCGCCAGAGAGTTACACTTGTCACCTTGTTCAGTCTTTTTAATCCATAGGCAGCGACGCCTAATTTTGTCTAAGAGCTCAATGAGTTTTGGTGGAAAATGTAGCGTGCACATGGCATAGATGAGAAGTGAGGTAACTATGGAGTTGAGAAGGGTCAGCTTGCCAGCATAGGACATAAGGGACAATGTTGACGTCAAGCTTCGTTCAACCTTGCTGACAAGGGGCATAAAGTCCTGGAGTGTAGGTCGAGACGTGCCCAGTGGCAGCCCTAAGTAGGTGAAAGGCATGGAGCCAATTGTGCACTCAAAGATGGCAGCAAGATGGGTAGCTAGATCATCCTCCAAGTTTATGGGAATGAGTGTGGACTTATGGAAATTGATTTTAAGGCCGATGGACTGAGCATATTTGGTGAGGATGTCTGTAATGATCATTGCTTGTCGAGGGCAGGCAGGCATAAGCAAGAGTGTATCATCGGCATATTGGACAATTGGGTAGTCCATTTGACCCGAGGCAGGGAAAGGTAGTTGAATTCTGCCCTCTATATAAGCTTCGTTAATGGCCGATTGAAGGAGGTCGGCAGCCAACACAAAGATTAGCGGAGATAATGGGTCGTCCTGCCTAACCCCACGCTTGCAATGAAACTGTCTTCCGGGAACACCATTTAGGAGCACCGAAGATCGGCTCGAGGAAAAAATAGCCTTTATCCAGGAAAGCCCTTTATTATTAAAGCCCATATGCTTCATGATGTTGATCATGGGATCGTGCTCAATTGTGTCGAACGCCTTAGCAAAGTCCAACTTAAGTAGAACAATCGGTCGCTTGGAGGCTTGGCATTGGTGGATGTATTGAAATGTCCACGCAAGACAATCCTGTATAGATCTCGCACGGATGAATCCATATTGATTACGGTGGATAATTTGCAAAATGACTTTCTGGAGTCGGTTAGCCAAAAGTTTGGTAATGAGCTTAAGACAGCAATTGAGTAAGGTGATTGGCCTGTAATCATTAACTGTGGATGGGGAACCATTCTTCGGGATAAGAGTAATCAGTCCATCATTAATGCTCTGGAGGTTAAGTGTTCCTGCATGGAATTGATCACAGAGCGTGTAGAAATCATTTTTAATGATTGGCCAATAAGCTTTAAGAAAAATCCC
This sequence comes from Aegilops longissima, assembly GCA_021605205.1. Lineage (NCBI taxonomy): Eukaryota > Viridiplantae > Streptophyta > Magnoliopsida > Poales > Poaceae > Aegilops > Aegilops longissima. The sequence goes on along the minus strand of CM038681.1, from coordinate 632,906,677 downwards.
ACTAAAACCATCCGGACCAGGTGCCCTATCGCTTGGCATCTCTTTAACCACCAAGTCAATTTCTTCATGCGTGAAAGGAAGCGAGAGGTGATCCAAGTTAGCATTGTGCCTGATTAAAGACGGTAGATCAAAGTGCATCTGAGTAGGGCTAGAAGTGCCTAGTCTGTCCGAGTATGCATGAAAAAGCAAGGCCTCCTTCCCATTATGATCTTCCACGACTAGTCCCTCCGGAGTTTGCAGGGTAGCAACGTTGTTTTTACGATATCTATCAGTAGCCATCGCTTGGAAGAACTTGGTATTTTCGTCCCCAAACTTAACCCACCGGACAGTACATCTTTCTTTCCAATATCGTTTCTGATATTCCAAGAGCCATAGGAGATGATTTTTAATAATCTTGCGAAAATTGTTCTCAGGAACTGTGAGAGGCCTTAGATTTTCCAGTGCATCCAACTGTTCCAAGGTACTGTTGGTGTTTTCAATAGCCACCGATAATCTTGAGATATTTTTGCTCCAAGTTTTGAGCTCCTGTCGGAGCCATTTGAATTTTCGACAGAGCACAGTAGCAGCATTCTGCACCGCAACAGGTTTATCCCAAACACTTTTAACCACGTCCATAAAGCCCGGGTGCATAAGCCAGAATGACTCAAATCTGAATAACTTGGCACGAGGGATTTTAGTCTCAATGGTGACCATGCATGGTGTGTGATCAGATGTGGGTTTACACAGTGGTTTGACCATGGTATTGGGGTAAATATTTGTCCAGTGCATGGAAGTGAAGAACCAGTCGAGTTGTTCGAGGAGTGGATCGTGTTGCATGTTACTCCAAGTGTATAGCCTACCCTTAATGGGTAATTCCACTAGGTTTAGTTTGTGAATGATGTCGTTGAAGGTGGACATATCATTGACATCTCCCCCTGGCTTGTTTCGATTATCTGGCCCTCTGATGTAATGAAAATCCCCAAGAAATAAGCAATCCTCATTATCCTGGATGTCCCTGTCATATAACCACTGGGTATATATGTCCCGAGCAGGCCCATTACAAGGACCATAGATGTTAAAAAGTGTCCAAGCTTGGGCAGAAATGGTACTAGTGAACTGAATGCCAAGCGCAAAATCTTCGGAGACGATGGCGAGCACGAGAACATGGAGCTGTTCCAAACTGTGAGTAATCCACCCGAAGCCCCACGAGAAGGAATATAGGCAAATTTATCGAAACGCTTAGGGCAACAAGTTTTAATAAACACTAGATCGATAACAGGTTTTTTAGTCTCCTGAAGACAAACGATGGCACACCCACTAACAGTAAATCGCGTTACATGAGCTAACAGCTTTTGTCTGAATTTAACCCACGCACATTCCAACATAGCACATTCCAGCTACGCAAAAGTGGCATAGAAAACCGCTAAATTAAGCTGAAGATGAGGAGGATCCTTCTGACTGGCTATTGTGGATGGTAGCCGCATCTTCAGTAGCAAGCAGGGCAGCTTCAGTGAGCTCCTGAGGCGGGACAGCGCAGCGAGTAATACCAATTTCCTGCATAGTGCGGAGAGAAGTAGGTGGCAGGGCCTGGTCCATGATCGCAGAGCTGGAGGCTGGAGTAGCAGAAGGTGTCACCCTGGGCTTCACTTTGGATACAAGAGGACGTGCATCAGAAATTTGTGGCACTCTGAAGCCATCAAAGTGCGTCGATCGAGTGCTGCGCCTAACCTCAGTAGTCACCACAGGGGCTTTGAGCTTTGAGCGTCGAGTACGGGCTGCCGAGGTTCCCGGCGCATCAGACAAGACTTGAGCGAGGCCTAAATCAGAGGTAATCACCAGGGGGCAGTTAGAGGCCAAAGGGGGCCCCTCCATGGAAGCAGCAGATGGCACCAAGGTAGGAACAGGACCCGAAGAATCAGCATCCAGGGTAAAAGAGTCCAATGAGGGCGGCAGAACCATATCAGTGTTGTCAACAGGGAGAACTCCAGGCTGTTCGGAAGGCAGAGCATGTTCTTCTTGAGGCTTCAGTTCACTGATCTGCACCGAAGATGGTGCAGCCTGCAGAATGCGTGGTGAGAAGCACAAGATGTGAGTGGTCGACTGATTAGTCACCTGAAGGACCGAGCGAGAAGGTGCTAACTGAAACTCCAGAGGAGGCAAGCCATAACCAGAGCTCCAGGGCCCAAAAGCAGCAGTTACAGACAAAATGGACCTGGAAAGATAAGCAGTGAAGACATTCCTCGGGATCCAATCTGAAGTGAGAACAGTCGCCAGTTCCAAACCCTCAACAGTGATACTGATATTCATATTTGCAGCCGAAATTGCCACATCCACATTGATGACATTTTGAGTCTCAAGAGGAGCCACGAGCAAGGTGCTTACTTGACTGATGGAATCTAAAGAAGAGCTATGAGTACTTGCCGAAGATGCAGTTTCATACCAAACCGAGTTCAGACTATCAGACACATTATCTTCAGGTAAAATGCCATCTTGAACACGGAGACCTTGAGCAGCAAGCCAGGACTGAAAGTTAACCAGAGCAACAGGCATTTTCGGGACCGGAGGCTGCGGCCATGGATCCCATTGAGCATCTTGCGGCCCATCATGTTGAGGAGCCATGTGGGGCGCCTGATCCTGACCAATCCCATTCTGTAGCAGCCAATTCTGAAGCTGTTGTTGATAAAGTTGTTCCGCCGTGAGGCCCTCCACAAACATAGGATGAGGAACACCATTTACTGGAGGGGGTTCTTCATCAGTAGTGGGCACCTCGGGGTCATGAGCATTCCAATCAGTTCCACGGAGAATGAACACAGCAGCAGTCCAACAAGCTCGATCACCACCTAACTGACGGATGACAATACTCTTGGGTATGAGGCGCATGTGAATCACTCTAACCTTAATAAGCACCACAGAGCGATCGGTATTAGGACTATTCCAAGAAACTAGTCTGCCATAATCATCTCTTGATCGCTGAAGATAGAAATCATCGATAGTCATCCGAAATCCAATGTACATAAGCCAAAGTTCAGGACCATAGGTGGTGTTGCGCATATTAAGAGCAGCATTGTGACGCACAAAAGAAATCACTAGATCCTCATCATCAAGCTGGAAAGTGGTGTTTACTGCAGTGTCGCGGATGAAAGAATTGGCAAAAGCAAACATACCCACTCCCAACGGATGGTCAGAGGTCTCAGTGGTGTGCAGTCCAGCCTCGTGCAGCATGCCTTCAATCGTGTTGCGCAGATCTTCCTGAAGATGCAGAGGCACAAACCTGCTGGCTTCGGCAATGGAGAGGAAGTTGTTGTTGAGGGGCGGGATGGGATTGACTGCCATGTCCGCCCTAATCTTGCGGTCTGCAGGTCCTGGCTCAATGGACCAGCCCGGCGGAAGGAAAGGAAGGGGGTTAACAGGATAGTTGGCCATGGTGGAGGACAGGGCGGGGGTGCCGACGGCGGCAGTGGATTGCAGGGGCGGTGGTGGTGGTGCTAGATCAGAGCGCTCAGTGTCATTGGGAAGCGGGCGGCAACGGGGGAAGGCGGGCATCAAAGGTGGGCGGGGTTTTGGTCTCCACTGCCAGCGAAGGGCCCAGCGACGCCGCCAAAGAAGATTGCGCCAGTGTTCAGTAGTGCCGCATGCAGTACATCGAACGGTGGAGAGGGTTGGCTCTTGGAAGCCGTGAGCGGGCAAGGTTGCTGCACGACGGGTGATTGATTGATTGCCCAGAGAGAGTTGATTTGACTGGAAAATCCGAATCCGAACCCATAATAGCCTTTCCAATTAGAGAAGCCCGAAGCCTGGACGGACAGTTAATTCCAATGTGCCCCGGAGCCGAACAGTGCAAACAAATAATCCAGGCGTGACAGCTGAATTTGTCGTGCCCCCATTGTAAACATTTTGCACAAAGAACACCCCAAGCAAGAACCAAATCAATTACTTCCCTGGGATTATATCCTGCCCGCGTTAAATCCGCGATATGTGCCTTGGAAAGCAAAGGAGGCCAGGAAGTAAATGGAGGCGCGTATTTGAAGGCCGACACAAGGAAACTTTGAGGTAATTTCGGGTAAACAATATTACAAGGAAACTGGAAAGAGCCAATCCGGAGTAATGGCACCGAAGAATTTTCGGGGCATTGAATGTCAGTGTCTGCGGATTCCGAAATTACCATGGTACGAACGTCGTGTGCCAGAGCTTGCTGTGCTTCGTAAGAACATGAAGCTTCATGCCTATTCTTATCAGCAAAATCCATAGAAGCCATAGGCACAAGACCAAATTTGCGCAACTCATTGGAGGATGAAGGATCATATCCTGAAGGTTGTGAAAAAACAGTAGGAGCAGTGCGCACGGCTACGGGGCTTCGATGAGCAATAGATTCTAATCTTTCATCCGCATGCCAACAATAATCCAAATGCTTAAACCCATTGAAACGACCATTGAACAGATGAAAGTGACAGATGAAGTCCGGCCAGATACGACCCTTGAGTCCATATACGAAATGACCAACTTTGTTTCCGGCCACAGAGAATCGAAAGGACCTCTCAAAGATCTTAGAGACCTTAAACCCAAGATGATGACCACCAATGCAGCATTGTAGAGCCACACCCACAGATTCCTCATTGAGGGGGAAAGAGGCTGAAGAAAAGGAGACTACCAAGAAAAACTCCTTGGTCTTGCGAGAAGGAGAGAAGTGCACCGTCTCCCCAAACCGACGACGTACCTGATCGGCCACTGCAAGGCCAGGGCTGAAATCCCAGTGAAGGATCCCTTCCATAGCGTGGATCACCGGCTAGATCCATGGGGGAAGGTGGAGCAGGTGGAAGGAGAGGAGAGGAGGAGAGGAGCCATTCGGAGGCCGGTTCCCCTTCTGTCGAGTGCCATACAGATAGACAAGTTGAATCAACGGATAGAAATTGCAACATATAGTCTTCACAATAAACATTCGAACAAGGATGAACGAATGAATTCCAAAAGCTAACATCACACGTCCATTAAGGTGAGAAGCCACTTGATTAAGGGTTGATGAAAAAAAAACAAGGTACGACTGGAACAAATAAGTGGTAAGGATTACCCAATCACAAACCAAATATCTGCGGGAAGAAATGCTAGGAGCTACTTGAATCCCACCTATAAACTTCCGAAACTTTCTAGTTATGCAATCTGGTGTTGGGGATACAGGGGACACAAAATATATCATCCAAACTAACAATACCTAGATCCAGCTGTATCCATCCGTCAACACATAACCAAGAAACCTTCGGAAATCGTGTACCTCGACCTTCGAAAAAGCATCCGTTATATGAGTCATGGCAATACTCCCGAGCTCGCCCCAGTACTGGGTTATCGGGGTTATCTCACCAACAACTGTACAAAAGAGATTTTCGATGTCGGCAAAGCTCAGGTATTCCAGAACTGCAACGATAAAATTGTGACGACAACACCTCGGAGCTCAACTCCCCGGGACACTGCCACAACCCCTAAATGTCAGGAGGCACCAAGAACAATGTTCTCGTCACAAAACCATCGGAACGATTCCAAGATACCCGCGTGATCCTATTTTAGTGAAATTTGAGGAGAGGAGAGTCAAAACTTCTCGTCGGGAGACCTCACCAGAGCGGCGAAGGGACTGGGAGTAAAAGAATCCTACTCTCGATATATATAATCCTAAGACTCAAAACATTTTTGTTCTAGACTCAACAACGCCAAACAAACAATCAAGTAGGGGCTCCTAAGTCAGGGATGGCTCGATACCAACTTATAGCGCCTCGATGCGGCTATATCTCCCACGTGTCGGGAAACGACTTAGAGGCATAACCGCATTGAAAGCAATGTCGCAAGTGAGGTAATCTTCACACAACCCATGTAATACATAAGGAAAGAGATACATAGTTGGCTTACAATCGCCACTTCACACAATACATAAATAAACATCCATCATACAGATTACACTCAAGGTCCGACTACGGAACCAAAATAAAAGAAGACTACCCCAAATGCTACAGATCCCGATCGTCCCAACTGGCTCCACTACTGATCATCAGGAAAAGACACATAGTAATGACCACGTTCCTCGTCGAACTCCCACTTGAGCTCGGTTGCGTCATCTGCACTGGCATCGTCGGCACCTGCAACTGTTTTGGTAGAATCTGTGAGTCACGGGGACTCAGCAATCTCACACCCGCGAGATCAAGTCTATTTAAGCTTATAGGAAGGACAGAGTTGTGAGGTGGAGCTGCAGCAAGTGACTAGCATATATGGTGGCTACATTCGCAAAAGAGAGCGAGAAGAGAAGCAAGGCACGGTCGTGAAGCTAGTAGTGATCAAGAAGTGATCCTGAAACTACTTACGTCAAGCATAACTCCAACACCGTGTTCACTTCCCGGACTCCAGCGAGAAGAGACCATCACGGTTACACACGCGGTTGATGTATTTTAATTCAGGTCAACATCGGGTTTTCTACAACCGGACATTAACAAATTCCCATCTGCCTCATAACCGCGGGCACGTCTTTCGAAAGATAATACCCTGCAGGGGTGTCCCAACTTAGCCCATTATAAGCTCTCACGGTCAACGAAGGATATTCCTTCTACCGGGAAGACCCGATCAGATCTCGAATCTGGACTACAAGACATTTCGACAATGGTAAAACAAGACCAGCAAAGCCGCCCGACAGCCGACAAATCCCGATAGGAGCTGCACATATCTCGTTCTCAGGGCACATCCGGATGAACACTACGTACGGCAACCGAAGATACCCCAAGTTGCCTCAGGGTGGCACCACAAGTGGCTCTAGTTTGGACCAACGCTCAGAGGAGCATTGGCCGGGGGGTTAAATAAAGATGACCCTCGGGCTCGCGAAAACCCGGGGGGAAAAGGCTTAGGTGGCAAATGGTAAAACCAATGTTGGGCCTTGCTGCAGGAGTCTTATTCAAAGCGAACTGTCAAGGGGTCCCATAAATCACCCAACCGTGTAAGGAACGCGAAATCAAGGAACATAACACCGGTATGACGGAAACTAAGGCAGCAAGAGTGGAACAAAACACCAGGCATAAGGCCGAGTCTTCCACCCTTTAACAAGTATATAGATGCATTAATTAAACAATAGATATTGTGATATCCCAACAACTAAACATGTTCCAGCAAGGAACAACATCTCCATGTTCCAACAAGGAACAAACTTCATCTTCACCTGCAACTAGCAACGCTATAAGAGGGGCTGAGCAAAGCGGTAACATAGCCAATCAACGGTTTGCTAGGAAAGGATGGTTAGGGGCTTGACATGGCAATATGGGAGGCATGATAAGCAAGTGATAGGCATCGTAGCATAGGCATAGCAAAAGAGCGAGCATCTAGCAAGCAAAGATAGAAGTGATTTCGAGGGTATGGTCATCTTGCCTGCAAGGTTCTCAGAGTTGTCGAGAGCTTGATCCTCGTAAGCGTTCTCAACAGGTTCCTCGTTCACGTACTCGTCTCCCGACTCTACCCAAAGAAAGAACAAAAGCAAAGGACCAACAATCAATCACGGGCGATGCACAAACAACATGATATGCGAGATGTGAGATGCAATGCGTATGCGTGCTCCGGGAGGAAAATGATGAACCAGGCATCAACTTGGCAAACCAAGTATGCCGCTGGAAAGGTGAGATGATTTCGGTTGAAATCGATATAAAGATCACCGGAATCGGATGCACGGTTTGCAAATGATAAGCAAAACAAGAATGACACAAATCTGCCATTAACAGCATGATGCCACATAGCAAGCAACAAGAAATTAAGCTACTGCACCCAAACGTACCAACAAAGCATATGGAAGTGATCTACTCAAGATTCTTCACAAAAGATGAACATTGAGCTACGGCTAAATCACACCATAACAGGTCCAAACAAGCATGGCAAAAGTGCAAGATATATCAGCTTCACAGACTTGGTGAAAATACTGAACATGACAGAATCAGCATCAGGAAGCAATGTTCAGAGCAAGCAAACAACATGCTACAGGAACTTATAATAGCCATGAATCTTCCCAAAGCATAGAACAAAAGTTCCTTACTGACCATGAGCCAAAAGGGATCACAAAATGTAATAGCACCCATGTCAATATAGCAAGTTTCGTTAACAGATTCAGCAAACAGGGCATGACATTGACAGAATTATGAAGGCATCTTCGCGAGCTCGATGCACTCACTACAGAGCATTTCATGATAAACTAAGCATACAACCATCAAGAGACATGGCATAGAAGCTATAAATGGCAAGAAAAACATCATAGCATCCACGGATCAACTACAACAACCTTGGCAAAATTGAATAACATGTAAACAATCTGCCAGGAAACATTTTATAGCAAACGTAGAGCTCGATTGAATCAAGCTATGGCACTCCATAATTGCAAACAAGGGCATGGATGGATAGAAAATAACCATATGTTTAAAACATCCTTACTGAAGTATATCAAAATAAGCATGGATCTCTCTGTAGCATCAAGTTTACATGGCATAAAAATATCGTGAGCAGGGCTGAAATCAGCAACATCATGAAGCCTAGTTTGCATGCTTGTGCTAGTCACCACAGAAATCACAAAAATACATGGCATACACCCATGTAAAGATGGCATGGCATATTACAAAACACATGTAGGACTCAAGTTCATAGGATGCAGACATCAATCATGGCAAAAATGACAAAAGTGCATGTTCTGATAAGAATCTGAAACTAACACCACATAGCCCTCTTCCAACAGCATTTCGGGCATCAAGATGAGCTCAAATGAAAATGATGCAATGAGGTGAAATGATGTACTCGTCGAGTCGAACAATTCAGTATGCTACACGCCCAAAACGGAGCCACGGGTACAGAGTTATGATGCGATGAACATGCAATAAAATTACTGAAAAAAATGACTTAGAGGAAAACGGGGCTCGGGAAAGTCAACCTTCATGATTTTGGATCTCAGATCCGCGAGCTCACCAGAGCTCGTCGCCGGAGATCGAGAGGGGGAGGGCGCCGGTCGGAGGAGGGCGCCGGAGAGGGAGAGGCCGACCGGACCTGGGCGCGTCGGCCCGGGTCTGGAGGAGGAGGCTTGGGCGACGGAACGGGCGGGGCCGCGCTGGGCGGCGGCGGAGCCAGCCGGAGGACGGCTCCGCGATGGAGGGTGGCGGAGGAGGGCGGCGGCGGCCGGGCGCGTGGCGCTGGCTCGGGACAGGCGGCCACGGGCTCGGGAGGGCCCCCGCACGGGCCTCGCGGGCCCGCTGGGGTCGGTGGCGATCTGGGGACTGGCCCGGGACACGTGGCGGCTCCCGGTTGGTCCGGAGCGGCGGGCGGACGTGTCCGGCCCAAATCGGACACGTCCGGCGGCGGGGAGAGGAGCGGGGCTAGGGTTAGGGGTGGAGTTGATCCGGAATTTCGGGGGAGGAGGTGTTTTTATAGGTAGAAGGAGCTAGGAAGCTCCAAATGAGGTGTAGTTTTCTCCCACACGATCGTGATCGAACGGCGGCGGACATGGAAGTGACTTAGATGGGTTACTGGGCTGTTTTGGAGGGGTGTTGGGCTGCAACCCAAAAGAAGCCTTTGCGGTTATGCGGTTAACCGTTGGAGTATCAAACGACCTCCAAATGGCACGAAACTTGACAGGTGGTCTACCGGTGGTGTACCAAGGCCACTTGACAAACCTCGGTCCATTCCGAGAAAGTTTAGTACCCGCTCACGGAAAAATGTAAAAGGGGACGCCGGGGGACATAGGAGTGCCGGATTGCAAAACGGACAACGGGGAAAATGCTCGGATGCATGAGACGAGCACGTATGCAAATGAGATGCACATGATGACATGATATGAGATGCATGCCATGGACAAAATGGAAAACAAAAGACAAAAACCCAACCACGGAGGGAATATCATATCACAATGCCGAAAATGGCAAGAGTTGGAGTTACAAATCTGGAAAGTTACATCCGGGGTGTTACAAATACAAAACCCTTGAGCGAAGATGATATGACTTCTTCCATTTAATTAAATGAAAGGGTATTTGAAAATATTTGAATTTCATTTGGAAATATTTCGATTCATAAACTTCATGCAACTCAGTGATTTTCATGAGAGAAGATAAAATGACTTCTTCAAAATTATATGAAATATGAGTTGGGAGTTTCAAAGAATTAAACTCAAAGTTCTTTTGAATTTATTTTCAATTTGGAGTTATTGAGTTGTATTCAAATTATTTTCTCCAAAAATAAAATATATGGAAAATAGGGTAACATGATTCCCTACATCAGAAAATTGGAGAGAAATAAATTTCAATTAATTTTGGTATTTTAAAATGATTTTCTTGGATTTTATTAGAGCGGAAGCACTCTTTGCTTTATTTGAATTTCTGTGGATTTTATTTGATATTAAAAAATGTTCACAATGTAGGAAATCTTTTTCTGAAAATTTTGATATATAATATGCCTATATTATATATTGTATTTATCTCTTTGTTTTAATTCTTTCTGCTTAAAAAAAGAATCCTCCCGCCGATTGGGCGGCCCAGCTCAGCCAGCCAAGGCCCAGCCAGCCCAGCCATGTGAAAGCCAGTCCCGAGCTCAGCTGAGTCCGCCACAAGACGCCGCTGCGCCTTGCCCGTGACCGACCCAGCCACCCCGCCGCCTTGGCCCCTCCTCCACGCCACCGTCGCCCCACCTCCTATAAATCCCTCGGCCCGTCCCCTCTCTCTCCTTTTAACACGCCACAGACCTCTCGCCCGCCCTTTCATGAAGCCGTCACTCCAGAGAGATCCAGCCACCGCCGCCGCTCCACTCCGTCGCCCCCGACTGCTACCGCCACCACCATCGTCACCATCGCGTCACGCCTCTTCTCCCCGACCCCACGGCCACGCCGGAGGACCACCGGAGTCGCCGCTCGCTCAAAGCCGACGTCGCCGCCGCCGTCTTCTCCGGCGACGTCGACCTCCACCGCCGCGGTACGCCCCGGAGCTACCCCGGCCGTCCGTTTCCCCTTCTACGGCCTGGATTAGATCTAGGTTAGTTTTTTTCCCCTCCGAACCGGTATCCTCTATTTAGTAAATATTCGTGGCCTAAGCCTCGGGAGCGAACACGTTCATAGTTTAGGGTTCAACAGTGAATGTTCATTATTTAGTATTTTCTTTTTTCAGTTTATTTACGACAGGGACCTATCCGTGAATATAATTATTTACAGATTAGCCCCTGGTGTTCAAACTTTTTACTCGTTTGTCCAAATCCAACGAAACCAACGCCCACTTCTTCATTATGACCCCCTCTATCCAGATAATCAACTTAAACATGTTTTTGAAAATTTTAAAATTTGTTTTCAAACAGATTTGTATTTGAACTTCGTTTGATCATAACTTGAGTTTCGTAACTCCGATTTTGTTGATTCTTTTTGCAAATCGAAGCTCTTGACCTAAAATTTCTGATAAGGCCAAATTCACATAATTTTGGTACTGTTAAAAATTGTTTTACGTTGCAAGAGTTATTTGCTTGGTTTTGATGTTTTCCGAATCGTTTTCTTCGTTCGGTCCGATGTTTTGAGTGATTGCTTATGTGTGGCTACTATTGCTTGCTTACGATAGATTGACCGGAGTGTGACGAGTAGAACTATCAAGAGTTTTGAGTGCGAACCATCTTCGTCAACATTGCAGGCAAGTAACACTTTGATCATATCCCTTTTTCATACCCAGTTTTTATGCATTAGATCAATCCTGAAACATTGCATGATTAGGATCAAATTAAATTGTGGGTTTTGGGAAGTAGATGAGGTAGTACCTATTACCTGTTTTATTATCAACCCTTTGGAGTTACTTCTACGTTTTCTTATTATGCCATGCTATGCTAGTAGACGTGGATTGGGTGAGTGTATTCCATGAGAGATGTGAGATTGTTAAATTAATGGTTTATTTAAGGTGGCAACTTAAACACACATCTGGGTGGATTGAGGCACCTGGTTTCCATCAGGACTTGCCTGTTTTTCTTCGGACCGCCACCCAGGCTCAAAGGGATCATGAGATCATTCATACTAGAAACTTCCGTGTGCAGCCACAAGCCATTATGGGCTCTGGCATAGTTGATTAAGTCGTGCGAACTCTTACAGGGTAGACTAGCACATGTAGGGGAAAGTAGGTGTACCGGTCTATCCATCGTGAGGTGCTAGCGCTTCTGAAAGACTATTTCTCGGTCATCCGTTTCTCAAACACCATGTAGTGCGAGAAAACAAACGGAGGAGATCGAGTCTTGTGGGGAAAAGTGCGCAAACCTCTGCAGAATGTATAAACTAATCATGATTAGCCGTGTCCTCGGTTATGGACATCCTGAGTATCTAGTACTTGGATATCATGGGAATCTCATCATGTTACTCTAAATAATATTGTTGGGTTGTTAATGAGTACTTTTAATTGGGATTGAGGATGCTGTCAACCATTCTCAATGTTCAACAACCACCATGATAGTTAAATAAATTTATTCCTTTGCAGTAGTGAAAAATTGGCTTTTTGCAAAAACTGTAACCATAGAGCTTTCCACCAGCCATATATGCATGTAGTATAGCTTATTCTTTCATTACTCTCTATGTGTTACATTGCCAGCATATTCCATGTGCTGACCCATTTTCGGGCTGCAACTTTTCATGTTGCAGACTTTTCAGACGACGAGTAAGTGATACGTTGGGGTTACGATTTCTACACTCAACTTTGCCGTTGGTGTTGATGGGAATCCACAACCTTGTTACTTCCGCTATTTGGATTGAGGTAATAGTGTTTATGTTACTTTATACATGTGATTTACCTCTGTTATAAATCCTCGAGTACTGTGTGTGTCAGCATACCGATCCAGGGATGACACTTAAGCACAGAGACTTGATCCATTAAGGTCGGGTCACTACACGAGCGGTACTACCGCTCGGTGCGGGCTGTGAGCATAACGGTTGGATTTTTCCCCACCTATAAAAGGGGGTCTTCTTCCCCATTGAACCTCATCCTTTGAGCTCGTGTTCTTCCCCCATTGTTGACCTTCTTCGAGCTTGCTAACTCTCAATCCCTCCAATGATTCTTGCTAGTTCTTGAGGGAAAAGAGAGAGGAGATCTAGATACCCGTTTCCACCAATCACTTTCTCCTCTAAGTTAGGGGAACCCCTTGGATCTAGATCTTGGAGTTCTTCGTGTTCTTCTTTCGTTCTTCCTCTCATTTTCGTCCCTAGCATTAGTTGCTTTGGTGGGATTGGGAGAGAAGGACTTGGGCACTCCGTGTGCCCTTGCCATTGCATTTGGTGCATTGGTTTGAGTTCTCCACGATGATACGTGGAAGTGAAGTTTGAGAAGCTTATTACTCTTGGGTGTTTGGGCACCCTAGAGCTTGTTCCTCTTGGGTGCCTTGGCACCCTAGACGGTTGGTGGTGTTCGGAGCTCAATCATTGTGGTGTAAAGCACCGGCAAGCGTCGGGGTCTTCAATTAGGTTGTGGAGATCGCCGCGAGCAATTTGGCGGGTACTGGTGACCGCCCCCAAGGGTTGCCAAAGTGTACGGGTTCGGTGACCGCCCCCAAGGGTTGCCATTTGTACGGGTTCGGTGACCGCCCTCAAGGGTCCCTTAGTGGAATCACGGCATCTTGCATTGTGCGAGGGAGTGAGGAGATTACGGTGGCCCTAGTGGCTTCTTGGGTAGCATTGTGCCTCCACACCGCTCCAAACGGAGATTAGCATCCGCAAGGGTGTGAACTTCGGGATACATTGTCGTCTCCGCGTGCCTCGGTTATATCTTACCCGAGCCCTTTACTTATGCACTTTACTTTGTGATAGCCATATTGTTTCTTGTCATATATCTTGCTATCACCTAAGTAGTTTTTCTTGATTAGCATAAGTTGTTGGTGCACATAGGTGAGCCTAGTTGTTGTAGGTTTTGTGCTTGACAAATCAACTACTAGGTTTATTCCGCATTTGTTCAAGCCTCAACCGTAATTATTTTAAAGCGCCTATTCACCCCCCCCCTCTAGGCGACATCCACGATCTTTCACATGCTACTTTAATATCTTCCTGTAAGTGCCACAAAAATTATGCAGGTGGTCATAGCATGTTGCCGTTGGATTAAAAAAAGATATATTTTAGAGTATGGTCTTTGTATGTTTATTGTATTCATTTCTAATGGCTTCTGGTGGCTTAATATGCCCAAGGTTGTTATAGAACATGTAGATACCACTGCTTTATTTTGATGGTTAAACATGCTATTTTAATATCTTCGTATAAGTGCCACAAAAATGGTGGAGGTGATCATAACATGTTGCCATTGGGTTAAAAAATAATATATTTTAGAGTGTGGTCTTTATATGCTTATTGTACTCATTTCTAATGGTTTCTAGTGACTTAATATGCCCAGGGTTGTTATAGAACATATAGATACCACTGTTCTATTTTGATGGTCAAATATACTACTCCCTCCGACCCATATTAACTGATGCACACTTGGTACAACTTTGTACTAGAGTGGTACTAAGTGTGGGTCAATTAATATAGATCGGAGGGAGTACTTTAATATCTTCCTATAGCTGCCACAAATATTATGCAGGTGATGGTACCATGTTATCATTGGAATAAAGAAGAATCTATCTGAGAGTGGTCCAAAAATATTATGCAGGTCATCACTGCAGTAGTACCCTACTGTCGAACTCTCCATTCGTGCATCTTATATATAGATGCTTATTTATTTAAACATCTTCTGGATTATTTGACTACCAGATAGTTGAATTTCCACTTTGATGCATGAATTTAGAGTATATCAGAAAGAAGGTAAAGATGTGTATGCAAATCATTTTAAGTTGTTAAATAGTCTGGTTCTTCTAGCTGTAAAATTTTGTTCCTTTTACAAGGTTATTGTTGCACGCTTATTTGTTTAAGTGGTGGGCCTGATTATGATTTTGTTTCTTTTCGTTTGTAATTCAGGTTCATGTATATTGTAGGTGGAGCACAATATGAAACATCAACGTCCTTCCCAAGCACTCGCCCCTCACGAGGTACGATCTTGCACATTATTTTTTTACCACTGGTATATTGCCAAGTGATATCATTCTTTGTGTATTTTAGAACCAAAATAAGGTCTCTTTTGTCGCCAATTTTTTTGTTGGAATGGAAGTCATCTTAAGAACAAAAAATGTGATGATCAAATTCAGTATATTAATACGCGTTAATTTTATAACAGGGATAATAAACTCCAAGGCAAGCAGCAGTGCCACCACCAGCCTCATGGCCTCTGCCGGTAGCGAAGGTACAAACGGTGGAACCAAACAGGGGTGTTTCCTCGAGCCAAATACTGGAGGCACCGAACCTCCGGAAATTCACATTCCTTGAGATCCGGACAGCTACCAAGAACTTCGGACAGATAGTCTCATAGGGGTGGCGGCTTTGGTGTGTGTACAAAGCATGGGTTGATGAGAAGACGATGAACCCGACAAAGAGTGGTGTTGTTCTTTGGCATGGCTGTTGCTATCATGCAAGGAAATGAGGAATGTCGTAAAATCTGGCCCTTATACTGATTAAGTAACTCTTGAATTTTGAAATTCTAACAGCGTCATCACCTCTAAATGTTGCTGCAACTATGCTTACAGAAATTTCTGATTGTCCAGTTGCAATCAGATAATTTTTTGCCTCCAAGATGTGCACTTTCACATTGTTTAATACATATGGAAGCATGAGGACTGGGAACATTTTTTTGCCTCCAAGATGTGCACTTTCACATCGTTTAATACATATGGCAGCATGAGGACTCGGATGAGAGAAATATGGCGAATGGATAGCTCTGACCATTCCAAACCTGCATTACAAAGGGCCATGGACACAAAAGGTATAACCATGACGGTACACTAGATATCTAATTCTTCCAGAAAAGCATCAATGTGCATTTCATGTTTTGACATCAGATTATTAGTGTATTCAGAAAATCAAGAACCCAAACTACCAAGGGAAAATGGAAGGCGCCTTTGATCTACAACCCTGGTAACCTGACCTTACCCAATGTTGTACATTCAAACTTATTTATTGTCCACTTGTCTTCTCTTATAAGAAGCTATGTGTTTTGATCACTTCCTATATATGTTTGTGGGATCTGCAACCTTTTGTTATGCTTCGTGAAGTATGACACGAGCGCTTTGATCCTTGGCTGCTAATATGTACTGCCACTACCTGTTATACATAATGTGTTGTGTGCATCATGGTTTACTACTTGAAAATGCTTGCTTGGTAGCGTCATTCTGTTGATTAACTACAGATTTATGCTCTTCCTTTTTGTATTCAATCAAGCAATCAAGGAATGTATATAATTTATTGGTTCTTGACAGTGAGATATTTGAACCTCTATGTTTCTGTGCACTAGAATGGGATTTCTCATGGTTTCCTATGTAAATCTGCGATATTGTAGCTTTTACTGGTCCATCACAATGGAGAACCCATGTTTTAACAAAAAAAGTTCAAGCAATTCTAATTTTTACCTTCTACAAGCTAATGTAGTTATTGTCAAGAACAGTCAGTTCAGTGTTATCATCATGAAAGAAATGGGCTCAGTTGCTCGGATAAATTACTTGGCTGATGATAAATAAGCTTTCATGTCAAAATAAGATACCTCACTTTAAGAATATGTTGTTTCTTTACTATCTATATATTGTTTTGAAGTTTCTAATCTCCATTTGAAAAGTGTCGGTTATCCATATGCCATTAGTTAGTCAAACAAATATGTTATTCAGTATCCATGAGAAAATAAGTTCTGCTAAACTTGCCATTCATAGCTACAATACTAGGGACATTTTTTTATTCTGATAGCAAGTGTTGGGTGGATGTGCCCATATATTGTGCAGTGTAGGGAAATAGATAAAGAAGAACTTAACTTAGTTGGCACATGGATGCAGTCCCTTATGGTCAATTTGTCGCACCTCACACGCACAGTCCTCATGTTCGATTGGATGCCATCTTTTAGGAGCACATGACACAATATAAGAAAAGTTAATAACATTGGCTGCTAAAATTTGGATGATTGGAGCCTAACTGACTCAGTTGAATCTATACTTCTTGATATGGATAATCATATACATATAGAGGATCAACATTTGTCTGGGTGCTATAGAAAAATGGTCCCAAGAAACTGGCGATGATCTGAAGATGTGATAAAAGTTACAGATTCAGAAAATTAGTTTGATATTTTGAAATATATTTTTCGATGGAAGGAGCAAGGTTTTTGAGTCACCGACTAACCGTCGAGTCTTCGCAGCGTGGCTGGCTCGCACAGACGACTTGACTCAGCACTAGTAGAAAACAGGGCATTTGTCCCGGTTCGTAAGGGCCTTTAGTCCCGGTTCTTGAACCGGGACTAATATGTCGTTACTAATGCCCTTGACCTTTAGTCCTGGTTCTTACACGAACCGGGACAGATGGGCCTCCACGTGGCCGGTGCGGCAAGCCCAGGCAGGAGGCCCTTTGGTCCCGGTTGGTGGCACCAACCGGGACCAATAGGCATCCACGTGTCAGCATTTCAGGTGCTGGGGTTTAGTTTTTTTTGAAAGGGGGGGGGGGGGTTAGGGGGTTTTGGGGGGGTTAATTTAGGTGTTTCGTATATTGTGTTAGCTAGCTAATTAATACAGAGAAGTGTCCTCTCTTATCTCCGTGCTTCGTCGACGCTACGTACTATATATGTACAGGGAGGACCAGACACGCTAGCTAGTAAGCAAATGAAGGAAACAGAAGATCGTCATGAATATATGCATATTGAGAGAAGTGATATCGACCACCTCTCCTTTCTCTGAGAGATTGGTCAAACAACAAGTTCTTGTATATCTATCCGATGCTACTGGCTACATATATACAATATAAGTATCTCTTACAATATAATCTCCTAATTCCAAATGAACGCAGGATCCACATGGTATTCTCCGTGTTTGGCGATCACGTGGTCAAGAAAGAATGCCGCCAATTCCTCTTGAATTCTCGCATACGATCTGGTGGTAGGAGTTCATCCGCATCCAAATATCTAATTTGAAGAAGGGGTCAAATATATATATATATATATATATATATATATATATATATATATATATATATATATATATATATATATATATATATATATATATATATATATATATGAGTAAATGAAACTGAACACAAATGATGGTAATAAAATAAAATTGTGAATATTATTATTTATGCACTTCATATTGTTTGTCGGAGTAGCCCCGCTCACAGGTTGTGTGGCGGATGGACTCGCAAATGTAGTATCCACAGTAATCATTCCCTTGTTCCTGCCGCAACCACTTTACAAGAAATAGAGGTCAATAAAACTGATAATTAGCAAGCATGCTAAATGGTATTGATGAAACTAGCGCTTGAATCACTATAGGAGATGCGTGGAACATGCTACTATAGTACTTACTTTCGGGTGTCTAAATTGCAGCTTCTTCGGCAGTCCCGGAGTTTTTGAGGTGAATTTATTCCAAACCCTGCCAGACAAAGAAAAAAATTACTTCATATCAGGAAATGAACAAATTGAAGTTGCCGATATGGTGCGATAATGATCGATTTAACGTACTTCTCTAGAATTGCAGTCATGTCCGCATACTTCTTGGGATCTTTTCGTCTCGAGTCTAAGACGTTTACTAGTCCCTGCTCAATCTTAATCTCTAGGAGAATATAGTGGAACCTGCGCACGAATGCATAACTCATCAATTACATTCTATAACCTCGACTAATAAGGGAAACCGGATATGCACATGACAGTAACACTCACTCGAATTCGTAAGGGAAGAGTATTATAGCTTTGTTTTGATTCAATACAAACGATTGTAGCAGCTTGGCCTCGGTATCTTTGGCCTGAAATTTAACCATATAAGCATCTATGAGATTTGTGTTAATGAATCCAATATCACCGATTTGTCTTTTCTTCAATTCGGCGATCTTCAATCTGCATAATATAGTGAGAATAATTAAAAATACATACAATGAAAGAGCTGACCTATATATAGAGACTTAATGACAGAAGTAGTACTACTTACATGCAGTAGTAAGTGATCATTAATTTATCGAGGGCCTTTAGATTGAAAAACACGAAGAACTCCTCAAATGGAACATTCAACAGTTCAATTCCAACGAGGTCATGCTCCTCTTTAACTTTGAGCGTCAAAATATTCCTCCCCTCAGACTCTCTGCAGGTTTTCATATACCAATCATGGAATCTTCGCATCACCGTTGTTAGAGATTTTTCATCTTTGACGAGAGGCTTCCCGTACACGTATTTGTGTTTGTCCACCTCCAAGAAATCAAAATATGCATCGTCGGGCACGTAATCTCCAAGATCGTTATAACCGGGCACCATCCCGCCCGGATGATTCGCGACAACGCTAGACACCTGGAGCGGGGGCAACGATTGGTTCGCTTATTCGCCGAACTGGGCAACTTTTTTCCCAGCTCGTCGTTCTGCTAACCTTTGACCACTGACAGTACTTCCCGACCGCCCCGCTTCAATAAATGACTTTGTAAGAATGCGCTCATAGTTGTCTTTCACCGGAGACTTTGATGTTTTCATCAGGGCAGCCAGAGTACGCTTTGCTTTTACCGGATCTATCTTCTCCTCTGGAGGTGGATTTTTCTTTGCTTTGACCACTTCAAAGAAGTTGGTCACTTCGGCTTGCACGATCCTCGCGTTTTCCTCCTGGCTCCTCTCGTATGGTAACTTCTCTGGAGTCTTCAGAGAAGTACCGTATTTGTATTGCCTGCCTCTGGCTTTACTGCTAGACACCGGAGCAGACAGAGCGGCTGCAGCTGTCTTTCCTTTCTTACGAGGCGGAGGAGAAGGACGATGCGCCGGAGCAGCCGGAGCGGCGGCGGGTCTCTTCCGCCCTTGTTGACGAGGCGGAGAAGGAGGAGGCTGGGTGCTCAGGCGCGCCGGCGCAGGCGGCGGAGAAGGAGGCGGAGTGCCACCACGCGCCGGAGAAGGAGGCTGAGTGCCCTGATCACTCGCCGGAGGAGGCGGAGTGCCCTGACTCGCCGGAGGAGGAGGAGGAGGCGGAGGCGTCCAGTTCAGAAGGTTGATGAGCTCCTTCCGCCATAGGCATGGAGTCTTCAGAGAAGAACCCAGCCGAATCTCCCCTTCACCCGTAGGGTGGTCAAGCTCAAGGTCCTCAAATCCGTCCGTTATTTGATCCACCATCACCCTAGCATATCCCCGCGCCATCGACCGGCCGTGGTAGGTTATGCCAGGTCCAGTAGGTAAAACAGAGCCAATAGCCGCCTTCACTTTCAATGTCATCCATCGTGGCATCAACCGGGACTAATGACCCCCTTTAGTCCCGGTTGGTGCCACCAACCTGGACCAAAGGTCTCTTTTCAGCAGCCCAAAGGGCGGGAAGCAGAGGCCTTTGGTCCCGATTGGTGGCACCAACCGGGACTAAAGGGTGGGCATTGGTACCGTTGGTGCCACGAACCGTACCAATGCACCCCTTTAGTCGGTTGGTGCCACCATCCGGGACCAAAAGGCCTGTCTTTGCCAGCGTCGCGGCCAAAGTTTAGTCCCAACTCGCTAGTTGAGAGGGGCGCGTAGTGGTTTATAAGCCCCACTGCCGCACCCCTCTCGAGCTCCTCTCCACTACAGGCTTACGGGCCTACTTGCTACTACTTTGCCTGATGGGCCTTCTGGGCCTACTGCGGGCCTGAATCCTGGTCCATGGATGGTTTTCTAGTCGTATTCAGGCCATGGTGGCCCAGTTGGTGGCATATTTTTTTATTTTTTCCAGTTTTTTTGTTTTATTTTTGCTATTATTTATTTTGTTTTGTTTCTACTTACAAAAAAAATACTTATTTATTTTATTTTATTTTGTTTGTAGTTACTTACTAATTTTATTTTATGATAATTATTTTTGCTATTAAAGTTTCTAACAAAAAGTTCTTTATGAAAATTCTTTTTGCTTTTAATGATTTTGAACAGAAAATACTTTTATAATTTTAGTTGCATCAATTTTATATAATTTTAGTTTCAATAATACTAGAGGTTGCTTATAATGTTTTGAGCAGAAAATACTTTGATAATTTTAGTTTCATAAATTCTATTTATGTTATTAAATTTTATTTTTAATTTTATTTTGTTTCTAGTTATCTATTTTATTAAATTTTATATTATTTTGTTTCAAATTACTTATTTATTTTATTTTATTTTGTTTCCCACTTCATTTGTTATTTTTCATGTATTTACTGATTATTTTGAGCTATAAGACCATGAAATTGAAAAGCATTTGAAATGAAATCTGGAAAGGTTCGAAGTTGGCATGGTATCATCATTTCACCCACATAGCATCTGCAAGAAAGTGCAGAGGCTTACGGCAATAACTGGATGCACTTCGTGTACAAAACAGACAATCTCCTCCGAAGTATCACGGTTTCATACAGAAACTCGTCTATTACAAAGGGATTTCATTTTTTTAACTTATTTGAACTCCATAGTTTTTCTGTGTTCAAAATGCACCATTCAAAGCCACATCATCAATTTACAACCCTTTCTGACTTCATTTGTTATTTTTCATGCATTTACTGATTATTTTGAGTTGTAAGACCATGAAATTGAAAAGCATTTGAAATGAACTCTGAAAAGGTTCCAAGTTGGCATGGTATCATCATTTCACCCACATAGCATGTGCAAGAAAGTACAGAGTCTTACGGCAAAAACTGGATGCACTTCGTGTACAAAAACAGACAATCTCCTTCGAAGTATCAGGGTTTCCTACGGAAACGCGTCTCTTACAAAGGGATTTCATTTTCTTGAACTTATTTGAACTCGATAGTTTTTCTATGCTCAAAATGCACCATTCAAAGCCTCATCATCAATTTACAACCCTTTCTGACTTCATTTGTCATTTTTCATGCATTTACTGATTATTTTGAGCTATAAGACCATGAAATTGAAAAGCATTTGAAATGAACTCTGACAAGGTTCCAAGTTGGCATGGTATCATCATTTCACCCACATAGCATGTGTAAGAAAGTACAGAGGCTTACGGCAAAAACTGGATGCACTTCGTGTACAAAACAGACAATCTCCTTCGAAGTAACACGGTATCATACGGAAACTCGTCCGTTACAAAGGGATTTCATTTGTTCTGAAATTACTTTAACTCCATAGTTTTTCTGTGTTCAAAGTGCACCATTCAAAGCCACATCATCAATTTACAACCCTTTCCGAGTTCATTTTTTATTTTTCATGCATTTACTGATTATTTTGAGATGTAAGACCATGAAATTCAAAGACATTTGAAATAAACTCTGAAAAGGTTCCAAGTTGGCATGATATCATCATTTCACCCACATAGCATGTGCAAGAAAGTACAGAGGCTTACGGCAAAATCTGGATGCACTTTGTGTACAAAACAGACAATCTCCTTCGAAGTAACAGGGTTTCATACGGAACTCGTCTGTTACAAAGGGATTTCATTTTATTGAAATTACTTGAACTCTATAGTTTTTCTGTGTTCAAAATGCACCATTCAAATCCACATCATGAATTTACAACCCTTTCCGACTTCATTTGTTATATTTCATGCATTTACTAATTATTTTGAGCTGTAAGACCATGAAATTGAAAAGCATTTGAAATGAACTCTGAAAATGTTCTAAGTTGGCATGGTATCATCATTTCACCCACATAGCAGGTGCAAGAAAGTACAGAGGCTTACGGCAAAAACTGGATGCACTTCGTGTGCAAAATAGACAATCTCCTTCGAAGTATCAGGGTTTCATACGGAAACTCGTCTGTTACAAAGGGATTTCATTTTTTTGAAATTACTTGAACTCCATAGTTTTTTTGTGTTCAAAATGCACCATTCAAAGCCAAATCATCAATTTACAACCCTTTCCGACTTCTTTTGTTATTTTTCATGCATTTACTGATTATTTTGAGCTATAAGACCATGAAATTTAAAAGCATTTGAAATGAACTCTGAAAAGGTTCCAAGTTGGCATGGTATCATCATTTCACCCACATAGCATGTGCAAGAAAGTACAGAGGCTTACGGCAAAAACTGGATGCACTTCGTGTACAAAATAGACAATCTCCTTCGAAGTATCAGGGTTTCATACGGAAACTCGTCTGTTACAAAGGGATTTCACCCACATAGCATGTGCAAAATATAGCTCTCTGGAGCATCTAATTAAACCATACATTGAAATTATGAAAAACATTTATATGCAAAATCAAATGCGATCATAATCGCAACCAAGGTAACAACTGATCCAACTGCATAATGATACCAAGCCTGGGTATGAATGGCATATTTTCTAATCTTTCTAATCTTCAACCTCATTGCATCCATCTTGAGCTTGTGATCATCGACGACATCCGCAACATGCAACTCCAATATCATCTTCTCCTCCTCAATTTTTCTTATTTTTTCCTTCAAGTAATTATTTTCTTCTTCAACTAAATTTAACCTCTCGACAATAGGGTCAGCTGGATTTTCCGGTTCAACCAGCTCCTAGATAAATAAAATCTATGTCACGTTGGTCGGCATAATTGTCATAAACAATAAATGAACCAAATAGTTATCAAAAGATAATATATACCACATCTGAATCATAGACAGGACGAGGGCCGACGAGGGCGGATACCAAAACCATAGCACTGTATAATAATAAGAAATAATAAAAATAAGAAAATTAGACAAGTATCTATCTGAAGTAAGAATTTTTTTCTTTCAGAAAGAAGATAAGAACAAGAGGCTCACCACGGTGGTGCCAGCGACGAGATCGGCGCGGGCGATCGACGGTGGTGAAGACGGGGACAGGACGTGACAGACCATGAAACCTAGACAAATCTCGGGGAAAATGGAGCTCGGACGTCGAGTTTCGAGAGGAGAACGATTAACTAGCGTGGCTCGGGCATTTCATCGAATACCTCATGTGCATAGGAGGTGAGCTGGAGCACCCAAATGCCCTCCCCTCACCAGCTAAAAAAAACAGAGTGCTCTGCCGCAGCGATGGGTATATATAGGCAACCTATTTGTCCCGGTTCGTGGCACGAACCGGGACTAAATCCCACCCTTATGTACCAGTTCGTGGCACGAACCGGTACCAATGGCTGTCGGCCAGGAGCGTGGACTATTGGTACCGGTTCTTGCGTAGAACCGGGACAAATGGATCCAGACGAACCAGGACCAATGGCCACGAGGCCCCGGCCGGCCTCCTGGGCTCATGAACCGGGTCTAATGCCCCCATTGGTCCCGGTTCATGAAGAACCGGGACTAATGGACTGGCCAGGCCCGAACCAAAGCCCTGTTTACTACTAGTGCAGGAAGCGAGTCGCGTGACTCGCTGGCTCGTCCGCGACTTGACGCGATTAGTTGGCGGCTGGTAGCCGCCAGTCGCGTGGCTTGCTCTAGATGGGCGCACCTGCCAGAGATATTTTAGGGGAGGACAAGGGGGGGGGGGATAAATAGAGGGCCACGCGGGAACTACAGAGGAAGAGAGGGAAATGGAGGGAAACCGTGCTGGTCTCCTGACCTAGGACTCCAGATCGGCGGCCGCCGGCAACGTGCCCCTCCACATCCGCCGGTGACGCGCGCCCCCAAGAGCCTCCTCCGCCGGTGACCTGCCCCCACTAGCCTCCTTCGCCTCCGCCTCCATCTTCTTCTGTGCCTGCGCTAGCAAACCATGCAGGTATGGCTCGTCGCCCCCTCTGCCTCTCTTTGCTCTGCTTCTTCTGTTGTGTGCTCTGCTTTTGCTGCTGCGTGCTCTGCTGCTGCTGCTGTGGGGACTGGGAAGTAGAAGGACTGAAGGAAAGATAGCGTGGGGTGGGCTCTATATGTGCTCTGCTGTAGATCTATGTGCTCTGCTGCTCTATGTACTGATGTTCTCTGCTGCTCTATGTACTGATGTAGTGATGTGCTCTGTTGCTCTAATTAGTAATTACTCCCTCCATTCCTTTATATAAGGTGTATTTGTTTTTTGATAAAATTCCACAATGTAAAGTGCATTTCTTATAATTCCTCGTAATTCCATCATTACCCCTTCAAAAAAAGGAGAGTATCTCTCCCCTTGTTGCATGCATCTTCTCTTGTAATGAGAAAAAAGGAAAGTATTTCTCTCCTGATTGTGTTTATCTCCTACTTTCCTTGTCTAATGATTTAGTTGCCACTAATCAATGATTTTACCAAGGTTAATTTCGTCCTAACATGTGTATAATTACGTGCCTTGATCACCGTGCCGGAAATAATACACCTTACATAAAGGAATGGAGGGAGTAGTAATTACTACTTGTGCTGCTCTGTTTTTTCTGCAGGAACCTTGGCTGCAGCTAGAGGATGACTGACCAAATTGTCAATAGTGCAGCCGGCGGCAATGGGGCTGAGCCTGAGCAGTATGATCCATCCAAGGATCCTAAGCGGAAGGCAGAGTCGGGAGACCCTAGGTGGAAGTATGGGTATTGGCATGACATGAACAGGAGGACACTTGTTGGAACTTGGGCTGGAATGTGGCTTCATTTTGGACATATGGAGTTGGAGGCTCTTGGGGCTTGTGTGCCTCATTTTGGACATAGGATTTGGGGCTGGTGTGGACCGTGTGGCTTCTTTTTGGACATATGGAGTTGGGGGCTTGGGGGTTGGGCTGGTGTGCCTTATCCCTTATTTTGGACATAGGATTTGGGGTCGATTCGGGGCTGGTTGTTAAGAGTTAAGAACTTGGTAGTTCGTAGTTAAATGTAATGAACTAATGCTTAATTTCTGTTGTAATACTTGTTGCTGTGATCTGTCATGGTATTTATATGTAGAACTGCTGCTGTTTTCCTTATCTGAATCAGGTGATTAGGTGCAAAGAAGAAAGGATCATCAAGGAAAACAAACTACGACAGATGGACACACAAGAAGTAAGTTCTCTTTATTTCAACTCAAATGTGCAAGTTCCTATTACATATATACTGCAAGGTGCAAACAACTTGATGCTCATGCTTGCTATTACATTTATACTGCAAGGTGCACCTGCAATCAACAAAGTCGAGCTTGCACAAGGTCAGAAAGGGATTTCCACTGCCAACTATAAAGATTACAAGGTAATATCTCTCCTAATTCTACCCCTAAATCCTATTCTAAGCCATGGCGACTTGAGGCGACTAATCAAGCCAAGTCACAGACTCAAGCCAGCAAGCCACTAGCCACAGCCTCGGTGACTTGGCTTGACTCGGCGACTCAAAAATAGAGGGCATGAGCATATGCTCCTATGTGCCAACGTGAATTTCCATTTATATTATTGCTTCTAATGAATGGTATGTAAAATTTAGAAAATCAACCTACACTATTGCTTTACAAGAAACAATATGGTGAACACCCAGGAACACCCAGTTTATTACATAGTTTATGTTTTTGATTTATCCTGATTGTAGTTTCAGCCATAGGTCATGCACGACACTATTTGTAATAAAAGGTCATGGCTCTCTATGGTGTTTATTGCTATAATGTTTACTGTCAGTGGTACCTTTAGATTGTTGACTATATTTTCATTGATTAACAAAGGAAAATTAAATGCAACAAATGTTTAGAAAATGTTTTTCAGAGTAGGATTTTTTTAGTAGCGTAGGCTTTGCTTATCAAATTGCAATAATTTATGGTGCTTTTTTATAATATATGTTTCTGAAATCTAATCTCTTTGTGCTGAATTAGTTTTTGTGGTTACAAGTTATTCTTTTTGCATGTCTTCACTGAAGGGGGCTTACGAGTTTACCTTAAGCATCTTATCTGAAACAAGGGTCAACATTAACTATTGTGTTAAGAACCCAGCAGAGGTTTGCCTATCATTGTATCAAAGAGTTTACGATTTCCATTTGCTCAACAAAGTTTTGAGACATTCCATCATAATTATCTAATTGTAATGCTTTTATGATGCAGGAATACCATCTTTTCATGTGGCTTTCTTGCATCCCATTTGCCCAGTTACTCCTGACAGAGAGAGGCGGTGTTTACGGTTTAATCCTTTTGCATTTGTTTATGGATGGATGCTCGATGCGCTCGGTTCATACCATTGCTCATACTTATCTTCTCTTGTTGATCTCCCGAAATCATGCACAAAGCTATTTTAGTATGGGCTAGGCAATCTTCCTTTGTAAAAAAGTATATATGTACGTTGCCTTTCGTGTGAGTGAAATATCCATCACTATTGTACTGGACCATATGCTCTTGTACTAAATTTGATGTTTTCTACTAAACCATATTTAACTTTGTAATGAATTTTGGTTCTTTGTACTAGACTAATGCTTTCCTGAGAAACAACAGTCGCTGGGTCATTGCCTTAGACAGTCACCATGAGCCAAGGCGCTTCCTACCTGGTTACTGTTAATAAGTGTTGGCTTTCTCATGTGTTTTTTAGAAACCCTAATGTTGGATCAGTGGTCTCCGCTTTCCTTTTGTGTTACAGATACAATGTTTGGTTGCTCAATGGCTAATAAAATTGTTAAACATAATGTTGGACTGCTTTGAGTTGTTTACATGGTTGACTTGAGTTGTTTTAATTACGATGAAAATGCTTTGAGTTGTTTACAGGGTTGACTTGAGTTGTTTTAATTCTGATGAAAATGCCCATTGAATTATTACATCATGATGTTGTTCTTGCATTTTTTATCTGATAGCTTTATTATCAGGTTGGATACGACCACACCCCTGCGGGGTGCGGGGTGCGGCAAGCCGCACTTTCCATCTAGTGACTAATATTTTTGTGACCGAGAACTCTCAAAGGAAGACCTACTTTTTCGAAGACATTGAGATTTTTCTTTTCATTTTCTATTGTTAACGCACTCCTACCCTTTTCATACATAGAGTTAACTTATAAACCACTTGTTCTAAATATATGGAAGGTTCTAATATTTCCACTCAGGTATTTGCGAGTACTGAAATGGAAGGAGCGGCATCCCTGCCTTGTGTGTCGTCCATCCTGTTGCTGAATTTCATTTGTCGTGTAGATCGTGTCTAATTTGACCAGGGATGTGGTATATTTTGCCAAGAATTGCATTCCTTGTTGCCCCCCACCCCCCGACTGGTATAAGCGGGGACGGCACGGGGTTTGAGGGCAGTGGAGCGTCCGAAACATAGGAAGAAAGAAGAATTATCTTCCCCTTCCATTATCGACAATGAGGAGTGACTCCATCTCAGTTTCTTATACATCAAGGAGAGGGGATCTAGGCTGCCTGGTCATCTTGCGTCACATATTGAATCTAGAGTTTTGCGTTTTCTTGCTTCCTTGAAGGTTTTCCCTCCTCCTATGATGCCCCTGTTTGATTTTTTTCCGATGAAGCACACTATATCTCTACTATTCTCACGGGGTTTTCGTTTCACCCATGTATATCGGCGTTCTTGGCATGGTGGGGTTTTTTGGTTCATGTATCATTGTTCTTAGTGACAAAGCATTGTTATTTCCTTCAAGAAAAAAGAACTATGGTAAATGCAGGAGCGTGTTACCATGTAAGGAATGAAGTTTTCCAATGTCTTCTTAGTGAAAGGGTTCCATTTGTGTTGGTTCAGTTTTGGGGCTAACATTTTAAAGGGTTTTAGTTGTGAAACATTATGCTTTAGGGTTAAGATAAGTAGGATCTGGATCTCTTGATTAGAACATCCCTAAAGCAAAATAGTGGTGACTAACCGTGATTGTCTTGATCCATTAGCGGGGTAGCCCTTGGTCCATCTTAGCGTCTCCAATAGTTAGGAGATGGCTGGAGAAGAAGGGCAGCAGATGGGTGACACAGCAGCTGGTCGATGTAGGCGTCAGAGGTCTTGTCGGCCTTTGCTGGAGGTGGTGGCGGTGGTAGACGGTCTTCTAACCCTTCAGCGCCCTTTTATGGATCGGTAGTTAGAGGTTGTGGGAGTTTTCCCTGTACCGCGCGTGTCTTTGAGATACATGACCCCCTCTTAATATACGTGAGACACTGATAGGCCAAGGACCAAAACCAGTCGTTGGGTTTGGTGCTCCCGATCAAAGCACAGACATGGGAGTTGTTAGCTCCCCTTTTCTCTCTCAGTTTGTTATAACTGCAGATTAATCCCAACACCACCCTTAATCATAAGGTTAACAAACATCATAACCCCACTATCAATTGAAATAATATGGCAAAGTGTTACAATGACCTATGATATATCACTGAACCTCATCATTCTATCTCGAAATGGAAAACATAATACTTCATGGGAGTTGGTTTATAAGATGGTCCTAATTTCCAGGATCAAAAAGCTTTCCTAACCCATGTCGGCAACATAATCATAAGTACGGGTGGTGAGCTTTTGATAAATGGATCCGTAAAACACACAAACAATTTTATATGCTTATCATCATTAGCTTCATCCTGGATTCTATCTTTCACAACATGAAACATATTGTCAATGGTTTTGGCAACACCATTTGACTTGTTGTTACTCACGTAGAAAACTGAGTGTTCATTATGCGGTAGCTGGTTTACAAATGCTGTCTACCACCTTAATCTTGGGAATAAAACTTCTCTGACATACAACCTGCCCAGTAGCCTCTTATCATGCCACATAATAAATTGCATCATTACTGATGTCATCAAAATCATATTGGAGCTTTTCCACGATATAGCTCCAGATGCAAGCGTGAGGATGTAACATGACGTGGAAACTTAATATTCACACACCTTGCAAAAACAATGTCTGAATAGCCTACGATATCAAGGTTACCAGACCTCTTATTAGTTAACATGTAAACTTTATCGCCTTGCATGTATTGCAAGACTTTTGCGGCGGCCTTTTTCGGGTGGTCTGTGTCTAGACTTACATACTTGTATATTCCCCAGTTATCCCAATCACAAATAGGGCATGCTCAGACTTGAATGCACATATTTCTTATGACAGCCGAAGCACAAGGAACTAACATTATCTGATCAGTTCATAATGGTTCCTCGGATAGTAAGATGTCCAGTTTTATCACCCTTAACTTTAGTAGCTGGTGAGACAGAGTACTACTAGATAATATATATTTTCCTTCGTACTCTATGTATGTCTGTCATCATAATAATACTTATACTCCTTTTGGACCCATATCTTTGCCAAACTCAATACAAGCAAAGTATGAGGCATCACTAAGATCCTTCATGTCATAGATAGAATATACAAATATTTGCCTCACCAAAAATATGCCATCTTCACAAGGTAGTAATCTTACCCCCCACCCCCTCATCTTATGGTGTGAGTTTCCCAACAATTGTCTTATTTCATAATTGTATTTCCTTAAATAACACACCTTATGTCAACTTCACTCATGACGAAACCTTAGGGTTGAGTCATACATACATTCTCAACTAAGTCAATATAAGAGCATGTCATAGTAATAACACAAGCGTCACAACAATTCACTTAGGAAATTCTATTGAGTTCCACACATCATTAGGGCTCATAATCTTCATCCTATATGGCAACAAGCCAAGATGATCATCACACACACATTATCAGTCACACGAAAATTATTGAGGCTCAACACTAAGTGTTGCATTAGGAATTTCTTCTCAATTTACCTGATGCGTATGAGCAAAGATCTAATGTAGTTATCCTTAAGATTTATGTTCATACACTCCAAGTTCCCTGATGATCACTTTATTTAGAAGATAGAAAATATATGTGAATCTTGATAACAACCATTTCAGTTCAAAAACACAACACCGTTGGGCAGAAGATGGAGAAGAACTTAATGAAACGTGACACATGATTATAAACGACATTGGTCAGAAGTATAACAACCAGCCACATGATAAGGACAAACTTGCCACTTGAGTGAAGTATGGAACATACTTATAAACGACATTGGTCAGATATATAATCAACATGTTACATCATAATGATCATTAGACTAGCAAGCTTGCCACCTTAGCATTCATGTTTTCTTCATAATGTTCATAAGGGACTAAGTACACATTAATATGATAAAAATGATTCATTTTTCATTCATTCTTCTAAGTAAGACTTGCTGCATCTTAATCAGAGAACCACCGCAGTGTATGCTTTTCATACATTCTCCAACTAAGACTTCTCGTGGTTCCACCTTATTTACAGAATTAACATACATATTTTGCTTAATTTTATAGGCTATGATCTTAGTAGGAGAAGTGAACATGATATCTCATATTAAAACAAGACTTCCATTTTCACCCCTCGAAATGTGGTCCAAAACCACAATTTCAATGAGGCCTTATTATGTGCACTTCTCTTATATCTTTAATTGTAACATAGCACATATAATCTTTACAGATGATTAATTCAGTGGAAACATAACTTGTCTCACCCAAGGGCAGAACTAACATCACAACTTAATCATACATTATTTTGTCATCTATTGTGAGACAAAGAGAATAAATAAATAAAATCAAATTTCTTGAGTAACAGGGAGCATGAACATACATCATCTTTACGATGAAGAATTAAGTCATCTCCAAATGCTAGTTGAATAAATACAATAGCTTTGGGTTTAACCTCCTTTGCCTTAGTAATTTGCATGATGGCACATGCAACTTATGAGTCCACTCCCAATGTGTACCTTAACATCGATATTAATCCTTCAACATTAGTGGTATACACATTGGGAGTTTTTCTTACACGAGACAAGGATCTCTACGCTCCATTGGGTTCCTTGCACATGTTATTTGATGTTCCTACTTGGTCTAGTTTTTGTGTGCTAAATATGGTAGCCATTTGTAGAAGAGGTGTCACAATAATGCGTTGTTTGACCAACACCGAGATGTTGTAGCATATGACATTCTTCACTGATTCATCAATAAATTCAACAATTGGCTTGCTTTGGCTTACATCAGTAGTACTATCATAATGTTCTGTAAAAACATATGTGAATGCAGTCCATGGTAACTTATGTCATGCATAGTGACTGCTTGTAAGAGGATGATGTAGCACATCGACGGTAAGTATTTCCATCAGTTATGAAATCAAGGTTATCAACCCAGTAGGAAAACCATGCAACACTATGTAAACAATACCTGCACACAAATAACAAATACTTGCAACCCAATACGTAAGAGGGGTTATCAATAAATGATTAAATTGTATGAGATTTGATAAATAGATATGATGAAAACAAAAAATAAAATAAATAAATAAAAAGTGCAGCAAGGTATTTTTTTGGGTTTTTGGAATAATATATCTGAAAACAATATGATAGAAAATAGACCCGGGGGCCGTAGATTTCACTAGTGGCTTCTCTCGAGAAAATAGCATACGGTGGGTAAACAAATTACTATTGGGCAAATGATAGAAGAGCAAATAATTATGACGATATCCAAGGCAATGATCATGTATATAGGCAACACGTCCAAGATTAGTAGACCGACTCCTGCCTGCATCTACTACTATTACTCCACACATCGACCGCTATCCAGCATGCATCTAGTGTATTAAGTTCATGGAGAAACTAAATAATGCAATAAGAATGATGACATGATGCAGACAAGATCATAAACTCACAATTCATTGGATCCCAACAAACATACCGTAAAAGTCATTACATCAAATAGATCTCCAAGAACATCGAGGAGAACATTGTATTAAGAATCAAAAAGAGAGAAGAAGCCATCTAACTACTGCCTACGGACCCGTAGGTCTGTGGTAAACTACTCACGCATTATCGGAGGAGCACCAATGAGGATGATGAACCCCTCTGTCATCGTGTAGTGATCGTGTTCACTACATTCATCGTGTATGGTGTGGCCATGGGTCCACCAATAATAGAGAACTTGGCCCCAATGCTAGGGGAATGCTTACAAAATAAAACATGCTCTTTGCTTCAGTATCACTCTAACAATCTCCATTTAATAACATCCAAGCTTGATAACCGTGAACTCTACAAACCTCTATCAAGGTGTATACTACGGTTACTATCATATATAAAAATGTGGCATTTCATTTAGTGGCACACAAAAAATTGACGAGGGATATGATTTTTATTACTATGCTTATGATGAAATTCAATGTTTGCCCCAAACTAAGAATATTTTCATGAAAAAATATAGAATTATTCTATTAAAATGTACTTATAATGACGAATAAAAGATTCATATAACATAGTAAGGTATCTTAATATTCCATGATGCAGTCATATGGTTATGTCTTTGAATTATAATAGGAAATAGATAATGGATACTATAATGAAGTATATGGTCATCTTTCACCATCGGAATCTAATGAGTCTTATCTTTCAACTGGACTATGTGCGATGGTAGCACTGAGACGAAAGGAAACTCCAAACATATGATGAGAGGCACCCTAGTCCATGTGTCGTCCATCTGTTGCTAAATTGCATGCTACATTCATCATGTGTGGTGCAGCCAGGGATGCACCGGTAATTTTATAATATGTGTAACCCAATAAACCAGCACCACTATGGGCCAATGGGAAATATAGCCTAGGAGGTTGTGGCTTCAGAACCTACCACCTGATGTAAGCTAAGTTGTGGCCAACAACTTTGTTGTACCAGAAGGATAATTGAATGTAAGTTCCATCTAGAAAATGATGCACCAGTAATAGAGAACATGGCCCCATTGGCAGTGGAATACTTCTCTAAATAAAACATGTTATTCATGATCTTTCCTTCGACATTGTTTGCTGCAACAGCTCACACACTTCCACAATCTACATTTTGTAACATCCAGCCTTGATAGTGTGAACTCTAGAAACCTCTATCAAGGTGTATGTTACTCTTTTGTTTTACACTGCACCAAGATACTCAATGACACTATCGTTATGATAACCATATATAAACAAGTTGCAGTTCATTAACTGGCACAAAGTAGCTTATGGAGGGATCTTATTTTCATTACTATGCTTATGTAAGACTGCTCGAAGGATTGGCTCTTTGCACTACATGAAATACTGAGCAAGGATGACTTTGTGTGCATGGTTTTAACGGTGTGGGCAATATGGAGTGCAAAAAGGAAGGCTATTCATGAGGATATTTTCCAATCGCGGCTGGCCATCAATGGCTTCATCACAAGGTTCCTGTCCGAGCTCCAAGTGGTTCTGCCTTTCTGACGCCAAGGCGGTGATATTCAGAGCCCCAGACCGACACAATGGCAGCCTCTGTGCGAATAGTGCAAAAGTAAATGCAGATGCCATTGTCTCTCGGCGGGGAAGATATGGAGCGATAGGAGCAATTAGCAGAGATACTTGAGGTGCTTTTGGGAGCCTCGGTTCTAGTGTTGGACACATTGCTGATCCCCAAACGCTCAAAGCCCTAGCAATTCGAAAGGCACTAGCCCTCGCAGAGGATCTATATCTACGGTGCATACATGTGGCCTCGGATTGGATTGTCATAGAAGATATCTAGAAGTAAAATGCGTCCAGTTATGGAGCGATCATACATGAAATTTTAGACCATTCTTTGACTTTTGATTTTTGTAAATTTAGTCATGAATTTAGGAGCTCCAATTTTGAGGCTCACAATTTATCGAAGCATGCACTTCCTATAGGGCTTGGCCGCCGTGTCTGGTTAGGTCACCCCGAAAATCTTCCATCTGTCCCTGTAAACATTATGACGACTTAATATAAGCTTCGTGAGATTGTCTCAAAAAAGAAAAAGCTATGCACGAGAGCGCCACGAGGCCCAGAAACTTTTATTTGTGGGTAGAAGGAGTTCTTCCCGGCCACGACTTGACTGCACCCTAAACTCCTTAATAAATAGCAGTTAAATTTAGGCTTTAGACTCGGGTTTTATTGTATTGTCTAGTAATCGCTACAATTCGCATCTACGAGACGTGTAGGACTACCGCCTTGTCAGATCCACAGTGGAACCCCAACTTTTCATCTATTTCATGTGCTCAATTTTTCATTTGCAATTTCAGATTGCAATTCACCTTTGTTCTCGCTGGTTCTTTGGTTGTTTGCAGGAACTCCAACCTCATTGTTCAGGTTGATCGTGCCTACGGCAAGATCAATAACCATCGGAGATTGGTTTATCATTGTCGAGGCATATCATCGGTTATGGTATAGCCGAATCGTCAAGGTCAAAATCCACCAAATTGATAGTTATCCGCACTCTCATTGAAAGATCGGGCCGCCGTCACATCAAGTGGTATCAGTTTTCAGGTTCACCGGTGAGAGAAATAAAATTTTCATAGCTTAGTTTATTTTCTGTCCTATAACCCACAAAAGGCCAAAAAAAGTTCATCCATTACACCTATCTTTTTAGCCTTTATCAATTCTTGCATCTAGTACTTGCGCAGTTGAGATTAGATTAGCTTGAGAAAAAAAATCCTACTAGATCCAACTTGTTTTTGTCCGTATAAGAAAATCCGCCGCAAGTTTTTCGGTGCTCTCGTCGTTGTGCGCCGCTTTTCACAAATACAAAATCTGATCCAGTTGCACATATCTTTTCGTCATGCAGTACCAAACACAGACAAAATAGTAGTAGATTTCCAGCGGTTAGAGCATCTCCAGCCGTTCAACCCCCCAGAGCGCCGAAAAAGAGCGTCCTGGGGGTGCGCCGGCGACAAACTCGGCGCGGGGGCGGTTCGGTACCCAGCCATCGGCCCCGGGTCGTCCCCAGGAGCCGAGTTCAGCCCAGCTATAGGCCTAAATATGTCCAAAAAATGGCCCGATAACTGCGTGAATAGACCCGTTTTCGGCGCGGTTCGGCGGGTTTCGGCGTGAATTTTCACATACAAAAAGAAATCAATTAGTTCGTCAAATAGTTCGGCCTGTTTCGGCGTGTTTCATTACATAAAACAAATAGTTCACTACAAATTATATAGTTTAACAAATAAAAACTCAAGTTTCATCACATGTCATTCCCGGCCTCGCCCTTGAGCCTCCATAGGTGCTCCACCAGATCGTGTTGCAGTTCTTGATGCACCTGTGGGTCTCGGATCTCCTGACGCATATTGAGGTAGTCAGTCCAGTTTGCCGGTATCTGATGATCACCTTGGGTAAGAAGACCCTGCGCGTAATATGGTTCAGTGTCAAACACTGGCTCTTCCTGCTCGCTCTCAATGACCATGTTGTGCAAAATGACACAGCAAGTCATGATCTCCCACATTTAATCTTTCGACCAGGTCTGAGCGGGGCACCGAACAACAGAAAATCGAGATTGGAGCACACCAAATACCCACTTGACATCCTTCCTGCAAGCCTCCTGAATCTTCACAAACCAGACGTTCTTGCCTGCTGGCACAGGTTTTGAGATGGTCTTCACAAATGTCGACCATCTCGGATAGATGCCATCAGCTAGATAGTACCCCTTGTTATACTGCCGTCCATTGACCTCGAAGTTCACCGGAGGAGAATGACCTTCAACAAGCTTGGCAAAGACCGGGGAGCACTGCAGGACGTTGATGTCATTGTGAGTTCCTGGCATCCCAAAGAAAGAGTGCCAAATCCATAGGTCCTGTGTGGCCACTGCCTCAAGCACCACACTGCAACCGCCTTTGGCACCTTTGTACAACCCCTGCAAAGAAAATGGATAGTTCTTCCATTTCCAATGCATACAGTCGATGCTTCCAAGCATCCCAGGAAATAATCTTGCTTCATTTTGTGCTAGGATCCGAGCAGTGTCTTCCGCATTGGGTGTTCGCAAGTACTGCGGCCCAAACACTGCCACCACAGCCCTGCAGAACTTGTAGAAACACTCAATGGTGGTGTACTCGGCCATGCACCCATAGTCGTCGAGTGAATCACCGGGAGCTCCGTATGCAAGCATCCTCATAGCTGTCGTGCACTTCTGGATCAAGGTCACTACAAGAAATATGTCAACTAGTGACCATCTGTCAGTGACCCTGGAAGAATTGGTCATAGATCTATGACCATTTGAGACCAATTGGTCAAAAGCTGTTCGGGGGGCTCCAAACCCTAAACCATTGCGACCATTTTGGTCCGAAAGGTCGTAATTTCCTTACACGAAATGGTCATAAAGCAAACAGTGCTGGTCCGCTGCCTTATTTCTAGTTGTTAACGACCAATATAGATGGTCATAACCTTGTAGATTGTGGTGGGTTGTGATGACCAGGCGCCATCTCATCAGTTTTGCCTATGTGTCATGTCCATGTGTCAATTTTAGCCCTAGGTTGCGAAGCAACCTATAATTCTGTTATTCCAAAAATTATAAAAAAATTCTCATACATTGTTTGGATCATATCTTCATCAAATATGTCAAAAACCTTCCTTGCCTAGTTCAAAAATAACTCAACAATATTCATTTTCCTATTCTGTTCAGAGCAGCACTTTGTGAAGGAAGTGTTATTTATATATTCTTGATTTCCCTACAAATTTATGAAGACATTCTTCTTAGTATATGATCATCCTCAGCCAAAACTCACGCCCATTGGCCATGTGCATTTCCCGTACCGCTAATCAAACACTTGGCTGCTAATTCATGTTTAAGCATAGTTCGGTCTCCTCATGAGAATCTTATGTCATAATTTTCTTCCTAGCACCTACCTGGGGAGTTCCCAACCCACTAGACATGCCTAGGCCACCTAGAACGCATGGCAACGCCACGGTCATGCGGTGACCACGCGGCGGCATGCGAGCGTATGCGCTCTAGAGTTGGGGCCCTCAGCCACCATCCAAACCTCGATGTCTCGCCATCAAACCATGTATTTATGATTAAATAGATACTTATTTACCTAGAAATGATTTTTGGAAAAAATAAAGAGCAAACTATGAGCCATCTGCAGTTCAAATTTGACCCGCTTCCAACTGAATCGACGGGAATTTGTCTTTTTCACCAGAGGTGGATCGAAACTTTTGACACCCAAACATTTTGTCAATTGTGCATTATATATGACCTAGTAATTTATAAAATTGATTAGGTCCAATTTTGCAACAAATATATGGTAGGTCCTTCATAAAAAACTCATTTTGGGCACTCAAAAAAATGGAAAATGATTTTTTCGTCCAAAGAAAATGAAACGTTCCTTAGGCAACATTGTTTTTCATTCCAAGATGCACCCTTGTGCATGATATGAGGTCATTTGAACAAACTATGCCATGAATGTGGCCATAAGATTGATCATTTGGCTTGAAAGCCATGAATCTTCACACATGATAGCTCATTTCTGAGAACACTTTTTTAAAATAATTGCCTTATTACAAGTTTATTATTTTTCCTGGAAACTTGGTCACATATAATGACACAATGCGAAGGTTTTCCAATTTTTTGATTTTTTTTTTAATTTTTTATGCCCGTTTCAAAATGCGGTCAAAACGGCGGGCTTGACCGTTCCTAGCTAGTTGTTGAATCTTGGAAATTTTTTGATGTTTCTCTGATTAAATAGATACTTATGTACCTAGAAATGATTTTTGGAAAAAAAATAAATAGCAAACTATGAGGCAGCTGCAGTTCAAATTTGACCCGTTTCCAACTGAATCAGCGGGAATTTGTCTTTTTCACGAGAGGTGGATCAAAACTTTTTACACCCAACCATTTGGTCAATTGTGCATTAAATATGGCCTAGTATTTTAGAAAAATGATTTGGTCCAATTTTGCAATAATTATTTGGTAGGTCCTTCACAAAAGAACCTCATTTGGGGCACTCGAAAAATGGAAAATGGCTCTTTTGTGCAATGAAAGTGAAAACTCCCTTTGGCAGCATTGTTTGGAATTCCAAGATGCACCCTTGTGCACAATATGAGATCATTTGAATAAACTATGCCATGAATGTGGCCATAAGATTGATTATTTGGCCTGAAAGCCATGGATCTTCATGCATGATAGCTCATTTCTGAGAACACTTTTTTAAAATAATTGTCATATTACAAGTTTATTATTTTTCCTGGAAACTTGGTCACATATAATGACACAATGCGAAGGTTTTCCAATTTTTTGATTTATTTTGAATTTTGTATGCCCGTTTCAAAATGCGGTCAAAACGACGGGCTTGACCGTTCCTAGCTAGTGGTTGAATCTTGGATTTTTTTGGTGTTTCTTTGATTAAATAGATACTTATGTATCTATAAATGATTTTTGGAAAAAATAAATAGCAAACTATAAGGCAGCTGCAGTTCAAATTTGACCCGTTTCCAACTGAATCGGCGGGAATTTGTCTTTTTCACGAGAGGTGGATCAAAACTTTTTACACCCAACCATTTGGTCAATTGTGCATTAAATATGGCCTAGTATTTTAGAAAAATGATTTGGTCCAATTTTGCAATAATTATTTGGTAGGTCTTTCACAAAAAAAACCTCATTTGGGGCACTCAAAAAATCGAAAATGGCTCTTTTGTGCAATGAAAGTGAAAACTCCCTTAGGCAACATTGTTTGGAATTCCAATATGCACCCTTGTGCACAATATGAGATCATTTGAACGAACACTACAAGAAATATGTCAACTAGTGACCTTTTGCCAGTGACCATGGAAGAATTGGTCATAGATCTATGACCATTTCAGACCAATTGGTCAAAAGCTGTTCGGGGGGCTCCAAACCCTAAACTATAACGACCATTTTTTGTCAAAAAGGTCATAATTTCCTTACATGAAATGGTCATAAAGCAGATAGCACTGCTTCGCTGCCTTATTTCTAGCTGATCATGACCAATATAGATGGTAATAACCTTGTAAATTATGGTGGGTTGCTATGACTAGGCGCCACCTCATCAGATTTGCCTATGTGTCATGTCCATGTGGCAGTTTTTGCCCTAGGTTGTGAAGCAACCTATATTTCTGTCATTCCCAAAATTCCCAAAAAATCTCATAAATTCTCTAGGTCATATATTTGTCAAATATGTAAAAAACCTTCCTTGCCTAGTTCAAAAATAATTCAAAAATATTCATTTTCCTATTCTGTTCACAACAACACTTTGTGAAGGAAGTGCCACTTTGGCATGTCCAAATGGTATCCATTTTCTACAGTGCTTTCCTATGCCCAAATAACCATCCTCCACCAAATGCCAGCTCAATCCATTCATTATTTTGAGCCCAGCTTCAACATTCGTATTTATGTCCAGTGGGGTACTTTGCAAAGCAAGTACCACCTAGGATCCTCCTTTTGAGGTGAAAATTTGTGAAGACGGTCTTCTTAGTAAGTGATCATCCTCAGCGAAAACTCACGCCCATTAGCCATGTGCATTTTCCGTACCGCAAATCAAACACTTGGCTGCTTATTCATGTTTGAGCATGGATCGGTCTCCTCGTGAGAATATTATGTTGTGATTTTCTTCCTAGCACCTACCTGGGGAGTGCCCAACCCACTAGAAATGCCTAGGCCGCCCAGAACACATGGCAATGCCACGGTCACGCGGTGACCATGCGGCGGGCATGCGAGCTTACACGCTCTAGAGTTGGGGCCCTCGGCCACCGTCCAAACCTCGATGTATCGCCATCAAACCATGCATTTCTGATTAAATAGAAACTTATTTACCTAAAAATGATTTTTGGAAAAAATAAAGAGCAAACTATGAGGCACCTGTAGTTCAAATTTGACCCGCTTCCACTGAATCGACGGGAATTTGTCTTTTTCACCAGAGGTGGATCAAAACTTTTGACACCCAACCATTTTGTCAATTGTGCATTATATATGGCCTAGTATTTTATAAAATTTATTAGGTCCAATTTTGCAACAAATATATGGTAGGTCCTTCACAAAAAAACTCATTTAGGGCACTCGGAAAATGGAAAATGTATTTTCCATGAAAAGAAAATGAAAACTCCCTTAGGCAACATTATTTGTAATTCCAAGATGCACCCTTGTGCATGATATGAGGTCATTTGAACAAACTATGCCA
The DNA here is from genome assembly GCA_021605205.1 of Aegilops longissima. Taxonomy (NCBI): domain Eukaryota; kingdom Viridiplantae; phylum Streptophyta; class Magnoliopsida; order Poales; family Poaceae; genus Aegilops; species Aegilops longissima. The sequence goes on along the minus strand of CM038681.1, from coordinate 632,865,980 downwards.
TGAATGTGGCCATAAGATTGATCATTTGGCTTGAAAGCCATGAATCTTCACACATGATAGCTCATTTCTGAGAACACTTTTTTAAAACAATTACGTATTACAAGTTTATTATTTTTCCTAGAAACTAGGTCACATATAATGACGAAATGTGAAGGTTTTCCAGTTTTTTTGAATTTTTTGAATTTTTTATGCCCGTTTCAAAATGCGGTCAAAACGACGGGCTTGACTGTTCCTAGCTAGTGGTTGAATCTTGGAATTTTTTGGTGTTTATCTGATTAAATAGATACTTATTTACCTAGAAATGATTTTTGGAAAAAATAAAGAGCAAACTATCAGGCAGCTACAATTCAAATTTGACCCGCTTCCACCTGAATCGATGGGAATTTGTCTTTTTCACCAGAGGTGGGACAAAACTTTTTACACCCAACCATTTGGTTAATTGTGCATTAAATATGTCCTAATATTTTAGAAAATTGATTTGGTACAATTTGGCAACAAATATATGGTAGGTACTTCACAAAAAAACCTCATTTCGGGCACTCGAAAAATGGAAAATGAATTTTCCGTGCAAAGAAAATGAAAACTCCCTTAGGCAACATTGTTTTTAATTCCAAGATGCACCCTTGTGCACAATATGATATCATTTGAACAAACTATGCCATGAATGTGGCGACAGGATTGATCATTTGGCTTGAAAGCCGTGAATCTTCACACATGATAGCTCATTTCTGAGAACACTTTTTTAAAATGATTACCGTATTACAAGTTTATTATATTTCCTGGAAACTAGGTCACATATAATGACACAATGCGGAGGTTTTCCAATTTTCCAATTTTTTTTTCAATTTTTTATGCCGTTTCAAAATGCGGTCAAAACGCCGGGCTTGACCGGTCCTAGCTACTGGTTGAATCTTGGATTTTTTTGGTGTTTCTGTGATTAAATAGATACTTATGTACCTAGAAATGATTTTTGGAAAAAATAAAGAGCAAACTATGAGGCACCTGCAGTTCAAATTTGACCCGCTTCCAGCTGAATCAGCGGGAATTTGTCTTTTTCACCAGAGGTGGATCAAAACTTTTGACACCCAACTATTTTGTCAATTATGCATTGTATATGGCCTAGTATTTTTTAAAATTGATTAGGTCCAATTTTGTAACAAATATATGGTAGGTACTTCCCAAAAAAACCTCATTTCGTGCACTCGAAAAAATGGAAAATGAATTTTTCGTCCAAAGAAAATGAAAAGTTCCTTAGGCAACATTGTTTATCATTGCAAGATGCACCCTTGTGCACGATATGAGGTCATTTGAACAAACTATGCCATGAATGTGGCCATAAGATTGATCATTTGGCTTGAAAGCCGTGAATCTTGACACATGATAGCTCATTTCTGAGAACACTTTTTTAAAATGATTACCGTATTACAAGTTTATTATTTTTTCTCGAAACTAGGTCACATATAATGACACAATGCGGAGGTTTTCCAATATTTTGATTTTTTTTCAATTTTTTATGCCCGTTTCAAAATGCGGTCAAAACACCGGGCTTGACCGGTCCTATCTACTGGTTGAATCTTGGATTTTTTTGGTGTTTCTCTGATTAAATAGATACTTATGTACCTAGAAATGATTTTTGGAAAAAAATAAAGAGCAAACTACGAGGCACCTGCAGTTCGACTTTGACCCGCTTCCAACTGAATCAGCGGGAATTTGTCTTTTTCACCAGAGGTGGATCAAAACTTTTTACACCCAACCATTTTGTCAATTGTGCATTATATATGGCCTAGTATTTTATAAAATTGATTAGGTCCAAGTTTGCAACATATATATGGTAGGTCCTTCACAAAAAAACTCATTTTGGGCACTCGAAAAAATGGAAAATGAATTTTTCGTCCAAAGAAAATGAAAAGTTCCTTAGGCAACATTGTTTGTCATTCCAAGATGCACCCTTGTGCACGATATGAGGTCATTTGAACAAACTATGCCATGAATGTGGCCATAAGATAGATCATTTGGCTTGAAAGCCATGAATCTTCACACATGATAACTCATTTCTGAGAACACGTTTTTTAAATGATTACCGTATTACAAGTTTATTATTCTTCCTGGAAGCTAGGTCACATATAAAGACACAATGCGGAGGTTTTCCAATTTTTTGAATTTTTTATGCCCGTTTCAAAATGCGGTCAAAACGCCGGGCTTGACCGGTCCTAGCTATTGGTTGAATCTTGGAATTTTTTGGTGTTTCTCTGATTAAATAGATACTTATGTACCTAGAAATGATTTTTGGAAAAAAATAAAGAGCAAACTACGAGGCACCTGCAGTTCAAATTTGACCCGCTTCTAGCTGAATCAGCGGGAATTTGTCTTTTTCACCAGAGGTGGATCAAAACTTTTGACACCCAACCATTTTGTCAATTGTGCATTATATATGTCCTAGTATTTGATAAAATTGATTAGGTCCAATTTTGCAACAAATATATGGTAGGTCCTTCACAAAAAACTCATTTTGGGCAATCGAAAAAATGGAAAACTGATTTTTCGTCCAAAGAAAACAAAAGATTCCTTAGGAAAAATTGTTTGCCATTCCAGGATGCACCCTTGTGCATGATATGAGGTCATTTGAGTAGACTATGCCAAGAAAGTGGCCATAAGATTGACCATTTGAGCAGACTATGCCATTTGAGCAGACTTTTTAAAGGTATTTATCGTATTAGAAGTTTGTTTTTTCATAGACACTAGATCACATATAATGACACAATGCAAAGGCTTTCCGTTTTTTGATTTCTTTAATTCGTTATGCCAATTTCAAAACGCGATTAAAACCATGGGCATAACCGTTCGTAGCTGCGGGTGGAATCTTACAAAACTTAAATGGCCAAAAAAGGCTAGAACGATTAGAAAGTTATCATTATCCATAAAATGCGGTATAACTTGAGTGAAAATTTTAGTGGTTCCATTTTACAAAATATTATTGGTAGTTGCTTCATAAACCCCTTTGTTTTTAGCACTTAGAGACTATATTTTAAATTACATCCGTATTCTCCAACCAATCAAGACGACTCCCCCGGATCACCCTACCGTAGGCGATCTGAACCGTCCGATCATCCCGGATCTAACGGCAGACTTGACCCCCCACCGTCTCACAACCCGCACCACTCGTCCTCTCACCCCCTCTCTCTCCTACGCACCCACAACCGCCGCCCTCTCCCTCCCTCAGATCTCGATCCGATCCAGATCAACGCCGCCACCCCTCTCTAACCCTAGCTTCACGTCACCGGAGGCGGCGCCCTTCCTCCCTCGCCCTCTCCTCCTTCCCTCCTCACGGCCATCTCTCCGTTCCCCCATAGCCACACCTCATCCTCCTCCCCATCCCCCGGTCCCGTCCCCAGCCCCCCCCGGATCCACCGTGCATGTCCACAGCCACAGCCGCCGCCCCCAGCCCCGCCCATGGCGGCCGCCACCACCCCAAGCCTTGTCTTACTATAACTCTTCACGAGCAGCAAAGGGAAGAAGAAGGGGAAAGGGGATGGCCGCCGACACCGCCTACGTGAAGCAGGTGCTGGTCGCCTGCAACGGCGGCGCCGACGCCGTCTCGCGGGGGGTCGCTGTCGACCACGCCAGGCATGGCTACAGGTACTCCCTCTCACTTTTCCCCTTCTTCCTCCTGTCGTTGGGCTCTGAATCTAAGCGCGCGCGCACACAGGCTGGTCCTGGTGGGCGACGAGGGCGCCCTGGCTGCGACGGCGGAGGAGGCGCGGCAGCCATCGCGGTGGTCGGGATGGACCTCGCAGCCTGCAACGAGGCTGCTACTTCCTCATTTCCGTCCAGGCAAGTAACCTCTCCTCTCTTCTCCGGCTTCGATCCCCGCATCCATCTTCGTTTAGTCCCCGCGATTGGGCGTCCGTGCAGGCTCTGCAAAAGGCGGGCGTGAATCCCCGGTTGATTTAGGCCTTCGAGTATCGGAGCAGGATTTTTCGTGCTTATCTCTACTCATTCGAGTAGCGGAGCAATATTTGCTCCATGGTTTAGGCCTTCAGGCGGGCGGTTTCTGAAAAGAAATTCAGATAGCCGATTTCTCATACTATAGGAGTAGTTATCATCAAGATCTGGAATTTAATCCGGAGGCTTGACACTTGCACCTTGGTACATGAGATCAGGTTATTATCTCATCTTCATGTTACATCCTATTGCTGCACCAGAATGGTCAAATAAAATTTGCGGGAAGCATAATCAGCTTTTGTTCGTCAGTAAGTTCAGAGAACACTGCAGTGTTCCAATATCTGGTTGTCCTGTTATCCACTGGATTGTAATCGAAGAGCAACATAATTTTTGATTATTACCATTGTAATGTACAGATATATTGTTGTGATCAACAAAGACTGAAGTGAATTTTCTCTTTTCCCCGCCCCCCGGTTTGCAGATCTTACCCGAGTTCCTGCTGCTGAAATGGGTAGCACTGAAGCCCCAACGCTCGTTCGAGTAATCGATCGTCTCCAACGTATCTATAATTTTGATTGCTCCATGCTACTTTATCTATTGTTTTGGACTATAATGGGCTTTATTTTCCACTTTTATATTACTTTTCGGACTAACCTATTAACGGAGGCCCAACCTGTAATTGCTGTTTTTTGCCTATTTCGGTGTTTCGAAGAAACGGAATATCAAATGGAGTCCAAACGGAATGAAACCTTCGGGAACATGATGTTCTCACCGAACGTGATCCAGGATACTTGGACCCTACTCCAAGGAGTGCTAGAGGCGGTCACGAGGGTGGGGGCGCGCCCTCCCCCCTAGGCGCGCCCCCTGCCTCGTGGGCCCCCTGACGCTCCACCGACGTAATCCTTCCTCCTATATATACCTACGTACCCCCAATAGACCGGGGACGGAGCCAAAAACCTAATTCCACCATCGTACCTTCCTGTATCCACGAGATCCCATCTTGGGGCCTGTTCCGGAGCTCCGCCGGAGGGGGCATCCACCACGAAGGGCTTCTACATCAACACCATAGCACCTCCGATGAAGTGTGAGTAGTTTACTTCAGACCTTTGGGTCCATAGTTTGTAGCTAGATGGCTTCTTCTCTCTTTTTGGATATCAATACAATGTTCTCCCCCTCTCCCGTGGAGATCTATTCGATGTAATCTTCTTTTTGCGGTGTATTTGTTGAGACCGATGAATTGTGGGTTTATGATCCAGCTTATCTATGGAAAATATTTGATTCTTCTCTGAATTCTTTTATGTATGATTAAGTTATCTTTGCAAGTCTCTTCGAATTATCCGTTTGGTTTGGCCAACTAGATTGGTAGTTCTTGCAATGGGAGAAGTGCTTAGCTTTGGGTTCAATCTTGCGGTGTCCTTACCTAGTGACAGGAGGGGTTGCAAGGCACGTATTGTATTGTTGCCATTGAGGATAACAAGATGGGGTATTTATCATATTGCATGAATTTATTCCTCTACATCATGTCATCTTGCTTAAGGCGTTACTCTGTTTTTAACTTAATACTCTAGATGCATGCTGGATAGCGGTCAATGAGTGGAGTAATAGTAGTAGATGCAGAATCGTTTCGGTCTACTTGTCTCGGACATGATGCCTATATACATGATCATTCCCTGGATAACCTCATAACTATGCTCAATTCTGTCAATTGCTCAATAGTAATTTGTTCACCCACCGTAGAATATCTATGCTCTTGAGAGAAGCCACTAGTGAAACCTATGGCCCCCGGGTCTATTCTCATCATATCAATCTCCATCACTTTATTTACTTGCTTTGCTTTTACTTTTCACTTTGCATCTTTATACCAAAAATACCAAAAATATTATCTCTATCAGATCTCACTCTCGTAAGTGACCGTGAAGGGATTGACAACCCCTAATCGCGTTCGTTGCGAGTAGCTATCGTTTTGTGCAGGTACGAGGGACTTGCGCGTAGCCTCCTACTAGATTGATACCTTGGTTCTCAAAAACTCAGGGAAATACATACGCTACTTTGCTGCATCATCCTCTCCTCTTCGGGGAAATCCCACGCAGTGCTCAAGAGGTAACAGGCACCTGTGTGCTCCATTGTGAACGAAGGCCCAGCAGCTCTAGCTGCATGTTCCATTGTGAACGAAGCCCAGCTCCACAGGCACGACACATGCCAAATGGCAAGCTGCTTGTCACTGAACAAAGGGAGAAAAGGAAGAGGATGGAGATGATGATGCCATGGATGTAAGCTCTTGTCATGTTTGTTACAATAATGCACTCTCTTAACAATTTCAGTGTCCAGTAACCAGCATTGGCATCTGATGCGTTGCTTGCTACAGGTCCCAGGAAATGGAAATGGCGAGAGTTCTTCATGCAGCAAGAAACCAGTAAGAACTGAACTTAGTTTTCTACCATATAGCTTCGTCATTTCCCCATATGAAATGGTCCCATAATCTAGTGCATATCTGTTTCTGGTTTGAAGTTCATCTAGCATTTGATTGCCTAAATTACTTGTCTGGATATAGATTAGCATAATCATAAAATAGAATGAATAAGCATATCAACTGATTAGTAACATGTTTTAGTTAATTAAAATGCTCCATTTCATGCTAATCTGAAGTCATATCGAATGAAGGGTTTGGTTATCTGAAATAACGTGCATTTGCTTTTTCTCAGAAGGAAGATGACGTCCAGATCCCATCTTGTTCAGCAGAAATGCCAGCAAGTGAAAACCTGCCACAGATGAATCATGCGGCAGGATCTAATAGTTCTGAAATCGTGCCTAGTTGATGCATAGTTCTGTCAGGTTAAGTGTCTGCCTCTTAATTACTACTACTCACTGTTGCTGTATTCTACTCACCTGGCAAACAGTGTATAGTTTTGAATGGTTCAATTATACAGAGCTCTCCATGCCCAAAATAAGAAATTCTCGCTGTCAATCTGTTTGATGCTATCATTTTCTTACCATCATATTATATGTGCCACTCAACATTCAAACTGCTTTAATCTGTACTAGTATTCAGTTTGTACCTCATCTAGCACACTGCCTAAAATTGCCACTATTCTTTCAATGAATTTAGTAGAATTACCTTGTGATTCCTCTGTTTGCTTCATATTATGGTTGCTCTACTGCTAGTGTCTTACTAGCTTGTTCTGGCTCATCGTGTTCCTGCTTTTAGTTGATTTTTCATGTGCCTAAGTATATGTGTAGTACACGTGCAAGCAAACATTTGAACTCAAACCCATCCATCCTTTGTACTGTACTATACTGAAGAAGTAATGTAGATGAATATACATGCAGTTTTATTAAGTGAATGCCATGCAAACAACTAACTTGCTCTTGTCCATGTAGATGGAGTAGGAGGATGAGCAGCAGCAACAAATGAGCCTGATGGTGAAGAAGCACCTGATGACCAGAACTCCTTCAAGTGCTCTTTAGTCGTTCCAAAACAAGTTCTTGATGTCCCCCTTACAGAAAATGTTCATATATGTTCCTGTATGATGTGTGTGTGCATGTTGGATGGTCACATTCTAGTGTACTAGCTAGCTAGTAAGATTGTTTTGCTACCGGATGATTGAATGTCATCTTAGTTTGTACCTCATCTAGCTCACCACCTCAAATTGCCACTGTTTTGTTAGTGTTTCCTTATTGGTTGGCTAAACATATTTGTTTGTTTGATTTGGAGCATTAGACGCTCTCCATCGATGATTGCATAATTTTATTCATCTTCTCCACAATATATTCATTTGATTGTCTGCTACATCTGCACTTAAATACTCATAATGCTTTTGTCCAGCCTTTGTTCAATTGGACAAAATATGAAGCAAACTAATATCTCTGGTTAAAATTGTGGTCTTGATCTTTTCTTTAAACCTGGGACATCATGCATAACTAGCTCTTTCTTTTCAGTCTAAACCTGAGACCTTTTTTTGTTTTCAGTCACACTGCTGTTTTCTTGTGCTTGATAAACCTGAGACTTCTTTCGATTGTAATATCGAAGTTGTTTGGTTCGGCCTCGTGATAGTGCACTAATATTGAAGTTGTTCACTCTTTTATAGGAGCTCCAGGCCTAATTTTTTTGGAGTGTGAAGCCGTGAAGCTAAGTGCGAATCAGTGAAGCCCTACTTAGCAAAGAGTTTTTTGATTCTGTAGTAGACTGTAAATTGTAATATTGTAACAGATTGTAAAAGACTAATGTAGTGTTATTTGATGAATTATATTTGTCCCGTCCTATTTTAAATAGTTATTATGTATGTTAAAAATATGTGAAATGGAAACTTGATGAGCGGGACCAATTTATGTCCCACTTATGAATATAATCTGAGAATTTTTGAAATTTTTGACATTTGGGACCCATCTAACTAGTGGGACCAGCTCTAAAATTAAACGACTGAAAAATAGAAAATTAATTGATGGAAAGAGGGCCATGGCCCAACAAAAATAAGGATGCAATATTGGGCTTGGCCCATGAGCCCAACCAAAAATTGACAGATAGAAAAAACACAAATAGGCCGAATTGTTGGGCTCGGCCCATGTAGAAAATCGAATTGGACCGGGCTGAATCTTGTGCCACATCAGATTGCCACGCTGGATGCCTACGTGGCCTGGGGAGGTTGCTAGTGACCAAAATGCCACTGTAGACGTATTTTGGTCATAAACGTCTACGACCATTCCAGAAGAAAGGTCGCTATAGTCAGTTTACGACTGCCATCTTTTGACCTTATGTTTTAGGTCACAAAAAGGTCACAAATTGAAAACAGTGACCATTCAGTGACCAATAGTGCTGGTCACAAGTTGGCATATTTCTTGTAGTGAAACTATGCCATGAATGTGGACATAAGATTGATCATTTGGCTTGAAAGCCATGAATCTTCACGCATGATAGCTTATTTCTGAGAACACTTTTTTAAAATAATTGCCGTATTACAAGTTTATTATTGTACCTGGGAACTTGGCCACATATAATGACACAATGCGAAGGTTTCCTATTTTTTTGTTTTTTTCTGAATTCTTTATGCCCGTTTCAAAATGCGGTCAAAACGGCGGTAATGACCGTTCCTAGCTAGTGGTTGAATCTTGGAATTTTTTTGATGTTTCTCTGATTAAATAGATACTTATGTACCTAGAAATGATTATTGGAAAAAATAAATAGCAAACTATAAGGCAACTACAGTTCAAATTTGACCCGCTTCCACCTGAATCGGTGAAAATTTGTCTTTTTCACGAGAGGTGGATCAAAACTTTTTACACCCAACCATTTGGTCAAATGTGCATTAAATATGGCCTAGTATTTTAGAAAAATTATTTGGTACAATTTTGCAACAATTACTTGGTAGGTTCTTCACAAAAGAACCTCTTTTTGGGCACTCGAAAAATGGAAAATGATTTTTGTGTGCAATGGAAATGAAGACCACAAAATCATCATTGATTGAAATCCTAAGATACACATATGTGCAATATTGGGTCATTTAAACATACAACATGAGGCCAATATGTTGAGTGTTTACCCGAAATAAGAGGGTAAAAAATATAAAAGAAAAAAATCACAATTACATAAGTTGGATTCTGATTGGTGGAACCATCTATAACACGGATCGATGACATGGCAGACATCCTACCATCCATTGCTAGCCCTAACCCACCGCACGTCCACCATCCATCCATAACCCACCGCACCCACTCCTCGTCCTCGCGAACCCTACCCAGCCAATCGTCGCCTCCTCCCCTTCCAGATCACCGCCGCCACCTCCTTCCCCACCCCCTTCCTGCACCCGCAGCGCTCCGACCCTCCCCGCACCCACGCACACCGATGTTGGCTCCTCCACCTCCAGGCGATGCCGAGCCTGCGGTCTCCCTCCCCAAGATCGTGCCGGAGCGCACGGTCCTCCTCCACCTACAACTCGTCTCCTCTCCGGTCGCGTCGCCGACCTGTTCGTGGTCGGGCTTCAGCCGAGTGAGCAATAGAGCACCGACGGCTCCTCCTCTCCCCTGCAGCCGCTGCCGCGCCAACCTCCTTCGCTCCTCCTGCCAACTAAACCCAAGCCAGCAGCCATGGCTAGGGTTTGTGCAGTTTCTCCCCATCCGATCTGGCGAGTCTCCCTCCTCCTCCCCCGCTCCTTGAACCTTAGCCACTCCAAACCCCTGACCCCTTCTTGTCTCGTCTCTGCAGTAGACCACGCCGACAAGTGACCAGGACGACGCCCGGAGAGGAGAGGACGGCCTTCTCCTCACCGTGTAGCCGCCGACCTTGTCCTGCTCGAGGAGGAGGAGCAGGAGGGGCGCACCCATCCACCATAGTCTCCGCCGTCAAGGGCTTCTTCCACCTAGACCTCTAAATCCACGGTGCCGTCGTCCAGCCACCCAAGGTGAAGGTGCCCCCAACTCCCCTCCGTCCCCTCTCCCCTCCTTGTTTCATTCGATCTAGCAGCCATGGATTTGGGTTCCTCAAGGCTGCCTAATTACTCTACCATGTGTTCCTACTACTAGCTCTAGTCGTGGATGCTGGGTAGCTCCCTGTTTTCTCTGTTTTTATGTAATCCTAGATAGAAGCATACAACTGTGGATGACAAACACTGCAATTTAATCTAAAATTGCCATCCTGATCCTAGCATATACTCCTCAAATTACTGTAAATTCTTGGACGATTAGGGGCTAGTGTAGATGCAAAATAAGGTTGCACTTTTAGAGGAGATAAGACACTGATGTTGGATGCTTGGTAGTTGTCTTGTGTTGTATGCATGTCGGTACTAGCAGTATGTCCGTGAGCACCGTGCTGGTGTTAGTCGCAATGATCAGCTTCAATAGCATGACCAGTACCCAAACATGATGCATATTTATTAACAAAAATGGTAATGCATTTCGCTCATACCAGGGTGCTCGATTTAGTCTGTTGCGAATGCTAATAGACCATGATAACTTGTATATTGGACCTGCCCCCTCTCTCTATTTGACTCGCTCAATCTCTCTCTATCTTTCTGCAGGCGCCACCGGATTAGAACTATACGGCTTAGCGGGTGGCCCTATTTTGCCGTCGGGAGAGGAGCTCTCGTCACTGACCCCTCTTCTCCACTACACGTGTTCAACAGAAATTCTTTTAGTTTGTATACATAATTGACTATGCTTATGTTGGTTGTTATTGAGTGTATAATTCATTAGATTAATTATTTGTTTAGAAGTATAACTGAAACTTCATAGATGTATTTACATTCATTGAAAGCATATAATCAATATCTGGTCTGATGATTTATGTAATGTTATCTCAAATAAAAAAGCATATAACAGCAGCAGTATCACAAATTTAACTGAATTCAATTAAAATTTCCAGAATCCCTTCTTGATCTGTAATGTTTTAGTGCAACAAAGTCATACCGAGTGAGGTCCATGTGGTGCTCTGACGTGCTCTTGATGGTTTGTTGTCAAGACTGATATCCCCTGTATGTCATGATGCCGCTAGCTTGTTTTAGTCCAGTATCTCTTCTTGATAGTCTTGTTAACATAATACAGTCCAGTAACTCTAATTAATTAACTGAATTTATTTGTTTAATTACATTGAAACCTTTCCTTTAATTATAATTAAAGAAGGGTTTTAGTTTAATTAAACTGGACCGTCTTTGGGACTTATATATACACAAATCATTACTGAAGTAGGTCTGTATGATCTCCTGTTAGTAAAATTACATCATAAATATCTTCCCATGTAGTTCTGCTATTTTTAGTTTGGGTTGAAGTGATTGGTAGGCCTAGTGGTTGTGCGATTCTATGATCCTATCCTGTAAAATTTATATGCACACCTCATATGAATCTGTGATCATATCCAGTGAAATTTATATGCATGTTCCACTCCACTGTCTACACATTTACTTAGTAATACATACTTCTGCACTTCTGTTATGCTTCTCTCTTTGTTTGTATGAGGCGACCAGGCTGCCTATTTTGTAGCAGTCTGCTTCCATAGTGTTTGTATGGAGTCGAGATAATTGTGTTTTCCTCGGCAGTAGGTCAACAGACACCGCTCCTGCTATATAGGCTAAGCTGCCGCCAGTGTTTGTGCGATGTTGCCGGCTTAGAGCATCATCTCCAATAGCTGCTGCATGTTGGTGTGCTTGTTGTGGTGTCATGTGCTTCTCCTGAATCTGTTGTACGCTTAGCTGATTAAACGTGCAGGTTTTAGTATTTTAGTCTGATGGTGTTTCTTTTTTTGGCTTAAGTGCTTAACTTATGAGCTTATGTTGAAGTGTGCTGATTTTGCACTATTGAAATTTATAGGAGATACTATGGATGCAAGATTCATTGTTTGTTCTTGCTCACTATGTGCTTAACTGATGATGATTGTTGTTGTTAGAAATTATGATTGCTTGTGTCTTAATTTTTTCTTCTATAATGATGATATGAAATATCATGCAGGTCCTTATTGGTGCTCTTCTTTGTTCTTTGTGGTTGTCGGAGGTGTTCTTTGCGGAGCTGCTGATCCGAGAAGGTCAAGGATGAGCTGCAGTCCTGTTGTTGTGGCTGTCTTCTAAGATTTACGGCGTCAAGGTAATCTCACTCTTTCCGACCCTGGTTGTCTTGTGGGTACGGTTGCTGTAGATGGTGGTATGTGTGGATCTTGTTATACTGAGGGTGTTATGCTGGTGGTGGCTTGAAAGAAGGGCAGAAATGCTTAGCAATCTATTTCCTGTAGTATTTAACTGTTTACATTATGAAATGTGTGGATAGTAGGTATGTTTCCCATGCTATATGGTAATAATTGTAGACCTTATCGTTGAGTTTGGTTTGTGTTTACAGAATGACAAGGTTGGTTAATTAAGCCCTGCCTGTATCTTTTAGAGTTTACTTCATTGGTAGCATATTCAACTGTATTAATTAATATTGTACATGTTGGAGAATTTAGACAATGATAACAAACTGTAACCATGAATACTCAAATAGAAACTTGAACAACCTTCTTGTTTAATTTGGTGATGTTCCTCCATGCTAAGAGCTAATCTGCTGCTCTCTTATTCAACTAACATCGACAATTTTAATTTCGCTGAAATCATGTTTTATTTTCTATGTTTATCTCCGTGGATGACCACTACTACCTCCATTTTTTTTCATTATAGCCTATATTGGTGTTTGGCGATCCTATTCTAATTAATGTGTATAGTTCAAGCCCTTGTTTCTATCTAAATATGTGCACAGAAGTTCTGTTACCTTGTGAAAAATTATTGGTGCATTTTATTGTTCCTCAAAAACAAAATAGCTTGCTCATTTAAGCTGTGCCATCCCTACTGTTAGCTTTCATATTGTGTCTCTGTTAGCTTCAGGCCTAATTTTTTGCCTTTATGTTCACCCTTTTACAGGAGCTCCAGGCCTAATCTTTTTGAGTGCTTGGCCGTGAAGCCAAGTCTTGAGCAACATAGCCCTACTTAGGAGATGACGGTTGCCAAGCCCTACTTAGGAAGAGTTTTTTGGTTCTGTAGTAGAATTGTAATTTTGTAACGGATTGTAAAAGGCTACTGTAGTGTTATTTGGTGAATTATATTTGTTTTGACCTGTTTGAAATAGCTATTATGTATGTTAAAAAGATGTGAAATGGAAAATTGACCAGGTGGACCAATTTATGTCCCACTTATGAATATAATCTGAATTTTTGACATGTGGGACCAGTGTATGGCATTATGAGTAGTGGGACCCATCTGATTAGTGGGACCAGCTCTAAAATATAATGATATAAAAATAGAAAATCAATTGATGTAAGAAGGCCATGGCCGAACAATAAAAAAGGCTGCAATATTGGGCTTGGCCCATGAAGTGTATAAAAAAAGATAGAAAAAACACAAATAGGCTGAATTAATGGGCTCGGCCCATATAAACACCGAATTGGACCGGGCTGAATCTTGTGCCACATCAGCTTGCCATGCCGGATGCCTACGTGGCCTGGTGAGGCTGCTGGTGACCAAAACAAGACAGTAGGCTTATTTTGGTCGTAAATGTCTGCGACCTTCTCACAGAAAAGGTCAAAAAATGTCAGTTTACGACGGCCAGCTTTTGACCTTCTGGTTTTGGTCACAAAAAGGTCGCAAATAAAAAACTATGACCATTCAGTGACCAATAGTGGTGGTCACAAGTTGACATATTTCTTGTAGTGGGTGAATCCAAGTGTGCCGGTGCAATCCTTCTTGCACTTGAAGTAGCTTTCGAACTCCCGGATGGAATTCACAATCCGGAGGAAAAGCTTTCGGTTCATCCGATAACAGCGCCGAAATGTTTTCTCACCGTGCAATGGACCGTCAGCGAAGTAGTCCGAGTAGAGCATGCAGTAGCCTTCCAGACGATGTCGGTTCTTCGGTTTCACCTGCCCAAGCGCCGAGCCACCTCGTCGCGGCTTCTCACTGCTCGCGAGCAGGCCGGCGAGGGCGGCGAGCACCATGAGATGCTCCTGCTCCTGGACGTCGGCTTCGGCTTCCTCATCCAGCAACGCCGCGAGCGCCTCCTCATCTTCGGAGTCCATCGCCGGGCCGGGCAATTCACCGAACACCTTGTGGGCGAGGTGGGCACAAGCCCGCCGGCGTACATCCCCGTGCGCAGCAGGAGTTCTGGAAAAGGTGCCCGGGACGGCGGCGAAGAGGCTGCCTCGGCCAAACCCCTTCTTTTTCCCGGCGGGAGATGGTCTACCTAGCTGCTGTGGGTGGTGGTCGGCAGCGGGATCGGCTGGGTGGCGACCGAGCGCGGGGAGGCGGGGCGAGGCGAATCCTGGCGGGAGGCTTGACTTTTCGCCTATCAATGCAGGCCTAGGAGCACTTTTCCCTTGCGCCGGAGCCCCCGAGCGCCCCCCAGTGCGCCGGGTTCAGCCTACGAGCGCCGGACGCAAAAACGGGCCGAGCCGGCAAAATTCGGCGTCCTGGGGCGCGACTGGGCCGTTTTTTCGGTGCCGGCGCAAATCAATCGCCAGGGGAGGCCGTCCTGGGGGCGCGGCTGGAGATGCTCCTAGAGTCCACTCAATCCATCTGTCTGCCGTCTGTCCGCCTCACGCGTCTGCCTCACGGGAGTCACAAGACATCTCATCATCTGTGTCTGCCTTCACGCGCCACACATTCCATCATGTTGATCTTGTGCGCTCGTAGTGCTAGCTAATCTCAATAACGGAAGCATATCTAGCTATAGCTTTCGTAGTACCATCTTTTACAGTAGCTTTGCATTATATATTTTTTATTCAGTTTTTGAACTTGTTCCGCGATTTCTGCTAGTAACCAGCCTAAAACCAAAAAGGAAAAAAAGAACAAAAGAAAGAAAGAAAAAAGGAAAAAAATAAAAATAAAAAATAACAATTTATTACCATCACTAGAAATCACCTGAAAAATATGTATTGGCACAATATACTTGGTCGTCTCCGAGGTAGCCATGTCCGCATCACATCTCCATGGAAAGATCTTGCGTCACTAGTAGAAAAAGGACCTTATGTGAGACACATTAGTCCCGGTTCGATTTTGGCCCGGTACTAATGGTATCATTAGTAACGGTTTGAACGGCTATGCATTAGTGCCGGTTCGTGTTAAACCTTTAGTACCGTTTCGTGCCACGAACCGGTACTAAAGGTGGTGATGCGGTGGCGTCGGTCGGGGCCCCACGAGCCCCTTTAGTCCCGGTTTGTGGCACAAACCGGTACTAAAGGGCCAACCTTTAGTACCGGTTCGCGCCACGAACCGGCACTAAAGGGGTCTAACCTATAGTCCCGGTTGGAGACACAAACCGGGACTATAGGGCAATTTTCAAACTTGAAAAAATCATAACTAAATCATCCTAATTCAGAAAAATACATATAATATATCAAAATTTGCAGAACAAAAACATCGATCCACTGAAACCGTCCGTAGGCGATCTGAACCGTCCGATCATCCCAGATCTAACGGCAGACTTGACCCCCCACCGTCTCACAACCCGCACCACTCGTCCTCTCGCCCCCCTCTCTCTCCTACGCACCCACAGCCGCCGCCCTCTCCCTCCCTCAGATCTCGATCCGATCCAGATCGACGCCGCCACCCCTCTCTAACCCTAGCTTCCCGTCACCGGAGGCGGCGCCCTCCCTCCCTCGCCCTCTCCTCCTTCCCTCCTCACGGCCATCTCTCCGTTCCCCCATAGCCACACCTCATCCTCCTCCCCATCCCCCGGTCCTGTCCCCAGCCCCGCCCAGATCCACCGTGCATGTCCACAGCCACAGCCGCCACCCCCAGCCCTGCCCACGGCGGCCGCCACCACCCCAAGCCTTGTCTTACTATAACTCTTCACGAGCAGTGAAGGGAAGAAGAAGGGGAAAGGGGATGGCCGCCGACACCACCTACGCGAAGCGGGTGCTGCTCGCCTACAACGGCGGCGCCGACGCCGTCTCGCGGGGGTTCGCTGTCGGCCTCGCCAGGCACGGCTATAGGTACTCCTCTCACTTTCCCCTTCTTCCTCCTGTCGTTGGGCTCTGAATCTAAGCGCGCGCGCGCACAGGCTGGTCCTGATGGGCGACGAGGGCGCCCTGGCTGCGACGGCGGAGGAGGCGTGGCAGAAGGGGCGGCGGCCATCGCGGTGGTCGGGCTGGACCTCGCGGCCTGCAACGAGGCTGCTACTTCCTCGTTTCCGTCCAGGCAAGTAACCTCTCCTCTCTTCTCCGGCTTCGATCCCCGCATCCATCTTCGTTTAGTCCCCGCGATTGGGCGTCCGTGCGGGCTTTGCAAAAGGCGGGCGTGAATCCCCGGTTGATTTAGGCCTTCGAGTAGCGGAGCAGGATTTTTCGTGCTTATCTCTACTCATTCGAGTAGCGGAGCAAGATTTGCTCCATGGTTTAGGCCTTCAGGCGGGCTGTTTCTAAAAAGAAATTCAGATAGCCGATTTCTCATACTGTAGGAGTAGTTATCATCAAGATCTGGAATTTAATCCGGAGGCTTGACACTTGCACCTTGGTACATGAGATCAGGTTATTATCTCATGTTCCTGTTACATCCTATTGCTGCACCAGAATGGTCAAATAAAATTTGCGGGAAATATAATCAGCTTTTGTTCGTCAGTAATTTCAGAGAACACTGCAGTGTTACAATATCTGGTTGTCCTGTTATCCACTGGATTGTAATCGAAGAGAAACATAATTTTTTATTATTACCATTGTAATGTACAGATATATTGTTGTGATCAACGGAGACTGAAGTGAATTTTCTCTTTTCCCCGCCCCCCGGTTTGCAGATCATACCCGAGTTCCTGCTGCTGAAATGGGTAGCACTGAAGCCCCAATGCCCGTTGAGGCACTGATACGTCTCCAACGTATCTATAATTTTTGATTGCTCCATGCTACTTTATCTATTGTTTTGGACTATAATGGGCTTTATTTTCCACTTTTATATTACTTTTGGGACTAACCTATTAACCGGAGGCCCAACCCAGAATTGCTGTTTTTTGCCTATTTCAGTGTTTCGAAGAAACGGAATATCAAATGGAGTCCAAACGGAATGAAACCTTCGGGAACATGATCTTCTCACCGACTGTGATCCAGGAGACTTGGACCCTACTCCAAGGAGTGCCAGAGGCTGTCACGAGGGTGGGGGGCGCGCCCTCCCCCCTAGGCGCGCCCCCCTGCCTCGTGGGCCTCCTGACACTCCACCGACGTACTCCTTCCTCCTATATATACCTACGTACCCCCAACAGATCGGGGACGGAGCCAAAAACCTAATTCCACCGCCGTACCTTCCTGTGTCCACGAGATCCCATCTTGGGGCCTGTTCCGGAGCTCCGCCGGAGGGGGCATCCACCATGGAGGGCTTCTACATCAACACCATAGCCCCTCCGATGAAGTGTGAGTAGTTTACTTCAGACCTTTGGGTCCATAGTTAGTAGCTAGATGGCTTCTTCTCTCTTTTTGGATATCAATACAATGTTCTGCCCCTCTCCCGTGGAGATCTTTTCGATGTAATCTTCTTTTTGCGGTGTGTTTGTTGAGAACGATGAATTGTGGGTTTATGATCCAGCTTATCTATGGAAAATATTTGATTCTTCTCTGAATTCTTTTATGTATGATTAAGTTATCTTTACAAGTCTCTTCGAATTATCCATTTGGTTTGGCCACATAGATTGGTAGTTCTTGCAATGGGAGAAGTGCTTAGCTTTGGGTTCAATCTTGCGGTGTCCTTACCTAGTGACAGAAGGGGTTGCAAGGCACGTATTGTATTGTTGCCATCGAGGATAACAAGATGGGGTATTTATCATATTGCATGAATTTATTCCTCTACATCATGTCATCTTGCTTAAGGCGTTACTCTGTTTTTAACTTTATACTCTAGATGCATCTTTGGATAGCGGTCGATGAGTGGAGTAATAGTAGTAGATGAGAATCGTTTGGTCTACTTGTCTCGGACGTGATGCCTATATACATGATCATTGCTGGATAACCTCATAACTATGCTCAATTCTGTCAATTGCTCAACATTAATTTGTTCACCCACCGTAGAATATCTATGCTTTTGAGAGAAGCCACTAGTGAAACCTATGGCCCCGGTCTATTCTCATCATATCAATCTCCATCACTTTATTTACTTGCTTTGCTTTTACTTTTCACTTTGCATCTTTATACCAAAATACCAAAATATTATCTCTATCAGATCTCACTCGTAAGTGACCGTGAAGGATTGACAACCCCTAATCGCGTTCGTGGCGAGTAGCTATCGTTTTGTGCAGGTACGAGGGACTTGCGCGTAGCCTCCTACTAGATTGATACCTTGGTTCTCAAAAACTCAGGGAAATACTTACGCTACTTTGCTGCATCATCCTCTCCTCTTCGGGGAAATCCCACGCAGTGCTCAAGAGGTAACAGGCACCTGTGTGCTCCATTGTGAACGAAGGCCCAGCAGCTCCAGCTGCATGTTCCATTGTGAACGAAGCCCCAGCTCCCTGGGCCTGACCTGTGCCAAATGGCAAGCTGCTTGTCACCTAAACAAAGGGAGAAAAGGAAGAGGGATGGAGATGATGATGCCATGGATGTAAGCTCTTGTCATGTTTGTTACAATAATGCACTCTCTTAACAATTTCAGTGTCCAGTAACCAGCATTGGCATCTGATGCATTGCTTGCTACAGGTCCCAGAAAATGGAAATGGCGAGAGTTCTTCATGCAGCAAGAAACCAGTAGAACTGAACTTAGTTTTCTACCATATAGCTTCGTCATTTCCCCATATGAAATGGTCCCATAATCTAGTGCATATCTATTTCTGGTTTGAAGTTCATCTAGCATTTGATTGCCTAAATTACTTGTCTGGATATAGATTAGCATAATCATAAAATAGAATGAATAAGCATATCAACTGATTAGTAACATGTTTTAGTTAATTAAAATGCTCCATTTCATGCTAATCTGAAGTCATATCGAATGAAGGGTTTGGTTATCTGAAATAACGTGCATTTGCTTTTTCTTAGAAGGAAGATGACGTCCAGATCCCATCTAGTTCAGTAGAAATGCCAGCAAGTGAAAACCTGCCACAGATGAATCATGCGGTAGGATCTAATAGTTCTGAAATCGTGCCTAGTTGATGCATAGTTCTGTCAGGTTAAGTGTCTGCTTCTTAATTACTACTACTCACTGTTGCTGTATTCTACTCACCTGGCAAACAGTGTATAGTTTTGAATGGTTCAATTATACAGAGCTCTCCATGCCCAAAATAAGAAAATCTCACTGTCAATCTGTTTGATGCTATCATTTTCTTACCATCATATTATATGTGCCGCTCAACATTCAACCTGCTTTAATCTGTACTAGTATTCAGTTTGTACCTCATCTAGCACACTGCCTAAAATTGCCACTATTCTTTCAATGAATTTAGTAGAATTACCTTGTGATTCCTCTGTTTGCTGCATATTATGGTTGCTCTACTGCTAGTGTCTTACTAGCTTGTTCTGGCTCATCATGTTCCTGCTTGTAGTTGATTTTTCATGTGCCTAAGTATATGTGTAGTACACGTGCAAGCAAACATTTGAACTCAAACCCATCCATCCTTTGTACTGTACTATACTGAAGAAGTAATGTAGATGAATATACATGCAGTTTTATTAAGTGAATGCCATGCAAACAACTAACTTGCTCTTGTCCATGTAGATGGAGTAGGAGGATGAGCAGCAGCAACAAATGAGCCTGATGGTGAAGAAGCACCTGATGACCAGAACTCCTTCAAGTGCTCTTTAGTCGTTCCAAAACAAGTTCTTGATGTCCCCCTTACAGAAAATGTTCATATATGTTCCTGTATGATGTGTGTGTGCATGTTGGATGGTCACATTCTAGTGTACTAGCTAGCTAGTAGGATTGTTTTGCTACCGGATGATTGAATGTCATCTTAGTTTGTACCTCATCTAGCTCACCACCTCAAATTGCCACTGTTTTGTTAGTGTTTCCTTATTGGTTGGCTAAACATATTTGTTTGTTTGATTTGGAGCATTAGACGCTCTCCATCGATGATTGCATAATTTTATTCATCTTCTCCACAATATATTCATTTGATTGTCTGCTACATCTGCACTTAAATACTCATAATGCTTTTGTCCAGCCTTTGTTCAATTGGACAAAATATGAAGCAAACTAATATCTCTGGTTAAAATTGTGGTCTTGATCTTTTCTTTAAACCTGGGACATCATGCATAACTAGCTCTTTCTTTTCAGTCTAAACCTGAGACCTTTTTTTGTTTTCAGTCACACTGCTGTTTTGTTGTGCTTGATAAACCTGAGACTTCTTTCGATTGTAATATCGAAGTTGTTTGGTTCTGGCCTCAGCAGTAGTGCACTAATATTGAAGTTGTTCACTCTTTTATAGGAGCTCCAGGCCTAATTTTTTTGGAGTGTGAAGCCGTGAAGCTAAGTGCGAATCAGTGAAGCCCTACTTAGCAAAGAGTTTTTTGATTCTGTAGTAGACTGTAAATTGTAATATTGTAACAGATTGTAAAAGACTAATATAGTGTTATTTGATGAATTATATTTGTCCCGTCCTATTTTAAATAGTTATTATGTATGTTAAAAATATGTGAAATGGAAACTTGATGAGCGGGACCAATTTATGTCCCACTTATGAATATAATCTGAGAAATTTTGAAATTTTTGACATTTGGGACCCATCTAACTAGTGGGACCAGCTCTAAAATAAAACGACTAAAAAATAGAAAATTAATTGATGGAAAGAGGGCCATGGCCCAACAAAAATAAGGATGCAATATTGGGCTTGGCCCATGAGCCCAACCAAAAATTGACAGATAGAAAAAAAACAAATAGGCCGAATTGTTGGGCTCGGCCCATGTAGAAAATCGAATTGGACCGGGCTGAATCTTGTGCCACATCAGATTGCCACGCTGGATGCCTACGTGGCCTGGGGAGGTTGCTAGTAACCAAAACGCCACAGTAGACGTATTTTGGTCATAAACGTCTACGACTATTCCAGAAGAAAGGTCGCTATAGTCAGTTTACGACCGCCATCTTTTGACCTTATGTTTTAGGTCACAAAAAGGTCACAAATTGAAAACAGTGACCATTCAGTGACCAATAGTGCTGGTCACAAGTTGGCATATTTCTTGTAGTGAAACTATGCCATGAATGTGGACATAAGATTGATCATTTTGCTTGAAAGCCATGAATCTTCACGCATGATAGCTTATTTCTGAGAACACATTTTTAAAATAATTGTCGTATTACAAGTTTATTATTGTTCCTGGGAACTTGGCCACATATAATGACACAATGCGAAGGTTTCCTATTTTTTTGGTATTTTTGAATTTTTTATGCCCGTTTCAAAACGCGGTCAAAACGGCGGGAATGACCGTTCCTAGCTAGTGGTTGAATCTTCGAATTTTTTTGATGTTTCTCTGATTAAATAGATACTTATGTACCTAGAAATGATTATAGGAAAAAATAAATAGCAAACTATAAGGCAGCTACAGTTCAAATTTGACCCGCTTCCAGCTGAATCGGTGAAAATTTGTCTTTTTCACGAGAGGTGGATCAAAACTTTTTACACCCAACCATTTGGTCAAATGTGCATTAAATATGGCCTAGTATTTTAGAAAAATTATTTGGTCCAATTTTGCAACAATTACTTGGTAGGTTCTTCACAAAAAAACCTCTTTTTTGGCACTCGAAAAATGGAAAATGATTTTTGTGTGCAATGGAAATGAAGACCACAAAATCATCATTGATTGAAATCCTAAGATACACATATGTGCAATATTGGGTCATTTAAACATACAATATGAGGCCAATATGTTGTGTGTTTACCTGAAATAAGAGGGTAAAAAAATATAAAAGAAAAAAACACAATTACATAAGTTGGATTCTGATTGGTGGAACCATCTATAACACGGATCGATGACATGGCAGACATCCTACCATCCATTGCTAGCCCTAACCCACCGCACGTCCACCATCCATCCATAACCCATCGCACCCACTCCTCGTCCTCGCGAACCCTACCCAGCCAATCGTCGCCTCCTCCCCTTCCAGATCACTACCGCCACCTCCTTCCCCACCCCCTCCCCGCACCCGCAGCGCTCCCACCCTCCCCGCACCCGCGCACGCCAATGTTGGCTCCTCCACCTCCAGGCGATGCTGAGCCTGTGGTCTCCCTCCCCAAGATCGTGCCGGAGCGCACGGTCCTCCTCCACCTACAACTCGTCTCCTCTCCGGTCGCGTCGCCGACCTGTTCGTGGTCGGGCTTCAGCGAGCTGAGCAATAGAGCACCGACGGCTCCTCCTCTCCCCCTGCAGCCGCCTGCCGCGCCAACCTCCTTCGCTCCCTCCTCGCCAACTAAACCCAAGCCAGCAGCCATGGCTAGGGTTTGTGCAGTTTCTCCCCATCCGATCTGGCGAGTCTCCCTCCTCCTCCCCCGCTCCTTGAACCTTAGCCACTCCAAACCCCTGACCCCTTCTTGTCTCGTCTCTGCAGGTAGACCACGCCGGCAAGTGACGAGGACGACGCCCGGAGAGGAGAGGACGGCCTTCTCCTCACCGTGTAGCCGCCGACCTTGTCCTGCTCGAGGAGGAGGAGCCGGAGGGGCGCACCCATCCACCACAGTCGCCGCCGTCAAGGGCTTCTTCCACCTAGACCTCTAAATCCACGGCGCCGTCGTCCAGCCACCCAAGGTGAAGGTGCCCCCAACTCCCCTCCGTCCCCTCTCCCCTCCTTGTTTCATTCGATCTAGCAGCCATGGATTTGGGTTCCTCAAGGCTGCCTAATTACTCTACCATGTGTTCCTACTACTAGCTCTAGTCGTGGATGCTGGGTAGCTCCCTGTTTTCTCTGTTTTTATGTAATCCTAGATAGAACCATACAACTGTGGATGACAAACACTGCAATTTAATCTAAAATTGCCATCCTGATCCTAGCATATACTCCTCAAATTACTGTAAATTCTTGGACGATTAGGGGCTAGTGTAGATGCAAAATAAGGCTGCACTTTTAGAGGAGATAAGACACTGATGTTGGATGCTTGGTAGTTGTCTTGTGTTGTGTGCATGTCGGTACTAGCAGTATGTCCGTGAGCACCGTGCTGGTGTTAGTCGCAATGATCAGCTTCAATAGCATGACCAGTACCCAAACATGATGCATATTTATTAACAAAAATGGTAATGCATTTCGCTCATACCAGGGTGCTAGATTTAGTCTGTTGCGAATGCTAATAGACCATGATAACTTGTATATTGGACCTGCCCCCTCTCTCTATTTGATTCGCTCAATCTCTCTCTATCTTTTTGCAGGCGCCACCGCATTAGAACTATACGGCTTAGCGGGTGGCCCTATTTTGCCGTCGGGAGAGGAGCTCTAATCATCGACCCTCTTCTCCACTACACGTGTTCAACAGAAATTCTTTTAGTTTGTATACGTAATTGACTATGCTTATGTTGGTTGTTATTGAGTGTATAATTCATTAGATTAATTATTTGTTTAGAAGTATAACTGAAACTTCATAGATGTATTTACATTCATTGAAAGCATATAATCAATATCTGGTCTGATGATTTATGTATTGTTATCTCAAATAAAAAAGCATATAACGAGAGCGATATCACAAATTTAACTGAATTCAATTAAAATTTCCAGAATCTCTTCTTGATCTGTAATGTTTTAGTGCAACAAAGTCATACCGAGTGAGGTCCATGTGGTGCTCTGACGTGCTCTTGATGGTTTGTTGTCAAGACTGATATCCCCTGTATGTCATGATGCTGCTAGCTTGTTTTAGTCCAGTATCTCTTCTTGATAGTCTTGTTAACATAATTCAGTCCAGTAACTCTAATTAATTAACTGAATTTATTTGTTTAATTACACTGAAACCTTTCCTTTAATTATAATTAAAGAAGGGTTTCAGTTTAATTAAACTGGACCGGCTTTGGGACTTATATATACAAAAATCAGTACTGAAGTAGGTCTGTATGATCTCCTGTTAGTAAAATTACAACATAAATATCTTCCCATGTAGTTCTGCTATTTTTAGTTTGGGTTGAAGTGATTGGTAGGCCTAGTGGTTGTGCGATTCTATGATCCTATCCTGTAAAATTTATATGCACACCTCATATGAATCTGTGATCATATCCAGTGAAATTTATATGCATGTTCCACTCCACTGTCTACACATTTACTTAGTAATACATACTTCTGCACTTCTGTTATGCTTCTCTCTTTGTTTGTATGAGGCGGCCAGGCTGCCTATTTTGTAGCAGTCTGCTTCCATAGTGTTTGTATGTAGTCGAGATAATTGTGTTTTCCTCGGCAGTAGGTCAACAGACACCGCTCCTGCTATATAGGCTAAGCTGCCGCCAGTGTTTGTGCGATGTTGCCGGCTTAGAGCATCATCTCCAATAGCTGCTGCCTGTTGATGTGCTTATTGTGGTGTCATGTGCTTCTCCTGAATCTGTTGTACGCTTAGCTGATTAAACGTGCAGGTTTTATTATTTTGGTCTGATGGTGTTTCTTTTTTTGGCTTAAGTGCTTAACTTATGAGCTTATGTTGAAGTGTGCTGATTTTGCACTATTGAAATTTATAGGAGATACTATGGACGCAAGATTCATTGTTTGTTCTTGCTCACTATGTGCTTAACTGAGGATGATTGTTGTTGTTAGAAATTATGATTGCTTGTGTCTTCATTTTTTCTTCTATAATGATGATATGAAATATCATGCAGGTCCTTATTGGTGCTGCTGCTGTTGTTGTGGTTGTCGGAGGTGTTGCTGCGGAGCTGCAGTCCGAGAAGGTCAAGGATGAGCTGCAGTCCTGTTGTTGTGGTTGTCTTCTAAGATTTACGGCGTCAAGGTAATCTCACTCTTTCCGACCCTGGTTGTCTTGTGGGTACAGTTGCTGTAGATGGTGGTCTGTGTGGATCTTGTTATACTGAGGGTGTTATGCTGGTGGTGGCTTGAAAGAAGGGAAGAAATGCTTAGCAATCTATTTCCTGTAGTATTTAACTGTTTACATTATGAAATGTGTGGATAGTAGGTACGTTTCCCATGTTATATGGTAATAATTGTAGACCTTATCGTTGAGTTTGGTTCGTGTTTATAGAATGACAAGGTTGGTTAATTAAGCCCTGCCTGTATCTTTTAGAGTTTACTTCATTGGTAGCATATTCAGTTGTATTAATTAATATTGTACATGTTGGAGAATTTAGACGATGATAACAAACTGTAACCATGAATACTCAAATAGAAACTTGAACAACCATCTTGTTTAATTTGGTGATGTTCCTCCATGCTAAGAGCTAATCTGCTGCACTGTTATTCAACTTACATCGACAATTTTAATTTCGCTGAAATCATGTTTTCTTTTCTATGTTTATCTCCGTGGATGACCACTACTACCTCCATTTTTTTCATTATAGCCTATATTGGTGTTTGGCGATCCTATTCTAACTAATGTGTATAGTTCAAGCCCTTGTTTCTATCTAAATATGTGCACAGAAGTTCTGTTACCTTGTGAAAAATTATTGGTGCATTTTATTGTTTCTCAAAAACAAAATAGCTTGCTCATTTAAGCTGTGCCATCCTTACTGTTAGCTTTCATATTGTGTCTCTGTTAGCTTCAGGCCTAATTTTTTGCCTTTAGGTTCACCCTTTTACAGGAGCTCCAGGCCTAATCTTTTTGAGTGTGAAGCCGTGAAGCCAAGTGCGAAGCAGCAAAGCCCTACTTAGGGAGATGGCGAAGCGGCGAAGCCCTACTTAGGAAGAGTTTTTTGGTTCTGTAGTAGAATTGTAATTTTGTAACGGATTGTAAAAGGCTACTGTAGTGTTATTTGGTGAATTATATTTGTTTTAACCTGTTTGAAATAGCTATTATGTATGTTAAAAAGATGTGAAATGGAAAATTGACCAGGTGGACCAATTTATGTCCCACTTAAGAATATAATCTGAGCAATTTTGGAATTTTTGACATGTGGGACCAGTGTATGGCATTATGAGTAGTGGGACCCATCTGATTAGTGGGGCCAGCTCTAAAATATAATGATATAAAAAATAGAAAATCAATTGATGTAAGAGCGCCATGGCCCAACAATAAAAAAGGCTGCAATATTGGGCTTGGCCCATGAAGTGTATAAAAAAGACAGAAAAAACACAAATAGGCTGAATTAATGGGCTCGGCCCATATAAACACCGAACTGGACCGGGCTGAATCTTGTGCCACATCAGCTTGCCATGCTGGATGCCTACGTGGCCTGGTGAGGCTGCTAGTGACCAAAACAAGACAATAGGCTTATTTTGGTCGTAAATGTCTACGACCTTCTCACAGAAAAGGTCAAAAATGTCAGTTTACGACGGCCAGCTTTTGACCTTCTGGTTTTGGTCACAAAAAGGTCGCAAATAAAAACTATGACCATTCAGTGACCAATAGTGGTGGTCACAAGTTGACATATTTCTTGTAGTGGGTGAATCCAAGTGTGCCTGTGCAATCCTTCTTGCACTTGAAGTAGGTGTCGAACTCCCGGATGGAATTCACAATCCGGAGGAAAAGCTTTCGGTTCATCCGATAACAGCGCCGAAATGTTTTCTCACCGTGCAATGGACCGTCGGCGAAGTAGTCCGAGTAGAGCATGCAGTAGCCTTCCAGACGACGTCGGTTCTTCGATTTCACCTGCCCAAGCGCCGAGCCACCTCGTCGCGGCTTCTCACTGCTCGCGAGCAGGCCGGCGAGGGTGGCGAGCACCATGAGATGCTCCTGCTCCTGGACGTCGGCTTCGGCTTCCTCATCCAGCAACGCCGCGAGCGCCTCCTCATCTTCAGATTCCATCATCGGGCCGGGCAATTCACTGAACACCTTCTGGGCGAGGTGGGCACAAGCCCGCCGGCGTACATCCCTGTGCGCAGCAGGAGTTCTGGAAAAGGTGCCCGGGACGGCGGCGAAGAGGCTGCCTCGGCCAAACCCCTTATTTTTCCCGGCGGGAGATGGTCTACCTAGCTGCTGTGGTTTGTGTTTATAGAATGACAAGTTTTCCGTTTCGACATTTTTTTTAAATCACAAAATTCCAAAGGGAAAATAGAGTTTTTGGGTGTTTTAGACGTTTTTAGCGTTTAGCGCTAGGGTTTAGATTTCAGAGTTTAGGGTTAGGTTTTATGGTTTAAACCCTTAGTTTTTACTGTTTAGCATAGAGTTTCCGACGTTTTAAGTCCCGGGTTTAGAGTTTAGGACAATTTTTGAAATGACAAAATTGTAAAAGGAAAAAAAGATATGCTCTAATTTATGTTTTTTTGAATTTTGGATAAATCTTGTCAAACCGGTCAAACAACTGATTCAAGAAGTATTAATGTTACTACATAATTATTCAAGAATATTAGTGTTACTAAATAATTATTTCAATTTTTTGAATTTTGGTCAAATCTGGTCAAACTGTGGTCAAACTATGGTCAAACTTATTCAAGAAATATTAGCGTTACTAAATAATTACTGTTTTTTTAGAATAATAGTTTCAAACTCAAACGGTGAAATGTGTGACTTCATGCTCAAGCTAAACTCCTGAGGGTTAATAGGATTGACATTTTACTATTGTCAGGAAAACAACAAGTGCAGACTCGGAAATGAAGGAGAATAGAACCCAAAAGTTAAGCGTGCTCGGGCTGGAGTAGTGAGAGGGATGGGTGAGCGGTCGGGAAGTTAGATGATTTGGAATGAGTGATCCACACTTGAGCAGTCAAGAGAGGTGATTAGAGACTGAATCATCAAATAATTCAGAAAAAATAAAAATCGAAAAAAAATCTTTTTTTTCCAAAAAATTCAAAAAAAAATTCAAAAAAAAAACCTTTAGTACCGGTTGGTAACACCAACCGGTACTAAAGGTCCCCCATACTAGGGCGCGAGCTCACGCCACGTGGTGGCACTTTAGCGCCGGTTCGTGCCGAACCGGTACTAAAGGGGGGGGGGCTTTAGTGCCCACACTTTAGTGCCGGTTCCATAACCGGCACTTAAGGCCCTTACAAACCGGTTTTAAAGCTCCGTTTTCTACTAGTGCATGTGCGTAGATTTATTTTGAGCTGTAAGACCATGAATTGAAAAGCATTTGAAATGAACTCTGAAAAGGTTCCAAGTTGGCATGGTATCATCATTTCACCCACATAGCATGTGCAAGAAAGTACATAGGCTTACGGCAAAAGCTGGATGCACTTCGTCTACAAAACAGAAAATCTCCTTCGAAGTATCAGGGTTTCATACGGGAACTCGCCTGTTACAAAGGGATTTCATTTTTTTTAAATAACTTGAACTCCATAGTTTTTCTGTGTTCAAAATGCACCATTCAAAGCCACATCATCAATTTACAACCCTTTCCGACTTCATTTGTTATTTTTCATGCATTTACTGATTATTTTGAGTTGTAAGACCATGAAATTGAAAAGCATTTGAAATGAACTATGAAAAGGTTCCAAGTTGGCATGGTGTCATCATTTCACCCACATAGCACGTGCAAGAAAGTACAGAGGCTTACGGCAAAAACTGGATGCACTTCGTGTACAAAACAGACAATCTCCTTCGAAGTATCAGGGTTTCATACGGAAACTCGTATGTTACAAAGGGATTTCATTTTTTTGAAGTTATTTGAAATCCATAGTTTTTCTGTGTTCAAAATGCACCATTCAAAGCCACATCATCAATTTACAACCCTTTCTGACTTCATTTGTTATTTTTCATGCATTTACTGATTATTTGAGCTGTAAGACCATGAAATTAAAAAGCATTTGAAATGAACTCTGAAAAGGTTCCAAGTTGGCATGGTATCATCATTTCACCCACATAGCATGTGCAAGATAGTACAGAGGCTGACGGCAAAAACTCGATGCACTTCATGTACAAAACAGACAATCTCCTTCGAAGTATCAGGGTTTCATACGGAAACTCGGTTGTTACAAAGTGATTTCATTTTTTTGAACTTATTTGAACTCCATAGTTTTTCTGTGTCCAAATGCACCATTCAAAGCCACATCATCAATTTACAACCCTTTCTGACTTCATTTGTTATTTTTCAAGAATTTACTGATTATTTTGAGCTGTAAGACCATGAAATTGAAAGCATTTGAAATGAACTCTGAAAAGGTTCCAAGTTGGCATGGTATCATCATTTCACCGACATAGCATGTGCAAGAAAGTACAGAGGCTTAAGGCAAAAACTGGATGCACTTCGTGTACAAAACATGCAATCTCCTTCGAAGTATCAGGGTTTCATACGGAAACTCGTCTGCTACAAAGATATTTCATTTTTTTTGAAATTACTTGAACTCCATAGTTTTTCTGTGTTCAAAATGCACCATTCAAATCCATATCATTGCTACGTCTTGAGCTTGCGTTGGTTTTCCTTGAAGAGGAAAGGGTGATGCAGCACAGTAGCGTAAGTATTTCCCTCAGTTCTTGAGAACCAAGGTATCAGTCCAGTAGGAGGCTTCTCAACAAGTCCCACGAACCTACACAAACAAACAAAGAACTCGCAACCAACGCGACAAAGGGGTTGTCAATCCCTTCACGGCCACTTGCGAAAGTGAGATCTGATAGAGATAATATGATAAGATAAATATATTTTTGGTATTTTATAATATAGATGCAGAAAATAAAGATGCAACTAAAAGTAAATTTGAAGCAAATATGATAAGAGATAGACCCGAGGGCCATAGGTTTCACTAGTGGCTTCTCTCGAGAGCATATGTATTACGGTGGGTGAACAAATTACTGTCAAGCAATTGATAGAAAAGCGAATAATTATGACGTTATCTAGGCATGATCATGTATATAGGCATCACGTCCGCAACAAGTAGACCGACTCCTGCCTGCATCTACTACTATTACTCCACACATCGACCGCTATCCAGCATGCATCTAGAGTATTAAGTTCATAAGAACAGAGTAACGCATTAAGCAAGATGACATGATGTAGAGGGATAAACTCAAGCAATATGATATAAACCCCATCTTTTTATCCTCGATGGCAACAATACAATACGTGTCTTGCAACCCTTTCTGTCACTAGGTAAGAACACCGCAAGATTGAACCCAAAGCTATGCACTTCTCCCATGGCAAGAAAGATCAATCTGGTAGGCCAAACCAAACCGATAATTCAAAGAGACTTGCAAAGATAACTCAATCATATAAAAGAATTCAGAGAAGATTCAATTATTATCCATAGATAAATATGATCATAAACCCACAATTCATCGGATCTTGACAAACACACTGCAAATAGAGATTACATCGAATAGTTCTCCACAAGAGAGGGGAAGAACATTGTATTGAGATCCAAAAAGAGAGAAGAAGCCATCTAGCTAATAACTATGGACCCGAAGGTCTGTGGTAAACTACTCACAACTCATTGGAAGGGCTATGGTGTTGATGTAGAAGCCCTCCGTGGTGGACTCCCCCTCCGGCAAAACACCGGCGACGGCTCGAAGATGGGATCTCGCGGATACGGAAGGTTACGGCAGTGGAAATTGTATTGTGGATGCTCCCTAGATTTTTTCGGGGTACGTAGGTTTATATGGGAGGAAGAAGTACGTCGGTGGACGCACGAGGGGCCCACGAGACAGGGGGCGCGCCCTATAGGGGGGTGCGCCCTCCTATCTCGTGGAGGCTCCGGCTGGTTCTTGACTTGCACTCCAAGTCCTCTGGATCTCGTTCGTTCCAAAAATCACGCTCCCGAAGGTTTCATTCCGTTTGGACTCCGTTTGATATTCCTTTTCTTCGAAATACTGAAATAGGCAAAAAAAACAGCAATACGGGCTGGGCCTCCGGTTAGTAGGTTAGTCCCAAAAATGATATAAATATGTAAATTAAAGCCCATAAACATCCAAAACAGGTAATATAATAGCATGGAACAATCAAAAATTATAGATACGTTGGAGACGTATCAAGCATCCCCAAGCTTAATTCCTGCTCGTCCTCGAGTAGGTAAATGATAAAAACAGAATTTTTAATGTGGAATCCTACCTAGCATAATTCTCAATATAATTTTCTTTATCGTGGCATGAATGTTCAGATCCAAATGATTCAAGATAAAAGCTTATAAAACATAAAAATAATAATGCTTCAAAGCGTACTAACAAATAATCATGTCATATCAAAATAACATAGCCAAAGAAATCTTATCCCTACAAAATCATATAGTTAGGCCATGCTTCATTTTCATTACACAACATACTCCCATCACGCACAACCCCGATGACGAGCCGAGCAATTGGTTCATACTTTTTAACGCTCTTCAGCTTTTCAACTCTTACGCAATACATGAGCGCAAGCCATGGACATAGCACTATGGTGGTCTAATGTGGTGGTTGTGAGGACAAAAAGTGGGAGCAGATAGTCTCACATCAACTAGGCGTATCAACGGGCTATGGAGATGCCCATCAATAGATATCAATGTGAGTGAGTAGGGATTGCCATGCAACGGATGCACTAGAGCTATAAATATATGAAACCTCAACAAAATAAACTAAGTGGGTGTGCATCCAACTTGCTTGCTCACGAGGACCTAGGGAATTTTGAGGAAGCCCATCATTGGAATATACAAGCCAAGTTCTATAATGAAAAATTCCCACTAGTATATGCAAGTGACAACATATGAGACTCTCTATCATGAAGATCATGGTGCTATTTTTGAAGCACAAGTGTGGAAAAAGATATAGTAGCAATTGTCCCTTCTCTCTTTTTCTCTCATTTTCATTTTTTTTCTTTTTCTTTTTCTCTTTTTTCTTTCTCTTTTTTTTCTTTCTATTTTTCTTTTCTTTTTGGTGGGCTTCTTTGGCCTCTTTTATTTTTATTAAGTCTGAATTCTCATCCCGACTTGTGGGGGAATCATAGTCTTCATCATCCTTTCCTCACTGGGACAATGCTCTAATAATGAAGATCATCAAACTTTTATGGATTTACAACTCAAGAATTACAACTCAAAGCTAGAACAAAATATGACTCTATATGAATGCCTCCGGCGGTGTACCGGGATATGCAATGAACCAAGAGTGACATGTATGAAAATTATGAAGGTGGCCTTGCCACAAATACGATGTCAACTACATGATCATGCAAAGAGCAACATGACAATGATGAAACATGTCATAATATACGGAACGGTGGAAAGTTGCATGGCAATATATCTCGGAATGGCTATGGAAATGCCATAATAGGTATGTATGGTGGCTGTTTTGAGGAAGGTAAATAATGGGTTCATGATACCGACGAAAATTGCACGGTATAATAGAAGCTAGCAAAATGGAAGGATGAGTGTGCGTATATCCATGGACTCACATTAGTCATAAATAACTCGTATACTTATTGCAAAAGTCTACTTCACCCTCGAAGCAAAGTACTACTACGCATGCCCCAAGAGGGATAGATTGGTAGGAAAAAATTCCATCGCTTGTCCCCGACTGCCACTCATAAGGAAGACACTCAAAAGAGCACCCCATGCAACAAATTTGTCACACAACTTTTACCATATGTACATGCTACGGGACTTGCCAACTTTAAAAACATTATTTCTTAATTTCATAATTATCCACTAGCATGATCCTAACATTACTACCTTTATATCTCAAAACAATTATCAAGCACAAAAAATTGATCCTAGCATCCAATTCATTTTCTATGATAGTTTTTATTATACCCAACTTGGATGCTCATCATTCTAGGACCAAATTCGCAACCAAAGAAAATACCATGTTGTTCTAAGAGACTCTCAAAACAATATAAGTGAAGCATGAGAGACTAGCAATTTCTTCAAAATTAATCCACCGCCATGCTCTAAAAGATATAAGTGAAGCACATAGAGCAAAAACTATCTAGCTCAAAAGATATAAGTGAAGCACATAGAGTATTCTATCAAATCCTAAGCAAATAGGCTTCACCCAAAAGGTGTGTTACAGCAAGGATGATTGTGGTAAACTAACAAGAAAATACCAATATAATACACGATGCTCCAAGCAAAACACATATCATGTGGCAAATAAAAATATAGCTCCAAGTAAAGTTACCAATGAACGAAGATGAAAGAGGGGATGCCTTCCGGGGGCATCCCCAAGTTAGGCTTATGGATATTCTTGAATATCTTGGGGTGCCTTGGGCATCCCCAAGCTTAGGATTTTGCCACCCTTTATTCCATAGTCCATCAAATCTTTACCCAAAACATGAAAACTTCACAACACAAAACTCAACAGAAAATCTTGTAAGCTCCGTTAGTGAAAGAAAACAAAACCACCACATAAAGTACTGTAATGAACTCATTCTTTATTTATATTGGTGTTAAACCTACTTTATTCCAAGTTCTCTATGTTTCATACCCTTACATACTAGCCATAGATGCATCAAAATAAGCAAACAACACACGAAAAACAGAATCTGTCAAAAACAGAATAGTCTGTAGCAATATGTAACTAACGCAAACTTCTGGAACCTCAAAAATCCTACCAAAATAGGATGTGCTAAAAAATTTGTTTATTGAATAGCATCAAAAAGAATCAATGCAAAAGCACGTTCCTGTGATGTATTGAATGTTTTATCGTCAGCGCAAAGTTTCTGTTTTTCAGCAGAATCAAATCAACTCATATCATAGGTTATCCTATAGGTTCTACTTGGCAAAAACACTAAATAAAACATGAAAACACATCTAAACAGAAAGTAGAAACAAAATTTAACACTAAACAGGAACAAAAACCAAAAACATAAAGAAAATTGGGTTGCCTCCCAACTAGCGCTATCGTTTAACGCCCCTAGCTAGGCATAAAAGCGAAGATAGATCTAAGTGGTGCCATCTTTGGCACTTGATTCATAAGTAGCTCGCATGATAGATTCATAAGGTAATTTGACTTTCTTTCTTGCAAAGTGATCCATGCCTTATTTAATGGAAATTGGAATCTAATATTCCCTTCCTTCATATCAATAATCGCACCAATCGTTCTAAGGAAAGGTCTACCAAGAATAATAGGGCAAGAAAGATTGCAATCTATATCAAGAACGATAAAATCAACGGGCACCAAATTTATATTTGCAACAATAAGGACATCATTGATCCTTCCTATTGGCTTTTTAATGGTGGAATCCGCAAGATGCAAATTTAAAGAGCAATCATCAAGATCATGGAAACCTAGAATATCACATAAAGTTTTCGGGATTGTGGAAACACTAGAACCCAAATCACACAAAGCAAAACACTCATGATCTTTAATTTTAATCTTAATAGTAGGTTCCGACTCATCATTAAGTTTTCTAGGTATAGAAACTTCCAAATTAAGTTTTTCATCAAAAGATTGCATCAAGGCATCAACGATATGTTTGGTAAAAGCTTTATTTTGACTATAAGCATGTGAAGAATTAACAACGGATTGCAACAAGGAAATACAACTTTCTAAAGAACAATTATCATAATCAAATTCCTTGAAATCCGAGATAGTGGGTTCAATGCTATTTAAAGTCATGACCTCTCCAATCCCACTTTTACCAAATTTAGCATCAAGATCTAAAAACTCCGAATTCTTGGGACGCCTTCTAAATAAATTTGACTCATCTCCAGTCCCATTATTTTCAAGATTCATATTACAAAACAAAGATCTAATAGGGGACACATCAATAACTTTGAGATCTTCATCATTTTTTCATGGAAACTAGAAGAACACGCTTTTATAAAGCTATCTTTCTTAGCACGCAATCTAGCGGTTCTTTCCTTGCACTCGTCAATGGAAATTCTCATTGCTTTGAGAGACTCATTGATATCATGCTTAGGAGGAGAAGATCTAAGTTTAAGAGAATCAACATCAAGCGGAAGTCTATCAACATTCCTAGCCAAATCATCAACTTTGAGCAATTTTTCTTCAAGCAAAGCATTAAAATTCTTTTGAGAAACCATAAATTATTTCACAATATTCTCAAAATGAGAGGGAATCTTATTAAAATTACCATAATAATTATTGTAGGAATTTCCATAATTATTAGAGGAATTACTAGGGAACGGTCTAGCATTAAAATTTCCTCTATAGGCGTTGTTTCCAAAAATATTCCTACCAACAAAATTCACATCCATAGATTCATTATTATTTTCAATCAAAGTAGACAAAGGCATATCATTGGGATCAAGA
The DNA here is from genome assembly GCA_021605205.1 of Aegilops longissima. Taxonomy (NCBI): domain Eukaryota; kingdom Viridiplantae; phylum Streptophyta; class Magnoliopsida; order Poales; family Poaceae; genus Aegilops; species Aegilops longissima. The sequence continues at coordinate 632,830,454 of CM038681.1, read as the reverse complement.
GGAGTATTTTTATTAGCAAACAACTTCATAAGTTCATCCATCTTTCCACTTAAAACATTAATTTCTTCTATAGCATGCACTTTTTAACTAGTAGATCGTTCGGTATGCCATTGAGAATAATTAGCCATAATATTATCAAGAAGTTTTGTAGCATCTCCTAAAGTGATTTCCATAAACGTGTCTCCGGCAGCCGAATCTAAAAGATTTCTAGAAGCAAAGTTCAAACCGGCATAAAAAATTTGTATGATCATCCCTAGATTCAAACCATGAGTAGGGCAATTGTGAATCATCAATTTCATTCTTTCCCAAGATTGGGAAACATGCTCATGATCAAGTTGTTTAAAATTCATAATATCGTTCCTAAGAGTGATGATCTTAGCGGGAGGAAAATACTTAGAGATAAAAGCATCTTTGCACTTGTTCCAAGAATCAATACTATTTTTAGGCAAAGTCGAAAACAAAACTATAGCACGATCTCTAAGTGAAAACGGAAATAACTTCAATTTAACAATATCATTATCTGTATCTTTCTTCTTTTGCACATCACACAAATCAACCAAGTTGTATAGATGAGTAGCGCATCTTCACTAGGAAGGTCGGCGAATTGATCTTTCATAACAAGATTCAGCAAAGCAGTATTGATTTCACAAGACTCAACGTCATTAAGAGGAGCAATCGGAATACTAAGGAAATCATTATTATTGGTATTCGAGAAATCACACAATTTGGTATTATCTTGCGCCATGGCAACAAGTAATCCAACACACAAGCAAACAAAAAACGGCAAACGGAAAAGAGAGGAGATTGGGAAAGAGAGGGCAAATAAAACGGCAAAGGTGAAGTGGGGGAGAGGAAAACGAGAGGCAAATGGCAAATAATGTAAATGCGAGGGAGATGAGTTTTTGATGGGTACTTGGTATGTCTTGACTTGAGCGAAGACCTCCCCGGCAACGGCGCCAGAAATCCTTCTTGCTACGTCTTGAGCTTGCGTTAGTTTTGCTTGAAGAGGAAAGGGTGATGCAACACAGTATCATAAGTATTTCCCTCAGTTTTTGAGAACCAAGGTATCAATCCAGTAGGAGGCTTCTCAACAAGTCCCACGAACCTACACAAACAAACAAAGAACTCGCAACCAACGCGACAAAGGGGTTGTGTAGCGACCCGACCCAAAATCGGTCAAGTCTCTGTGTAGCTGTACCATCCCAAGATCATGCTGGCACACACAGTACATTGATGAAATAATCAAAGTTCAATCACACCTGAATTTATTACACGATTCTCATATCGAGTCTTTATTACAATAGAATAAATTCGGCCGAAGGCCAACTCATGAGAAATAAACTAAATAAAGCTGCGGAAGCGTAGAAGAATAGCGAGTCCATCCGACTCCATAGGGCAATCGCCAAGCGTGGATCGTAGCCTCACTCCTGATCGGAATACTCCTCCGCAACATAAGACATTGCAGCCGTGTAGGTCAGCATTTTGAATATGCTGGCAAGTCATGAAGAGAGAATAACAATAAAAATTACTAACACTATATGCAATTTGGCTGTGGGGCTCTAAGTTTCATTGTTTTTGCGAAAAAGCCAGTTTTTCCCTACAATAAGGACTTGTTTGCATTTACTACAAAATGTTGGTAATTATTGAGATGGTTCCACCAACCAATGTCTCATTCCCAATTATTAAATAATCCCTCAATTAATTTATTAATTTTGGTGTTGAGATATCCGAAATACTCCAAGTTCCAGAGGCTCAAATTGTCCAGAATCGGGACACGGCTAACCGATTAGATCTTCACTCTGCAGAGGTTTTGACTTTACCGCAAGATTCGCTCCTCCTTTAAGTCTTCGCACTTCATGGTGTTTGAAGACGGGACGAACGAAACAGGGTCTTCCGAAGAGTTCCTCTCGCCACTGCCGGTACACATCCAATCCTACCGTTCTTCTACATCTCGTACCACCGTCCGGCCAGAGTCACACCTAGGGTTGACCAAGCCAGAGCCCATAATGGCTTGCGGCTGCACAGGTAAGCTTCCGGTCAATGGGGTATACATCCGTCTCTTCGTGGCTGGGTGAAGCTTTCCGCAAGATGTCATGGCGCTTCTCCATGCATCCCGGCCAACCACTGGTTTTCTCCAGGGTGCCCGTCAACCGTCCTCCACCCAGTAGTGAATTTTGAAGTCCATCTTGAGCTTGAAGTCATGGGGTTGTCATCATCTTGACTCTCACATCTCCCTTATGATTCACTCAACCAACCCCGTCTACGAGCATAGAAAAATAAACTACTTCGTCCCGGGCAATGGTAACAAGGGGAATTGGGTTCATCCTACCTCATGATACTACTCAAGAACATAACTTCAAATTCTCCTACTGCATGCATGGTGGGGAGGTATAATTCTAATGCAATAAAATCATAGGTATAGTAAAAGAAATATGATCAATGACTTGCCTTGCTGACGATCTTCGAAAGCTAGGGACTCGTGGTAGCAAGCTTCGCACTCCGGAAATTCTACCGAGGCAAACAACAATCATATAAGCATACAAACATATGGTCACTTAACATAAGAGCATACTAACATAACACATAAAACCATTGAACCAAAACCCAAAGAAAACTCGAAGAAATCCAATTCAATGTTTTCACCACATCCAACAACAACCAAAGAAATAGTTTTGCACAACCAAATTTTTCTTAACAGAACCTAAGCATGGGTTTTTGCTAACTAACAGAAGAGGAAACATCATGCAACTAGGAGCAAAAAGAATCACATTAAAAGCTATTATAGAACTCCTATTATGCCTAAAACAATCCTAGCAAGAAAAAATAAAATAAAAGTTTTATTTATTGTAAATAAAAGTTCATGTTCTAAAACTACAGAAACTAATCTAAAATAAACTATCACATAGGAAAAATAAAATTATTTGCTAAATAAAACAATAGGAAAACAGTAGCTAGTTAAATAAATAAGAACTACATGATTTTGATTAAAACTATTTTTTTATTAAATCTAAAATGCCCAAATAAATTCCTACGGTTAGGCAAGGTCAAAACAAAGTAGTGACAAAAAGAATCACTAAAATAAAATAATTCTAACTCATTTTATAGCAGAATTACTAATCTGTCCAAATCTAAAATAAAACAATTTCTAATAATTTTAACATGACTAAACATATTTTCTACAGAAACTACAACAAATTTGCAAACTAACAAAAAAAGAATCAATTAAAAATGTTAAGTACATTAAAATATATGGGTTTTACAAAACTGAAACTATTATGTTAAAAACAGAAACGAAAAAATTAACTAAAAGGAAATATGGCGCTTAATGGGCCTATCTAACGCATCCGCGTAATATAACTAAAACGCGCCGCGGTTAACAGAAAATAAATCGCTTCGGGCCGGTCTAACTAAACCTAACTAAACCGGAATAAACCGGATCTTTTAAACTAAAACCTAAATAAACCGTACCCCTTCGGGGATCTAATCTACACCCTAGGATCTAGATCGAACGGCGGCGGGGGTATTCGGTGGCTTACCGTGGCAGCGACGACGGCGATGGTCGACGGCGGCTCGGGCGACGACGGTCCGGCGGCTCCGGTGGTCGGGGACGACGGCGGAGGCCTCCGGCGGGTGCGGCGGAGCAAGGGGGTTTCGGTGGTGGAGTCGGGGTGCTCGAGGGTTCGGGATGGCGGAGCGGTGGCAATGGCCATGGCGGCGCGCGGACTCGGCGGCGATTGCGGGCAAGAGCGAGGGTTTTTGGGCGCCGCGGGGCGGAACGGGCGAGGGGAGGGTATATAGGGGGCGCCGACTTGGGCGAGGGGGCGATCGGGGGAGGATCGGGGAGGAGATCCCAGATCCTTCGGGATTCCGGCGAGGCGATCCGGTGCGGTGTGGCGGGGAGGAAGAAGGGGGTGGGTCCGGGGTGTCGGTGAGAGAGGGAGGGGGGGCGTTCGGTCGGGCGACCGAGGCGAAGGGGTTGGTGCAAGGCTGGGCAGGTGGGCTCGGCGCTGGCTGGGCAGCGCTGGTGGCTGCGCTGGCCATTGGCTGGGCTGCGCCTGTGGGCTGCCTCGGCTGCTGGCTGGGGGGCAGTTGGGCTAACGCCTGGGTTTTTTTTCCCTTTTTTTGAATTTGAGAGAGAGAAAATATATTAGATATATATATTTTTTATATATGACATATATATATCAAAATGATCAGGGGAATATTCCCTATAGTTTGAACATTTTTCCAGGGGCAAAACTCAAACTTTTAAAAAAATCATTTTTCTAAAATCCCAAATAAAAATCAAATTTGAATTCAAACTTTTTGGCAAGGTTTTTCATCTGATATTTTTGGAGTGTCATGTTTACTCCTCTCATACTTTTTCTCAAGTATTTATCAGGCATTGTTTGAAATAAATTTCAACTGCCAAATTTTGAATTCAAATTCCATCAAACTCAAAATCTTCTGAAACTTCAAATGTCACTCAAATTCAAACAATATGCGTAGATGCTTAGCTATAATTGTAAAACATTCCAAATAGGAAACTTGGGATGTTACAAACCTACCCACCTTAAGATGAATCTCCCTCGAGATTCGGGTTGGCTAGCAAATAGGTGCGGTGGTCTCGGCGGAGGTCTTCTTCTCGCTCCCGTGTGGCTTCCTCCTCGAATGATGACTCCACAAAGACCTTGCAAAACTTGATGATCTTGCTGCGGGTGACTCTGTTCGCAGTCTCGAGAATTCGGACGGTTTCTCCTCATAAGTCGATCACCGCCGAGCTGTATGGCCTCTAGGGGCACCGTGTCTCTCAACGGAATATCGGCCATGTCGGCATGGCATTTCTTCACCGAGAAACATGGAAGACATCATGAACTCCGGACAATACTTCCGCAATTCCAACTTGTAAGCAACTTCTCCACGACGCTCGAGGATTTTGTAGGGCCAATGAACCGGGTGCTAACTTTCCTTTAACACCGAATCTCTTGATTCCACGAAGTGGGGACACACGGAGATATGCCCGGTCTCCCGCTCGTAAGTTACTTCCTTGCCATCGTCGGCATAACTCTTCCGCCTCGATTGGGCTACCTTGAGTCTATCTCGAATCAGCTTGACTTTCTTCGAATCTCGATAAGATCGGGACCGAAAAGTTTTCGATCTCCAACACTATCCCACAGAATGGTGTTCTCGCACCTCCTTCCGTGATAGAGCTTCGAAGGGGCCATCTTCGATCGGTCTCGATAACTGTTATTGTATGAGAACTCCGCGTAGGGCAAATTATCATCCCAGCTAGACCCATAGTCTAGCGCACAACCTCTCAAAGATGTCCTCCAGATCTGGTTGACTCTCTCGGTCTGTCCATCTGCTCATGGATGAAAAGCTGTATCAACTCCAGCCTCGCACTCCAAAGTTCCATGCAACTGATTCCAAAACTTTGAGGTAAATTGTGTTCCTCTATCCGACACGATACTCCTCGAACTCCATGCAGACATACGATCCTGGTCATGTATATCTTGGCTAACTTAGCGCTGGTATAGGTAGTCTTCACGGAATGAAGTGAGCTACCTTGGTCAATCGATCAACCACTACCCAGATGGAATCATAACCTGAACGGGTCCCGGTAATCCTGTGATAAAATCCATTCCAAGTTTTTCCCATTTCCACTCGGGAATCGGCAAAGGTTGAAGTAACCCTGCTAGCTTCTGATGTTCCGCCTTTACTCGTTGGCAAACATCGCATACTTCTATGTACTCGGCAATATCCTTCTTCATACCGCCCACCGTAAACTTTCCTTCAAATCCAGATACATCTTGGTGTTACCGGGTGAATCGAGTACGGCGAATCATGAGCCTCTCAAGAATTAGCTTCCGAGTTCGGGATCATTGGGTACATAAATACGATCCTCGAACCATATAGCTCCATATTCATCCTTACGAAACCCTTTAGCTTTTCCTTCATTCATCCTTTTCTTTATCTCCTCAATTTCCTTGTCCGACTTCTGGGCTTCACGAATTCTTTCGGCCAAAGTGGACTGAACTTCCAGAGTTGCAACATATCCTCTCGAACTATCTCCAGTCGGAGATCTCTGAGGTCATCGACTAACTCCTGGGGTAATCCTCCGCTATAACAGTATTTACATAACTCTTACGGCTCAAAGCATCCGCTACAACATTAGCCTTTCTGGGTGGTAATGCAATCTCATGTCATAGTCCTTGATTAACTCTAGCCATCTCCTCCGCTCGAGGTTCAACTCTTTCTGCGTGAAAATGTACTTCAAGCTCTTATGATCTGTATAAACATCACAACGGTTTCCGATAAGGAAATGTCTCTGTGTCTTGAGTGCATGCACTCATCGCTGCTAACTCCAAATCATGTGTGGCATAATTCATCTCGTGTGGTCGTAGCTGTCCTGGAGGTATAAGCTACAACTTTTCCTTCCTACATGAGTACTCCTCCGAGTCCCCGCCGAGAAGCGCCACAATATACCGTAATCCTTGTGTATGTCCGCAAAATCAGATGGGGCTGTAACCAAACGTTTCTTCAATTCCTGGAAACTGGCTTCACAATCCTCGGTCCAAATGTACTTGGCATCCTTCTTCAACAGCTCAGTCATGGGTTTGGCAATCTTCGAGAAGTTCTCAATAAACCTCCGATAATATCCTGCGAGTCCGAGAAAACTGCGGATCTCCATGACTGAGGTGGGTGACTGCCAATCGGTGACTGTCGGTGTACTAGCGTAGGGGTACCCCAGTACCCCGAACTCGTGCACGGACAGTTGCAGCACCCCGCGGCCGGGCCTGCCTGATGACCGCCAAGGTCCTCAACGGATCCTTTAGAGCCATTCAAGAACAAAGCAGTCAAGACCCCGGCAAGAGGAGCTTGCCGGGAAGGCCACTCAGTATGCTGAAGGAACAAGGCCCCGCAAGAGGAGCTTGCCGGGAAGGCTTGGCGGGCGCCGAACCCAAAGCCGACAAGGTTCCCCGCGCGGCAAGGCGCTGTCGGGCGGGCGACTCTCTTCATCTCCGCTCCAGCTCACCCGCCAACGTGTCACCACGGGCTCTCCCAAGCACGCGGTCAACGGGCTGTGCAGCCAGCGGGAGTAGCGACAGACGACGCCGACAAGCTACCATCGTGGCGGACGGAGGCGCACTTGACGGTCCTCGTTACCATCGTTCGAGGCGACGGGACGGGCATTGATGACTCTTGTCCCTTGCCGTCGATTTAGGTATAGGTTATTGACATCGTATCAAGCGTGTACCTACCTATGTTTTTACTGTCTTACCCTTGTCTACTTGCCAATGTGGTAACCCCTTGTGCCTATAAAAGGAGGCCCAAGGGCAACGAGATGTGGTTCGGTTCGGCTGGTTTCGGTCCAGCTCCACTTAGTTCATCACATTCAAAGCTAGGTTTTGTAGCCCGATTGCTCCCTAGCAAGAAGAGAAGATAATCCACAAAGCAGCAGAGGAGTATTATCTCCGGAGAGCTCGAAGCTGGGTAAAACCTCTCGTGCGCACGCCTCGACCCGCTCTTTGCACAATCTCCTCCGCCCCCTCCACCACGAAGGACCCCAGTCCCGTAGGTGCTCGTGGGGCACGATCAGTTCTTCCCCGACATCTTTGGCGCGCCGGTAGGGGCGCCGAGGCTGTGTGAACCCGTCCGCGGTCGCACCAGCAATTCCATCGACGTCTTCGCCGACATGGCGCCAAGAAGAAGCCTTCGCAGCTGCTGAGCCGTCCGTGTCGAACCCACCACCACCGGAGCCGTCGGTGGTGGGGAACGCCAGCGGAGGGACCGCGCCGCCGAGAGAGCCCACGATGCCGCTTGGTCCAAGGACAACGCGGCGGGGCGTCGGCGTCCGAATCCGCAAGACTGCGCCCTTCGTGATGAGGCGGGGATGACAGCGCCATGATACCCGCGGCACCATACGATCTTTGGATCAAGGCCAAATTGGAGGATCCCGAGGCCCTCGAGACCCGCATGCACCCGGCAAAGATGCGAGTACGAGTGGGTATTGTCGCTGGGCGGATGCTGCTCCTCCTAACTTGGTTAGGAGTCCGAGCACATCCCGTTCTTCGCCTCCGTCACGCCGCTGCCGCCAACCACACCAGCGGAAGCCTTGGCGAGCTCGATTACTACTAGATTACCCTCCGACGGCCGATAAGGTCGACGAGTGGAGGGCCACAATTCAGAGTCTCATCGGCTTTGCCAACGGCGACGTCCCGTGGCAACCGAGCGCTTCGCAACCGCGGTGAGGCGACAAGGCACGAGCCGATGGCGACGAGACTTGCGGGGTGCACCCATCAGACACTCCCTTCCCGAAGGCTAAGATCGCCGACTCGCCGGATCCACCTCGACAGCGACTCCACAGCGTCGCCGGATCCGAGCTCGCCGCGACCAGCGCCAAGTTCTTCGAGCGGCAAGAAGAGGACGCCGAACCCGTATCGGCCAAGAGAAGCGCCATCAATCGACCAACGCGCGGGCCCATCGTCGATATGCGCGCGCCAGGGGAACCAGCGACTTGTCAGACGCTGTGGGTTGCCCTGCTCACTCGTGAGCTGCGGCAAGTCCGTGGCCCGACAAGAAAAACTTCAAACCAGACGTCCGGAGAAGTACGACGGCAGGACACACCCATCGAGTTCCTCAAGATCTACACCATCGCGGTGCAAGCTGCGGGGACGAGACGACAAGATCCTCGCCAACTACTTCCCTTGGTGCTCAAGCCAAACGCCGATCTTGGCTGATGCACTTACCGGATGGCTCTATTTCTTCTTGGCAGATTTGTGCCACCAGTTTGTTGGCGCCTTCACACAGCGCCACAAGCCTCATGGCAGGAGAGTGATCTCCACCTGCTTGCCTGTATGAGGGGGAGTCTCGCAAAATTCATCCAGAGATTCAATCGAGTGCACTACAACATCTCAGACGTCCACCCTGCTGCGGTGATCGGTGCATTCCATCGTAATGTACGAAATCGCAGGATGAGGGAGGAGATGGCGATGTGCAAAGTGAAAGACGCCAACGAGCTATACGCCTGGCCGACAAGTGTGCACGCTACCGAAGAAGGAAGAAGACTCCTGGAGAGAATGTGGGAGCAGAATCGACAGTGAGGGGATCGCCCCGGCAAGGAATGGCCGGCGGCGGAACAACAGGAGGAAGAAAAACCAAGAAGTACTAGTTGTCGAGCAGTCTGGCAAGGATGGTGCCGCCAACCAAGCCAAGGCCGGTGGCTCCGGCAAGGAGGTTGCCGTTGACGCCGACCGCCAAGCTGTGGCGGCCGCCGACAAGCCTGGCAGCTCCAACAAACGGTACTGTAAAATCCACCGTACCAAGGGCCACGATCTCCAGAGCTGCGAGAAAGTCGAGCAGCTTGTTGAGCTGCAGAAAGCTGAATACGAGCGGCGAGACAAGGAGAAAGCCCAAGAAGGTGCGGGTGCGGCAAGTAAGATGAGACCCGGTCGGGAGGACGCCCTTGCGGCAAGGCCAAGCAGCGGCAAGGAGACAGACCTCCCGTGGCGCGACAAGGAAGAAGATGAAGATGAAGATGACGAGGACGATGAGGACGATGAGACCGATGAGCATGAGTTTCAAAAGGCAACAGAGGTCCTTTGCGCCGATGGTGGCGTGTCTCTCGCATACCTCGCACCGCCAACTTAAGCAATGGATGCGTGAGGTTAATGCAGCAGAACCGCCCATAGAGTCACGCAAACCTCGAAGTGGTCCAAGACGCCCATCATCTTTGACATTGAGGATCACCCGATCGCATCACTGCGGTCGGGTGCTTGCCGATGTTGGTCTCACCAACCATCCGCAACCTCAAGGTCACAAAGATGTTGGTTGACGGCGGGCGGCCTGAATTTGATCTCCTCTCGCAGTGCTCCGTAAACTTCAAATCCTCGACGGCGAGCTCGAGGAAACTGGTACTTTCCAAGGAATCAACCCAGGAAGGAGCAAGCCCAAGGGGAAGATCACGTTGCCGATGACGTTCGGCAGTGAGCTCAACTTCAGAACTGAGAGGGTCACGTTCGACGTCGCCGATTTCCCATTGCCCTACAATGGCATACTTGGCCGTCCAGCACTCGCCAAGTTCATGGCCGCCTCTCATTATGCTTACAACCTACTCAAGATGCCCGGCCCGATAAGCGTCATTTTTGTCCATGGCGACAGGAAAGACGCACTTATCTGCGCCGACAAGATTTACCGGGATGCAGCAGCCGCGACAGGTAGCAAACCACATACCGCTGAAGCTCCCGGGGCGAAGAAGAAGACCACTAGGTCCGGCAAGAGCTCTGTTGCCCACTCCGGCAAGCGCACCTCTTCGGAGTGCCGCGCTACCGTCGAGGACGCACCATCGAGCTCCACCGGCAAGTGCAACAAGACGATGGCAGCTCCGCCAAAGACCAAGAAGGTGCCCGCCAAGGAGGACGGCACTGGTGGTACCTTCACCATCAGTGCCACGCTTGATCCCAAATAGGAAGGCGAGCTCGTTGCTCTCCTGCGGGCGAATGTCGATGTGTTTGCATGGCAACCATCTGATATCCCCGGTGTTCCCAGGAAAGTAATTGAGCACCACCTAGCTGTCTGTCCTCACGCGCGGCCCGTCAAGCAAAAAGTTAGGAAACAGGCAGTGGAGCACCAAGAGTTCATAGCAGAAGAAATCAAGAAATTGGAAGCAGCAGGGCTTGCCAGAGGAGTCCTCCACCCCACGTGGCTGGCCAATCCGGTAGTGGTACGCAAGGCTAATGGGAAATGGAGGCTTTGTATTGACTTCACATATGTTAATAAAGCTTGCCCCAAGGACCCGTTTCCCTTGCCACGTATCAACCAGATTGTTGACTCCACGGCTGGATGCGATCTGCTTTCGTTTCTTGATGCATATTCAGGATATCATCAGATCTTCATGGCAGAAGAGGATGAAGAGAAAACCGCATTCATCACACCATGTGGCACGATCGCTTTATATGGATGTCTTCGGTTTGAAGAATGCCGGTTCAACCTTTGCAAGCGTAGTCCATGATGCTTTTGGACCTCGATACATCAAATGTAGAAGCTTACATGGATGACATAGTGGTCAAGAGCAAAGACAGGCAACCTTGGTTCAAGATTTGATGAGACGCTTGCAAACCTGCGCAAGATCAACCTCAAGCTCAACCCCGAGAAGTGCGTGTTTGGAGTCCCTTCCGCAAGCTTCTCGGTTCTTTGTATCTCAGCGGGAATTGAAGCCAATCCCGACAAGATCAAGACCATTGAGCAGATCAAGCACCAAAGCGCGTCAAGGATGTCGAAGGCTTGCCGGTTGCGTGGCTGCTCTCAAAGAGGTTCATCTCTAAATCTGTTGAACGTGCCTGCCCTTTTCAAGATCTTGAAAAGGCAGGTCCAATGAAATGGACTCGGCGGAGGCTGCTGCGCAGACTTGAAGAGATACCTGTCCTCCGCTCCAATACTTGTCGCACCTAAGCCACAAGAAAAGTTGCTGCTGTATATAGCGGCGACCAATCAAGTGGTTAGTGCTGCGTTAGTAGCGGAGAGGGAGGCGGATGATGAGCCGGCAACCAAGGCAGGAACATCCAGCGACAAGCAAGACGTTTCACCGTCAAGCTCTGGTCCCGACAAGGACGGATCAGCGCAGGGTTGCGACAAGATACGGAAGAAGATGGTGCAGCGCCCAGTGTACTTTGTCAGTTCCCTTTTGCAGGGGGCTAGATCGAGGTACTCTGGTGTGCAGAAGCTGCTTTTCGGCCTCCTCATGGCCTCGAGAAAGTTGCGCCATTACTTCCAAGCACATGTGATAACAGTTGTCACCGCTTTCGCTGAAAAGGATATTGCAAAATCCGAAGCAACAGCAGGATTGTTGAGTGGGCGCTGAACTGTCAAGCTTTGGTCTCAAGTTCGAAAGCACTTCAACTATCCGAGCAGGGCATTGGCAGAATTCATAGCAGAGTGGACGCCAACGCAAGATGAAGAAATTCCGAGACGAGCATCCCGTCAAGGAGGCAAATAAAGAGTGGCTGATGTACTTTGATGGTGCCTTCTCGCTGCAAGGCGCCGGTGCCGGCGCAGTTGCTTATCGCACCCACCGGAGAGCACCTCAAGTACATAGTCCAGATGCACTTTCCCAAGGAACAAGCAACAAACAACACTGCAGAGTACGAAGGCTTGCTTGCCAGTCTCAGGATTGCGGTGGACATTGGGATTAAGAAGCTCGTTGTCAGGGGAGACTCACAACTTGTCGTCCGCCAAGTAAATAAAGATTACCAGAGTCCGTTGATGGAAGCGTACGTCGATGAAGTGAGAAAGCTGGAAGAGCACTTTGAAGGCTCGCAAATGGAACACGTTCCAAGAGCATGTAATGATATAGCTGATGGCCTCTCCAAATGTGACGACTTAAGTTACCTGTGGAACCAGGGATTTTGTGCTCAAGCTGACTCAGCCAACCGTGACACCATCAACAGACAGAGCAAGAAGAGAAAATTGGTTTCCGCGACTACTTTCCGCAGAGCTCTCTGAAGCCGCCGCCAAGAAGGTCCCCAAAACAAACGCAAATATCACTGAGGAGCAGTCTGCTCCGACAAACCATGCAGTTTGTATCGTTGAAGCAAACGCCCCGACAATCTTAGCTCCGCAGCTTGACGGGATCATCGAGCTCCGCGACCCGCAGGTCCTTGCCGAGAAGCTGATGGTCCCGCAGTGATAGATGAGCCTTTAGTCTCGTTGTCGAGCCACAGTGCTCCAACATGGGCACAACAGATCATCCATTTCCTTCAAACAGAGAACTTCCCAAAGAGCAAGAAGAAGCGGAAAAGTAGCCCGGCAATAAGTATGTACCAGTTTGTTGACAACATCCTGCATGTAAGAAGATTCAACGGAGTGAAATTGAAGTGTATTTGCCGAAGATGGATGAAGCTGTTGGCGGAGATACACGGAGGCATATGTGGTCACCACATTGGCGCGAAGAGCCCTTGCCGCAAAGCTTTCCGCAAGGTTTCTTCCGCCGAAGCCCTCCAGATGCAACGCACAAGTAACCAAGTGTGAAGCGTGCAAGGCCCATTCAAAACAGATACACCGCCAGCTCAAGCTCTCCAGACGATCCCTTTATCCTGGCCCTTCTCGGTCTAGGGGCTCGCCATCCTCGGCCCCTTCCCCCGAGCTGTTGGGGGCTTTGAATACTTGTACGTCGCGATCGACAAGTTCACGAAGTGGCCAGAAGTGGAACCAGTGAGGAAGGTGACAGCACAGTCAGCCGTCAAGTTCTTCAGGTCAATTGTTTGCCATTTTGGGATTCCTAACTGGATCATCACCGACAACGGCACACAGTTCACGAGTCGCACCTTCATGCAGTACGCCCAAGATCTTGGCGCCAAGATCTGCTTTGCTTCCGTTGCTCATCCAAGAAGCAACGGTCAAGCGAGAGAGCAAACGCTGAAGTGCTGCGAGGACTCAAGACCGAACTTTCGACAGCTGCACAAGTGCGGAAGGAACTGGATCGAGGAGCTGCCGGTGGTTCTTTGGTCGATCAGACGACGCCAAATCGAGCCACCGCCGGACACCCTTTGCTCTAGTCTACGGAGCAGAGGCAGTTCTCCCACGTAACTCAGATACGGGTCACCTCGAGTGCTCGCTATGATGAGTTTGAGCAAGAGCAGCTGCGACAAGATGACGCTGCTCCTCGAGGAAGATCGTCTTCAGGCTGCTGACGAGCTGCTCGTTATCAGCAAGCTTTGCGCCGCTACCATAGCCGCAGTTAATGCCGAAGCTTCGAGGAAGGCGACCTTGTTCTTCGCGCTCAATCCGCCAAGAATTCCAACAAGTTGACCTTGAAGTGGGAGGGCCCTTATCGGGTAAAACGAGTCACTAGGCCCGGCGCTGTCCGCTTTGAGACCAAGACGGCTTTCCGTGAGCAATTCCTGGAACATAGAGCATCTTCGCAAGTTTTACCCATGAGGCGCGGTTGCCGGAACCTGTTCAAGAACCGCCTTTTGTACAAGTCTTGCCGCTGTTGCATGTAATCCTTTGTACAAAGCCGGGCGCAGACCCCGTGCATCAGTAAAGCCTATGGTTGCACACATTTTTGTTAATACATGCCTTCATAATAAAATATGCATGTGTTTACTAACATCTTGTGCAGCACCCGCACCCGGTAAGCGATAATGAGCCATTAGGCTCCACAACTTTCTTTTTCTCTTCTTTCTTCTCAAACAAGAAGAAGGTTCATCCACCCACAAGTTAACCCGGGGGAGAGGAGGAGATAATGGTGTGGACGTCGCTAGAGGAACTGTCGCCTTGCCGGAAAATGGACAACAGAAAAGCTAAGTTGCTAAGTTTAAGCGACCAGTTTGAAATTTTCAAGTTATCTTCCTCGAACGATAGTACTTTGTATGGAAAACCTGCGCGCGGAGGAACCAAATCGTGACTGGTCGCGCCCTTACTTTGTTTCGAGTCCGCTCAACAATTTAAGTGAGCTGCGACTAGTCCGCGACGAGGTTGCTTGTCGGTAGCGACCCGCCAAAGAAGCTGCTGAAGTTCCGCGACTCGGCGCCATGCAAGGGTGCTCGCACGGCGAAGTTTCGAAAGCGAGGGTGAAAACATACAAGGGAAAAAATCGAGTAAAGGAAATAACGTTGCATTCGATTGCCTAAGATAGTGTATATTACATGATAACTTGTCGCAGATCTAATAGCTTTTTTGCCTAAACATGATCTACAGTGACAAGAGAAAGATAGACTTGGCGGCCTAGTCCACGCGGTCGCCCTCGAGCCTCTTGACTCCCTCACCCTGTCCACAATGGGTGCGATAAGGGTCTTGAGCGCTTCAACATCGGGCGGATGGAGGCAGGACCTTAAGGCCTTGGAAAAATCCAACCCTGGGTTGCGGAAGGCCACCTTCATCAACACCTTCTGGAGAGCCTCGGCACAGACTTGGCGTGATTCCTCCGCCAGTTGCTTCGGAACCTCATCCCGGAGCCGCCGGATACCCGCCAGCACGCCTTTGAAGAATAGGCTGAGCTTGACGCTGGGTTGGAGGTTCTCGTCGGTGGAATATCCAAGATCTGTCATCCCCAACTCTATCAGCTCATTGTGGATGCCGTCGGCGGTGTCCACAAGACCTTCTGTCCAATGCATTATGCTGTCCCGAAGATTATTCTGGGCGGTCACGGATTCGACAAAGAACTCCTCGGTGGCCTTGATTTTCTCCAGCAGGCCTGCTCTCCGCCTCCCCGACGCTGCTCAGCGCCTCCGCCAAGGTGGTCAATTTCAGCTCCAGATCCGCTTTGACGCCCTTGGCGGCATCGATCTCCTTGATCTTTTCAGCCAAACGACCCCGCAGCTCGCCAAGGGTATAAGCTGCCCTTCTCACGCCGCGCTTCAACCCAGCTGACCTCCTCGGCACTCTTCCGGAGGGTGGACTCCTGTGAGCCACCCTCGCCTCCAGCCCCCTTGCCGGCCTCGCAGCCGCGGCAGCATCCTTTGCCTCCGGCTGCCCGCCGATCGCTTGTTTCAATGGCGAGATCTTCCTCAAAGCTGTCGAGGTTGATCTTCCACCGCGCCAGCTCACCTTCTCTAGCGGAGAGCTTCTCACCGCAAGCCTCTCGCTGCTCCTCAACCTCGCCTTTCTCCAAGATAAAGGCCGTGCGCGCCTCAACAAGCTGCTCCCGAGCCTCTGCTATGTCCCGAGAGTCTCTTTGTTGGCGCGCTGGAGCTCTTCCGACGCTTTCTCCAAGTCAGCTCCGCCCTCGCGACGAGCGCCTCCTCGACTTCAGTTTGGCTTGTCGGGCGCGGTAGAGCGACAAAGAACCTCCTTAGCAGCTGCTCCTCCTCAGGTTCACCACTGCTGCTGCTCGGGGCATCAACCAGCGACAGCCCGGCGGAGGCAAGCAGCTCCGCATCGAAGGTCTCCCCTTCGGCTGGCGCCCTGGAGCTTGATGCCCATGGGAGCTTGATGAAGACACCCTCACCGGCTTTCAGGTAGGCGCCGGGCTGGGGCTCCTCGGAGTCTGGTGCGGCATCGGTGGCGGGGAGATCGGCGGTCGGCGCAGCGCTGGCGCCTCGCGCCTCCGGGCCGCCGCTGGCGATCGCTGGTTCCTCCCCAGCCTCTGCACCAGCGGCCTCGGCAGCCTCCTCGCCGGCGGGCTTGTCAGCACCAGCTTCCTCCTCCTCCAAGTTGGCGGTGTCGACACTGTCGCCGCCGGCGTCTTCCTCGCCGGCAGCCTCGGTTTCCATCGGATCTCCGGCAAATGGATCTGATGGTCAGAAGGAGGAAGCACAAATCAAACAGATATTCGAAAGAGAGAAACGGAAAAGCAGAACCCAAGGAAAACTATCAAGACAAGAAGGTTACCTGCAGTGGGACCTGTGGCCGCGGCCTCCACCACCGGAGGGTCTTTGGCGCCAGTCCTTGTCGGGGAAGCTCCCCTTGTCGGAGAAGCCTCCTTGCCGGAGAGCGCCCTTGGCGGAGAATTCTCCTTGGTGGCGAGTTGAAGCAAGCAGAATCTCGGGAGCGGCCTCCGGGGCCTCCCGATGAGGCTGGACCTCGGGGTAGCCTCCGTGCTCCATGATGTGGCTGCTCGCTTCCTACAAAATCCAACAAACCAGATATAGTAACGGAAAGCACCCAAGCGCCTAACCACGGAAGCATACCAGATACTTACGCTGGGGCTGTGCTGGGGCTGCTTTGTTGAAGGGTTGCCGGGCTGCCGGGGCTGCTCTGTTGAAGGGTTGCTGGTCCGCAAGGAGTCCCGGACGTGCCCCCTGTTGCTGCTGGGAGTCGTCTGAGACAACGACCACCGGCGTCTTGGCCCTCTTCGGCGCCCTCTGAGCTGACGCCCTGAAGAAGAAAGTTCAGAGTGGAACCAGTCAGATATAAAATAAAGCGATAAATTTGAGGACTACAAATAGAAGCGGCAAGATCTTACTCTTCCTCTTCTTCCTCGGAGCTGAGAGCGGAGAGATCAAACTCTGCTCCAGCGCGACGGATTGGGGGAGAAGACTCTATGGCGCTTTAGCGGTGCAGGGGCCACGACCTCGAAGGCCCTAAGCCGCCGCCGTGGAGAAATGAGACGCCCCGCTGCAATGATTTGCCGCGTGGAGCGCGTCGGGCGGCGAGGCGGTTGTTGGACCGTATGCTCCCCACCATTTCTCCGGTCCTCCGGAGACGCCTCCTGGCGGGCGGCGAGCTCCTCCCGCGGCAAGCCACTTGACGGCGGAGGAGAGGCGCCCCGCAGGCTCACTTGGGTCGTTGTCGGGCTCGGTCTGCTCCTCCTCACCGATGAACTCTTCTCGGTCGGCAAGGCTTGCCGCCGCCCTCTCGCTTCCTCGACTGCGGAACCCAAACGCACCGGGCGGCAGCGGCCTCGCAGCCTCCTCCAACCTTGTGGCGCGCGCGCGCCATCTCCCGAAAGCAGTGGTGTCGCGGGTGAGCCGCTTCTTCTCGCCGGGCGCTGACCGCACTTCGCATAAGTCGTCAAGAACTGCTGCACTATGTCATCGGCAGGTTCTCGCCAAGTTGGAACGATCCCATGGGAATCACACAACGGCATTATCGCGGATGCGATCAAGCGACGAAGTTGTTGCACAAGGGCACAACTCCCTCGCAACATGCACCATCCAGGTTATCCGCCAGCTTGAACAGCTCCCGCAGCATACCATCAAGCTCCGTGGTGGTGAAATTCCAATTTAGGCCTGGACGCAGCCTCATGATATCCGCCGCTCGGAATTCCCAAGCAGGTCTCCTTTCTCCTGCAGGGTGCAATGCGGCGAAGGAAGTCGCGCTAACTGCCCCTACGGTAAGCCCTGCTTGCCGGAGGCGCAAAATCCTAGTCGTGGCAATCTTCAACTTGTCGCCCTCCGCGCCAAGTTGCTCCAATCGCTGCTGCCAACTATGGGGGTCTTACGCAGGGCGGTAAAATGCTGTGGCTCCTCCTCTAAGATCCAGCACCAGTCAGCCCTCCACTCCTCCCACTTGTTGCGCAACTCTCCGTCAAGGTACGCTTCCTTCTTGCCGATCCTAGAGGTCCATGCAATTCCTCCGGCAAGCGGCTCTCCTCTCTCCACGCGGGGTGAGAATTAATGGCGGAATAGGGCGACATTTGGGTGGACCCCGACAAAGTTCTCACAGAGATGTGCGAAAACGGCCAAGGTGAGGACGGCGTTGGGGGTGAAGTCAAGAAGGCGGAGGCCATAGGTGTTCATGACATCACGAAAAACTTAGAAAAAGGGCAGAGCCCGCACTGTAAGAAAATCGCAAAGAAGGGGTACCAAGGAGACCTTGGCAGATGTGGCGGCGGAGATGACCCTCGGCGCGGATGCGCCTCGGTCACCGCCGACTGAAGAGGTAGTACAGCCCGCAGCTCCTTCTGCCGAGCAGGGGTCAAGAGGGCCCGCCTCCTTCCAGAAAGGCCATGAGCCGCTGCGCCGGGCGGATTTCACGCCCTTCCCCTTATCGGCCTTCGGAGCCATAGGGGGTCGAGGTGGAGGAAGCCGACGGCGTGGGTGGCACCGGTGGCAATGGATGGGGCGGAGCGTCGCTCTTTGTGGACTCGAGAAGGAAGGGGAATAGCGACGGGGGTTTTCCGATGTGACAGCGAGGGCAAGTGGGCGTTCTGCCCCGGTTCCCCCGCTTATAAAGGGGAGAGGGGACGGGCGTTCCGATTTTTCCCATTAAAGAAAGCCCCACGATCTCCCCCACGACGCCACGTCC
Source organism: Aegilops longissima (assembly GCA_021605205.1). NCBI lineage: Eukaryota > Viridiplantae > Streptophyta > Magnoliopsida > Poales > Poaceae > Aegilops > Aegilops longissima. The sequence continues at coordinate 632,811,788 of CM038681.1, read as the reverse complement.
CGTGCGTGCTGCCTCGTGGGAGACGTGGTGGGTCCAAGGCAAGTAACGGCGTAATCAAGACCACGCGCGTCGTGCAGACTGTTTTGGGCCTGGCCCAACAGAGCTTGGCGCTGTGTGGCTCCAGTTCGGGGCTCCTGCCGGTGTATTAGAGTAGGGTACCCCAAGACTCAACTCAGACGACAACAGCGCAGCTGGCCGGGCCGGCCCGATGACCGCCAAGGTCCTCAGCCGCCCTTTAGAGCCATTCAAGAACAAAGAAGTCAAGACCCGCAAGAGGAGCTTGCCGGAAGGCCACTCAGTATGCTGAAGGAACAAGGCCCGCAAGAGAAGCTTGCCGGGAAGGCTAGGCGGGCGCCGAACCCCAAGCGACAAGGTTCCCGCCATGCAAGGCGCTTGCCGGGCGGGCGACCTCTCTTCATCTCCGCTCCAGCTCACCCGCCAACGTGTCACCACGGGGCTCTCCCAAGCACGCGTGTCAACGGGCTGTGCAGCCAGCGGGGAGTAGCGACAGACGGCGCTGACAAGCTACCATCGTGGCGGACTGAGGCACACTTGACGGTCCCTGTTACACTGTTCGGGCGACCGACGGGCATTGATGACTCTTGTCCCTTGCCGTTAGAGTTAGGTATAGGTTACTGTACACTGTACCAAGCGGTGTACCTACCTATGTTTTTACTGTCTTACCCTTGTCTACTTGCCAAATGTGGTAACCGCTTGTGCCTATAAAAGGAGGCCCAAGGGCAACGTAGACAGGGTTCGGTTCGGCTGGTTTTGGTCCAGCTCCAGCTTAGTTCATCACATTCAGGCTAGGTTTTGTAGCCCGCATTGCTCCCTAGCAAGAAGAGAAGATAATCCACAAAGCAGCAGTAGGAGTATTATCTCTCCGGAGAGTTCTGAAGCTGGGTAAAAACCCTCTCGTGCGCATCGCCTCGACCCGCTCTTTGCACAATCTCCGCCCCCCTCCGAACCACGAAGGGACCCAGGTCCCGTAGGTGCTCGTGGGGCACGATCAGTTCTTCCCCCGACAGTGACTGATACAACCTTGGCGGGGTCAACTGCTATTCCTTCTCCTGAAATAACATGTCCGAGGAATCCTACTTCCTTCAGCCAAAATTCACATTTGCTGAACTTGGCATACAACTGATGTTCTCGGAGTTTCTCCAGAACTAGACGCAAATGTTCCTTATGCTCTTCCTCGCTCTTGGAGAAACTCAGTATATCATCGATGAACACCACGACAAACTTGTCCAGATATTCCATAAATACCTTGTTCATCAAATTCATGAAGTATGCAGGGCATTAGTCAATCCGAATGACATGACGGTATACTCATATAAACCATACCGTGGTAAATGCTGTTTTAGGTATATCCTTTTCACGGATCTTCAATCGATGATACCTCGATCAAGATCGATCTTGGAGAATACCTTGGCTCCAACTAGCTGATCGAATAGATCATTAATCATCGGCAGAGGGTACTTGTTCTTGATGGTCACGCTGCTCAACGAACGATAATCCACAACCATTCTCGTGGCTCCATCCTTCTTCTCTACCAAAAGAACTGGGCTCCCCAAGGTGATGAGCTTGGCGAATATATCCCTTCTCCAATAGCTCATTAATTAGGTTCTTGATCTCTTTCAAATCGCTCGGGGCATCCGATAGGGTCTCTTGGATATTGGGGCTGTGCCGGCAATAACTCAATCAGAAATTCAATGTCTCGTCCGTGGCAATCCTGGTAATTCCTCCGGAACACATCGGGAAAATCTTGCACCTCGGCACTTCCTCCTGAACAACTCCCGTGAGGGAATTCACCTGATTCTTCATCTGGCTACGTCTGGATACATACTTGATCCTCTTCTGCTCCGGGGTGGTGAGCAGAATCGACTTGTGGGCACAGTCTATGTTTCCTTCAAACTTTGTCAACCAATCCATGCCTAGGATTACATCCAAGGTCTGGGTTTCCAATACTATGAGGTCTGCGGGAAATTTATGGTTTCCGATGTTGAGGGTTGCATGACAGCCTAAGCCTGCCATCATTTCACCTCCTGCGGAACTGACATGAAGAGGGCTTCTAAGGGTTCTAGTGGGCAACCCATACTTTTCCACAACTACCCTTGATATGAATGAATGTGTTGCACCAGAATCAAAGAGTACCAATACTGGATGTGAATTTAATAAAAACTTACCAACCTCAGTGTCTGGCTGATCATAGACGTCCTCCACGTCAATGTGGTTCACCTGAGCATGAGGAAAAGGGTTGGGCTTCTTTGCTGAGCTTCCATTGCCGCTTCCATTCCTCCGCTTGGCCTCCGTGCAGTCGGTGGCATAGTGCCCTGTTTTCCGCACTTGAAACAGTGATGTGACTCAGATCCTTCCGAGCCGGGCAGGACGATGCTGGTTGCCATTGCCGCTTCCATTGCTCGACTTGTTGTCGGGTTGCGGTTGTTCCCATTTCTCCATGGTTATGTCCTCCATGATTATGTCCTCCATGGATGTGATGGGTATGCCCTCCCAGTATGGGGCATAACGGGCTTCGCTGAGCTCCGAGTTGTACTTCCCCGCCATACTTCCGCTATGCTATCAATCTGCTGCTGCTTGCCTTCAAGTATGGTGGCCTTGTCTACCAGCTCCGGTAGTTGTTGAAGGTAGCCACCATTAGCTGCATTCCCAGCTCGTCATTGAGTCCTCGAGAAACTTTTCCTGCTTTATGCATCTGTGGCCACATCATCCGGGGCATAGCGAGCTAACTTGTTGAACTCATCCACGCATCGCCCCACAAGACGGTTCTCGGGCGTAAGTTGCGGAACTCACGCTTCTTCGCACTCATGGCTCCAGCTGAAACATGAGCGGTGCGGAAAGCCTGCTGGAACTGATCCCACGGATGGTGGTGATGGATAAGTGGCGTGTAGTTCTTCCACCAAGAGGCTGCAGGTCCATCAAGTTGATGTGCGCAAAGCGCACCATCTCGTGATCTGTGCATCCAGCAGTGGCTAACTCCCTTCCGACCTTGCGGAGCCAATCATCGGCCGCAATTGGCTCAGTGCTGCTAGAGAACACTGGCGGATTCAGCCTTAGGAAGCGGGTCAAGTTGTCAACAGGGGTGGTGGCGGTGGATTGTTGTTGTTGTTGTTCGTTCGGATGAGCATCCGCATGAGGGCATTCGCTGCTGGATCAGCCGGGTGAGCTCCGGCGGAAAGTTGAGACCGGGTCACGCCTCGGAGGCATCCGTGTTTTGGAGTGGATGAGAAAATTAGAATAGAACAAGGGTCTAATGAGAAAATATCACTACCCATATGAATGCACAATCATAATCACACCAATCATTTATTCAATCAACTCAAACATGGTTCAATCTCGGATTACAAATTTCACGACTAATAGAAAATAACGGCCTAACTCGATCGATTTAAAAATAAAATAACATGGCGGTCGACTAAATGTCTTCATCAATAATCCTTGCGCCCTCCAGTGCGGCGTCCTCCGTGTGGCGCCCTCGATGCGGCGCCTCCTCTTGCGGCTTTCTTGGTGGAGCTCCCTTCATAATCCTGGTCATTGCTCACGAGAGGTCCGTCATCTCCACTTGGGAAAAGGTCTTCCCAAGTCCATCTTCTCCTCTAATGCGGCAACATCCATCTTCAACTTGTCGACTCTCCATGAAATCCTTGGTTTCTTCTTCATGGTCAAGGAAGTCTCGTGGTGCTTTCTCCTCCAGCCCAGTTCACGGAACAACAGCCTCCTGTGTACCTTCGAAGTTACGGCGAGTCCGGATCTCCTGCTTCCGAGGAGACACTCCAAGTCTTGGACATATGAGAGGATGGAATCGTCCCTCACGGTATGGATGATATCTCCATTCCTAGCTCTCACGAGAAATCATGGCGAGGTCTGATGGGTCGAGCTCGGCCCTGTACTCTTCTCGGAGATGTCCAAGTGCACGATAAATCGCCATGTCTCTTCCGAGGATCCAATTGAAATCGGTAAACTCAAAGTCAATGGGCTATGAATGTCCTCCAAGGTCCTCCTCGAATGTGCACCTCAATCCTCAGAGGGTATCCGTCGGAAGTGCATTGGTAGGCTTCCGGTGATTGAGGGCAGAGCAATCTTCAGCTTCTTCAGATCTGACCAGCTTCTTGCCGAAAGGCATCGTCTCATCTGGCTGGCAAAACTCCGGTAGCAGAACTGGGGTGAACTCGGCGGCCATCTAGAATGTTGAAAATCGGAGAGAAGTCAGAAATGAACAGGGGAGAATTACGAATGATAAGGACATAAAATAAATAGTCTCTTCCTATGGCTTTCCGATCCTAGGGGTTACGTCCCACGGTCAGCGTGGTGCTCGATACCATCTCTCAGAGCGACCCGACCCAAAATCGGTCAAGTCTCTGTGTAGTTGTACCATCCCAAGATCATGCTCGCACACACAGTACATTGATGAAATAATCAAAGTTCAATCACACCTGAATTTATTACACGATTCTCATATCGAGTCTTTATTACAATAGAATAAATTCGCCAAGGCCAACTCATGAGAAATAAACTAAATAAAGCTGCGAAGCGAGAAGAATAGCGAGTCCATCCGACTCCATAGGGCAATCGCCAAGCGTGGATCGTAGCCTCACTCCTGATCGGAATACCTCCGCAACATAAGACGTTGACCGAACTCATGAGAAATAAACTAAATAAAGCTGCAGGCGTGAAGAATAGCGAGTCCATCCGCAACATAAGACGCTGCAGCCGTAGGTCAACGCCTTATGCTGCAGAGGAGTATTCCGATCAGGAGTGAGGCTACGATCCACGCTATGCATTTCCTATGGAGTCGGATGGACTCGCTTATTCTTCTACGCTCCGCAGCTTTATTTAGTTTATTTTCATGAGTTGGCCTTCGCCAATTTATTCTATTGTAATAAAGACTCGATATGAGAATCGTGTAATAAATTCAGATGTGATTGAACTTTGATTATTTCATCAATGTACTGTGTGTGCCAGCATGATCTTGGGATGGTACAGCTACACAGAGACTTGACCGGTTTTGGGTCGGGTCGCTACAAGTTGTCAATCCCTTCACGACCACTTGTGAAAGTGAGATCTGATAGAGATAATATGATAAGATAAATATATTTTTGGTATTTTATAATATAGATGCAGAAAATAAAGATGCAAATAAAAGTAAATTGGAAGCAAATATGATAAGAGATAGACCCGGGGGCCATAGGTTTCACTAGTGGCTTCTCTCAAGAGCATAAGTATTATGGTGGGTGAACAAATTACTGTCAAGCAATTGATAGAAAAGTGAATAATTATGACGTTATCTAGGCATGATCGAGTATATAGGCATCACGTCCGCAACAAGTAGACCGACTCCTGCCTGCATCTACTACTATTACTCCACACATCGACCATTATCCAACATGCATCTAGAGTATTAATTTCATAAGAACAGAGTAACGCATTAAGCAAGATGACATGATGTAGAGGGATAAACTCAAGCAATATGATATAAACCCCATCTTTTTATCCTCGATGACAACAATACAATATGTGTCTTGCAATCCTTTCTGTCACTGGGTAAGAACACCGCAAGATTGAACCCAAAGCTAAGCACTTCTCCCATGGCAAGAAAGATCAATCTAGTAGGCCAAACCAAACCGATAATTCGAAGAGACTTGCAAAGATAACTCAATAATATAAAAGAATTCAGAGAAGATTCAATTATTATCCATAGATAAATCTGATCATAAACCCACAATTCATCGGATCTTGACAAACACACCGCAACAAGAGATTACATTGAATAGTTCTCCACAAGAGAGGGGAAGAACATTGTATTGAGATCCAAAAAGAGAGAAGAAGCCATCTAGCTAATAACTATGGACCCGAAGGTCTGTGGTAAACTACTCACAACTCATCGGAAGGGCTATGGTGTTGATGTAGAAGCCCTGCATGGTGGATTCCCCCTCCGGCAGAACGCCAGTGACGGCTCTAAGATGGTATCTCGCGGATACGGAAGGTTACGGCGGTGGAAATTGTATTGTGGATGCTCCCTGGATGTTTTCGGGGTACGTAGGCTTATATGGGAGGAAGAAGTACGTTGGTGGACGCCCGAGGGGCCCATGAGACAGGGGGCGCGCCCTATAGGGGGGGGGGCGCTCTCCTATCTCGTGGAGGCTCCGACTGTTTCTTGACTTGCACTCCAAGTCCTCTAGATCACGTGCGTTCCAAAAATCACGCTCCCGAAGGTTTCATTCCGTTTGGACTCCGTTTGATAATCCTTTTCTTCGAAATACTGAAATAGGCAAAAAAAACAGCAATACGGGCTGGGCCTCCGGTTAGTAGGTTAGTCCAAAAAATGATATAAATGTGTAAAATAAAGCCCATAAACATCTAAAACAGGTAATATAATCGCATGGAACAATCAAAAATTATAGATACGTTGGAGACGTATCAATCATCAATTTACAACCCTTTCCGACTTCATTTGTTATTTTTCATGCATTTACTGATTATTTTGAGCTATAAGACCATGAAATTTAAAAGCATTTTAAATGAACTCTGAAAAGGTTCCAAGTTGGCATGGTATCATCATTTCACCCACATAGCCTGTGCAAGATAGTACAGAGGCTTACGGCAAAAACTGGATGCACTTCGTGTACAAAACAGACAATCTCCTTCGAAGTATCAGGGTTTCATACGGAAACTCGTTCGTTGCAAAGGGATTTCACCCACATAGCATGTGCAACATATAGCTCTCCGGAGCATCTAATTAAACCATACATTAAAATTATGAAAAACATTTATATGCAAAATCAAATGTGATCATAATCGCAACCAAGGTAACAACTGATCCAACTGCATAATGATACCAAGCCTCGGTATGAATGGCATATTTTCTAATCTTTCTAATCTTCAACCGCATTGCATCCATCTTGATCTTGTGATCATCGACGACATCCGCAACATGCAACTCCAATATCATCTTCTCCTCCTCAATTTTTCTTATTTTTTCCTTCAAGTAATTATTTTCTTCTTCAAGTAAATTTAACCTCTCGACAATAGGGTCGGTTGGATTTTCCGGTTCAACCACCTCCTAGATAAATAAAATCTATGTCACGTTGGTCGGAATAATTGTCATAAACAATAAATGAACCAAATAGTTATCAAAAGATAATATATACCACATACGAATCATAGACAGGACGAGGGCTGACGGGGGCGGATACCAAAACCATTGCACTGTATAATAACATGAAATAATAAAAGTAAGAAAATTAGACAAGTATCTATCTAAAGTAAGAATTTGTTTTCTTTCAGAAAGAAGATAAGAACAAGAGGCTCACTACGATGGTGCCGGCGACGAGATCGGCGCGGGCGATCGACGGCGATGAAGACGGGGACATGACGTGACGGACCACTAAACCTAGACAAATCTCGAGGAAAATGGAGCTCGGAGGTCGAGTTTCGAGAGGAGAACGATTAACTAGCATGGATCGGACATTTCATCGAACATCTCATGTGCATAGGAGGTGAGCTAGAGCACCCAAATGCCCTGCCCTCGCCGGCCAGAAAAAACAGAGTGCTCTGCCGCGGCGATGAGTATATATAGGCAACCTATTTGTCCTGGTTCGTGGCACGAACCGGGACTAAATCCCACCCTTCTGTACCGGTTCGTGGCACGAACCGGTACCAATGGTTGTGGGCCAGGAGCGTGGACCATTGGTCCCAGTTCTTGTGTAGAACCGGGACAAATGGATCCAGATGAACTGGGACAAATGCCCACGAGGCCCCGGCCAGCCCCCTGGGCTCATGAAATGGGTCTAATGCCCCCCATTGGTCCCGGTTCATGAAGAACCGGGACTAATGGACTGGCCAGGCCCGAACCAAAGCCTTGTTTTCTACTAGTGCAGGAAGCGAGTCGCGCGACTCGCTGGCTCGCCCGCGACTTGACGCGATTAGTCGGCGGCTAGTAGCCGCCAGTTGCGTGGCTTGCTCTAGATCGGCCCACCTGGCAGAGATATTTTGGGGGAGGACAAGGGGGGATAAATAGAGGGCCACGCGGGAACTACATAGGAAGAGAGGGAAATGGAGGGAAACCGCGCGGGTCTCCTGACCTAGGACTCCAGATCGGCGGCCGCCGGCGACGTGCCCCTCCAGATCCGCCGGCGACGCGCGCCCCCAAGAGCCTCCTCCGCCGGTGACCTGCCCCCACTAGCCTCCTCCGCCTCCGCCTCCATCTTCTTCTGCTCCTGCGCCAGCAAACCCTGCAGGTATGGCTCGTCGCCCCCTCTGCCTCTCTTTGCTCTGCTTCTGCTGTTGTGTGCTCTGCTTTTGCTGCTGCGTGCTCTGCTGCTGCTGCTGTGGGGACTGCGGAAGTAGAAGGACCGAAGGAAAGATAGCGTGGGGTGGGCTCTATATGTGCTCTGCTGTAGATCTATTTGCTCTGCTGCTCTATGTACTGATGTAGTGATGTTCTCTGTTGCTCTATGTACTGATGTAGTGATGTGCTCTGTTGCTCTAATTAGTAATTACTAATTACTACTTGTGATGCTCTGTTTTTTCTGCAGGCACCTTGGCTGCAGCTAGAGGATGACTGACCAAATTGTCAATAGTGCAGCCGGCGGCAATGGGCCTGAGCCTGAGGAGTATGATCCATCCAAGGATCCTAAGCGGAAGGCAAAGTCGGGAGACACTGGGTGGAAGTATGGGTATTGGCATTACATGAACAGGAGGACGCTTGATGGAACTTGGGCTGGTGTGGCTTCATTTTGGACATATGGAGTTGGAGGCTCTTGGGGCTGGTGTGCCTCATTTTGGACATAGGATTTGGGGCTGGTGTGGACCGTGTGGCTTCTTTTTGGACATATGGAGTTGGGGGCTTGGGGGTTGGGCTGGTGTGCCTTATCCCTTATTTTGGACATAGGATTTGGGGTCGATTCAGGGCTGGTTGTTAAGAGTTAAGAACTTGGTAGTTCGTAGTTAAATGTAATGAACTAATGCTTAATTTCTGTTGTAATACTTGTTGCTGTGATCTGTCATGGTATTTATATGTAGAACTACTGCTGTTTTCCTTATCTGAATCAGGTGATCAGGTGCAAAGAAGAAAGGATCATCAAGGAAAACAAACTAGGACAGATGGACACACAAGAAGTAAGTTCTCTTTATTTCAACTCAAATGTGCAAGTTACCTATTACATATATATTGCAAGGTGCAAACAACTTGATGCTCATGCTTGCTATTACATTTATACTGCAAGGTGCACCTGCAATCAACAAAGTCGAGCTTGCACAAGGTCAGAAAGGGATTTTCATTGCCAACTATAAAAGATTACAAGGTAATATCACTCCTAATTCTACTCCTAAATCCTATTCTAAGCCATGGCGACTTGGGGCGACTAATCAAGCCAAGTCACAGACTCAAGCCAGCAAGCCACTTGCCACAGCCTCGGCGACTTGGCTTTACTCGGTGACACAAAAATAGAGGGCAGGAGCATATGCTCCTATGTGCCAACGTGAATTTCCATTTATATTATTGCTTCAAATGAATGGTATGTAAAATTTAGAAAATCAACCTACACTATTGCTTTACAAGAAACAATATGGTGAACACCCAGGAACACCCAGTTTATTACATATTTTACGTTTTTGCTTTATCCTGATTGTAGTTTCAGCCATAGGTCATGCACGGCACTATTTGTAATAAAAGGTCATGGCTCTCTATGGTGTTTATTGCTATAATGTTTACTGTCGGTGGTACCTTTAGATTGTTGACTATATTTTCATTGATTAACAAAGGAAAATTAAATGCAACAAATGTTTAGAAAATGTTTTTCAGAGTAGGATTTTTTTAGTAGCGTAGGCTTTGCTTATCAAATTGCAATAATTTATGGTGCTTTTTTATAATATATGTTTCTGAAATCTAATCTCTTTGTGCTGAATTAGTTTTTGTGGTTACATGTTATTCTTTTTGCATGTCTTCACTGAAGGGGGCTTACGAGTTTATCTTAAGCATCTTATGTGAAACAAGGGTCAACATTAACTATTGTGTTAAGAACCCAGTAGGGGTTTGCCTATCATTGTATCAAAGAGTTTACGATTTCCATTTGCTCAACAAAGTTTTGAGACATTCCATCATAATTATCTAATTGTAATGCTTTTATGATGCAGGAATAACATCTTTTGATTTGGCTTTCTTGCATCCCATTTGCCCAGTTACTCCTGACAAGAGAGGCGGTGTTTACGGTTTAATCCTTTTGCATTTGTTTACGGATGGATGCTTGATGCGCTCGGTTCATACCATTTCTCATACTTATCTTCTCTTGCTGATCTCCCTAAATCATGCACATAGCTATTTTAGTATGGGTTAGGCAATCTTCCTTTGTAAAAAAGTATATATGTACGTCGCCTTTCGTGTGAGTGAAATATCCATCACTATTGTACTGGATCATATGCTCTTGTACTAAATTTGATGTTTTCTACTGAACCATATTTAACTTTGTAATGAATATTGATTCTTTGTACCGGACTAATGCTTTCCTGAGAAACAGCAGTCGCTGGGTCATTGCCTTAGACAGTCACCATGAGCCAAGGCGCTTCCTACCTGGTTACTGTTAATAAGTGTTGGCTTTCTCATGTGTTTTTTAGAAACCCTAATGTTGGATCAGTGGTCTCCGCTTTCCTTTTGTGTTATAGATACGATGTTTGGTTGCTCAATGGCTAATAAAATTGTTAAACATAACGTTGGACTGCTTTGAGTTGTTTACATGGTTGACTTGAGTTGTTTTAATTATGATGAAAATGCTTTGAGTTGTTTACCGGGTTGACTTGAGTTGTTTTAATTCTGATGAAAATGTCCATTGAACTGTTACATCATGATGTTGTTCTTGCATTTTTTATCTGATAGCTTTATTATCAGGTTGGATACGACCGCACCCCTGCGGGGTGTGCGGGGTGCGGCAGGCCGCACTTTCCATCTAGTGACTAATATTTGTGTGACTGAGAACTCTCAAAGGAAGACCTACTTTTTCGAAGACAATGAGATTTTTCTTTTCATTTTCTATTGTTAACGTACACCTACCCTTTTCATACATAGAGTTAACTGATAAACCACTTGTTCTAAATATATGGAAGGGTCTAATATTTCCACTCGAGTATTTGCGAGTACTGAAATGGAAGGAGCGGCATCCCTGCCTTGTGTGTCGTCCATCCTGTTGCTGAATTTCATTCGTTGTGTAGATCGTGTCTAATTTGACCAGGGATGTGGTATATTTTGCCAAGAATTGCATTCCTTGTTGCCCCCCTCACCCCCCGACTGGTATAAGCGGGGACGGCGCGGGGTTTGAGGGCAGTGGAGCGTCCGAAACGTAGGAAGAAAGAAGAATTATCTTCCCCTTCCATTATCGACAATGAGGAGTGACTCCATCTCAGTTTCTTATACATCGAGGAGAGGGGATCTAGGCTACCTGGTCGTCTTGCGTCACATATTGAATCTAGAGTTTTGCGTTTTCTTGCTTCCTTGAAGGTTTTCCCTCCTCCTATGATGCTCCTGTTTGAATTTTTTTTCCGATGAAGCACACTGTATCTCTACTATTCTCACGGGGTTTTCGTTTCACCCATATATGTCGGCGTTCTTGGCATGGTGGGGTTTTTTGGTTCATGTATCATTGTTCTTAGTGACAAAGCATTGTCTTTTCCTTCAAGAAAAAAGAACTATGGTAAAGGGCAGGAGCGTGTTACCATGTAAGGAATGAAGTTTTCCAATGTATTCTTAGTGAAAGGGTTCCATTTGTGTTGGTTCAGTTTTGGGGCTAACATTTTAAAGGTTTTAGTTGTGAAACATTATGCTTTAGGGTTAAGATAAGTAGGATCTGGATCTCTTGATTAGAACATCCCTAAAGCAAAATAGTGGTGACTAACCGTGATTGTCTTGATCCATTAGCGGGGTAGCCCTTGGTCCATCTTAGCGTCTCCAATAGTTAGGAGATGGCTGGGAAGAAGGGCAGCAGATGGGTGACATAGCAGCTGGTCAGTGTAGACGTACAGGGTGCTGTCGGCACTGCCTGGAGGTGGCTGGCGGTGGTAGACGGTCTTCTAACCCTTCAGCGCCCTTTTATGGATCGGGAGTTAGAGGTTGTGGGAGTTTTCCCCGTACCGTGCGTGTCTTTGAGATACATGACCCCCTCTTAATATACGTGAGACGCTGATAGGCCAAGGACCAAAACCAGTCGTTGGGTTTAGTGCTCCCGATCAAAGCACGGACATGGGAGTTGTTAGCTCCCCTTTTCTCTCTCAGTTTGTTATAACTGCAGATTAATCCCAACATCCCCCCTTAATCATAAGGTTAACAAACATCATAAGCCCACTCTCAATTGAAATAATATGGCAAAGTGTTACAATGACCTATGATATATCACTGAACCTCATCATTCTATCTCGAAATGGAAAACATAATACTTCATGGGAGTTGGTTTATAAGATGGTCCTAATTTCCAGGATCAAAAAGCTTTCCTAACCCATGTCGGAAACATAATCATAAGTACGGGTGGTGAGCTTTTGATAAATGGATCCGTAAAACATACAAACAATTTTATATGCTTATCATCATTAGCTTCATCCTGGATTCTATCTTTCACAACATGAAACATATTGTCAATGGTTTTGGCAACACCATTTGACTTGTTGTTACTCACGTAGAAAACTACGTGTTCATTATGCAGTAGCTGGTTTACAAATGTTGTCTACCACCTTAATCTTGGGAATAAAACTTCTCTGACATACAACCTTCCCAGTAGCCTCTTAGCATGCCACATAATAAATTGCATCATTACTGATGTCATCAAAATCATATTGGAGCTTTTCCACGATATAGCTCCAGATGCAAGCGTGAGGATGTAACATGACATGGAAACTTAATATTCACACACCTTGCAAAAACAATATCTGAATAACCTACGATATCAAGGTTACCAGACCTCTTATTAGTTAACATGTAAACTTTATCGCCTTGCATGTATTGCAAGACTTTTTCGGCGGCCTTTTTCGAGTGGTCTATTTCTGGACTTACATACTTGTATATTCTCCAGTTATCCCAATCACAAATAGGGTATGCTCATACTTGAATACACATATTTCTTATGACAGCCGAAGCACAAGGAACTAGCATTATCTTATCAGTTCATAATGGTTCCTCAGATAGTAAGATGTCCACTTTTATCACCCTTAACTTTAGTAGCTGGTGTGACAGAGTACTACTAGATAATATATATTTTCCTTCGTACTCTATGTATGTCTGTCATCATAATAATACTTATACTCCTTTTGGACCCATATCTTTGCCAAACTCAATACAAGCAAAGTATGAGGCATCACTAAGATCCTTCATGTCATAGATAGAATATACAAATATTTGCCTCACCAAAAATATGTCATCTTCACAAGGTAGTAATCTTACACCCCCCCCCCTCATCTTATGGTGTGAGTGTCCCAACAATTGTCTTATTTCATAATTGTATTTCCTTAAATAACACACCTTATGTCAACTTCACCCATGACGAAACCTTAGGGTTGAGTCATACATACATTCTCAACTAAGTCAACATAAGAGCATGTCATAGTAATACCACAAGCGTCACAACAATTCATTTAGGAAATTCTATTGAGTTCCACACATCATTAGGGCTCATAATCTTCATCCTATATGGCAACAAGCCAAGATGATCATCACACACATTATCAGTCACACGAAAATTATTGAGGCTCAACACTAAGTGTTGCATTAGGAATTTCTTCTCAATTTACCTGATGCGTATGAGCAAAGATCTAATGTAGTTATCCTTAAGATTTATGTTCATACACTCCAAGTTCCCTGATGATCACTTTATTTAGAAGATAGAAAATATATGCGAATCTTGATAACAACCATTTCAGTTCAAAACCACAACACAGTTGGGCAGAAGATGGAGAAGAACTTAATGAAACGTGACACATAATTATAAATGACATTGGTCAGAAGTATAACCACGAGCCACATGATAAGGACAAACTTTCCACTTGAGTGAAGTATGGAACATACTTATAAACGACGTTGGTCAGATATATAATCAACATGTTACATCATAATGATCATTAGACTAGCAAGCTTGCCACTTTAGCATTCATGTTTGCTTCATAATGTTCATAAGGGACTAAGTATACATTAATATGATAAAAATGATTCATTTTTCATTCATTCTTCTAAGTAAGACTTGCTGCATCTTAATCAGAGAACCACCGCAGTGTATGCTTTTCATACATTCGCCAACTAAGACTTCTCGTGGTTCCACCTTAATTAGAGAATTAACATACATATTTTGCTTAATTTTATAGGCTATGATCTAAGTAGGAGAAGTGAACAAGATATCTCATATTAAAACAAGACTTCCATTTTCACCCCTTGAAATGTGGTCCAAAACCACAATTTTGATGAGGCCTTATTATGTACACTTCTCTTATATCTTTAATTGTAACATAGCACATATAATCTTTACAGATGATTAATTCAGTGGAAACATAACTTGTCTCACCCAAGGGCGGAACTAACATAACAACTTAATCATACATTATTATGTCATCTATTGTGAGACAAAGAGAATAAATAAATAAAATCAAATTTCTTGAGTAACTGGGAGCATGAACATACATCATCGTTACGATGAAGAATTAAGTCATCTCCAAATGCTAGTTGAATAAATACAATAGCTTTGGGTTTAACCTCCTTTGCCTTAGTAATGTGCATGATGGCACATGCAACTTATGAGTCCACTCCCAATGTGTACCTTAACATCGATATTAATCCTTCAACATTAGTGGTATACACATTGGGAGTTTTTCTTACACGAGACAATGATCTCTACTCTCCATTGCGTTCCTTACACATGTTATTTGATGTTCCTACTTGATCTAGTTTTTGTGTGCCAAATATGGTAGCCATTTGTAGAAGAGGTGTCACAATAATGCGTTGTTTGACCAACACCGAGATGTTGTAGCATATGACATTCTTCACTGATTCATCAATAAATTCAACAATTGGCTTGCTTTGGCTTACATCAGTAGTACTATCATAATGTTCTGTAAAAACATATGTGAATGCAGTCCATGGTAACTTATGTCATGCATAGTGACTGCTTGTAAGAGGATGATGCAGCACATCAACAGTAAGTATTTCCCTCAGTTATGAAATCAAGGTTATCAACCCAGCAGGAAAACCATGCAACACTATGTAAACAATACCTGCACACAAATAACAAATACTTGCAACCCAATACGTAAGAGGGGTTATCAATCCCTCCACGGTATTGAGATAGGTTAAATTGTATGAGATTTGATAAATAGATCTGATGAAACCAAAAAATAAAATAAATAAAGAAAAAGTGCAGCAAGGTATTTTTTGTGGTTTTTGGAATAATATATCTAAAAACAATATGATAGAAAATAGACCTGGGGGCCGTAGATTTCACTAGTGGCTTCTCTCGAGAAAATAGCATACGGTGGGTAAACAAATTACTATTGGGCAATTGATAGAAGAGCAAATAATTATGACGATATCCAAGGCAATGATCATGTATATAGGCAACACGTCCAAGATTAGTAGACCGACTCCTGCCTGCATCTACTACTGTTACTCCACACATCGACCACTATCCAGCATGCATCTAGTGTATTAAGTTCATGGAGAAACAGAATAATGCAATACGAATGATGACATGATGCAGACAAGATCTATTCATGTAGGAATAGACCCCATCTTTTTATCCTTAATAGCAACGATACATGCGTGCCTTGCTACCCTTTCTATCACCGGGTGAGGACACCGCAAGATCGAACCCATCACAAAGCACCTCTTCCCATTGCAAGAAAAATCAATCTAGTTCGTCAAACCAAACCAAAGTTTCAGAGAAGAAATACAAGGCTATAATAATCATGCATATAAGATCAAATAAGACTCAAATAATATTCATAGATAGATCTGATCATAAACTCACAATTCATTGGATCCCAACAAACACACCGTAAAAGTCATTACATCAAATAGATCTCCAAGAACATCGAGAAGAACATTGTATTGAGAATCAAAAAGGGAGAAGAAGCCATCTAACTACTGCCTACGGACCCGTAGGTCTATGGTAAACTACTCACGCATTATCGGAGGAGCACCATTGAGGATGATGAACCCCTCTGTGATTGTGTAGTGATCGTGTTCACTACATTCATCGTGTATGGTGTGGCCATGGGTCCACCAATAATAGAGAACTTGGCCCCAATGCTAGTGGAATGCTTACAAAAGAAAACATGTTCTTTGCTTCAGTATCACTCTAACAATCTCCATTTAATAACATCCAAGCTTGATAGCCGTGAACTCTACAAACCTCTATCAAGGTGTATACTACGGTTACTATCATATATAAAAATGTGGCATTTCATTTAGTGGCACACAAAAAATTGACGAGGGATATGATTTTTATTACTATGCTTATGATGAAATTCAATGTTTGCCCCAAACTAAGAATATTTTCATGAAAAAAATATAGAATTATTCTATTAAAAATGTACTTATAATGACGAATAAAAGATTCATATAACATAGTAAGGTATCTTAATATTCCATGATGCAGTCATATGGTTATGTCTTTGAATTATAATAGGAAATAGATAATGGATACTATAATGAAGTATATGGTCATCTTTCACCGTCGGAATGTAATGAGTCTTATCTTTCAACTCGACTATGTGCGATGGTAGCACTGAGACGAAAGGAAACTCCAAACATATGATGAGCGGCACCCTAGTCCATGTGTCGTCCATCTGTTGCTAAATTTCATGCTACATTCATCGTGTGTGGTGCAGCCAGGGATGCACCGGTAAGTTTATAATATGTGTAACCCAATAAACCAGCACCACTATGGGCCAATGGGAAATATAGCCCAGGAGGTTGTGGCTTCAGAACCTACCACCTGATCTAAGCTAAGTTGTGGCAAACAAC
This sequence comes from Aegilops longissima, assembly GCA_021605205.1. Lineage (NCBI taxonomy): Eukaryota > Viridiplantae > Streptophyta > Magnoliopsida > Poales > Poaceae > Aegilops > Aegilops longissima. Next base: position 632,794,786 of record CM038681.1, on the reverse strand, counting down.
TTTGTTGAACCAGAAGGATAATTGAATGTAAGTTCCATCTAGAAAATGATGCACCAGTAATAGAGAAAATGGCCCCATTGGCAGGGGAATACTTCTCTAAATAAAACATGTTATTCATGATCTTTCCTTCGACATCGTTTGCTGCAACAGCTCACACACTTCCACAATCTATATTTTGTAACATCCAGCCTTGATAGTGTGAACTCTAGAAACCTCTATCAAGGTGTATGTTACTCTTTTGTTTTACACTGCACCAAGATACTCAAGGACACTACCGTTACGATAACCATATACAAACAAGTTGCAGTTCATTAACTGGCACAAAGTAGCTTATGGAGGGATCTTATTTTTATTACTATGCTTATGGAAGACTGCTCGAAGGATTGGCTCTTTGCACTACATGAAATACTGAGCAAGGATGACTTTGTGCGCATGGTTTTAACGGTGTGGGCAATATGGAGCGCAAGAAGGAAGGCTATTCATGAGGATATTTTCCAATCGCGGCTGGCCATCAATGGCTTCATCACAAGGTTCCTGTCCGAGTTCCAAGTGGTGTCCGCTACGACGCCAAGGCCGGTGATAGTCAGAGCCCCCAGACCGACACAATGGCAGCCGCCTGTGCCGAACAGTGCAAAAGTAAATGCAGATGTCGCTGTCTCTCGGCAGGGAAGATATGGAGCAGTAGGAGCAATTAGCAGAGATACTTCAGGGCGCTTTTTGGGAGCCTCAGTTCTAGTGTTCAGACACATTGCTGTTCCCCAAACGCTCGAAGCCCTAGCAATTCGAGAGGCACTAGCCCTCGCAGAGGATCTATATCTACGGTGTATACATGTGGCCTCGGATTGGATTGTCATAGAAGATATCTAGAAGGAAAATGCGTCCAGTTATGGAGCGATCATACATGAAATTTTAGACCATTCTTCGACTTTTGATTTTTGTAAATTTAGTCATGAATTTACGAGGTCCAATTTTGAGGCTCACAATTTATCGAAGCATGCACTTCTTGTAGGGCTTGGCCGCCGTGTCTGGTTAGATCACCCCGAAAATCTTCCATCTGTCCCTGTAAACATTATGACGACTTAATAAAAGCTTCGTGAGATTGTCTCAAAAAAGAAAAAGCTATGCACGAGAGCGCCGAGGCCCAGAAACTTTTATTTGTCGGTAGAAGGAGTTCTTCTCGGCCACGACTTGACTGCGCCCTCAACTCCTTAATAAATAGCAGTTAAATTTAGGCTTTAGACTCGGGTTTTATTGTATTGTCTAGTCATCGCTACAATTCGCATCTACGAGACGTGTAGGACTAACGCCTTGTCAGATCTACAGTGGAACCCCAACTTTTCATCTATTTCATGTGCTCAATTTTTCATATGCAATTTTAGATTGCAATTCACCTTTGTTCTTGCCGGTTCTTTGGTTGTTTGCAGGAACTCCAACCTCATTGTTCAGGTTGATCGTGCCTACGGCAAGATCAATAACCATCGGAGATTGGTTTAGCGATTGTCGAGACGTATCATCGGTTGTGGTATAGCCGAATCGTCAAGGTCAAAATCCACCAAATTGATAGTTATCCCCACTCTCATTGAAAGATCGGGCCGCCGTCACATCAAGTGGTATCAGTTTTCAGGTTCATCGGTGAGAGAATTACAATTTTCATAGCTTAGTTTATTTTCTGTCCTATAACCTACAAAAAGCCAAAAAATATTCATCCATTACACCTATCATTTTAGCCTTTATCAATTCTTGCATCTAGTACTTGCGTAGTTGACTTTTTGGTTGCATCTATCCTAGAATTAGTGCTGGTTTAGATTAGCTTGAGAAAAAAATCCTACTAGATCCAACTTGTTTTTGTCCGTATAAGAAAATCCGCCGCAAGTTCTTCGGTGCTCTCGTCGTTGTGCACCGCTTTTCACAAATACAAAACCTGATCCAGTTGCACATATCTTTTCGTCAAGCAGTACCAAACACAGACAAAATAGCAGTAGATTTCCAGCGGTTAGAGCATCTCCAGCCGTTCGGCCCCCCAGGCGCCGAAAAAGAGCGTCCTGGGGGTGCGCCGGCGACAAACTCGGCGCGGGGGCGGTTCGGTACCCAGCCGTCGGCCCCGGGTCGTCCCTAGGCGCCGAATTCAGCCCAGCTGTAGGCCTAAATATGTTCAAAAACGGCCCGATAACCGCGTGAATAGACCCGTTTTCGATGCGGTTCGGCGGGTTTCGGCGTGAATTTTCACATACAAAAAAAATCAATTAGTTCGTCACATAGTTCGGCCTGTTTCGGCATGTTTCATCACATAAAACAAATAGTTCGCTATAAATTATATAGTTTAACAAATAAAAACTCAAGTTTCATCAAATGTCATTCCCGGCCTCGCCCTTGAGCCTCCATAGGTGCTCCACCAGATCGTGTTGCAGTTCTTGATGCACCTGTGGGTTTCGGATCTCCTGGCGCATATTAAGGTAGTCAGTCCAGTTTGCCGGTATCTGATGATCAACTTGGGCAAGAAGACCCTGCGCGTAATATGGTTCAGTGTCAAACACTGGCTCTTGCTGCTCGCTCTCAATGATCATGTTGTGCAAATGACACAGCAAGTCATGATCTCCCACATTTGATCTTTCGACCAGGTCTGAGCGGAGTACCGGACAACAGCAAATCAAGATTGGAGCACATCAAATACCCGCTTGACATCCTTCCTGCAAGCCTCCTGAATCTTCGCAAACCAGACGTTCTTGCCTCCTGGCATAGGGTTTGAGATGGTCTTCACAAATGTCGACCATCTCGGATAGATGCCATCAGCTAGATAGTACCCCTTGTTGTACTGCCGTCCATTGACCTTGAAGTTCACCGGAGGAGAATGACCTTCAACAAGCTTGGCAAAGACTGGGGAGCACTGCAGGATGTTGATGTCATTGTGAGTTCCTGGCATCCCAAAGAAAGCGTGCCAAATCCAGGGGTCCTGTGTGGCCACTGCCTCAAGCACCACACTGCAACCGCCTTTGGCGCCTCTGTACAACCCCTGCCAAGCAAATGAACAGTTCTTTCATTTCCAATGCATGCAGTCGATGCTTCCAAGCATCCCAGGAAATACTCTTGCTTCATTTTGTGCTAGGATCCTAGCAGTGTCTTCCGCGTTGGGTGTTCGCAAGTACTGCGGCCCAAACACTGCCACCACTACCCTGCAGAACTTGTAGAAACACTCAATGGTGGTGGACTCGGCCATGCACCCATAGTCGTCGAGTGAATCACCGGGAGCTCCGTATACAAGCATCCTCATAGCTGTCGTGCACTTCTGGATCGAGGTGAGTCCAAGTGTGCCGGTGCAATCCTTCTTGCACTTGAAGTAGCTGTCGAACTCCCGGATGGAATTCGCAATCCGGAGGAAAAGCTTTCGGTTCATCCGATAACTACGCCGAAATGTTTTTTCACCGTGCAATGGACCGTCGGCGAAGTAGTCTGAGTAGAGCATGTAGTAGCCTTCCAGACGATGCCGGTTCTTTGCTTTCACTCGCCCAAGCGCCGAGCCACCTCGCCGCGGCTTCTCACTGCTCGCGAGCAGGCCGGCGAGGGCAGCGAGCACCATGAGATGCTCCTGCTCCTGGACGTCGGCTTCGGCTTCCTCATCCAGCAACGCCGCGAGCGCCTCCTCATCTTCGAAGTCCATCGCCGGGCCGGGCAATTCACCGAACACCTTGTGGGCTAGGTGGGCGGAAGCCCGCCGGCGTACATCCCTGTGCGCGGCAGGAGTTCTGGAAAAGGTGCCCGGGACGGCGGCGAAGAGGCTGCCTCGGCCAAACCCCTTCCTTTTCCCGGCGGGAGATGGTCTACCTAGCTGCTGCGGGTGGTGGTCGGCGCCGGGATCGGCTGGGTGGCGACCGAGCGCGGGGAGGGGGGGGGAGGCGAATCCGGGCGGGCGGCTTGACTTTTCGCCTATCAATGCAGGCCCAGGAGAGCTTTTCCCTTGCGCCGGAGCCCCCAAGCGCTCCTCAGTGCGCCGGGTTCGGCTTGTGAGCGCCGGACGCAAAAACGGACCGAGCCGGCAAAATTCAGCGTCCTGAGACGCGACTGGGCCATTTTTTGACGCCGGCGCAAATTAATCGCAAGGGGAGACCGTCCTGGGGGCACGGCTGAAGATGCTCTTAGAGTCCACCCAATCCATCTGTCTGCCGTCTGTCCGCCTCACGCGTCTGCCTCGCGCGAGTCACCAGACAGGCAGACATCTCATTATCTGTGTCTGCCTTCACGCGCCTCACATTCCATCATGCTGATATTGTGCGCTCGTAGTACTAGCTAATCTCAACAACGGAAGCATATCTAGCTATAGCTTTCGTAGTACCATCTTTTACAGTAGCTTTGCATTTTATATTTTTTATTCAGTTTTTTAACTTGCTCTGCGATTTCTGCTAGTAACCAGCCTAAAACCAAAAAGGAAAAAAAAAGAAAAAAGAAAAAAAGGAAAAAAGGAAAAAAAAGAAAAAAAAATAACAATTTATTACCATCACTAGAAATCACCTGAAAAATATGTATTGGCACAATATAATTGGTCGTCTCCGAGGTAGCCATATCCGCATCACATCTCCACGGATAGATCTTGTGTGTGCGTAGATATTTTTTTTTTGTTTTCCATGCAACGTTCCCAGTTCACATGAAGGTGATTTTGGCTAAGGATAACTTGACAAAGCGTAGTTGGAAGGGTTGTCAATGATGCTGCTTTTGTGATCAGGATGAAACCATTAAACACCTCGTCCTCAATTGTCAGATAACCAAACTATTATGATGTTCTATTCACATAGCCTTTAATCTCAAAATAGTATTCACATGTTATTTGAGACGCGGTTAAATGGAGTAGAGATGTATACAGCCAGATATATTCGGATACAAGTATGCGCATTACTTTGGGCTATATGGAACGACGGAAATGATTTGATCTTTAACGGACAAAGTTGTATTAATTTTTAGCAGATTATCTACATGGCCCACTACTTGATCCGTACGTGGTCATTACTCACTCCTACGGAAGTCAGGGAGCCTTTGTTTACCGGGTCTACCCGATGGGAGATGGTAGTTCGGGATATCTACAACCGATCTGGATAGTTGTTTATTAATAGGCTAGGTATTTAGTCATCTCGACCTATTTTGCGCTAGTTGTGACAATTTTTATCTCTTTTCCGACACATTTTTTAGCTCTGAGTGACTTTGATTAATAAAATGGCTACATGCATCACTCAGATGCAGAGGCCGGGGTAATCATTCTTTTAAAAAAGTGAAAAAATGAGCCGACGCGTGAACGTCAGCTAGCTCCTTATAATTATGTACCTGCTCCCATCTTCTTCAGAAAGTCGTTGATCCTTTCAATATAAAGAGCAAAAGGTCTGAGTCACATAACTTCTGCTCAGGCCCTTGGAACACTCGCGGCAAATTCCGAACTGCCAAATGTCCATCCCTAAACTGATAATCTAAGGAAATCAAGCTAAGTACAGCGCGTCAAGCAACTTATATTGACTATCCTTTTCTGTTGGTTGGTAATGGTATTACACTATATATTGGACTGTTCTATACGGAAGCTACCGCGCGCTTTTTCAAACGCTCGAAGCTAGCTAACCAACTAATCGAACCTCAAACGAGGTATCTCACCACCATGCCCACTTACCTCCTCCTCCTACTAGCCTTGTGGCCAACAGCGGCGAGCGTTGTCACCGCCACGGTGAGTCCGCTGTACACGGACTGCAACCGGACCGCGGGCGGCAGCACCTATGCGGCGAACAGCACCTACGGGTCCAACCTGCGCCAGCTCGGAGCGACCCTCGCCGCGGGCGCCAGCGAGTCGGGCTTCGCGAAGGGCAGCTCCGGCGAGGCGCCTGACAAGGTGTACGGCGTCGTGCTCTGCCGAGGAGACTACACCGGCGCAAGATGCACCGAGGGCCTCGGAGCCGCTTTCCAGGACGTGTCTGGCCGCGTCTTCTGCCGGAACGCCGTCCTCTACTACGACCAGTACATGATCCGCTTCACCGACGACGAGCAGTCCCTCTCGAGCACTAGCAACGAGCCAGAATGTGTCGCGAATAATGTGAACTCCATTTTGGGTATTGAGGCGGCGGTGCGGCTGATGGAGAGGGTGGTGACCCTGATGAACAAAATGGCCGACTTGGCCACTTCCAGCACCAGCTCCAGGTCGTACGCGACCGGCGAGGTTGGGTTCGGTGAGCAGGGCATGAGCACTGTGTACGGGATGATGCAGTGCACGCTGGACCTCACCGGGCCACAGTGCAAGAGCTGCCTTGGCGACATCACCAGGAAGATAGTGAAGCTGTTCAGCAATATCAGCGACCAAGCCCAGATCGGTGGGAGGATTATTGGAGTTCGCTGTAATCTGCGATTCGAGAAGAAACTATTCTTCTAGGAGACAAATGATACTATCAAGATCGACATGCCGAATAGTACGTACTGCTCTACTGTTTGCAGTGTCCATGTACTGTTTTCTTTAAGGAAATACATTGGTATCGTACCTAAAATCGAAATAATCAAAATTGCTTACAGTATGCAGATAAACCTGGACAAAATTAACCACGCGTAGTTTTCTACTGCATCATTTATTTACTTTTAGAGAAAAACATCATTTATTTTCAATCCAAGCATAAGGGAAACAAGTTTTGTTCATTAATTAATTTGCTATCTATTTCATACATATATCCAAGATGGACTGAGCACGGTGCTTAAGATTATCATATTTGGGGTTCCTCTTCTAGTTTTGCTCGTCATTGGCTTGCTCCTAAGGCCATACATCGTGAAGAAAGTTAGAGGTAAAGAGTTTTGGCCCTTATTATTATTATTATTATTATTATTATTATTATTATTATTATTATTATTATTATTATTATTGTTATTGTTATTATTATTATTATTATTATTATTATTATTATTATTATTATTATTATTATTATTATTATGCACTAATTTATTTTTCCATTTTCTTTCCACGTTAATATGATTTATTTTTACCTGGGTATTTCCATGGCAGAATCGTTATTGCAGAGGGATCTAGTCATCCTGAAAAAGGAAGTTGTAAGTAAAAGCGACTCAAGGTTTTTGTTGTTCAGCTATTTGAAGATAAGAAGTGCTACCGATAATTTCTCGCAAGAAAATAAAATTGGAGAAGGTGGTTTTGGTCATGTTTACAAGGTAATTGCATTTAATTAAATAGAAAGAGCAGGTTGCTTCAATCTTTACAATTGCGAATATTATACTTAAAAAACAACCCTCATTCCATCTTTTGCAACCCAATGTTTGTGTTATTTCTGCAGTAGTTAAAAAAATCCAGTCACTCGAACATACGCAGAAGTCCTATTATGACTTCATTTTCTTAAAGTTAACATAGCTCTATTTTCCCCCGACGAAGCACCAATCACGCGCGTACATGAAAGATCATTATTTCTTATCAAAATCCTCTCAATATGGCATTATGAAGCATATCAATTGCCTTACCATGATGTTTACATAAACAATCCATCTGAGCCATCTATTGCTCTCTCATATAAATCTGGGTGCACTTTATTAGGGACGGTTGCCTCACGATCAGGACATAGCAGTCAAACGACTTTCTCTGAATTCTGTTCAAGGATTCTGTGAGTTCATGAACGAAATCAAACTCATAGCCAGCCTCCAGCACAAGAATCTGGTCAGGCTTCTTGGATGCTGCATCAAAAGCAAAGAGAGAATACTTGTATATGAATATATGCCAAATGGTAGCTTGGAAGAGTTCATTTTTGGTACGTCTACTTTCCTGATGAAATAACAAAGATAATAGCATTCTATACTTTCCCCACAAAAATAGCAAAATGCATAAATAGCTTCTGTTTCTTTAATAATTGAATTACTATGTATTTCTACATTCACATTTGAATTGGAAACCATAGGGCCAGGAGCAAAGCGGAGTTGGCCCGAGTGTCGCCACATAATTGAAGGGATAGCAGAAGGCCTTCTATATATACATGACTACGCGCACGAGTGCATAGTTCACAGAGACATGAAACCAAGTAACATATTACTAGATCATGAAATGAATCCAAAAATTTCTGACTTTGGGATTGCAAGGATATGCCTCTCTAATGTAACGGAATCAAATACAACCACCGCCATCGGAACAATGTAAGGTTTTGATTTTATAAGCTTCACATTTTTTGGCAGACTTATATTTTTGTTAGTTAGCAAATCTTACTAAAAAAACAAAAATACTTATTTTGTTACGTGTTTTTTTCTTGAAGTAACCTATTGCACAAGCAAATATATTTGTTTAACGGATCTTTATACCTTATGACGTATATCAATGTTGACTTATTCAAGCCATTGCCATACTAAAATCAACTAGGTGTACATCATCTACTACTTTCCGTGATGTTTCTTGCACATATGCAATAGCCAGAAGTACTACCTTTATTGAATAATAAAGTCAATCAGCAATGAAAATGATTTGATTACCGACTACCTGTCACCTGTTGTTTTGCCATGATTTATTTTGCCAAGAACCATGATTTTAAATATTTTCATTCCAGGGGATACATCGCGCCGGAATACTGCTTCCAGAATGTCTACTCAACTAGGTCGGATGTTTTTAGCTTTGGCATCATAGTTCTCGAGATCATAAGTGGGAAGAGGGCCGTCGGCTCCTACCAATTATCCGGAAGATCATATGAGCTCAGAAAATACGTGAGTAAAATAAAATATTTCGATGTAAAAGAATCCTCACATCATTTCGCTTCTGTTCCTGCAAAAGAATATCGCCATACCTTTGTCAATAATCATCTCCTTGTTTCTTGAGAGAATGACCATTTACTTACTTCCATTGCAAGACATACATTTTTAACACATATTTAATATGTTCCTCGGATAATAGGCCAGACAACTTTGGAGAGACATAGGTTACTTTGGTAACACACAAGTTTTTTGGATAATAGGCCTGGCAACTATGGAGAGAGCAGAGGTGTGATGAGTTTGTCGATCATTCTCTGGGCGAGGAGTACCCAGAGATGGACGTTATGAGGTACATCCATGTCGCGCTCTTATGTGTCCAGGATAACGCGGAGGACAGGCCTAGCATGCACGACGTCACTACGATGTTGAGTAGCGGAAACAGAAGGTTGCTCCTACCTGCACAGCCTGGTTCTTACCATATAAATATTGTAACCGATGCTGAAAAGGATCTCTGAGTCTGAATTAGATTTTTTGTGTAAACATCGGTGATGTTTTTTATCTGTTGGAGAGAAGAAATGTGCAGATGGCACATGAACTGTTTGGATGATCCCAGTGTACGAGTTCTCTTGGCAATTTACGTTTGTAGTAGCAGAATGGTTGTCTTGATCACCTCCAAGGTTGTCCGCTTCCACAGTGGCATCCACGATGCCTGTAGACTAGTGGTTGGGGCGCCACCTGGTGGCGCCTCTTGAGACGGGATTGTGCGCACTAATGTAGCTATCGTCTTTGTTAACGTGCCGGCTTAGTTTAGTGAGAAAACAGACAACCCAAATGATACAACAAGAAAACTCCGTTACGGGCAATGCACATGTATAAAATAGACTAGGCTTAGAAGCACTGGCATGAGCATCTTGGTGCTAGGAAAAATAAGATACAGTAAAATAAATGCATTACGGACAATACACATGCATAAAATCTATCAGGCTTAGAAGCAAAGACAAACATCATAGATAATGATAGGCACATATGAACACAAGTGCAACAGTTTTATAGCTTAGACGACTCATTACATAACAATAGGTTGTTCCAAAGTACTCCCTCCGTCCGGAAGTACTCGTCGGAGAAATGGATGTATCTAGACATATTTTAGTTTTAGATACATCCATTTTTATCAATTTCTTCGACAAGTATTTTGGGACGGAAGGAGTAATAGTTAGTACCGTACAACTGTCTCTAGGGCGCTCCATTTGTAGAACACAAAGCTCCTGTTGATCACCAATATATGCTCATTCAGGAAGAATGGCATCCATGCTCATAGCACGGTTCATTTGGATATAATCACAAAACACAGAAAAACATGCCCTGCCAAGAACATGACCGAGAGGAAGGTTGCGAAGATACAAAGCATATGTAGTACTTCCAGTAATACAAATCCCACTATTCTTGCATACCCTGGATAGAAGGATAGACCGTACCATCATTCTAACTTCTAGACTGCACTCCATCTGTGGTGAACTCCAGGAAGTAGATGGCTATTCTGGTGAATATTCAACATATGGAAAGGCTACCATGTGAACTAAAGTTATGAGTAATATCAAAGATATATAATATGTAGTGTGATAATAATAAGCGCCAACATATTAACTGAAATCTTTCTACATGTCACTGGGAAAGTACGAACGAAATTTCAGTTTGGCCATCGCTCAATGCTAGAATATCACCAATAGAATCCATTTAGAGTTACACACCATGTCTAAGAATTCCAAAACTGCTCTATAGGAATACCAAAAATGTTGGGTTTCCAACTCATACTACGATTCAGATGCATACTGACAAGAAGATGTCACGCCATCATCCATATAACTACAGAGAAGAATAACCAAAGAAACCTTGACAATGAAAACCAAAAATAAACTGCTGCAACAAAATAAACTTTCTAATTAATCAAGTTGGAGGCCTCTTCATATGAAGAAGAGAAGGATCATCAAAGGAAATAACATATCAAGAAAGAAAACAAAAAACATTAGAAAGTAAACATGATTGCTCATCCATTATCTTCTGCCTCTTTTATCAACATAATTAATTTTAATTTTTTCTACTGTTTTTTTTGTATCAAACTGCCATTTATGGTTAATGAAGAAGCATTTACCTGAAGGCATTAATATCCTTTTCAGCCTTTTAGTTCCTAAATAGGTAAAAGGCCTATGTGGGTGGAAATATTATAAAGATGAATACTCTAATTTCCAAGACTAAACTAAGCTTTCAAATGATGCTAACGTGGTATTGCAACCAGTGGCGGAGACAGGGGGGACCAGCAGGGGCCCTGGACCAGCATGGGCATAAAAACCTGCTGGCAAAATTTAGGAACATTTGAAGAATGTCCAAACAAGACCATGTTCAACGGAGGGTGGTTGGGTAGGCCCAGAAGATTTTTTGTGAGAGCATGCTTGTTTCTGGACATCCTTGAAATGAACTCAATTTTTTTTCATGTCCTTGTATGACCAATTCAAGGCATCATGTCAAGTTGTTTTGGTTTTCGACAAATTTTGCATTTTTTTAGAATTTTGTCAGTTAGAAAAGATCGATAAATGACCGGATGTGTCGCAACTTGCATACAGTGATGAAAGTCTTTCAACCTTGCATGCATGCCTACCGTGGGCATCCCACCTTCTTGCAACAGTTGGGTCATTTTAAGATATCCAAAAACATAAGATATTCAATGAAGGGTGTTCGGGTTCATTTTTGAGAAGTTTTGCATTTTCTGGAGTTTTCTTGGTGACAAGGGCTGATAAATGGCCAGAAGTGTCGCAACATGTAAATGCGTCAGAACTAATTAATACCTGACATGAATGGCTCATATGTCTGTGGCAGGCTACTTCAAGAAGTTGGGGGCATTTATCCATAATCCAAAAAAACACCATTTGAAAAGAGTGTGCCACACAAGGCCTCCCTGAGCATGTTATTTTTCCTAATTGAATGCTTCTGTTAATTGCAATTTTGTCATTATCAATCAATATGAATATTTTCTTATGTCCTAACAATTTATTGAAATTTCTCGACAATTTTGAAATTTCAAATTGTATATGAAAAAATTACAAACTTGGACACTTTTTCCAAAATTGTAACAAAATACCAACAATTGATGAAAATTGTAACCATGTAATTAAATGCAAACATTTTCCAAAAATTTTGAATTAAAAATTCAAAACGGGACATGTTGTGAAATTCCATAGCATATTTTCCAATTATAAACCATATTTTGAAAAAAGGATCTGGTATTCTAAAAAAAAGCTTCAAATGTTTGAATAGGTTACAAAAAGAAGAATAAAGTTCAAGAAGGAGAAAAATGAATTAACGAAAAAGAGAAGAAGAACCAAAAAATACAGAACCAAAAATAGGTTATGCCCGACAAAAAAAAACATGTATTCAGAAAATGTTTGTAATTTGGAAAAAAGTTTGTGGTTTCAATGCTCGAAAATTTGAAAAAAAAATGTTTGTGTTTGTCAGTACGCGACACATCTTCCACGGACTTGCTAGGATCGAGTCCTTGCGGTCGCCCATTTCTTTTTGCTTTTATTTAAATGCAAATAGCCCACCGGACGGAAAAAATGTAGTAAAAATTAATGTTCAATAGTAGGAGCTAGATCCTTACCCCTCGTGGCCTTTACTGGAACAAACAGCAAGTACGCCAAATCATCTGAACAGTAGTAGTTTGCATAGGTATCCTATATGATCATTTGGACAGATCAAATTCAAATATTTTAAAAACAAAATTGTCCAGTAGCGTATTTTCACGGGGGTAATGGAAAATCCGGTTCAACCAGTTTGCGAAAAATTCATCCAAGAAAGAACAACCTAGTTACAGTAGGTCAATTCTATTTGATGATATATGGCGCCGCATATGTGTCACCAAATTTAGTTTGTCCCAGTGCCTAGCGTCGTGTTCACCAACTGTTGAGGTTATGGGTTAGATACCGAAATCACTAATTGAAGAGCGCTCCCCGCAACGATTAATCGGGGAGCGCTCCGCGCGCGCCAAGTGTCACGCGCGGAGCGCTCCCGAGACTTTTCGGATGCGCTCCGCGCGCGACACGGCTTCTCCCGTGATCTCCGGTTTCCGGTTTCCCTTTGTGGTTTTTCCTTTTTTCACTTTAGTCCTTATATTTTTAATGTTTTGTACCTTTTGATCTGTTTTGAGATCTGTTTCTCGTTTCTCTCTGTTGTGGGCGAACCTTCGTCGCGCATTGTTCGTTCTTTGCCGTAGTCTCCGCCCGTCGCCGCCGCTGCTCTTGTCGCGTGGTTACGGCGGCAGTTGTTCCGGCCGCCGCGCTTGTTGTCTGGTCTTACGGTAGTCCTTCTTTAGTGTCGAGCGCGCTTCCTCGTTCGCGATATCGTCGTTCCCTACTGGTTGCCTTCGTGGGTTCCCTGTTTCCCTTTTTCGTTTATCTTTTTGTTCCCATTATATTTCCGCGATATGGACATTTATGGGGTAGTTACGGGTGGGGACTACAACACTATCAGATGTCAAGTTTCAACTGGTTTTTGTGGGATTAGTTGTTGATAACCATTGTGTTCCTTGCAGTTATGGCTTGTCCTTTTTGCCGTATGCCCGTGTTCTTCTGTTGATTCTTCTGTAGATGGGTCAGTGTGGTCCTGGATCGGCGTTGTTGGAGGCGTGTTGTAAGAAAATCATTTTATAGTTGTTCAATTTTTGGCACACACGCTTATTTCTTTTGGTGTTGTCCATGCTGTTTATATTTTGATTATGATCCTTGTTTTGATTTGTTGTGCATTATGTTCCGTGCAGTGTTAGAGCTCATCTTGCTCGTTACATCGAGGAGTGTAGGGCTTTAGCCATAAGGAGGGGTGACGAAGATACTGATTTGGCTGTTCAGTGCAATGAGGGTTATTTGTATGGTGTTCTGTTTAGTCATGGTCGTGTGAGGAGCAAATTACATGGTCCTTCCTGGGAACGATTGGTCAGTGATTATGGTGTTCGTCCTCGTGATATAATGACCATTAGGCTTGAACATTATGGAACTTGGATTGGTATTGATTTTTATCGTGTTGGTCGTGGAGATGCGTTATCTCCTTTACCGTCTGTTGGTAAGGTTTATTTTTAAGGAAGTTTTTATCTTGTTTTATTGTACATTTTGATTTTTCTGTTCCCTTGAGCCTGTGTAATTATATTTTGTAGCTCTACATGGTTTGAGCGACTCTGAGAAGGAGCTTGTTGGGAGTTGTTATTACACCCGTGGTGTTTTTATTAATTATCAGCAGATGTATTTCATGAGGTGTCAACTATTTGATGATGACTACATACCCTGCTGTCCTTTTGTTCACAGGATTGATTCCATGAATGTTAATGGTCATCATATGGTCAGATTTTTTCCCATTGTTTTTTTTTGTTTCTGTTTATTTATTTATTTTTATTACGTCTTCTATTTATAGTTTTGAATTTTTATTCTATTTCTGATAGCTTGATGTTTTTTGTCAGGTTATTCCTGGTATTGTTGTGAGGAGTTTGAAGGAGTTTGTGACTTTTCCTAGAACTGGCGTTTTAACTCTTGAAGTTACTCTGGAATCTGGTGATGATGATATATATGTTAGCACTCCTTGCTCCTACTTCATTGGTTTGGGTAATAGAATGGTGTTCAAACAGGAAGGTTTCACTGATTTTCTTCAGGCATCGTCTATTCAAGTAAACAGCTTGGTGCTGATAACTTTCAAACAGCTTGTTGGGAGGCTTGTTGTTATCTTCAATCTTCTGCCGCAGTGATGTTAGTTATAGACTTTGAACATAATGAATTTTGATGTATAAGATGCTTGGATGTGCATCTCTTTTAATGATGTTTTTTTTTGGACGGATGTTATTTAATTGTGGTCAAAGTTATAAATACAATAGAGGCACGTGTGTTGTTTACTCTGAGGCATGGCTGTGCATCTCTTTTATGTGAGAGGCACCTGGATTCAGCAAACCGAGGCACGGAATTGAAGTCAGAACAGGCACGGTTGTGTGGAGGCACGTAGAGTTACCATGGGTTTCATGTGAGGCACATGGTTTCAGCAAACAGAGGCATGGAATTGCAGTCAGTACAGGCACGGTTGTTTGGAACACGGGTATACTGAGAGGAACGTGTGTGCAATACCAAAGTTACAAGGGCGATGACTGGTGCCTAACACGCAGAGATACTGTGGGTTTCATGCGAGAGGCACGTGTTTGTGTAGCACGTAGAGTTACAGTGGGTTTTATGTGAGGCACGTGGATTGAGGAAATGGAGGCACGTAATTGAAGTTAGTACAGGCACGGTTGTGCGGAGGCACGGGCGATCAGTCGCGCGGAGCACGTAGAGTTACTGTGGGTTTCATGTGAGGCACATCGATCGAGCAAACGGAGGCACCGAAGTGCAGTCAGTACAAGCACGGTTGTGTGGATGCATGGTTTTGAACCCTCTTGCTGCTGTCAAGTGTCTTGAGGCACGGATGTATGTCAGCAGAGGCATCGGTTCGAATATTTGGTTAGAGAGGCTCGGTTGTGGATGCGCAGGTGTGAAGTCTCTAAGGTCATGGGTGCGTGGCACCAGAGGCATGGGTTGAGTCTACACTTAGAGAGGACCGGTTGTACATGGGTCAGTTGTACACGGTAGTGTAGTTTTGTGGCATCATGGAGGACTGGTGTATGGAGAGGAACCTGTGAATGGACGGTGTGGTCAAAGTAACAAAGTTCTTGTCCCTTGCGTCTGTGTACCGAATGTTCTTCTGCAATATTTATGAATTGTTTATGCCAATGTTGAATAAGCATTCTACTTAAAGTTTGCAACGATACCATCACATATTCTTGTAAATGCATGATGCATCTTGTAAAGGTTGAGTATGAAAATTATAATACAATGTCGTGTGACATATCTCTAGTTCTATAGTCATGGATACAATATATGCTTGCTCGATACTTGGACATAACTTACTAATTACATTTAGACACGCATACCACTGTGTTCAAAGTTCACACGTAAAATAGTAATACAATACAGACAACATCTTTGAGCAAGAACAAACATATTTACAACATGGGTTCATTCAACCTAAATTATCATAATAGTTGTGCCACGCACCTGATCACTTGATCACGGCAGATCAATCAATCAGGACACGATCCATGTTCTCGCAATTTACCAACCGCTGCTTCCCTTCCGGCACTTCCAGCCGCTGGAAGATCCCTCGTCTTTGTTCTTACGCGGGCGGAGTCTTTCTTTCACTGGTTGTTGGTGGAGGTGACATGGCCCGTTCTTGATGATTAGGATTCTACGGTACAACTCGTAGCTAACATACCCGTCCTTTGCTGCGTACTCAAGGTGTATCAGGGAAAGCGGCTTCCACTTCCAGAACTGGTGCTTCTCCTTTGGGAATGATTTCTTCATGTTCTTGTATGAGGGGTCGATGATGGCCGCTACAAGGTCAGCCATGGAGTCCCTTTCTCCACCACCCTTGATGCAGAATAGCCTCTGGATGTCGACGTGGTGCTCGCCTGGAATTCTGATGCATGCACGGGCAAGCATGGTCTTGTCGTTCCTGGTGTCGACGCTGGTGAAAGTTACCACTTTCTGTTGCAGGAAGTCAACTAACGCCTGGGAGCGCTCGGACCTGCAGTAGTGGTATACAAGGACATGCTCGCGCATGGAAAGTTGGACGATGGCGATCCCTTGTCGTACGTAACTGCTCTTACATGTGTACTCGCGGTCGAGGCCGACGAACTTAATCTTCTCCTCCTTTAGTCATTTCTCGTACTTTCTGATGATCCGCTCCACGGTCCTTGGGTCGTTGGTGTACACCACCTCTAGCACGGTTGTACCGTGGGTAGTGATGTGCTCGGTGAATGTTGTTATTTTGCCCGTCGTCCATGGCTGGAGGTGTGCGGTGGTGAACTGTGGACGGCGAGAAACTTTGGAGGGAGAAGACGCAAATGGAGTCGGAAAAGTGAAAGGGATCTTTTGTCGTGGAAAAAAGGAAACCACCAAAGAGAAGTTGCTAGTCACCCGGCGGTTCCAGGCGTAGATTTTCAGAAACAGCCGTTTGTTTTTATCTGTTTTTTTTTTAGATTTTCACTTATCTTGTTCTTTGATTTTTTTTATTCGTTGCGTGCTGCGTGCGTGATCCATATGTGCGTATTCCATCTTTGTCTGTGAAAGTAGTCGTGTGAACGGTAGAACACTCAGCAGATGCATGGTCGTGCCTTTGTTGTGAAAACGTTTTTTTCAATTAACAATCTTCCTTGGTCAGGGAGGCACTGTTGTTATGTTATTCAGCGCACAACTGTGTGTTCATGAAAATTTGGTGAAGTAAACATAGTTTGCACTTGAAAATGGAGTCCTGTTTGGTTTTAAATTGAGATATGTTTCAGTAGATCGTTTGAATAAGTTTGATAACATGGCATTGCTGTAGGTTTTGGATCAAAAACTGAATGTTGTTTCGTTTGATTTTTGAAACTTTTCAAAGGATTAGAACTACATTTTTTCGAATGAATCATTCGGATAGTTCACACAGCATTTGTTGCAAAGCATCATTCTGATGGTTGAAACTGTGAGTAGAGGGTCCGTAAGAGCTACTCCCTCCGTTCGGAATTACTCGTCCAAGAAATGAATGTATCTAGATGTATTTTAGTTGTAGATACATCCATTTTTGTGACAAGTAATTCCGAACGGAGGGAGTACATAAGTTTCAAAAGATCATTCGGATAGTTCAAGCAAGCACATGGTCCATAATAGTTACATTAATGTACCATTCTAACTAGCAAACTTATTTTAAATAAACCAGTGTTTTGCTCCTGGGAGGCATCATCTTGAAATGAGCGCTGAACATCCTAGGAGATACACTGTGCTTCCATTTTAGGTGTAGGTTCTGACGGAATCTACACAATGCGTTGAATGATGATGGACACAGAACCGTCATGGCGCTCTTTGAAAGTGATTAGAACGGCGTTCTTTTCAACAAAGGATGTAGCTGATATGAAGTCTCTGAAAGAAGACTTTTCTATTACCATCCGGCCGTCGTTTTTGCAGATGTAGTATGACGAAGGAGTGATGACATGGGTAGGTTCATCAGGAGCTTCAAGGGTCACCGTGCCATTGGTTGGCATGTCCACCCATCTCTTCAGTGTTGAGACAACACTCCTCGGAATTTTCTAGAAGAAATCGAAATTAAATGGAAATTAAAACCGTTGAATTGCCACTTGGACAATAAATAAAAGAATGGCTGAATACGGTGAGTGCGCAAAAATTAAGAAATTCTAAATTGCAAGTAATATAAATCCTGGCATGTTCATGTTTGTGTCTAAACAGATGAAACAACATATAAAGAGAACAACAAAAGTTTTGTTGTTTTATGTTTGAATAAATAGGTTCTTTAAAATTTTACATATAAGCAAGATTTCGTCAATATTGTTTATATTATATATTAGCAAAATACGTTTGGTATTTTAACAAGGACAGATTTAACCTACCATGATGCATTCTTTGGTGTTAGTGGGAGTCAAGACGTGTACAAATGGATGGCAACGGATGAAAGTATCTCCGAAAAGGCGTTGTAGAAAGAATCGTGTCTGGTTGTAGGTAAGCTCAATATCCTTAGAGTAGACACAACAGTGAACACGGTCGAAATCGTCAGTAGAAAGATCGTCCAGAGCTAGAAAAAGAACAAGATTTGAAAGTTAGATAAAGTTTTATGTAATACGGGTTAATATTATTCAGTTCGACTCATGCATATCAAAATGCAGCCAAAGAAGATAAGTTTATAGTATTAAATACGTACAAACGTGGGGTAATGGAAGCAGCCTTTTGTCATTGCGATATGTTTGTATTTCGAGATTGAGACCCTCGTGTGGTAGTTCAAATTATATGCGGTCTCCAGCATGAAGCTGATAATCATCCGCAAAGGTGTTCCACTCACCACCGCAGAACTTTGTGTAGTTCGTCCTATTCTTAAACAAAGCATTGTAAGACCTTCCGTCATGTGTAAGGAGGGCTGGCTCTACCTGCTCTTTACGCAATTTTCTTGCTTCTTCCTTCCTCTCGCCGATGTACTCAGCGAGAAAACCTCTGACGTTACAACGTACATACTGGAAAAAATAGTAAAAATAACAACCTTGTCGGTGTACTAGAGTAGGGGTACCCTAGTATCCCGAACTCGTGCACGGACAGTCGCAGCACCCCGCGGCGGGGCTGGCCTGGTGACCGCCAAGGTCTTCGGCGGCTCCTTTGGAGCCATTCAAGAACAAAGTAATCAAGGCCCCGGCAAGAGGAGCTTGCCGGGAAGGCCACTCAGGGCACGAAGGAAACAAGACCCCGGCAAGAGGAGCTTGCCGGGAAGGCTTGGTGAGCGACAAGCTCCCGAGCGCGACAAGAACCTTGCCGCGGCAGGTAACCTCTCTTCATCTCCGCTCCAGCTCATCCGCCAACGTGTCGCCATGGGGCTTTCCCAGGCACGCGTGTCAATGGGCTGTGCAGCCAGCGGGGAGCGGCGATAAGCGGCGCTGACAAGCTACCATCGTGGCAAACGGAGGCGCACTTGACGGTCCCTGTTGCACTGTTCAGGCGACAGGGACGGACATTTATGGCTTTTGTCCCTTGCCGTCAGAGTTAGGTATAGATCACTGTACACTGTACAAAGCGGTGTACCAACCACTGTTTTTCCTATTTTACCCTTGTCTACTTGCCATCTGTGGTGACCCCTTGAGCCTATAAAAGGAGGCCCAAGTGCAACGTAGAGGGGGGTTCGGCTCCATTCACACTCGAGCTAGGTTTTGTAGCTCTCATTGCTCCCTAGCAAGAACTCAAATAATCAGACAAGCAGCAGTAGTAGTTTTATCTCTCCGAAGAGCTCCGAAGCTGGGTAAATCTGCTCGTGTGCATCGCCTCGATCTGCTCTTCGTGCATTCTCCGCCCCCCTCCGAACCACAAGGGACCCGGTCCCATAGGTGTTCGTGGGTTACGATCAGCTTCCCCGACATCTTTGGCGCGCCAGGTAGGGGGCGTCGAGGCTGTGTGAACCTGCTCCGGCGTTCACACGAGCAACTTCATCATCACCTTCACTAGCATGGCACCGAAGAAGAAGTCTTCGGCGGCAGCAGAGCCGTCCGCGTCGAACCCACCACCACCGGAGCTGACGAGTGGTGGGGAAGACGCTGGCGGAGGAACGGGCGTCGTCGAAAGAGCCCACGACGCCGCCAGGTCCAAGGACAAGGCGGCGCAAACCTCGGCGTCCGGATACATACCGCGCCCTTCTCAAGAGGAGCGGGACCGACAGCGTCATGGTGCTCGCAGCGCCATGCGTTCGTTGGATCAAGGCCAAGCTGGAGGATCCTGAGGCCCTCGAGACCCGCATGCACGCCAACATGCCGGTACGAGCGGAGTACGGTCGCTTGGGCGGGATGCTGCTCGTCCCAACTTGGTTAGGAGTCCGAGCACATCTCGTTCCTCGCTCCGTACGCCATTGCCACCCACCACTCCAGCAGAAGCCTTGGTGAGAGCTCAGCTACTTCTAGACTACCCTCCAACGGCCGACAAGGTCGACGAATGGAGGGCCACAATCCAGAGTCTCATCGGCTTTGCCAACGGCGACGTTCCGCGGCAACCAACTGCGTCCTTGCCGCGGCGAGGCGACAAGGCGCGAGCCGGTGGCGACGAGACCTGCGGGGGTGACACCACCATGCACTCCCCTTCTCGAAGGCCAAGATCACCAGCTCCTCGGATCCACATCGACAGCGACTCCACCGCGTCGTCGGATCCACGAGCTCGCCGTGATCAGCGCCAAGTTCTTAAGGAACGACAAGAAGAAGACGCTCGAACCCGCATCGAGCGCCGAAGAGAAGCGCGGCATCAGTCTGATCAGCACGCTGGGCCCACTGTCGATATGCATGCGCTAGGGGAACCAGGCGACTTGCCGTACGCGGTAGGTTGCCCTGCGTTCACTCGTGAGCTGCGGCAAGTCCAGTGGCCCGACAAGAAAATTTTCAAACCAGATGTGCCAGAGAAGTATGATGGCAGGACGCACCCATCGGAGTTCCTCAGCATCTACACCATTGCGGTGCAGGATGCGGGGGGACGAGACGACAAGATCCTTGCCAACTACTTCCCGCTGGTGCTCAAGCCAAACGTCAGATCTTGGCTCATGCACTTGCCGGACAGTTCCGTATCTTCTTGGGCAGATTTGTGCCATCAGTTTGTCGGCACCTTCACAGGCGGCCACAAGCCTCATGGCCAGGAGAGTGACCTTCACCTGCTTGCCCAGAAGGAGGGAGAGTCCCTGCGCAAGTTCATCCAGAGATTCAGTCATGTGCACTACAACATCCCAGATGTCCATCCTGCCGCGGTGATCAGCGCGTTCCATCAGAACGTGCGGAACCGCAGGATGAGGGAGGAGATGGCGATGTGCAAAGTAAAGGACGTCAGCGAGCTCTACGCCCTGGCCGACAAGTGTGCACGTGCTGAGGAAGGGAGGAGACTCCCAGGAGAGAATGCGAAGCAGGATCAGACGGTGAGGAGACCGCCCAAAGAAGGAAGAACCGCGGCGGAACAATGAAGGAAGAAGAACAAAGAGGTACTAGTTGTCGAGCAGTCCGCAATGGAGGTGGCGCTGGCAAGGCTAAGGCTGGTGGCTCCGCAAGGAGGTTGTCACGACACCGACCGCCAAGCTGTGGCGGCCGCCGACAAGGTGACAGCTCCAACAAGCAAGATCTTGCAAGATTCACCGCACCAAGGGCCACGACCTCCAGAGCTGCAAGAAAGTCGAGCAGCTTGTTGAACTGCAGAAGGCAGAGTACGAGCGGCGAGACAAGGAGAAGGCCCAGGAAGGTGCAGGTGCAGCTAGCAAGAAGAGACCCGGCCGGGGAGGGCGCCGCGGCAAGGCCAAGCAGCGGCAAGGAGACAGACCTCCCCGCGGCCGCGACAAGGACGAAGACGAAGATGACGATGAAGATATGGAAGATGATGAAGCTGATGAGCAGGAGTTTCAGAAGGCAACAGAGGTCCTCTACGTTGACGGTGGTGCTTCTCAGATACCTCGCACCGCCAACTCAAAGAGTGGATGCGAAGTTAATGCGCAGTAACCATCCGTGGAGTCACGCAGCCTCAAGTGGTCCAAGACGCCCATTTTCTTTGACATTGAGGACCACCCCGATCGCATAATCGTGGTCGGGTGCTTGCCGATGTTGGTCTCACCAACCATCCGCAACCTCAAGGTCACAAAGATGTTGGTTGACGGCGGGCCGGCCTGAACTGATATCCTCTCGCAGTGCTCCGTAAGCTTCGCACTCGACAATGAGCTCAAGAAACCGCACGCTCCAAGGAATCAACCCAGGAAGGAGCAAGCCCAAAGGGAAGATCACGTTGCCGGTAACATTTGGCAGCGAGCTCAACTTCAGAACTGAGAGGGTCACGTTTGACGTTGCCGATTTCCCATTGCCCTACAATGGCATACTTGGTCGTCCAGCACTTGCCAAGTTCATGGCCGGCTCTCATTACGCATACAATCTGCTCAAGATGCCCGGCCTGATAAGCGTTATTTCTGTACATGGCGACAAGAAAGATGCTCTTATCTGCGCCGACAAGATTTACCGGGATGCAGCAGCTGCAACAGAAAGCACGTCACTTGCCGCTGAAGCTCCCGGGAGGAAGAAGACCACCAAGTCCGGCAAGAGCTCTGATCCCACTCCGGCAAGCGCACCTCTTCGGAGTGCTGCGCTACCGTCGAGGACGCACCATCGAGCTCCACCGGCAAGTGCAAGAAGAAGATGGCAGCTCCGCCGAAGACCAAGAGGGTGCCCGCCAAGGAGGACGGCACTGGTGGTACCTTCACCATCAGTGCCACTCTAGACCCTAAATAGGAAGGCGAGCTCGTTGCTTTCCTACGGGCGAATGTCGATGTGTTCGCATGGCAACCATCTGACATCCCCGTGTTCCTGTGAAAGTAATTGAGCACCACCTAGCTGTCTGTCCTCACGCCGCCCGCCAAGCAAAAAGTCGAAGCAGGCAAAGGAGTGCCAAGAGTTCATTGCAGAAGAGATTAAGAAGTTGGAAGCAGCAGGCCTTGTCAGAGGAGTCCTCCATCCCACGTGGTTGGCCAATCCGGTAGTTGTACGCAAGGCAAATGGGAAATGGAGACTTTGTATTGACTTCACAGATGTTAATAAAGCTTGTCCCAAAGACCCATTTCCCTTGTCGCGTATCGACCAGATTGTCGACTCCACGGCTGGATGTGATCTGCTTTCATTTCTTGATGCATATTCAGGATATCATCAGATCTTTATGGCAGAAGAGGATGAAGAGAAAACCGCATTCATTACACCATGTGGCACTTACTGTTTCATACGGATGCCTTTCGGTTTGAAGAATGCTGGTTCAACATTTGCAAGAGTGGTCCACGACGCTTTTGAGCCCCAAATGCACAGAAATGTAGAGGCCTACATGGATGACATAGTGGTCAAGAGCAAGGACAGAGCAACTTTGGTTCAAGATTTGGATGAGACCTTTGCAAATCTGCGCAAGATCAACCTCAAGCTCAACCCCGAGAAGTGCGTGTTTGGAGTCCCTTCCGGCAAGCTTCTCGGGTTCTTTGTGTCTCCGCGGGGAATTGAAGCTAATCCCGACAAGATTAAGGCTATTGAGCAAATTGAAGCACCAAAGCGCGTCAAGGATGTACGAAGGCTTGCCGGTTGCATGGCTGCTCTCAGCAGGTTTATCTCTAAGTCTGCTGAGCGCGCCCTGCCATTTTTCAAGATTTTGAAAAAGGCAGGTCCAATGAAATGGACTTCCGAAGCGGAGGCTGCGCTGCAGGACTTGAAGAGATACCTGTCCTCCACTCCAATACTTGTCGCACCTAGGCCACAAGAGAAGTTGCTGCTATATATAGCGGCAACCAATCAAGTGGTTAGTGCTGCGTTAGTAGCGGAGAGGGAGGCGGATGATGAGCCGGCAACCGAGACAAGTGCATCCAGCGATAAGCAGGGGGCTTCGCCGTCAAGATCTGGTCCCGACAAGGACGGATCTGCGCAGAATTGCAAGAAGATTCAGAAAAGGATGGTGCAGCGCCCAGTCTACTTTGTCAGTTCCCTTCTGCAGGGGGCTAGATCAAGGTACTCTGGTGTGCAGAAGCTGCTTTTCGGCCTCCTCATGGCCTCGAGAAAGCTGCGCCATTACTTCCAAGCACATGAGATAACAGTTGTCACTCGCTTTCCGCTGAAGAGGATATTGCAAAATCCAGAAGCGACAGGCAGGATTGTCGAGTGGGCACTGGAACTGTCAAGTTTTGGCCTCAAATTTGAAAGCACTTCAACTATCCAAAGCAGAGCATTGGCAGAATTCATAGCAGAGTGGACGCCAACACAAGATGAAGAAATTCCAGAGACGAGCATCCCCGTCAAGGAGGCAAATAAAGAGTGGCTGATGTACTTTGATGGTGCCTTCTCGCTGCAAGGCGCCGGTGCCGGCGTGCTGCTTATCGCACCCACCGGAGAGCACCTCAAGTACATAGTCCAGATGCACTTTCCCAAGGAGCAAGCAACAAACAATACTGCAGAGTATGAAGGTTTGCTTGCCGGTCTCAGGATCGCAGTAGACCTTGGGATCAAGAAGCTCATTGTCAGAGGTGACTCGCAACTTGTCGTCCGCCAAGTAAATAAAGATTATCAGAGTCCGTTGATGGAAGCCTACGTCGATGAAGTGAGGAAGCTAGAAGAGCACTTTGAAGGCCTGCAAATGTAACATGTTCCAAGAGCTCAGAATGATATTGCTGATGGCCTGTCAAAGTGCGCCGCACTCAAGTTACCTGTGGAACCAGGGATTTTTGTGCTCAAGCTGACTCAACCAACCATAACACCATCAACTGAAGAGGAAGTTGGTTTCTGGTGACTACTTTCCGGCAGAGCTCCCTGAAGCCGCCGCCAAGAAGGTCCCCAAAATCAACGCAAATATCGCTGAGGAGCAGTTTGCTCCGACAAGCCCTGTGGTTTGTTTC
This sequence comes from Aegilops longissima, assembly GCA_021605205.1. Classification (NCBI taxonomy): domain Eukaryota; kingdom Viridiplantae; phylum Streptophyta; class Magnoliopsida; order Poales; family Poaceae; genus Aegilops; species Aegilops longissima. The sequence goes on along the minus strand of CM038681.1, from coordinate 632,770,102 downwards.
GTTGAAGCGACGCCCCGACAAGTTTTGCTCCGCAAGCTTGCTGGGATCATCAAGCTCGGCTGAGCCGCAGGTTCTTGCCGAGAAGCTGATGTTCCCGCAGCGCAGATTTGCCTTTAGTCCTTGTTGTCGAGCCGCAAGCTCCAAAGATGGGCACAGCAGATCGTCCATTTCCTTGACAGAGAACTTCCCAAGAGCAAGAAGAAGCGGAAAGAGTAGCCCGGCAGTCAAGTATGTACCAGTTTGTTGACAACATCCTGCATGTAAGAAGACTCAACGGTGTGAAATTGAAGTGTATTTGCCGGAAGATGGATGAAGCTATTGGCAGAGATACACGGAGGCATATGTGGTCACCACATCGGCACAAGAGCACTTGCCGCAAAGCTTTCCGCAAGGTTTCTTCCGCCGAAGCCCTCCAGATGCAATCGCACAAGTAACCAAGTGTGAAGCGCAAGGCCCATTCCAAACAGATACATCAACCAGCTCAAACTCTCCAGACGATCCCTTTATCATGGCCCTTTTCGTCTGGGGCTCGACATCTCGGCCCTTTCCCGAGTTGTCGGGGCTTTGAGTACTTGTACGTCATAATCGACAAGTTCACAAAGTGGCCGGAAGTGGAAGCGATGAGGAAGGTGACAGACAACAAGATCAAGTTCTTCAAGTCAATTGTTTGCCGCTTTGGGATACCTAACCGGATCATCACCGACAACGACACACAATTCACGAGCCGCACCTTCATGCAAGACGCCCAAGATCTTACGCCAAGGTCTGCTTTGCTTCATTGCTCATCCGAGAAGCAACGGTCAAGCAGAGAGGGCAAATGCTGAAGTGCTGCGGGGACTCAAGACCAGAATTTTCGACAGGCTGCGCAAGTGCGGAAGAAACTGGATTGAGGAGCTGCCGGTGGTTCTTTGGTCGATCAGGACGACGCCAAATCTAGCCACTGGCCAGACACCTTTTGCTCTAGTCTATGGAGCAGAGGCAGTTCTCCCCATGGAACTCGTATACGGGTCGCCTCGAGTGCTCGCTTATGATGAGCTAGAGCAAGAGCAGCTGCGACAAGATGACGCGCTGCTCCTTGAGGAGGATCGTCGTCAGGCTGCTGTACGAGCTGCTCGTTACCAGCAAGCTTTGCGCCGCTACCATAGCCGCAAAGTTAATGCCAGAAGCCTCGAGGAAGGTGACCTTGTTCTTCGGTGCATTCAATCCACCAAGAATTCCAACAAGTTGACGCCGAAGTGGGAAGGCCCTTATCGGGTGAAACGAGTCACTAGGCCCGGCGATGTCCGCCTTGAGACCGAAGATGGCATTCCGGTGAGCAACTCCTGGAACATAGAGCATCTTCGCAAGTTTTACCCATAGGGCGCGGTTGTCGGAACCCGTTTCGGCAACCACCCTTTTGTACAAGTCTTGCCGCTGTTGCATGTAATCCTTTGTACAAAGCCGGGCGCAGACCCCGTGCATCAGTAAAGCTCATGTGTTTCGCGCAACTTGTCAATTTCATGCTTTCATAACCTATTTGCATGTATTATCTGACATTTTGTGCAGCATCAACACCCGGTAAGCAATATCGAGCCACTAGGCTCCATAACTTCGTTTTCTCTTCTTTCTTCTCAAAAGAAAGGAAGGTTCATCCACCCACAAGTTAACCGGGGGGGAGGAGAAGATAATGGTGTGGACCGCCAAGTGTCGCTCGAGGAAGTATCACCTTGCCGGGAAGCAAACGACAGAAAAGCTAAGTTGCCAAAGTTTGAGCAATCAGTTTTTAAATTTTTAAGTTATCTTCCTCGAACACTTTGTATGGAAAACCTGTGCGCGGAGGAACCAACTCGTAGCTAGTTTGCGCCCTTACTTTGTTTCGAGTCCGCTCAACAACTTAAGTGAGTTGCAACTAGTTGCGACAAGGTTGCTTGTCGGAGGAGGCATCGCCAGCAGGCTGCTGAAGTTCCGCACTCAGCGCTCGCGGCAAAGGTGCCTGCACCGACAAGTTCCCTAAAAGCGTAGGGCACAAACATACAAAGGAAGAAATCGAGTAAAGGAAATAACATTGCGTTCGATTGCCTAAGATAGAGTATATTACAAAATGACTTGTCGCAGATCTAATGAATTGTTCTAAACATGTTCAACAGCGACAAAGGAAAGATAAACTTGGCGGCCTAGTCCACGCGGTCGTCGTCAACCCTCTTCACTCCGCTCACCCTGTCCACAATGGGTGCGACAAGGGTCTTGAGCGCTTCAACGTCAGCAGTTGGGGGCAGGGACTTGAGGACGTTGGCGAAGCTGACGCCTGGATTGCGGAAGGCCACCTTCATCAACACTTTCTGGAGATCCCCGGCGCAGATTTGGCGCGACTCGTCGGCCAGCTGCTTTGGGATCTCCTCCCGAAGCCGCTGGAGACCCTTCAGCACGCCCTTGAAGAACAGGCTGAGCATGGCGCTGGGCTAAAGATGCTCGTCGGTGGAGTACCCGAGGTCTACCATCCCCATCTCCATCAACTCCTGGTCGATGGCGGCGGCTGTGTTCACAAGACTCTCGGTCCAGATCATCACATTCTCCTTGAAGGTGGCATGAGCGTTCGTGGCGGTCGCCAACAGCTCCTCGTTGGCCTTGATTTTCTCCAACAGGCCCGCTTCTCGCTCCTTGGCGACGTCCAGCGTCTCCGTCAAGGTGGTCAGTTTCAGCTCCAGATCCGCCTTGGAGTCCTTGGCGGCGTCGATCTACTTGATCTTCTCAACGAGACGACCCTGCAACTCACCGAGAGTGTAGGCGTCCTTCTCGCGCTCATGTTTCAACGCGGTGACCTCTTCGCCGCTCTTCTGGAGGGTGGCCTCCAGCTGGGTCACCCTCGTCTCTAGTTCCTTCTTGGCGGCCTCGGCGGCCGCGGCAGCGCCCTTTGCCTCCTTGAGTGCTCCGCCACTGACTCTTCGCTGCAAGATCTTCCTCATAGCTGTCGAGGTTGATCTTCCGCTGCGCCGGCCACCTTCTGTGCAGCAGAGCTTTCACCGCCAGCCTTTGCTGCTCCTCGACCTCGGCCTTCTCCAAGATAAAGGCCGTGCGCTCCTCACAAGCTGCTCTCGCTCGCTATGTCCCGAGAGTTTCCTTGTTGGTGCGCCGAGCTCTTCTCGCGCTTCTCCATGTCAGCTCCGCCCTCGCGACAAGAGCTTCCCCGACTCCAGCTTAGCTTGTCGGGCGCGGTAGAGCGACAAGATCTTCTTCAGCAGCTGCTCCTCCTCGGACTCGCGCCATCGCTGCTTGGCGCGTTAACCAGCGACAGCCCAGCAGAGGCAAGCAGTTCCACGTCGAAGGTCTCTCCCTCGACCGGCGCCCTGGAGCTCGACGCCCATGGAAGCTTGATGAAGACACCTTCGCCGGCCTTCAGATAGGCGCCGAGCTGAGGCTCTTCAGAGTCTGGTGCGGCATCGGTGGTGGGGGGATCAGCGGTCGGTGCAGCGCCTGGCGCTCCTGCGGCCTCAGGGCCGTCAGTACGATCACCAGACCCCTCCCCAGCCTCTGCGCCGGCAGCCTTGGCGGCCTCTTCGCCGGCGGACCCATCGACGCCGGCCTCCTCCTCCATGTTGGCGGCGTCGTCATTGTTGCCGCGAGCGTCCTCCTCGCCGGCAACCTCAGTCTCCATCGGCTCTCCAGCAGATGGATCTGATAGTCAGAGAAAGAAAAGAACAAGTCAAACAAATGTTCGAAAAGAAGAACAAAATAAAACAAGACCCAAGGGAAATTTTCAAGTAAGAAGATTACCTGCAATGGGATCTGTAGCCGCGGTCTCCACCACGGGAGGGTCGTCGGCGCTGCCCCTTGTCGAAGAAGCTCCCCTTGTCGGAGAGGCCTCCCTTGCCGGAGAGCGCTCCCTTGGCGGAGAGTTCTCCCTCGGCGGCGTAGTTGAAGCAAGCAGAACTTCAGGAGTGACTTCCGGGGCCTCCTGATGAGGCTGCTCTGCTCCTACACAATTCAACAAGTTAGATATCAGTGAAGAGGAAACACCCATGCACGCCCCATAGTAACAAATGGATCAAATACTTACGCTGGGGCCTGCTGGGCTGCTCATTGAAGGGTTGCGGATCCGCAAGGGAGTCTCAGACGTGCCTCCTGTCGCCACAGGGGAATCGTCTTCGACGACGACCACCGGAGTCTTGGCCCTTTTCGACGCCCTCTGAGCCAGCGTCCTAAAGAAGGAAAGAGCTCAAGATGAAGCAAGTTAGGCACAAGACAAAGCAATAAATTGAAGAATTACAAGTACAACGACAAGGTCTTACTCTTCTTCCTCCTCCTCGGAGCTGAGAGCGGAGAAGTCGTACTCCGCTCCTCCGGTGCGACGAGCTGGAAGGGTGGGCTCCCTTGGACGCTTGGCGGATGCGGGGGCCGTGGCTCCAGAAGGCCCTGCTCCCGTTGCTGTGGCGGCAGGAGGCGCTCCCGCGGCAGCAGTGCTTGTCGCGTGGAGCGCCTCGGGCGGCGAGGCGGCTGTTGGGCCGTCTGATGCCCCGCCACTTCTCCGGTCTTGTGGAGGCGTCTTCTTGGTGGGGCCGCGGGCTCCTCCCGCGGCAAGCTACTTGACGGCGGAGGGGGGGCGCCCCCGGCAGGCTCGTTCGGATCAGCATCGGGCTCGGCCTGCTCCTCCTCACCGACGAACTCTTCTCGATCGGCAAGGCTTGCTGCCTCGCTGCCTCTGCCTCCTCGACGAAGAACCTAAACACGCCGGGCGGGCGGCAGCTTCGCCGCCTCCTCCAACCTTGTGGCGATACGCGCCATCTCCTGCTCGGTGGTGTCGCGGGTGAGCCGCTTCTGCTCGTCGGCACGAATCGGCACTTCCGCCAAGTTGTCGAAGAACTGCTGCACGACGTCGTCGGCGGGCTCCTGCCAAGTTGGAACGATTCCATGGGAATCGCACAACGGCATCATCGCGCGGATGCTGTCAGCTTACGAAGTTGTTACACAAAGGCACGACTCCCCTCGCAACATGAACCACTGGGTGATCTCGTGATCAGCTTGAACAGCCCCGCAGATACCGCCCAGCTCCAAGACAAGAAAATTCCAGTTCAAACCCGGCGCAGCCTCATGATGTCCGCTGCATTTTGAATTCCCAAGCAGGCCTCCTCCTCTCCTGCAGGGCGCAATGCGGCGGCGAAGGAAGTCCGCGCCAACAGCTCCTACGGTAAGCCCCGCTTGCCGGAGGCGCAAGATCCGGTCACGGCAATCTTCAACTTGTCGCCCTCCGCGCCAAGTTGCTCCAATCATTGCCGCAAGACTATGGGAGTTTGGCGCAGGCAGTGAAAGGCTGTGGCTCCTCCTCTAAGATCCAACACCAGCCAGCTCTCCACTCCTCCCACTTGCTGCGCAGCTCTCCACAAGATATGCTTCCTTCTGCCGATCCCGGAGACCCATGCAATCCCTCCGCAAGCGGCTCTCCTCTCTACGCTGGGCATGAAGTAATGGCGAAAAGTGCTACATTTGGGTGGACCCGACAAAGTTCTCGCAGAGGTGTGCGAAACGGCCATGGTGAGGACGGTGTTGGGGTGAAATCAAGGAGGCGGAGGCCATATGTGTTCATGACATCGCAAAAGAATTGAAAAGGCGGCAGAGCCCGATGGAAGAAAAGCCAAGAAAGGGTACCCGATGGAAACCTTCTCGGATGTGGCAGCGGAGATCACCCTCGCTGGTGCGCCTGCCTCTCCGCCAACCGAAAAGGTAATACAGCTCCGCAGCTCCTTCCTCGCTGCTGGGGATCAAGAGGGCCCGCTCCTTCCGAAGGCCGCGAGCCGCTGCGCCGACCGATTTCACGCTTTCCCTTGTCGGCTTTGAGCCATGGGGAGGTGGTGGAGGAGGTCGACGGCGCGGTGGCACCGGTGGCAATGGGGGGCGGAGCGCGCTCTGGGACTTGAGAAGAAGGGGGAGCGCGGTGGTTTCGATGTGACAAGAATGGCAAGTGGGCGCCCTGCCCTGTTCCCCTGCTTATAAAGGGGAGAGGGACGGCGCCCGGTTTTCCCATTAAAGAAAGCCCCCACGATCTCTCCCACGACGCCACGTCCGAACGTGGTCGCTCGTGGGGGACGTGGTGGGTCCGGGTTAATAATCGCGCGATCCAGCTGCGGCGTGTCTGCAATCGCTTTTGGGCCTGGCCCAACAGAGCTTGGCGCCGAGTGTGGCCCAGTCGGGGCTCTGTCGGTGTACTAGAGTAGGGGTACCCTAGTATCCCGAACTCGTGCACGGACAGTCGCAGCACCCCGCGGCGGGGCTGGCCTGTTGACCACCAAGGTCTTCAGCGGCTCCTTTGGAGCCATTCAAGAACAAAGTAATCAAGGCCCCGGCAAGAGGAGCTTGAAGGCCACTCAGGGCACGAAGGAAACAAGACCCCGGCAAGAGGAGCTTGCCGGAAGGCTTGGTGAGCGACAAGCCCCGAAGCGACAAGAACCTTGCCGCGGCAAGGCGCTTGCCGCGCAGTAACCTCTCTTCATCTCCGCTCCAGCTCATCCGCCAACGTGTCGCCATGGGGCTTTCCTGCACGCGTGTCAATGGGCTGTGCAGCCAGCGGGAGCGGCGATAAGCGGCGCCGACAAGCTACCATCGTGGCAAACGGAGGCGCACTTGACGGTCCCTCACAGATCGTTTCAGCGATGTGGACGGACATTTATGGCTTTTGTCCCTTGTCACGAGTTAGGTATAGATCATCGTGACACCTGTATCAAGCGGTGTACCAACCACTGTTTTTCCTATTTTACCCTTGTCTACTTGCCATCTGTGGTGACCCCTTGAGCCTATAAAAGGAGGCCCAAGTGCAACGTAGAGGGGGGTTCGGCTCCATTCGATTCACACACACTCGAGCTAGGTTTTGTAGCTCTCATTGCTCCCTAGCAAGAACTCAAATAATCAGACAAGCAACAGTAGGAGTTTTATCTCTCCGAAGAGCTCCGAAGCTGGGTAAATCTGCTCGTGTGCATCGCCTTGATCTGCTCTTCGTGCATTCTCCGCCCCCCTCCGAACCACAAGGGACCCGGTCCCATAGGTGTTCGTGGGTCACGATCAGCTTCCCCGACAAACCTGTAATTATAACTTTGAACCCGCGTATTATTAATGTTAAAAGTTTTCTTAATTTGGATATGAATTTCGGTTAAGAATTACAGGTAACAACATAATGGTATTATAAATTAATGGATACAGATTTTTGGCATATGTTGACTAGTTTTATTTGGAACTGAAGATGCATTATAGTAATCAAGACATAGACTGGCAAAACTAATGGACTATATTAATTAGGGCATAGGCAGGCAAACTAATGGGAAATGAAAACACAAGGCAGGTGCGAAGAAGTAACAGTGATGATTTCTAGTGTGTTGTAGGCAACTAATATGTTAGTGATGCTTACTAACCATGCGTCTCCAGCAATTTTCATCAAGAATAACCTCAAACTCCTAGAGAACTTTGTGGTGCGGTTCATAGGGTCACCTTTGGTTGGCGCAGTAGGACAAATCATACTTAAATAATTCAGAACAATTATGTTAAGAAAACAAGAATATGATAACAATTTAAAAACAAGCTTTATGGCCCACCGCTCCTCTGAATCTCGAGTGCCGTGAGATCCCTGCCGCTCGTCTTCTTAAGCCTCTAGAAACAGTTCATATCGAGAAAATCTCCGTGGCGCCCCTACTGGAGGTCGCCCTGAAAGGCACTTCGAACTCGTGCCCTCGCAACTGCACCGACGACACGACCCTTCCGGAAGCCATCCTCTCCGCCCATGGGGGCGCAGTTCACCGCCTCTCTGATATTGGCGCATACCTCCAGTCCAGACACTCACCGCCGACGCCTGGCTGAAATCATACAAACTAAACAATCTCTGTGTGCTCGAAGTTCTATTACACGTTCCCAGATTTCGTGAGAGAGTGTGTCGTACAACCACTCACACAACCATCATCCGCGCCTTTTGCACCGGCGTCCTTCTCTCGCTTTGCATCCTCCCTACACACCACCACCTTTGCTCTTTGCCAAATACTGCATAGCCACGCTCAGGCTCTTAAACTACCAAAGGCTCAAGATACTTTCACTTGTGGACGCTGGTATATCGATATCTCGCTTGAAAGCATAATCCACTCTAGTTGCCTCGCACTCCGTGCCTTCGCTTACTTGGAATATGGAAAGCCGTTGCATACGAATAAACTCACGAACCTTGTTAGCATTGGAATTATTTGTGGACGTGGTATAACTTCTTATAGAGGATGCCCCGTCACTTCAGCGGGTTGCTTAACGATATTATTAGAAGCAACTTGCAGATAACTGTCATGTCAGCACCTAAACTGGAGACTCTGGGCAAATTCCATGTTTTTTTCTCTGAATCCAAGGTCACGCGTAACCCTACAGTTATCCAGGTACCTAGTTTTCAGCTGCATTTGTCCGAGTAAACAAATTTCATGTAATAGAACCTTTTGTTCAATTTTTGAAATTGTTATGCATGCACCATACAGGGTTTGTCGGCAGTCAGCCTGTCAACAGTGCTTCAAACGGTCAAGACTTTGCTCGTCAAGGTGTGTTTTGAAGTGGACGTGGACGTTTCCCTCATGCAATGCTTTCGAAGCCTTGATAACTTGTTTATCGAGGTGATGATTCTCGCACACATTGAAAACCCATAACATGCATACTGTACTACTTCTATTGTATGTCTTAAAAAGCTTGTCTTGCATTCGTCTGTAAATTGATACACCCATGGCTAGACATGTTTTAGTATTACATACACCCATATGTACAAAAAAACCAATAAATACTTTACACTAGATGCTCTTTCGACGGAATCTCTGTTTTTAGAGCTTAAGTATTTTCATTATTCATGTACATGTAGGGAGGACTCTGTTGCGGAGAAACAAATACATGGCGTCGTAAGCACCAACCGTTTGTCAAACGAGATGACTTTCGCTTGAAGACAGCATGTTGGATGACTATGAACCCTGCTTGGTAAACATTGAATTTCTGAGATTCTTTGTTCGAAAAGCAAGCTTGAGACCATGAGGCTTAACTACCGTTTCGACCAAGACTTCACGGAAGAATTTTATGAAAAGCATCAAAAGGAACTTTTGTGGCACAAAAAGGCTTCTGGACGTGCTCGCCTTATATTGTCAGGAGCATGCAAGCACCGGTTCTTTTATTTAAAACTCACGCGTGTTGAATACCTGGATTTGACGGACCCATTCAACTGTGACTGCTGAATACAAAGCTGGAGTAAGTTGTTCAAGGTTGCAGGTTTACATGTTGTTGCGCCCTTTTGAACATGCGTTTTGTCTAAACACGAACAGACAACCCTTGTAGTATTTTGTACCGTCTGTAAGCTTGCCATAACAATCCTTGACCAGAAAGTGTTGTGACTATGCAAATGAAAGTGTTGTGACTGTGAAAACGTCTGTGCCTTCAAGCACATTGAATGTTTCAGCGGAAAGATTCTGAGTATTTTACCGACACAACACTGACTCTTTGTTAGTACATCACCATATTCCCACTGATAATGAACTCGTCGGTAGGAACCTTTCCAATACCGAAGCAAGTCCGTGATACGTAGGCCAATAAAACCATGTGTATCGTGACTTGCCGGCTGTTCTTCGTCTTGAGTTCAGACTTTCCCTATAAACTTCACAATCGTGATTTTCTAACTGAGTACCAAGAAGGTTGGTACACGTACCTGTAGAGGCCTTACTTCGGCGCCTTCTGCGCACACTTTTCTGCAATCAGAGAGGGTTTATACTGAGCCAGGCCTGGAGAAACACCACGCCCGTGCGTGTAGTGGCTCCCCGACAGTGCCTCCCGCGTCCGCCTCCATCTACGTGTCTCACGTCACATAAGCCGTGATTGTTGGGTTGACACTCGTGCCTAAGAGACTTCATTTCCGTGCCTCCGGTGTTTCAATACACGTGCCTCACATGACACTTGCCGTGACCGTTGTGGTTGCAGAGAATACACACCCGTGCCTCCATAGCTGAGTATTCGGATCCATGCCAATGCCATTGTAATTTTGTGCATCCACATGCCTGACAATCGTACATGCCTGTAGAGGCCAGACTTCGGTGCCTCCGGAGCCTACACCCTTGTGCCTCACGTCCCACTCACTGTTCCCCACGAAATATCAGGTTGCAGGAGGACGAACTGCTCCAGGCCATGGGATTCACCAAGGAATTCGAGGTGCAGGCCCATGGCAACACCAATTTGCAAGTGATCCACACCAACGAGTTGCACAAGGCGGCCATCATCATCGAGCAGTACGAGCGACACCTCAAATTCGAGCGCCACAAAATCGTCGGAGTTGATGTGGAGTACACCAACGACGTTGGCCAAGACCAGAAACCAGCCCTCGTCCAACTCTCCGTCGGCAAAGATCATCTGGTGCTGCTCTTTCAACTGAGCGCCGCCGACAAGAACTGCACCAGGTTCGACAACTTCCTCGCCGACCCCAGGTACATGTTTGCTGGCTTCTCCATTGACGACGACATAGAGATGCTCGGCCGCGTCGGACTGGAGATCGCCCACTTCCTTGACATCTAGAAGGAATGGAGGGTGCCTACAGCTACCAAGCCCCTGGACTCGCTTGGCGATGTCTCAGGCATCCTTGTCCACGACTACTACAAGGACATGAAGAAGAAGATCACCAACGCAGAGCACCAGCGCTGGGCGCGTATTCCCCTGACCATGAGGCACATCGAGTACGCGGCAAAAGATGCTTACACTGCGTACGAGATATGGAGCCGCCTCACCACTATCTAGGAAGGGCTCCACCGGGCAAAACTCAAGAAGGAGCAGTCCAGGAAGCGCGCAAGGTCCTGTGGCGACTACGACTACTGAAGCAGGTGGTCCCGGCCAAGAAAAGTATCTACAAGATTGCTCATGCCATTCTAGATTTCTTGTTACATTTGCTTTCTCTCAAGACTACCGTTTGCTTGTTCTAAATTTAGATTTGGTTTTGTCGCAGTTAACCTTGTAGTTTGTTTCCAGTTTAGATATGTTCTGAAAAAGTTTATTTCCAATGCAATGTTGGAGTGTTCTATTATTAGAATATATTGGCGTGAACTAGAAAATATAAACACAGTACAGATGCTACACGATTAGCGTAACGCACATGCACTAGTAACTTTGTGGATGCAGCGTAGAAATGCAGGGACAACAACTACAAAATGCTACTAAAAGCAATGCACAATGTTCTAACAAACCATTGCACACGCAATATTAAAAATAGTTCAAATGCAACACTTTTGAAAAACATTTTGAATACAGAGGTAGTTAGGTGTTTATTCTCCTTGCAAAACATTACTTACGTCTGTGACCCTCAAAGAAGAACTACAGAGGCACGGTTATCCGTCAATAACACCAACTACTTAAAACACCCACGGAGGCACTTATGTGCCTCCACTCCTATGGGGACCGTGCGTAAATTTGCTTCAGGTCCGTTAATGAGGCCGAATGACTTCGAAGACACATCGAACTCAAAAGCCATGGCCCCCACAATGAAAACGTGCCAATGAAAGCTTCTTGAAAACAGAGGCACACCTTCACGTGCTTGCACCACGATCCTTCGCGTCCGTACCTCCCTTAGAATCACGTCCGTGCCTTACGGCCAACTTCCGACGTATCGGGTCTATGAAGATTTGCATCCTAAACCTCCGTGCCTCGACAAGTACGACGACCGTGCTTGTAACTGTGAAGCGTATAGGACAACTTAGGGACGACCTTGCAACTATTTCATACATAACCGCATGTTCCACAACACATGCATGCCTCTCAAATTTAACTGAAAAACATTCCGGAAAAACAGTAACGGACGCCTATTGTCAATCCTCATGTCACGTACATTCGACATACATTCCTTCGTCACACAAGTAATAGCCGTGCCTCTGCCACAGAACATATATTTGAAAAACGTCCGTACCTCACGTCGAACCGTAGCACGAATTAACGTCCGTACAATCACGTAGCTTCATCTCTGTGCCTCACGTAGCATCGTATATGTGCCTCTTGTTGCGCCTCTCGTTGTATGAGTGCTTCTTGCAGCTGCATGTCCACGCTCTCGTTGCTTGTCGTTATTTCTGTCCATCCGTAGCGCTCTGTTGCAACACGGACACACAATAGTGCCTCTGAAGAAACACAGCACTGCTCCTCCCAGCGAATGTATGAAGAAAACATTTGCCACTCCTTATGAATGTACCACACCTGTGTGTCTGGGAGTTAAACCAGCCACTACAAGCATGCTTCTCTTGGTCAGAGACTTGTGCCTCTACATACTGCCCCTGCATGCCTCACTAGATAAATTGTAAAAGTTAACATTTGACAGCAAACCACGCAAGAGAGCTATCATCGCCACGACTTGCTGGAGATACGACGGTTGTTAAAAATATAACTGCTGATTTTATTTTAATTTTTTATATAGAAAAACCACGATCAAAAACCCAGGATGTGCACAACCGCACCGTAAGGGAGACGAAACCACGATCCACAACCCACGATGTGCACAACCGCATCGACAATGAGATCATGCACTCCTTTTCCGCTTCCCCGCCCTTAAATTTACACTTCCGCTGCGGACTTGTCTCCCACAAACAACAGAAATCGCCATTGCGCCCCCACTCACTGTTCCCCATGAAATACCAGGTTGCAGGAGGACGAACTGCTCCAGGCCATGGGATTCACCACGGAATTCGAGGTGTAGGCCCACGGCAACACCAAGTTGCAAGTGATCCACACCAACGAGTTGCACAAGGCAGCCACCATCATCGAGCAGTACGAGCGACACCTCGAATTGGAGCGCCACAAGATCGTCAGAGTTGATGTGGAGTACACCAACGACGTTGGCCAAGATCAGAAACCAGCCCTCGTCCAGCTCTCCGTCGGCATGGATCATCCGGTGCTGCTCTTTCAACTGAGCGCCGCCGACAAGAACTGCACCAGGTTCGACAACTTCCTCGCCGACCCCAGGTACACGTTTGTTGGCTTCTCCATCGACGGCGACATAGAGATGCTCGGCCGCGTCGGATTGGAGATCACCCACTTCGTCGACATCCAGAAAGAATGGAGGGTGCCTACTGCTACCAAGCCTCTGGACTCCCTTGGGGACGCCTCGGGCATCCTTTTCCACGACGTAGAGCTCACCAACGCAGAGAAGCAGCGCTGGGCGCACATGCCCCTGTCCATGAGGCACATCGGGTACGCGGCAAAGGACGCTTAAGCTGCGACGAGATATGGAGCCGCCCACCATCATCCAGAAGGGCTTCACGGGCAAAACTCGACAAGAAGCGCACCAGAAGCCGCTAGGTCCTGTGGCGACACGACTCATCAAGCAGGTGGTCCCGCCAAAAGAAGTATCTAGAACATTGCTCACGCCATTCTCGATTTCTCATTAGATTTGCTTTCTCGCAAGACTGCCGTTTTCTTGTTATAAATTTAGGTTTGCTTGTGTCGTAGTTAACCTTGTACTTTGCTTGCAGTTTACATGTCTTTTGCACAAGTTTATTTCCAGTGTACCACATAGGCACTTATGTGCCTATGTGCCTCTCATACCAAGGAGACTGTGCGTAACTTGGCTTCAAGCAGTTTTACGCAACATTCTAGACGCCAACCAAAAGATTCACCTTCTCTCTAATAAGTTCATTAACGAGGTCTAATGCCTTCGAAAACACATGCAGCTCATAGTCCATGCCCCCCGCAATGAAAACGTGTGAATGACAGCTTCTTTAAAGCAGAGGCAGCTTTAAAGCAGATGCACACCTTCACATCCTTGCATCATGATCCTTTTGCGTCCATACCTCCGCTAGAATCACATCCGTGTTTCCAGCTCATTACGCATGCGTTTCTACCGAGTAAAACCGCACTTCTGTTCGTGTTCTCGTAAGCACATCTCGTGGCTTTTTTGGGCATGTTGTTGAATGCCTCTGTAGAATCTAACCATGTTGAAACCATATTAAAATCTAACCACACTGAAATCTCTAGAATAAAATATGTGCCCCAGTTGAGACGTTTATTTTGTACTACTTGAAACTGTAATCTATAATAAAACAATACAGTGTAATAAAACATGCGCCTTCCGACAAAAATATTGTACTGGAAACTCCAATTTGTAATAAAACATACACCTTCCGTCACAAATTAGTTGGCTCAACATTGCACTAACCAGTACAATGTGAATTGTTCTGCCTGGTACGAAGTTATTGCAAAGTTGACACATTTCTTTTTGGATGGGGCAGTACTACTACTTAAGAACAAAACACGATTGCTTGACATGGAAACGAAACTGTCTCCATTTTGACATCGACAATTGCTTGACATGGAAATAATAAAAACCATGGAAAAGCAAACATCTACCAACAAAACTACACTACTCCCCGTCGTCGGAGATGTCCACTATCTCCATTCTAACATCGACGACGTTGGCCTCCGCCTCCTGCTCCGTGATCCAGCTCGTCAAGAGAGCATCGGTTCGCCGTTCTTCCCGGAGGAAGTGCCGGTTGACTCCACATACGCCTCATCTTGATGGACTCCAGATAGCGGTCTGCTCCGCCATCAAGGCCGACTCACCGAGATAGAACTCCGCCTCGCCTTCCTCGCTTCACGCCTTCCTCGCCGTCCTCGCCATCCTTGTCGCCCACGCCTTCCTCGTCGCCCTCCTCATCCTCGCCGCCCATGCCTTCCTCATCGCCCTCCTCATCCTCGCCCACGCCTTCCTAGTCGCCCTCCTCAACCTCGCCACCCACCTCCTCTTCCTCCATCAGATCTCCCCAACCGATCACCCTCCTCTTCCTCCATGACATCTCCCCACCGATCAACTCCTCGCATGAGCTCGACGACGCCTCCACTTCCCCACCTCCCAATCTCCTCCGCCCCGTGAGTCCGGAGACATGCCCGCTGCGACCGAAAGGGCGCTACCGAACGGATGTCCTCCTCAGAATCGAAAGCGGCGCCGAGTAAGCATCGCGAAGTAGTTATCTTGTGCCGAACCATGGCGGGAACGCTACAAACGAAAAGAGGAAGATGGATGATTTCTAGGATTGTCAAGAAAGAGGGAGAAGCAGGATGATGTCTAGTGGTGGCGACGCCGCCGCTTAAATAACTGCTCCTTGACCTCGAGCGAGGAGCCGGAACGCTGACACGCGACATTCACTTCCCCGACGGATGAGGCGGCCATCGGTCCTTTTGGATTCCGCAACGCCGACACGCATGTTCACTCTATTAAATACTACCTCCAACTCCCGCAGAGCGGCGTCACGTGAGGAAACGCCCGACGGACCCTTGGTTTCGGAGCGGCGCTCAGCTGGCGCTCACACGACGCCTGGCCGAACGGTGGGGTTTCGCAATCAACACACGAATGTGACACTAGGTAACGATCAGCGTGTTCGTCCGGCTTCATAGTTGTGCCTTTTCAAAGGCGAACGATTCAATGTAATCATTTGGAACACCAAGACAAACTAACATCACTCTACACAATTCCATGCCGCACCTTCCCGGGACCCATGACCGTGCGAGGAATATACCACACCAGCGCTCTCGAATAGGCCATTCCGTGCCTCACAGAGTAAACAAGGTGTTCACATCTCGAACCAGTTCACTGGGACTCTAATTAAGGAAAGAACTCGACGGTGCCTTTGTGGGCTGAACGCGTGCGTTTTCCGTCTGATCGAGTCGACGAAATCATTCGGAACTCAAACACACGGGAATGTGACTCTATATTATACGACACCATGCCTTTTAGCGCTTCACGCCCGTGCCTGCGACCCTTAACACTAGCACGAACGTCCACGCCATCGTCAGTGCATAAGTCATCGTCCGCGCCTATATTCACTTCACGCCCATGCCTCTAATAAAAGAAGTATGACGTAACTCAGTACAGAACCGTGGCTTTTGAAAACAAGGAACTTACGCTTTTAAACAACTCGACTCTCGAATCGGCCACTCACAAAGTAAACAGCTAGCATTAACATCTAAACCCATCATGCCTTCATTCCACAATAAACGTACGAACGTGACTACGGGAAAGACGAATCCATGCCCCCATGGGATTCACATGCGTGCCGATATTTATCAAAGAGTCCACGGAATCATTTCGAACACAAATACATGCGCACGTGACTCCATATAAAACTACACCATGAAACTGTTCGATGCAAGCCCGTGTCTGTGACCCGAAACACTGGCAACACAGAAAATCCACAAACGTACACGCCTTCATCAGTACGTCATTACAATACTAGGTACACAAACACAGACGAGCGTGACTCTATATAATACCACACCATGCCTATGACTCTCCGTCAGATCGAGTCAATGCCTTTATCGAGTACTACACACAACAACAACAAAGAACCGTGACTGTGCTTTTGAAAACAAGGAAAGAAGCTTTCAAAAACAGCTTCAACAGTGAGTGTTCGCATCTGAACCCATTTCGCTGGGTTACCCCAACTAAAGAAACGAATGTGACTCTAGCTAATAAGAAGACTTGCCTCCGCACGATTCACGTCCATTCCTCTCCAACAGAATGAGTGAGTGCGATCATTTCGAAATACCAAAAGAATACACCGATGGTAATGTGACTCACACTATGCGTAATGCAACCATATGCCTATGTCGGCTGACCGGCCGTGCCTCTCGGTCTGAACGAGTCGACAGAAGCATTCGAAACAGAAACAGGGGCGAGTGTGCCTCTGTATAAAACAGCACCATGCCTTTGTGGGACGACGCCCGATTGCTCGTGACCAAATATTGCCAAGAGGCATGAAAGTCCACGATTTATGAGTACAAGTCATGATGCTACTTAGTACGTAACCTGGCTATACGGACTTCGTGCCCATGTTTTGCTTGAAAACGTGGCATCGTGATGTGCGTTCTTTCTTGAAAACCGTGTTTTCTACATCCACGCTCAGGCGCCTAACAAGCAAGGAACAAACCTCGACGATGCCTTTGTGGGTTGAACGCCGTTTCGTGCCTCTCCGCCGATCGAGTCGACGGAATTATTCGAACACAAACACATGGGAACGTGACTCTATATTATGCGGCAGCATGCCTTTTACCGCCGCATGACCGTGCCTGTGACCCTTAACACTGCCACGAACATCCACGCCATCGACAGTGCACAAGTCATGTCGCTGCCTAGTACAGAACCGTGGCTGTATTCACTTCCCGCCCGTGCTTCTAATAAAAGAAACGCCACGCAACTCGGCACAAAGCCGTGCCTTTTTAAAACAAGGAGCTTACGCTTTTAAACACCTCGACTGTCGAACCGGCCACTCGCAAAGTAAACTTTAAGCGTTAACATCTAAACTCGTTCCGCTTCATTTCAATATTAAACGTACAAAACGTGACGCTCCGACAGACCCAACCATGCCCTCATGGCATTCATGTCCCTGCCTCTCCATTTGATCGAGTCGACGCAATTATTCTGAAACCAAACACAGACGAGCGTGACTCTACATAGTACCACACCATGACTATGCCTCTCCACTCAATGTGCCTCACAGAATATACAGAGTCACACTGGCCCGTGTTTCACGCCCGTGACTCTACATAATACTACACTTACCGTGATGTGCATTATTTGCTTCAAAAACGTGACTTCTACATCGACGCGACTGCGTGCCTAACGTGACTCGGCCTAATGGGAAAACGTGACTCAATAGACTCGACGCCCGTGCGTATCCAAGTGAACGAGTAAGCGGAATCACAGAGTATACAGAGTAACAATTGCCCGTGTTTAAAATGATTGCTTTTGAAAAGAACCGTGACTGTGCTTTTGAAAACAAGGAAAGAAGCTTTCAAAAACAGCTTCAACAGTGAGTGTTCGCATCTGAACCCATTCCGCTGGGTTACCCCAACTAAAGAAACGAACGTGACTCTGGCTAATAAGAAGACTTGCCTCCGCAGGATTCACATCCATTCCTCTCCAACAGAATGAGTGAGTGCGATCATTTCAAAATACCAAAAGAATACACCGATGGTAATGTGACTCTGACTGTGCGTAATGCAACCATATGCCTCTGCCGGCTGACCGGCCGTGCCTCTCGGTCTGAACGATTCAACAGAAGCATTCGAAATAGAAACAGGGCCGAGTGTGCCTCTGTATAAAACAGCATCATGGCTTTGTGGGACGCACGCCAGTGCCTGTGACCCAAAATATTTCCAAGAGGCACGAAAGTCCACACGTTTATGAGTACAAGTCATGACGCTACTTAGTACAGAACCGTGGCTATACGGACTTCAGGCCCGTGTTTGGCTTGAAAAACATGCCTTCTACATCCACGCATCTGTGCGCCTAACAAGTAAGGAACGAACCCTGACGGTGCCTTTGTGGGCTGAACGCCCGTGCCTCTAATAAAAGAAGTATGACGTAACTCAGTACATAACCATGGCTTTTGAAAACAAGGAACTAACGCTTTTAAACAACTTGACTCTCGAATCGGCCACTCACAAAGTAAACAGCTAGCATTAACATCTAAACCCATCCTGCCTTCATTCCACGATAAACGCATTTAACGTGACTACGGGAAAGACGTAATCCATGCCCCATGGGATTCACGTATGCCTATATTTATCAAAGAGTCAACGGAATCATTTCGAACACAAATACACGCGAACGTGACTCCATATAAAACTACACCATGAAACTGCTGAATGCAAGCCCGTGTCTGTGACCCGAAACACTGCCAACACAGAAAAGCCACGAACGTACATGCCTTCATCAGTACGTCATTACAATACTAGGTACACAAACACAGACGAGCGTGACTCTATATAACACCACACCATGCCTATGACTCTCCATCAGATCGAGTCAATGCCTTTATCGAGTACTACACACAACAACAACAAAGAACCGTGACTGTGCTTTTGAAAACAAGGAAAGAAGCTTTCAAAAACAGCTTCAACAGTGAGTGTTCGTGATTCGAACCCATTCCGCTGGGTTACCCCAACTAAAGAAACGAACGTGACTCGGCTAATAAGAAGACTTGCCTCCGCAGGATTCACGCCCATTCCTCTCCAAATGTAATGAGTGAGTGAGATCATTTCAAATACCAAAAGAATACACCGATGGTAATGTGACTCGATCTGTGAATGCAACCATATGCCTCTGTCGGCTGACCGCCGTGCCTCTCGGTCCGAACGAGTCGATGAAGCATTCAAATGTAAACAGGGCCGAGTGTGCCTCTCAGATAAAATAGCACCATGCCTTTGTGGGACGACGCCGTGCTCGTGGACCAAATATTGCCAAGAGGCACGAAAGTCCACGCGCTTATGAGTACAAGTCATGATGCTACTTAGTACAGAACCGTGGCTATACAGACTTCAGGCCCGTGTTTTGCTTGAAAAACATGCCTTCTACATCCACGCGTCTGTGCGCCTAACAAGCAAGGAACGAACCCTGACGGTGCCTTTATGGGTTGAACGTCCGTGCCTCTAATAAAAGAAGTATGACGTAACTCAGTACAGAACCGTGGCTTTTGAAAACAAGGAACTTACGCTTTTAAACATGGCATCGTGATGTGCGTTCTTTCTTAAAAACTGTGCCTTCTACATCCACGCGTCTGTGCGCCTAACAAGCAAGGAACAAACCCTGACGGTGCCTTTGTGGGCTGAACGCCGCGTTTCTCCGCCGATCGAGTCGACGGAATTATTCAGAACACAAACACATGGGAACGTGACTCTATATTATGCGGCAGCATGCCTTTTACCGCCGCACGTCCGTGCCTGTGACTCTTAACACTGCCACGAACATCCACGCCATCATCAGTGCACAAGTCATGTCGCTGCCTGGTACAGAACCGTGGTTGTATTCACTTCCCGCCCGTGCTTCTAATAAAAGAAACTCCACGCAAATCAGCACAAAGCCGTGCCTTTTAAAAACAAGGAGCTTACGCTTTTAAACACCTCGACTGTCGAACCGCCACTCGCAAAGTAAACTTTAAGCGTTAACATCTAAACTCATTCCGCTTTGTTTCAATATTAAACGTACAAAACATGACGCTCCGACGGACCCAACCATGCCCTCATGGCATTCATGTCCGTGCCTCTCCATTTGATCGAGTCGACGCAATTATTCTGAAACCAAACACAGACAAGCGTGACTCTACATAGTACCACACCATGACTATGCCTCTCCACTCAATGTGCCTCACAGAATATACAGAGTCACATTGGCCCGTGTTTCACACCCGTGACTCTACATAATACTATACTTACCGTGACGTGCGTTATTTTCTTCAAAAACGTGACTTCTACATCGACGCGACTGCGTGCCTAACGTGACTCAGCCTAATGGGAAAACGTGACTCAATAGACTCGACGCCCGTGCGTATCCAAGTGAACGAGTAAGCGGAATCACAGAGTATAAAGACTTACACTCGCCCGTGTTTCTCACGAAACAGTGAACAATGGGTGTTCATTGTTGAAGCTGACCGGCCGTGCCTCTCCGTCTGAACGAGTCGACAGAAGCATTCGAAACAGAAAGTCAACGAGTTTAACAGTATAAATCATGACCCTACATGGACTTCAGGTCCGTGTTTTTCATCTTCGTGTCTCTCGAATCGGCCATGCTTTCACCTTCATGTTTTGGCACCGTGACGTGCGTTATTTGCTTGAAAAACGTGACCTAGCGTGACCCAGCCTAATGCAAAAATGAGACTCAATAGGCTCGACGCCTGTGCGTATCCAAGTGAACGAGTAAGCGGAATCATTTGAACCAAAACTACGCACGGTTCGGCAAAACGTGCTCCCCGCTGGAAAACAAAGTGCCTCTGGTGGAAGCACAACCGAACTCCAACTGCTTACAGGCGACATCCATGACCTTAGCCTACTCATCTACATGTGCCAACAAACGAAACAACAAGATGACAATGCAATGCATAAATGCCTTACAGATTCATGGCAGTACAAATGGCCACATGCCCCAACGCAACGGAAAAACACGCTACAAGATCTCTGCCTACACTCCAGCAACATTCTTGATCGGTTGCAGGGCGAGCACGTCTTCAATCTCCTTCTTCGTCGCCTCATAACTTTCCTCCACAGCAACAAAGGAATCATCCACCAGGCTCTTGTACTTGACGAGGACCCCAGCATTCTCATCCATAAGCTGCCCCACTTCGCCCGACAGCTTCTGCACCAACGCATGGCTCTGCTCATACAGATTCTTCAAGCGGGCGGCCTCCCGGTCCTTCTGGTCGAGCTTGTTTAGAAGCTTCTCATTCTCACACAAAGATCGAACTATGAGACCAGTGGACTTCTCCACAGAGGCATTGCTCTGCTGCAGCAACTTCTCCAAACGAGCGATGAACTACTGCTGCTTAATTAACTCATCGAGCAAGTCGTCGCTGGCTAAGGAATTCTGTACTGCCATCTTGCCGAGATCGTCTCCATGGCGAATGCGCTTGTGGGAGGAATCGCATCCATGCGAGAGATTGTTCGACACCTGGGCAACGGGGCAGGATATTCCTACCGCCGCTACGGCGTAGCGGTGGCACCTCTCGCTTATTTCCGCGGCTTTTGTCCTTGCTGCCTGGTTGCTTGAACAACCAGAACCCCTCTTGCCGGCCATGGCTAAAGCAAGGAGCTACCAGCAAGAAAGAGGTGCCTGTCTCTGGAGAATTGTGGACGTGGGGTGTTCGATGAGAAGGTAGCTTTTTATAACATACGCAAACCATTCAGATGGTCAAACGGAGTAACCGGCGCCTCGAATTCTCCCAATCTATCTTAAATACCTCGAACTCTGCACGGCTGGGAAACACCAGTACTATCATTTCGTCTTCCCGTGCGTTCGTCCACACCACAACCACTCAACTACTTTCCAATGGTCCATACATATTCAACAGAAAACATCTCAAACACAGTTAACTTACTGTGTACGTCTGTCTGTATTCCAGAGAACTTACTGTCGAATTCAGACCATTCTCCATTGACCTTTTTTGTTTTGAAATGATATTTATATCAAAATCTAACTCCAGGTGACTCGTTTATGTCGCTACTTAGTACAGAGCCGTGGCTATATGGACTTCATGTCCGTGTTTTGCTTGAAAAACGTGGGATCGTGATGTGCGTTCTTTGCTTGAATAACGTGCCTTCTACATCCACGCGTCTGTGCGCCTAACAACCAAGGAACAAACCCTGATGGTGCCTTTGTGGGCTGAACGCTCGTGCCTCTTCGACTGATCGAGTCGACGAAATTATTCGGAACACAAACACACGGGAGAGTGGCTCTATATTATACGGTAGCATGCCTTTTAGCGCTTCACGCACCTGCCTGTGACCCTTGACACTGCCACGAACATCCACGACATCGCCACTGTACAAGTCATGTCGCTACGTGGTACAGAACCGTGGCTGTATTCACTTCACGTCCGTGCTTCTAATAAAAGAAGCACCACGCAACTCAGCACGAAGCCGTGGCTTTTTAAAACAAGGAGCTTACGCTTTTAAAAACCTCGACTATGCAAAGTAAACTTTTAGCGTTAACATCTAAACTCATTCCGCTTTGTTTCCATAATAAACGTACGAAACTTGATGCTCCGACAGACCCAACCATGCCCTCATGGCATTCATGTCCGTGCCTCTTCTTCTCAACGAGTCAACGGAATCATTTCGAACACAAATACAGGATACCATGTCGTGCCTTCTCGGGAGCCATGACCGGGCGAAGAATATACAACACCAGCGTCTCTCGAATAGTCCATTCCGTGCCTCACAGAGTAAACAGTGGGTGTTCACCATGACTTCGAACCAAACTGTGCATTTCTGCGATTAACGCCCGTGCTTCTCCATCTGACCGAGTCGACGGAATTATTCTGGAACCAAACACAGACGAGCGTGACTCTACATAATACCACACGATGTCTATGCCTCTCCACTCAATGTGCCTCACAGAATATACAGAGTCACACTGGCCCGTGTTTCACGCTCGTGACTCTACATAATACTACACTTACCGTGACGTGCGTTATTTTCTTGAAAAACGTGACTTCTACATCGACGCGACCGCGTGCCTAACGTGACTCAGCCTAATGGGAAAACGTGAGTCAATAGACTCAACGCCCGTGCGTATCCAAGTGAACGAGTAAGCGGAATCATTTGAACCAAAACTACGCAAGATTCGCAAACGTGTTTCCCGGGGAACGAAATGCCTCTGGTGGAAGAACAACCGTGCTCCTACTGCTAACACGCGACATCCATGACCCTAGCCTACATGTACCAACAGAACGTTTTGGTCACGTCCATTCCTCTCCAACGGAACAAGTGAACGGAATCATTTGGAAATACCAAAAGCATACACCCGTGGCAACGAGACTCCGACCAATGCACTAGCATGCTTCCATTGAGTTCATGTCCATGCCTCTCCAAAACAACCATGAAACGTGACTCTGAGTAACGCCAAACCATGCCCTTGTGCATCACACAACAACACTAAAATCAAAAAATGCTAACATCCCACAGACTAAGACTTAAGAAAGCCAAGCAAAAAACAAGCTCATCGAAGTACACAGAAAGATGCAGCAGTCTTGATGTCCAAACCTACGGTCTAAGATTCGAGACGCTTCCCCTTTTTCCATAGGAGGATGAGCGCTGGTGGCCTCACTTCCATGCGACTCACCATGGAACATCATAGAAAACGTCTGTAACACACGCAGGAACGAACGTGACTCCGGGTAACACCAAACCATGCCACTGTGGATGTCACCACACTAAAATAAAAAATGTTCCGGTAGTTGAGCAAGCAAGGAAAAAACAAGACCATCAAAGCCCACAGAAAATTACACCAATCTTGATGTCCAGACGGACGGTCGAAGATTCGAGACGGTTCGACCATTTCCCTCTCTCCCTCCACTACTTTCTTGCTTTTGCTTTCGCACCGAAAATCTCGAACACTTCACCAGTTCCCCTCTCTTGAACACCCTCGTCTTTCCTTCTGCCCCCATTATCCAATCCAGCAGACCAACCAAAAATTGAAATCGTGTTCGCCTCACCCACCAGCCGCCATCCACTTCGAGATACAAGCAGTCAGTCGGTGCCCGCGAAAGCATCAAAAACCTCTCCCGGCGGCGGCGGCGACTGACGGTGACGACCGCGTTCATGGCGGAGATACCAACAGAGAGCAAGGACAAAAACAAGCCGATGGATGCGATTTAATCCTCACAAGCAATCAAGGTAAAAATATTAATCCATTACATTCCATTACCACAGGTCGATCAAAGTGATTTTCCCCCTTTTTGACGGACATGAACCCTAACCGCCACACAAAACCGTGTTTCCAAAAATTCTGTCTAGACTTTTCTAGCAAAATTGAAATAAGGTAGACACGCGTCCAATGGGATGCTGCCCTTACCCGTCACAGAAATCCGCTCGCAAGGAATTTGCCTAAAATGCGCTATGCATGCCAGAACTATCTAGAACACCGCTCTAGATTCAAACCATGAGAGCATCCTTAAATTCAAAACCAGGTATTACAGGAGATTCTATATATCCGTTGGTTGCCCCTCTTTCAAATTACGTGCCTCTCTCGTATTAACGTCTGTGCACCAATAATAGATATAGCTGTGTGCTTATAGCGTGAAACAACCTGTGCCTCTCCGACAATGCCGTTTTTTTGTCCACGGGATGCATCTCCTCTTTTTGCTGTGAAATTCAATTATGGTTCTACTGCTGCTAACGTCTGGGCATTTTTATGCAGCAAGGACTGGTAATAAGGAAAACAGGCTACCTACCGAACAGCCTGTCGTGCAGCAAGGTACTATAAAATGCTCACACAATCCATATAACAAAAACTATGTAGCAGCAGCATTAAGTTAACCAATTACGTCCACAAAATCCTGGGAAATTGCACTTCGATGAAATTTTTCGCACACTATGTGTATTATTATTCATCCGAGAGCATTTTATCTTACACTCTAAACCATACAGTTATTGCTCCAATTTACAGAATACCATTTGTAGTGTATTTTTTCCTATGAAAAAAGACTTCCCCTCACTGATATGGACTTGACAGCAGACATACTGCTCACACCTGACCCTAATTTCTATCATTGATTGGCGAAACAAAGAGTTAGTGGGAAGACTTGATATAACAAGAAAACAATGGATTGATCGCTTTTTTAGGTCACGAAATGAAAGAAAAGGGCTATCTTATGAATTTGTGTAGATTAACCTTCAGAATCTTTTTTGTGCAGCCGTGGAAGATATACTTTTAAAACTATATCCCATTTATTTTGATGTTACTTTGTAATCCTTTTGTTACATAATCATCGTGCAGGTGACGGAGAAGTAGATATTGAAATGATTTTGTCTGAACTTAATAGTTCATATCCAGGAAAACCAGACATCTCTCCTCACCCGTCAGAAAAAAGAACGAAGCAGACCATGGACAGCGAAGCACCCGAGAAAGTGCCAGCACTAGCTTCCAGCAAGGAGGGCAACAAAAAGCAAGTGACAGCAGCAGAAAAGAGGAGCAATCAGAAACCAAGACTGTCATTCCTCCTAGAGGAAAAAGACAAAAGAGAAAGGACAAAACTTAACTCATCAGCGACGGTGGTAGCTTGAAGCAGCAGCAGCCAAGTCCTCTAATGATAACCCCGCCAGCAGTTCCACGTGCCAACAATGATGTAAATAAAGCTAAGAAGAAAAACAGAAGACAATGGTTGGAAGAAGACGAGGATGATGCCAACAAAGAGTCAAAGCGTGATACTCCCGATTTAGCATTTATGGCACAAAACACGATGATGATGTCATTTGTACAGAGGGCGATGGCGCCGCAGGGGACAACGGTGGCGCCGCAGAGGACAGAAACGATGATGTAAAAACCATATTATCTACAGATTTTTGCTACCGCTTTTCACCAAACCATCCTCTATAACAAAACCCTCTCTTTCTCAACAGATAAAAACAAGGCAGAAGCGCACAAAGAGAAGAAAGACAAGTGGAAAAGAATTGGCAGCACCAATGGATGATGAACAGGAGGCAACAACAAATAAGGACAAATGCGAGATCAAGGCAGGAGCCGCATTTGATAATGTCAATAAAGCATGGAAATTACTTGAGGAACATCACCGGCAAGATGTTAGGGAAGCCGGGTTTGGAAGCATAGAGGGATGCCAAATAAAGCGCTCCATATGCAAACTGCTTGCAGCACACATCTACGACAAACTGGACATAGAAACCACGAAAATAAAGTTCGGTGAAGCTGATCAGCAGAAAGAAATCACAATAACAAAGGAAGGCATCCACAAGGTGTTTGGGTACCCAAACGGTACGGAAAAGACAGCACCAAGGCCAAAGATTTCCACTGAGAAAATGACCGAACTGGTCACAGAACTTGGCCTCAAGAAAATGGGTTTCCATCACGACGATATGTTTAAAGAACTAGAAAAATTTGTGAAACAAGATGACGAACAATCAAACAGGAAATCAGTTAAAATAGTTTTCCTTATTTTTTTCCACAACATTTTCTGTGGAACAACCTCCCCTACCTTCTGCAAACAAGCCATTATGGTCAAGGACTTGGACTATCCAAAAATGGCAAAGATGGATTTCTGCCAGGTAATCATCGAAAGTATTAGGGAAGGAGCAAAGACATGGAAGAAGCACAGCTTGTTGCCCCAGGAAGAAAAGAACAAAAAGCATCTCAATGGTTTGGCGCAGGGACCAGTAATAATGTACCTCGACTGCCTTCTGCTGCCGACCGACACAAAACAAATGCGGAAGATTGCCAAGACAATGGACAAGACATCGTTACCGCGAGCAAACCACCTAAAAGAGAGTGACCTAAGGAAAATAGCTAGAGCAGACATGAAAACTGACGGAAAAGCACGACCAGATGACTATGAATTTGGCAAGATACAGGTATAGCCCTATTGAATATACATGCATTATCCCTTGTAGAAACTGCTTCCAGTCTAACCAATTCCATCATGCCGAAACAATGCAGACATGGAAAGGAACAGGAGAGAGGATCTTCTGTGCCAACATAGCAACACCTTCGTATTCAACATAGATGATACCAGCACAACAACTGGAGCACCAGCAAACGACCAAGCTACTACCACCTCCAACCAAGCGACAGGACGAAGCACATGTCAGCACAAGTGGAAGTAAGGAACCAGTCACAGGCACCATCACAGGATCATATGAAATATTCGGAAGGATAGAAGAAATGTTGAAACAAGTACTCGACGAAACAAAACAGATACCCGGAATAACGACCAGGGCTGGACACCAATGCAGCAAACAAGAGAAGGAATTAGATGAAAGCATGAGGAACACAATGGTGCGACAAACAACGGCCGTGATTGATTCTCTCAAACAACTTAGAGAATTCTAGGACATTGTTCATAGAGTGAGCTTTCAAGAAGAGACGACGCTGAAGTTGCAGGATGGAGCAGACGCAGGAGACACAGCTGCACATGTACATGGCAACCACACGAAAGAAATCGCAGCCACACCAGAACCAGGAGGGAGGAGAAAAAGAAAGAAGGAAGAACAGGACTAACAAAACAAACATGAAGGGAAGAAAAGAATAACAAAATCAAGAACACAGAACTCGGGAATTAGCCAGAGGGAGACAGAAGAACATAACAAGGTGCAAAAGGAGCAAAACAAGGAGGACGTATCAACGAACACATCAAGTGCCGAAGGACAGCAAGAACAAGGTAGAAAAGTAGCTGCAGAAGCAGAGAATAAAGATGAGAAACAGGTAAATGTAAAAAGTGACTTGAAAGCGATGCTTTCAAACTTGAACTTACAAAATCTGCCTTCAATTTTGTCAGGGACACGACAACAGAACGCCACCGAAACATAAAGGCCAACAGCACCATGTCATCATGAACACCGAGCAAGGGGATGGAAGCAATAGAACAAGCAACCCAACAACAGATAATGCTCTCTCAAGAGCGTCAACAGGAGCAGTACAAGAGAAAAACAGGATCGGAGGCAGCAAAGACGTGAGTATAAAAAATCAGTCTCTTCTCTCTAAAAAGTATCTTCTCTCTAAACTAAAAACGCTCCTGAGTTAACTGACAAATCTGCAACAAAATATACACTCAGCCGGACAAGTATCATATCAACGCTCCTGCAAACGAGCAACGGGCTGATCTAGCATCGACCGTTGACAGCATGGCAGAAAAACAAGAAGAAAACAACAAAGAAGAGGTAAAACTTCCAAACCCACTTTGCCCAAATACCGTCAACTCATATTGTTTCAACTACCAGGTATTACAAGCACAGCAAAGAGAAGAGGATGCCCATGCAAGTCAGAAAGTTCACATAGAAGAGCTTTTCAGCACAAGAGCATCTCAGATGACCTATACAGGGGAGAAAGCCTCAGACACTCCACCTGGTGACACGCCCAAGGCTGGCATACAAAGCAAAGAAAAAGTGGACGCACAAACGGATATCCCAACCACCAGCGCAAAGGTAAAATTCAACAAGAACCACTTTTCCAAAATTTATAAGAAATGTACTGCCCAGTACAACCTGTCACAGTAATACAAAAATTACAAGCAATGAATCATGCTTTTCCTTTTTCATGAAACGCAGGAAACAAACGATGACGACCATGCCAAAGAACAGCAAGGAGCACAGACAGGACAAACCAAAAAACAAGGGCAAATGCTGACTAAAACGGTACCCAGTACACCATCATCAAAGACCAACGAGGTAAAGCCACACGCACCTGCTCCTACAACGTTAAAACAAAAAAGTTATACATGCACAGATGAAATCCAAACTTTATTTACATTTTTTGATTGAACAGAAAAAAGAAACAAATGAAGCAGGCGATGTGCCTCAAGAAGCGATAGAAAGTGCTGCTACCGCTCGACAATGTACAAAAACTACACAGGACAGAGAAGAAGTGACAGGAAAGGAACCGGAGAGATTGAACGTAGAGGTCAAGCTACAAAACCTCTTTCTATAGCATATAAAAAAATGGATCCACCAGAAACAAAGACAGGCACATTGTAATTACTTTTTGCGTTCCGACAGATGCAAGAAACAGGGGAGAGCACCAACATTCAAGGCAAACAAACACAACAACACAGGGGAATGGAACAAGCAGAAGATGTTCTTCCAACAACACACAGCCTAACCGTCGTAGACCAAGCCGGAAAACCTTCGCTGTCCGGGCAAGAAATAACAGAGATGGCAACGTCTACGCAAAACATCGAAAAGGTGAAGTGAGATAACCTGCTTTTAAGGAAATTAGAAATTTGAGTGAACAAAGACACAAATGCAATCTCATTTACCTACCTCTATATCTCAACAGCCACAAGACAAAAACGGCGACACCACGGAGGTCCAAAAAGCTCAACTCACCAAGAAAAGGTCAAGAGGCAGCACCGTGAAACGACTGAAAAGGTGAAGCTACAATAAAAAAAGTTCAAAAGACACACTAAACATTTGAGTATTTTTCTTAGGGAACAGACAATAAACTACAGTGAAAATAACGACCGTATTTAATTATTTTTTAACGACGCTTTTGCACGATAACGCAGAAAACTTAACAGGACACGCACGCACACACAAGTAAAGAAGCAAAGGGCCATAGTGCATTGGAAAACCATGCGGCAAACATTCCAGTGAAAGAGTCAGACAGCTACGAGAAAAACGCCGCACCATCAGACAAGAAACATTGTGCTGTAAAAGATGCTGCCGCCACAAACACGGCGGTAACCCAGGGCAGCACTCAAACAAAACGTGAACCGTTCATCATACAAAACCTGGCCGTCGAAGAAGGGACAAAAGACAAAGGGATCGAACACCTGTACAACAACGTCATGACAACGAATAAGGACAAAGGGTAAGTTCATGTAAACACCAAAGAATTATTTTCTTCCAATGATTTCCTACCTTAAACATTTTATATGTATAAATATATATGTTGCAGGCACGAGATTTTAATAAATACAGAGACGAAAACAGTAACAGTCAGCCACATGGCACAAAGCTTCGACATTGGAAAGCCAGTGCGCACCGAAACCATGGCAGTCATGCTATAGATGTTGAAAAAGCAACTCAGGGGCACAAAGAGAAAGATTCTATCAACATACAACACCTTAAGTAGAGCTCAAGTTTCAACAATGAATATCACTCTATCGATCAATCAACCTCTTTGTACAATTGAATTTACAAATTTCTTCTACGCACATGTGGCAAAACAAGCAGGCATCAATACGCGTGGCCAACCTTGAAGATCCATTGGAGTTGAAAAATAAAGACGAAGCACACGTCAGAGACAAGACAATTCCTAAAAGGCTTAAAAGATTCCTTGATCTGGAAGAAGGAGAGCAACTACAAGATTTCGACATGGTAAGCACATCTCATGTTACAGACAAGAGATACAATCTCAGCACTACAATTATGTCTAACGATCAACAAATCATGACTAAATCCAAAAAGGACCCCTTATTTATTTATTTTGCATTTTTGCAGTTCTTTCTACCAGTTTGCATGGGCGGGCATGTTCAACCAAAACAAGGAATTGTGGGCCACTACTTCGTTGTTACAATTAACATCAAAAAAGAGCGCTTTGAACTCCTTGACTCTTTACCAATTGAATACACAGGCACAACGGACTACTTCAACACAGTAACAAGCAGAGTAAAGAGGATATGGAAGAAAATAAGCCCATTGCTCCAACTGCCTCCAAGTAATATTGACCATTTCAAAAAGGTCAAAATGAAGGTGCCACTCCAGGGGGAAACGTAAGCACTACAAACCTTTCTCCTTTTCCTTACTCACTGTAACAATTATTAATGCAGTCCATAAAAAACATAGGACATTAGGAAAACTTCACCTAAACTGCCCTACCATCTTTGGACAGCGACAATAATCAATCATCCTTCTACCTGCAGACTCGACTGTGCGTTCTATGTGTTCATGAACGCAAAGCACTACACTGACGATGGAGAAACATTGTTACTAACAGAGGAACAAGTCCCAGAGTTGAGAAAGAAAATTCTCTATCAAATATTCTGCCAATACAGAGATACGGCCGCACTGTCATTAACCAACTACACCGCAGGTTTGTCTTACTGAAGACAACAAAGTAAAATTCTACTTATCTAATTTTCAGAGACAAACCAATAAGTTTTTTATTTTATTTTAACAGATATGCTGAAACCTGATGTCGATATGGAAGACAGTGAAATGGAACGAATACATTGTTACATAATTCAACAAGAGATTCCTCCAACTCCCGAGCAAATTAGGACAAGCGCTCAAGAGATAAAAGTTATTGACATTAATGACACAAGAAGCGATGAGGAGAAAGAAGATTATCATTTGAGCGGCAAGGATACCACCAAGGTGTCTGAAGAAGCACTCACGGAAGAACAAGCCCAGAAAGATCCTGGTTTACATAGGGAACAACACGCGCAGACAGACACTGATTTACAAAAGGAAGACGAACAGAAAGATCCGCCGATAGAACCAGACAGACCACCCCCAGATAAAAACAACGAAGGCATAACACGCTCTACTTTAGAAGTGGATAACAGGACAAAGAGCGTACCAACTCGCCAACAACAGCTTTCCAAACAGGACATGAACCCTGTTGGCGAAGATCGCATACCAGGAACATCACCAGGGACAGAACATGCACAAGAAGAAAATAAGGAGAAAGTAAAGATTGTATCAGAAAAGATACTTCAAAAGAGGAAACACGATGCTGAAGTCTCAATAGAACCGAGCATCAAAAACAACAACACACAAAAGGACACACCAACACCTGGGCAGCTTAACGAGCAGGCACAGTTCGGTCACGATAAGAAAAGGGGAAGGCATCTTGCAAGAGTGCAGACAAGTTCCCCAAAACCCTCGACGATTCAATCACACGAGATCAACTCAGCAAACATAATCTCAACTAAGAGGCCATTCAAGCGAGCAAGCAATGAAATTGAGAAAGTCAACGCTCCAGCACTTGTTCCAGGAGATTTCATTTACAAAGAAAAGGCCATGCAACTCTATAGATATCTGATGAGCCGACAAGGACAGAAACAATGCGGACAGTAAGCAGATTCTCCTTGTTCCATGGAAACGATTACACGGAGCTGAACATTCTCTAACATCCAACTAACCATTCACTCACCTAATTCTAAACCCTCCTTGCTTGCAGAGAACAGCTATATAAAACCTCAAAGAGCGAAGGCTACATTTCAGGAAAATCCTTCATGGAACAAGCAGGGAAAGAAAACACACAGATGGAGGGCTCCATGCTAAACGCGTTACTGGACGAATGGACAGAACAGAAACAGTTCAACCCAGACGTCACAACTGTACTCCCTGCAGAATTCACAAATGTATGCATACCTCACCCACAAAAACACCTCCGTCATTACTATGGTACAATATTTAACTAATACCACACACTCTCTTTCTTGAAGATGGTTCTAGGTCTCAATTATAAAAGAGGCGAGCTATCAGAATTCAACGAAGACGATGCACTACAAGCATTTGAACAACTCGTGCGAGGTAAAAACATCCTGCACTTGAAGATGGTAAGTTCGGAACTATTACTGAACACATGACTTATTCTCCTTGGGCTTCAACAATTAAATAAAATTCAATTTTTACATCAACAACGATCTCCTCTCTCAACGTAGATCATGATACCTCATCACACGGACAAGCACTACACGCTATATGTAATGAACAAGTACATATATAGCATCGACATTCTTGACTCACTTAACTATGTAAATTACGCCGATTTGTCTTGGAGTAAACACCATGTGCATCGAGCAGAACTGGTACGTACTTTTTGTACATTGAGTTATTCTTTTCCTCGCGGTAGTATGATACTCTTACTTTTGTCAATGCCGCACCCAAACAACAAAACATAAATGCAATCACAGATGAGAAGGATGTCGGTGTTGATGAACAAGTACCACCAACTAAAAGACAAGAACGAACCGGACTGGGCAAGGATAGCAGAAAGGCCTCACAGGATCTGCACACCAAAGCAAAAAGGAACACAATGCAGACACTTCACGGCCCAATTTGCAAAACACTGGAATGGGAAAGAACTGGTCAAGGACAGAGAGGATTTTCAGGTAAGTTACCAGTACATACACGTCAAATTACTTGACTTGTTTATTACCGCAATTAGTTTATTCACAATGGTGGACAACACGTAACTATAAACCATGCATTTTGACATGCCTGCAGCACAAAAAGGTGGATGCAGAATGGAAACCAGAGTACGTATACACACTCATATTCGGTAAAACCAACCAAATAAAGCACCATCAACTTCCTGAAAAAATCAAAGTTTTCAAACCAGAGACTACAAACCATTTTTCCCCCATGAAAGGTAATATAACTATTTTCATTTTTACCACCACTCAACATGACAGGAGCTTCAAATATATCTTTTAGAAGCAACAGCCATAACTTTTTATCTGTTTTGACAAAGCGAGACGAAAAGAACCAGGATAAATCAATGAGCACCAACAAATACCCGCAACACCGGCATTCGTTCATACACGTGCGTAAGGCAAACGAGCTCTACGACATAGTCATGAGTGACACATGGTAGGACAAATTCAAAAGGTGAGTTGGTTCCTTTTCCAACTGAAATTAGTTAAAGTTACGTGGCAATCACACAAATAAGACAGAAACTAGAAAGAACAATGAATTCCTGCTTATCAGCTTGCTTGTAAGTGACATTCTAAACAGAATTTTATTCTACTGTTTTTCCTGTAAGCAGAGAAGTAGTATTCTCGGGAGAACAACCACAGGGGAACAGCGCAACCCTCACTGGATCAAACCTAAAGGAAATTTTTGGGCCTGTGAACAAGAAAAAACGTAAAGGAATGGAAAAGAAGGTCCTCGATGAGTTAGCAGAAGCATGGGAGGGAAGCAAGCAAACTAAATACAAAAGACATAGACTATTATTAGGCCCAAGCTTTGCAGAGGTAAATTTCAAAAAAAAACACAAGGATCATACAAACTCGTCTTTTTGCAATGATTGTTTAATCTCCTGGTACGGATCTGTTCTTCCTAATTCGTTTTAATGGTTTTTTATTTGTTGCCTGCAGAATATTCTGGGTTTAAAGGATAAAAGAAAATCTATGACACAATTCACAGATGATTTCAAATGAGAGAAGGATTCCTTGGTTCCTTTGTTCCTTAAGAAATGTCAATTAGACAAGCTCAAAACAGCAAAAATGGTAATAACGTTAAAACTATATTCTAAACTCTCCTCTAACAAAATAAAAATAAGCATTTCAAACGAAATACTATATTCTAAACTCTCCTCTAACAATAAAACTTTTGTACCGCAGGTATTCATGCCATTTGAAAAGGAAGACATATACACACTATTAGTGCTCGACAGATATAGAAGGAAGCTTCAAATCATTGAGCCTGAAGAAACATCTCTCGAAGAATTGAAGAGGAAAGAATGCCTGAAAAATCAACGTGATCTTCACGTGCATGATGGCAAACTAAGTAAGCAAATTGCTCAAATGGAAATCAACGAAGCCAGCAAAGAAAAGGAGCATAACAAATACCACAACCATAAAGACAGACTGGTAAGAATTGTAAATAACAGCGTCTTTCAGTTTTACAAATTACAGAACATGTCTCTCTAAAACAAAAAACAAAATGCCATTCCCAGGTGCCGAGGTTCAAGGCAGTATACGAAATATTAGTCGGTGAAAAATTCGAAAAGGAAAAGACTAAATGGGAAGTTCAATTTTTAAAGGACGTTCCAAAGGTGAACAACGGTGAAACCCCGTTTGTTGTTCTGAGATTCGCGCATCTCTTTGATGGCAACCACTTCATCGAAGAGATAGACAATTTCGATGTAAGTTTTCGCTTAAAACTCGCTATAAATCTGCAAGATATCATACAACTGCACGACATAATACTGATGTGTTTTTTCTCCTTATTTTTCACTGAATTTTTTATAGGATAGCACGGAACAATGGAAAGCACAACAACTGTTCAGGCTAATATTTAGCGATCAGAATACAATCGAACCCAGCAAAATGGGCGATGAGATAACAAAGATCTACGACGACATCAAGGAAAAGGAATAAAAAGTTGTTGATAAGCGAACAAGCCTAGCTCCGTCAAAACATCATAAAACGGTTTAACCGCACATCATAGTGTGATAATGAAGCAGCAGACTCTTTTTATTGATGTAGTTCCTTGATTCTTCATTAACCAAGCATTCGAACACAAGCCAGTGCCCCAAGTCCGTCACTACACATACATGCGTCACGTCGACACGCAGATACTCTACATACTCCTCACGCGTGGCCGCCAGGTGTGACGCCCGGATATTTAAGCTACAGTAAACCTCTATTAATGATGCCACGTCACCATGGTTACTGTTGCTAATCTCGGGTTGATTCGAAACCGTTTCAAAATTCAAATTTAAATTAGTGTCAACAATAAAAGTTTTCAAAAGTTGAAACAAAAATGTTCGGTGGGTGCCGAATATTACAAGGGTAATTATAATAAAGAAAACACATTTTTATAAAATGCCTAAATGATTTAAAATGAAATAAAAAAAGAAAAGAAGATAAAAGAAAATACAAAATAGAAAGCAGAAAAGAAAAAAAAGGGAAAAGTGCCCCTGGCACAATTCTGGGCCAACCGGCCCAGCTGGCCACTTCCGCCGGCCCGGTCGAACCAGCCCAACCGGCCACCTCTTATCCCCTCACCCACCGAAACCCTAACCTACCCCACTCCCCACTCGCTCTCCCCCACCCCCTCGCTCTGGATCTCGATTGGGAGGAGCCCGATCCCCTTCTTCCTCGCTCGGGGCCCGACGCCGTCGCCCGTCGCCGCCTAGAGACCACGCCGCTGGACCTCGCCGGCGCCTCCCCACCGGCCTCCTCCTCGACGCCGACAGCGTCCCGTCCCCCCCTCCTCGACCCCCGCTGCCACGGTCCCTACACCCCCCTGTGAGGCCCCTCCTCTTCTCTTTCCAAGACGCAGCAAGACCGGCCGCGCCATCGCATGCCACCCGTATCCCCGCGACACGCCGCGGCGCGCCGTCGGCAAACTTCGCTATGTGAGCCCCCGACGTGGCCTCGTCGCATGCTGCCATCCTGCCGCGCAGCACTGAGCCGCTGGTCAACGCCCGCCGCCTGGTGGTCCTGTTCGCTACCTCCCAGCGCCTGCAGGACCTCCGCGTCGCTTCGCCCGCCGTCCGCCAGAGTCTCGCCTCGCCCGCGACCGCACGGGCCGCTCCGCCCCAGCCTCGCCGTCGGCGCGCCTCGCCACCACCCTCCGCCGCCTCCCCAGCCTCGGGCCGGCGTGGCGTGCGTCGTGGCGCGTGCCAAGCGCCCCTCGGGCATGCGCCTGTTCGGGCCATGCCCATTAGCCACGCGCCCAGCGCCCGTTAGGCTAGAAGGGCCACTGCCATTCAGGCCCCGCCCCACAGAACGTTTTAAAAAATAAAAATAAAATTAATTAATTAATTAATTAAAGAATTAATTAACATAATTAATTTTGATTAATTAAGCTAATCAAATAACTAAACTAATTAAACTGTTAGTCAATTAATTAATTACTCAATGACAGTGGGGCCCACCTCCTAATTAATACTAATTAGGTTAATTAAATTGTTTAATTAAAATGTGTCACTGACTAGTGGGACCCACTGGTCAGGTTGACCAGTGACTGCTGACGTCAGCATGACATCATGCTGATGTCATAAATCCATTTTCAAATTAATTTAAATAATTAATGAAATTCCAGAAATTAATAAAATCTTTAGAAAATCATATCTTTTAATCCGTAACTCAGATTAAATTATTTTCAACATGAAAGTTGTTCAGAACGACGAGACGAACCCGGATACGCAGCCCGTTCGTCAGCCACACATCCCTAACATACCGAACTCGCAACTTTCCCCCTCCGGCTCCTCTGCCCGAAAACGCGAAACACCGGGGATACTTTCCCGGATGTTTTCCCCCTTCACAGGTATCACCTCATACCGCGTTAGGGCACCCCTAGCACCGATACGTGTCATGTCATGTCATGCATCACTATGCATCTGTTTTCTTAAATATTTATTGTTTCTTCCCCCTCTTCTCTCGCTAGACACCGAGACCGACGCCGCTGCTACCCAGTACGACTACGGAGTTGACGACCCCTTTCTCTTGCCAGAGCAACCAGGCAAGACCCCACTTTGATCACCAGATATCGCCTACTCTTCTCTATACTGCTTGCATTAGAGTAGTGTAGCATGTTACTGCTTTCGGTTAATCCTATTCTGATGCATAGCCTGTCATTGTTGCTCTTGTTGTTCCCCTTACCGCTATCCTCTTGCTTAGTATAGGATGCTAGTGTTTCATCAAGTGGCCCTACACTCTTGTCCGTCCGCCATGCTATACTATCGGGCCATGATCACTTCGGGAGGTGATCTCGGGCATATACTTTATCTTGTTACATTACTTATGATATTGTTAGGAGATGGGGGTGAAGGCGGTGGCTCCATCCCGGTAGAGGTGGGCCTGGGTTCCCGACGGCCCCCGACTGTTACTTTGTGGCGGAGCGTCAGGGCAGGTTGTGACCACCTAGGAGAGAGGTGGGCCTGGCCCTGTTCGGCGTTCGCGGATACTTAACACGTTTAACGAGATCTTGGTATTTGATCTGAGTCTGGCTACTGGCCTATACGCACTAACCAACTACGCAGGAATAGTTATGGGCACTCAGCGTCGTGGTATCAGCCGAAGCATTTCATGACGTCAGCGACTAAGCGACGCGCGCCGGATTGGACTGGAACGCCTGCTAGGCTAGGTCTGCTTCCGGCCGCGTACGCAACGTGCAGGTGTGCTAAGGGCGATGGGCCCAAACCCCTGTGCGCTTAGGTTTAGACCGGCGTGTTGGAAATATGCCCTAGAGGCAATAATAAATTAGTTATTATTATATTTCCTTGTTCATGATAATCGTTTATTATCCATGCTATAATTGTATTGAAAGGAAACTCAGATACATGTGTGGATACATAGACAACACCATGTCCCTAGTAAGCCTCTAGTTGACTAGCTCGTTAATCAATAGATGGTTACGGTTTCCTGACCATGGACATTGGATGTCGTTGATAACGGGATCACATCATTAGGAGAATGATGTGATGGACAAGACCCAATCCTAAGCCTAGCACAAAGATCGTGTAGTTCGTATGCTAAAGCTTTTCTAATGTCAAGTATCTTTTCCTTAGACCATGAGATTGTGCAACTCCCGGATACCGTAGGAATGCTTTGGGTGTACCAAACGTCCTGGCAACGAATCGGGTGGCTATAAAGGTGCATTACGGGTATCTCCGAAAGTGTCATTGGGTTGGTACGAATCGAGGCTGGATTTGTCACTCCGTGACGGAGAGGTATCTCTGGGCCCACTCGGTAAGACATCATCATAATGTGCACAATGTGACCAAGGGGTTGATCACGGGATGATGTGTTACGGAACGAGTAAAGAGACTTGCCGGTAACGAGATTGAACAAGGTATCAGGATACCGACGATCGAATCTCGGGCAAGTACAATACCGCTAGACAAAGGGAATTGTATACGGGATCGATTGAGTCCTTGACATCGTGGTTCATCCGATGAGATCATCGTGGAACATGTGGGAGCCAACATGGGTATCCAGATCCCGCTGTTGGTTATTGACCGGAGAACGTCTCGGTCATGTCTGCATGGTTCCCGAACCCGTAGGGTCTACACACTTAAGGTTCGATGACGCTAGGGTTATAAAGGAAGTTTGTATGTGGTTACCGAATGTTGTTGGGAGTCCTGGATGAGATCCAGGATGTCACGAGGAGTTCCGGAATGGTCCGGAGGTAAAGATTTATATATGGGAAGTCCTGTTTTGGTCACGGAAAAGTTTGAGGCGATATCGGTAATGTCTGGGACCACCGGAGGGTCCTGGGTCACCAAGTGGGGCCACCTGCCCGAGAAGGTTGCGTGGGCCAAGTGTGGGGGGACCAGCCCCTAGGAGGGCTGGTGCGCCCCACAAGGGGCCCAAGCGCAAGGGAGAGTGGGAGGGCAAACCCTAGTTCGAGATGGGCCTTAAGGCCCACCTAGTGGCGCCTCCTCTCCCCCTCTTGGCCGCCCCAAAACCCATCTAGGGCTGGCCGCCACCCCTAGGGGGTGGAAACCCTAGAGGGGGCGCAGCCCTCCCCTTTCCCCCTATATATACTTGAGGTTTTGGGCTGCCCAACACACATGAGTTCTCTCCCTCTTGGTGCAGCCCTGCCTCTCCTCCTCCTCCTCTCCCTTGGTGCTTGGCGAAGCCCTGCGGGATTGCCACGCTCCTCCATCACCACCAAGCCGTTGTGTTGCTGCTGGATGGAGTCTTCTTCAACCTCTCCCTCTCTCCTTGCTGGATCAAGGCATGAGAGACGTCACCGGGCTGTACGTGTGTTGAACGCGGAGGTGCCGTCCGTTCGGCACTAGGATCTCCGGTGATTTGGATCACGACAAGTCGACTCCTTCAACCCCGTTCTCATGAGCGCTCCGCTTAGCGATCTACAAGGGTATGTAGATGCACTCTCCTTCCCTTCGTTGCTAGTTTCTCCATAGATAGATCTTGGTGACACGTAGGAAAATTTTGAATTTCTGCTACGTTCCCCAACACGGCGTGCTGACCTCTCTGTTATGCCTAGGTGGGGCTGCGACGTGTTGATCTTCCGAGGTCGGGCATGACCCAGGAAAGTGTGTCCGGCCAAATGGGATCAAGCGTGTTGGGCTATGTGGTGCACCCCTGCAGGGAAGTTAATCTATTCGAATAGCCGTGATCTTCGGTAACAGGACGACTTGGAGTTGTACCTTGACCTTATGACAACTAGAACCGGATACTTAATAAAACACACCCTTCCAAGTTCCAGATACAACCCGGTGATCGCTCTCTAACAGGGCGACGAGGAGGGGATCGCCGGGTAGGATTATGCTATGCGATGCTACTTGGAGGACTTCAGTCTACTCTCTTCTACATGCTGCAAGACGAAGGCTGCCAGAAGCATAGTCTTCGACATGATTAGTTATCCCCCTCTTATTCTGGCATTCTGCAGTTCAGTCCACTGATATGGCCCTTTACACATATACCCATGCATATGTAGTGTAGCTCCTTGCTTGCGTACTTTGGATGAGTACTCACGGTTGCTTTTCTCCCTCTTTTCCCCCTTTCCATTCTACCTGGTTGTTGCAACCAGATGTTGGAGCCCAGGAGCCAGACGCCACCGTCGACGATGACTCCTACTACACCAGAGGTGCCTACTACTACGTGCAGCCCGCTGACGACGACCAGGAGTAGTTTAGGTGGATCCCAGGCAGGAGGCCTGCGCCTCTTTCGATCTGTATCCCAGTTTGTGCTAGCCTTCTTAAGGCAAACTTGATTAACTTATGTCTGTACTCAGATATTGTTTCTTCCGCTGACTCATCTATGATCGAGCACTTGTATTCGAGCCCTCGAGGCCCCTGACTTGTATTATGATGCTTGTATGACTTATTTATGTTTTAGAGTTGTGTTGTGATATCTTCCCATGAGTCCCTGATCTTGATTGTACACATTTGCATGCATGATTAGTGTACGATTGAATCGGGGGCGTCACACTACGTGACTTTGATGTTTCGCAAACATTCCTCCTCTCTGCAACCGTGTGCTGCCACATGCCACCAACCTACGGCATGCATCTGGCTTGAGTACAGACGTGACTCTCTAAATGAGTATTCAAACAATTGCATGTGGTGCCACCCACTCACGTCGTCAGAGGCCTCACTCCTATGCATCCACAATGGTGCCTCTCCTACCAGACCACCATGCATCCACAGGGTTGAGGGCCACTCATGCCCCTCGAAGCCCCACACCACTCCATGGCCGTGATGCCAGAACACGCGTGACTTTCTAGAGACTTGACAACCGTGACTCCCTAACTGCGTATTCGGAAGCATGCTTCTGGTACCACACTTTAGAACATCCACAGTATTGATAGCTGTTCGAAACAACAAAAACCCAACTTCCGTGCCGGTTGAGTCTTCACCTCCGTGATTTTTGTGCCTGCATCCACGTACCTAACGTGTCACACCCCACGACACTTACATGCTCGCGGTACCACGCCTGTTTCTCTTCACAAAACGTCACGACAGTGCATCTCGTGGCTTGCGTACCTGCATCCAGGTGCCTCTATCACATGACACTTGCGATGACTCTTACATGCCCCATCGTGTCGCACAACCTTGGCTCTGCACACTTCCAAACCGTGACCCTGTAACTATGTATTCGGAGCTCACCTCTGCTATTCCGTCCACGTGCCTCTGGATGGATGCTTGTGGTACCTTCATTTCTGTAAAGACTTCAATTCCGTGCCTCCGACACCTGCACTAACACACGCCGGTGGCTCTACAGACTGCAAACCTGTGCCTCTCTAACTGCGTATTGCAACCCATGCCACTCCTGCCACTCCTCAAGTAGCCGCGCTTGTGTGCACAACTAAACTGTACTTAGCGTAAAAAGACTGCTTTGTATTTAGTTGTTTTTAGACTAAAAAGCAACATTACTGATTCAAAATCACAAGATTGCTGAATAAACATAGTACTTAGCAAGCCAGACAACTTGTTCAATCACATAAACAAACTACAAACTTCACATAAGCAAACTTGTTTAACCTGATACAGGTGACATTAGAAACTGCTTCGTCCTAACAGAACTAAACTACGAACCTGAAACAAAAGAAAGGACAAGCAGAAACACAAGCAACTCCACGACTACTTTTCTATGTTTTCGTCATCACTAGTAGGCGTAGTAAGGATCGTCATAATTCTTCTCTGCCTCTTTTGCACTCTCCAGTCCTTCTCTGATGTTTTCAATTCTCTTCCAAGACTCGTAGGTGGTGTACGCATCTATCGCTGCATACTCAATGAGGTAATTTGGCAGTGGGCTGATCCCCCACAGTTTATGGTCTTCAACCCTGTCAATCTTATCCTTCATCTGTTTGTAGAATGGATGGATCACGCTCCCTGCAACATCAGCCAAAGAGTGGTACCTCTTTCTTCCCTTGAACGGAACTCTCCATTTGCGCTGGATGTCGATGTACTTGTCGGGGTTGATCTCCAAACCAGAACTTCGCAGCATCTCTTTGTCACCTTCAATACTGAAGCCGGCAAAGGTGTAGAACCTGTCCTCCTTCAGGAACGGGCGCAGGCTCTTGGGATGCACCCATTTCTTAAATACTTTTTCTGTTGGTGCAGGCACAAGAAGCTCAGGAGAGCACCAACAATCAAGACCATCAAACACAACCAGAGGAGCCCAATGAACAACCAAACATGTTCATCAAATGGTAGACAATAATGCCACTGAAAACCAAGCCACCAAAAATTCAATCACCAAACAACAGCTACCAGAGTCAGCGCCAGCGTCAACGATTGAAAAGGTGAAGTTACGAAACTTGCAAGCATGAAATTATAAAATTGCCGCGTGCACAATTAAATAAACTCCAACCTACCACACCTGTACTCACTCCAATGCACTCTCACTTTGCCACCTCTATATTTGAACAGCTGCAAGAAAAAAACAAGGTCACTGACGATGAAGAGCAAAAAAAGAGCAAGAGAAGGACCCAAAAACACCACGCGAAGAACATGTAGAACAATCAGCAGTAACAAGTACAGAGGTGAAAACACATAATACCTATGAATTATCTTATAGTTCAAAAATACACATTTCACATTTCAGTACTTTCCTCAATCACAGAGAGAGGAGACAGATGAGGAAAAGGAGGCCAAAGAAGAAGAGCAAAATGTTCTTCAAACGGCAGACATCAACGTCAAAGAAGACCAAGCGCCAAAATATTCACTCACCGAAAAAACCGCAGCAGAGACGGCAGCAGCGACAGCGACTGAAAAGGTAAAGTTACATAAAAAGATACAAGACAAAAACAATGGCAGCAGCGATGAACTCCAAAAGATAGAACAGGAAGATGCCCAAAACCTCCACTCAACGAAGAACAAGCACAACAGTCAGCAGCAGCAACGAGAACAGCAGCAGAGACAACAGAAACAGAAACGACTAAGAAGGTAAAGTTACATAAGCTAACTCTACGAAAATATAAAGTAGTTCCATGGTTGAAACTTACCACCTTTATGATTGAACAGCTGCAAGACAAAAACCATGACAGTGACGATGATCACCAAAACAAAGAACAAGACGGTACCCAAGAAACAACACCCAATGAAGAACAGCTGGAACAGTCAGCATCACCAACGACAACTCAACAGGTGAAGTTGCACGAAATGTTTCCACAAAACGACAACTTAATCACAATCAAAATAGCTCAAAGACGCACGAGCGGCGCTTCGCTATTTTCCCATAACAGCTGCTATAATTAAAATAAAGTAGCAAGTTAAATCATTTCAATGCTTTTTAAATGACAACGCAGAAACACGAAGAAGGCAACCACGGAGATACAACCAATGAAGCAAGCACACAAATTGTTCCAGAGAAAGAACCAGAAACTATCGAAGAAAACCCTAAGCCGTTGTACGATGCCAATTCCCCTTGCAGACAGGTCAATGCCATCCAGGTCGAGACTGAAAAACAAGACGGAAAAAACCACCAGCAAGACATAACGGTTCACAAGAAAAAACATGATGCCAAGAAAAGCACAGACGACTCAAATAAGGATGGAGAAGAAGCTGAACAAAAGGGTACAACGCAAAAAGAAGAACAAAACATGCCGCAGGAAGCAGAAGAAGAACAAGAAACGAACAACACTCAACAGGACATATCTTCCAGCATCGAAGCAGGCAAGACAATAGAAACATAATTGTTATCTTGTGATCTTTGTGACTTGGAATTATTTATATTAAATTCAAAATCATCGCAGGCACAGTGGAGAAAGGTGGCAAAGATAGCGATTCCGTCAACAAAGCCATCGAAGACCTGTACAACGCTGTATGCAAGCCATGGACAAAGAGAGAAATGTAAGTTCATGCAA
Source organism: Aegilops longissima (assembly GCA_021605205.1). Taxonomy (NCBI): domain Eukaryota; kingdom Viridiplantae; phylum Streptophyta; class Magnoliopsida; order Poales; family Poaceae; genus Aegilops; species Aegilops longissima. The sequence continues at coordinate 632,726,164 of CM038681.1, read as the reverse complement.
CTAACACAGAAAACATTCTTACACATGATCATTTTGACTGTATCATGTGTGAACCAATACATTTTTCTAAATATACTTTGCAGGGATCAGCTTTTCATTACAACGAACAAGTTTGATGTAAATCTAGGACATGTCTCCGAAAGCTTCAAGGTCGGTAAATCAGTACGCACCGAAGCAATAGAGCCCATGCTAACAATCTTGAGAAAACAACTCAATGGCACACGGAGAAAGATTTTGTCGTTAAGCAACACTGTAAGTAAATATCACGGCAAAAGAATCACGTTTAAAACACTATATATGACTTTAGAAATAGATAAACTTCCCCTATAGCTGAACTGACAAATTCCCTTTGTCTATCTGTAACGAAACAAGCAGCACCCAATAAGGGAAGCCGACGACGAAGATCCAATGTGCTATGAAAATAATGATCAACAACATAATAGAAAAAAATTACTACCTGCAAGGCTTATATCATTTTTCAACATGAAAGAAGAAGAAAAACTGCAAGATTATAACATGGTAAGGAGATCAGCTGTTTCAAAAACAAAACACAATTTACGTATATGCTATGCAAAGTTCTCTTTTAATTTTATGTTTCTAAATATAAGAAGATTTCCAAATGTTTTCTTTTTATTTTGTGTTTTGCAGTACCTTCTACCATGTTCGTTGAGCGGGTTTGAGCAAGACGAAACTATAAGTCATTACTTCACCATCACAGTTAACATGCAAAAACAGCGTTTTGAACTCCTCGACTCTTCAACTGCATATCCAGGCATAATAGAATTCTTCAACAATGTAACCAGCAAATTAATGAAAATTTGGAAGCACATAAGCACAGAGCTACAGCTTTCAGAAAAAAGCATCGACCATTACAAAAAGGTCAGACTGCAGGTGCCACTTCAAGGAGAAGACACGTAAGCACTTCCAACATCTTCACTTATTTCTTTTTTTTCAATACAACATTCAATACTACAATTTCTAAAATAATTCTGTTCTTTCGTCTTTTCAATACAACAATTACCACTACCATTGCTCAAACTTGTCTCTTCTTTCTGTTTCTTGAATGCAACAATCTTACCAATACCATTCATCTAAATGCAGAATGGACTGCGCATTCTACATGTACATGAACCTGAAGCACTACTCCAGTGATGGAACAACAGCAACCTTAAAGCCAGAACAAGTACGAAAGTTGAGGAAAAAGGTTCTATATCAACTAATCAGCCAACACAGAGGGAATACAAAACTGTCACTAATCAAGTGTACAACAGGTAAGTATTTTCAGAAACTAAATCTTACAGTTTCGTAACACTAGAAGAAGTATTTTTTTTTTAATTATTGTTTTACAGAGATGCTGAAATATGAAGTAGATATGGAAGACAAAGAAATACAACAAGCAGAATGTTGCGTACTAGAAGAGTTTCCGCCAACTACCGGGCCAAAAGAACATATTATGCATGCGGCAACCACACAAGAGCATGAAGTTATTGATATATCCAGTAAACGCAAAGATATTATGGATGTCAGCAGCCACGCCGTCGCCCAACAATCTTTCACAGTCCACGAACAAAATGATCCACCAATAGAACCAGATCAACCACCACTAGACGACAAGATACCACACCATGCCGAAGAGGAAAACAGACGAGCAAAATATCAACAACGATATCACGACCACAGAGCAATTGGAACAAACAGGCACTGATTTAAAAGAGGATGACAGAAGCAATGACGTACCAAATACACAACAACAGGTTTCCGAGCAGAAGAAACAGCATGTTCTTCTCCAAGAAGAAACAGGCTCAACAAGCAATCAGCAAGGCACCTCCAGCACCATCTCTTTAGACTTCCTAAAACCAAAAACAACGAAAAGGCAAGAAGAAGTTGACGAATTTCTTTTAAGCCTTAACCCACTACAACTAGAGGTGTACAACGACCATATAAAGATGGGCTCTAACTTCGATTTAATCAAAACATGGCTGAACGAGCATGAAAATATGAATTCAACAAAAATCCCAAGCCGTATCTGACAATCTTGCAACAAGAGTCAGGAGAACATTCAATGCCTCAATCATCTGAGAACAGCTCAGACAAGAAAATCTCGGTCAAGAAAAGGCTGGTAAATCCTTCAAGAAGGCTCCTTGGAGAAATCAAGATTCCTACATTTGTCCCAGGAGATTTCAAATTCATGAACAAAGCCAGAGCACTCCATGAATACCTATTCAGCAAAGAAGGACAGGACGAATGCGAGAGTAAGTACTTTCTCTTGCATAAACAAAAAAAACAAACAAATGTTGCCCCTTTTTAAAACAGCCTAACTAATGTATAAACTTTTTCTGCTTGCAGTCTAAACGTAAATATTAGCTCGACGCGGCCCGATTGGATTACAGGAAAACAAATAATGGCACAGCTAATGAAAGGAGATGATGGACAGATGGAGGGCTCCATCGCAAACGCATTGTTCGACGAATGGACATCGCAGCAACAATACAACACAACCGATAAAGCCATACTTCCCGTAGAATTTGCAAACGTATGAAGTCCATTTTGACAAAAACACTTGCATCATTTCAGTGAATACAAAGATTGGACTAAAAAGTAGAAAACTTTTTGGTCGCAGGTCGTGCTCGGTGTTAAAACTGGAGACGAAAGAGGACTAGCAGAATTCAATGAGGAAGAAGCATTGAAAGAGTTTGCACCCCTTGTAACAGGCAAGGAACTTTTAAAGAAAAAGCTGGTAAGTTAATAGAAATATAGAAACATAACTCATTCTTCCTACAGATTGCACATTCACATGTCATTTAATTCTCTTGACAAGAATTAACTTTAAATCACTCTATCTCCAAACACTGCAGATTATGATACCTCACAACACAAATAAACACTACACACTGTACGTGCTCAACAAGTACACGAACTCCATCGACATACTTGACTCACTGAATTACAGACACGGAGATGGAAAAAAAATGGAAAACACACCATAAGGACCACCAAGAACTGGTATGTCAATTCAACCTTGTTTTCCAATTAGTTTTCCAATTCCTGCATTCCCTTTATTAATGGCAAAACCCAACAATAACACAGATTAAAAGGATGCACGCACTCATGAAGAAGCATTACAGCAAAGCGGAGCTACAAGCCAACAGCGAACCAAACTGGTCGAGGATAGCACAAACTCCTAACAGAGTTTGCGTGCCAAAACAGCAGGGTACCCAATGCCGACACTTCATGGCCCAATTTGCAAAATACTGGAATGGCATTGAACTCATAAAAGATAATGAGGATTTCGATGTAAGTGAATAGTACAAGAGCAACAATTTTAATTTTTACAAGCATCACTACTTGAATACTTCAATATCCGATAACCTCCATGCAGCAAAGCAACGTAGATGCCGAGTGGAAACTAGAGTTCCTTTTTACAGACATATTTGGTGAAACAAACAAAGTAAAGTCGGAGAAACTACCTGGAAGAATCAAAGAATTCAAACCAGAAACTTCAAAGTTCTTCTCCATCAAAAGAGGTAACACTAGTGCAGAACCGGGCAATAGCACCGGTTCGTAAGGCCCTTTAGTGCCGGTTCCATAACCGGCACTAAAGTGTGGGCACTAAAGCCCCCCTAGTACCGGTTCAGCACGAACCGGTGCTAAAGGGCAACCACGTGGCACGAGCCAGCTCCGGGGGCCTGGAGCCCTTTAGTACCGGTTGGTAACACCAACCGGTACTATAAGGTTTGGGGGGTTTTTAGTTTTATGATTTATTTTTCATTTAATTTTGTGTTTCCATTTTAATTCTTTTTCGTTTGCTGGTATTTTACGATACTACACATTGTACACGTTATGCATATATATATATATATATATATATATATATATATATATATATATATATATATATATATATATATATATATATATATATATATATATATATTTCTAGTAGAACCAATCATGCATATATATATCATCAATGTCTCACAAACCACCATATTAATTAATTCACACATACACACATGTATAGCTATATACAATTTCTCCTACATATGCATGTTGCCTTCGGAGCCAGTGGCATTAGCCTAATTGGTGCCTTCGAAGCACGATGATAATTGGAAGTGGTTTTCATGGGGGCGGTAGCGGGTAATAGTATTCTCCCTTCGGATTTATGATCTGGTCGAGCAAAAATCCCGCTATTTCCTCTTGAAGTGCTTCTACGCGCTCCGTTTCTAGGAGCTTGTCCCCCACCTCTGTGAACTGTTAAGAAGGAGATCAATATGCATGTGTATTAGTTGTGTGACTAGATATCGATAATGGTGTAAAAATTGTGAATAGTGTTCTGACAAGCGTACCCATTCCTCTCTTTGAGATCTGCTCCTTTCCGACGTCATCATGCGAATGTTCTCGCAAACGCAGAATGCACACAGATCAGTCCCCTGCGCCTGCTTCAGTACTACTTAATTACTTACCTTGGGTCGAAACCATTTAAGCTTTTTTTTTCATTCGCCTTCCGTGACGCTGATGAACCTTGGCCAAGCCCTGCCCGCCGACAAAGAAAATGAATAAAGGGGTTATTAAATAGTTCATATCATGAAATGACGAACTAAATAGGCCGAGATATATAGTTAATAATGATTGAAATTACCTGTTGACTATCCCAAACAAGATGTTATAGTCAGTATTATCTTTGAGTAGTGAGTCCAGTATTTCAATTGTTCCAGCGTCAACTTTAATGATACACAAGATCCAGTGAAATCTGCATGCACACACGTTTGCATGTCTTAATTAAGCGGGCATATGTAAGCAAAAACATGTAGCTAGCTAGTAGGCAAAAATAGAGAATTTGTAGTACAAGACAGTGTGACTCACTGGAAGTTGTAAGGAAGTAATATATCTTCATTGTATTTGAGGCGCTTCAAGAACTCTAGCAAGTTGTCCTCTACGGCCTTTTGATGATGTGGATTTATTAGCCATGTGTATTCATTAACGGTGTTTGGGTCAATGAAACCAATGCCAAAGCGTCCACCTTTTCTCATTTCATACATCTTCATCCTGCATAATACCACAAAAAAGAATATAGTGAGGATAATTACAGGTAATGATTGATCAAAAGGATCACTACAGCTATCTTGAGACTTAAATTACAGAAAGAAATCACTTACAGACAATAGCAACTGACGATAGATTTGTCGAGTGCGTCTTGATTGTATAACTGAAACAGTTCAGAATACTCAACGGACAGAGCTTTCTCATGGAAGTAATGCTCCTCCTTGACATTCACCATGAGGGACAATCGATTGAAATCTTGGTAATGTTCATGTACCATTTATGCAATTCATACATTCTCGTTGGGAGGTTCTTGACCTTGTCTGGCTCGACCAAAGGTTGGCCCCGGACATATTTCCTTTTTATTTCATCCTCTGTAAGCACAAGCATGGGCTCGATCTCGAGGAGTTGTCCAACAGTGATGTTGAGAACTTCAGTCTGCATTATATGGTCCTTGGTTATTACCACATTGCCCACCTCGGGAACGTAAACTGTTTGCCCACAATAATATTGGGCGCGCGTACTGTCACGTGTTGTTGGCACAACAAGCGAGGGGATCGATTGCGCCGCCTGTTCTCCCAGCTGGGGAATGGTTTTCCCGCATTTTTGACAGCTGCTTGTTGTTTGCTCGATCCCGAGCTCGCCTCCTTACGTAGACGTGCTCGATTTAACTTCCTGATGTGGCGCTCATAGTCTGTGTCAACAGGCTTGGGAGCTGGTGGTTGAGCCATATGAATGAAGTGGTCAATCGTTTCCTTAGGCACTTTCTCCCTTGGCGGCGGTGGCGGTTTCGGTGCAAAATGGGCTTCCACCTGGGCCTTCGATATGGCTGCGTTTTCCTCCTCGGACCTGTCATAAGGCCTCTGCGGAAGAGGCGTGAGGCTTGGACCATATTTATATCGCTTGCCTCCGTCTGTACTTCCTGTACTACCTCGACTCGTACCGCTACGCACCATAGCTGCGGGGTGTCTCTTCTGCGATTGCTGAGGCGGCGGAGACGGCTGACGGGGCTGAGTTGGACGAGGAGGAGTGGCCTGAAGCTGTGTCAGACTTGGAGGAGGAGTGGCCTGAGGTTGTGCCGGACTTGGACGAGGAGTGGACGTCTGACGCTGTGGCGGGCTTGGAGGAGGAGGAGTGGCCTCACACTTTGCCGGACTTGGAGGAGGAGGTGGCCTGAGGTTGTGCGGACTTGGAGGAGGTGGACGTCGGCGTTGTGGCGGACTTGGAGGAGGAGGAGTGGCTCGACACTTTGCGGACATGGAGGAGGTGGCGACACTTTGCGGACTTGGTGGACTTGCAAGGCGGGAGTTTGCTGACTCGGTGGCGGACTTGACGAGGAGTCGGCTGATCGGTGTCGGTGGCCTTCAAAGATGATGCAATCCTTTTCCATAGGATGATATGATGTTTGGCCTCTCCGAGAAAGTGCTCGTCGTCACCTCCGGAATGTCAAGCTGTAGCTCGAATATGGGTCCACCACCTCATCAACCAAGACACGAGCATAGCCCGCTGGAATCGGGTTGCAATGGAAGGTTGCCTTGGGGGGATTTGTAAAAGCAACGGCGTCTGCCACCTTCATGGATATGTTCTTCATTTTGACGTGTAGCTCGCAGTTAGTGTTATCCGTGATGTCATCCACGGGGTATCTATCCAGCAAATAGTTTTAAAAGAGAATATACCACATCCGAATCATAGCAAGGACGAGGGCCGACGGGGACGGATATCAAAACCATGGCACTATGTATAACAAACAACGTACGGGTAAGATAATTATACGAGTAACTATATATCCAAATCACACAAACATCAATTTTTTATATAAAATTTCATGAACAAGAGGCTCACCACAAGGTGGTGCCAGCGACGGGACGGTGCGGGCGATCTACGGTGGTTACGACGGAGATTTAGAATGCACTAAGTAAAACACACCTACATATGCAAACTAAGTGTTATTTTGACCTCAAATTGCATATAAATCGAATACTACCACATATAATTCCTCCCAAATTACTAAAACCCACAATTAATCACTATATAAACCAATGCAAGAGCTAATCTAGCAATGAGAGATGAAAGGACAAAGTTGCTAACCTTGGTGATCATTTGAATGGATGGGGGCCTGCAAATCTTGACAAATTTGGGGCAAATTTTGTGATGAACTCGAGAGGAAGAAGGGAAGAACAGAGGAGAGGGAGAGGGGAAAGGGGGAAGAACAGAGTGCGGGTGGACGAAGGGTTTATATAGGACGACCTTTAGTACCGGTTCGTGCCACGAACCGGTACTAAAGGTGCTGGAAGGGCCCCACTCCGACAACATCCTGCCACCACTTTCTTTAGTACCGGTTCGTGGCACGAACCGGTGCTAAAGGTTCGCCATGAACAGGTACTAAAGAGCTCCTCCCGCCTAGCCGTTGGAACCGGCACTAATGGACACATTAGTGCCGGTTCTGTTACAAACCGGGACTAATGTGTCTCACATTTGACCCTTTTTCTACTAGTGTAAGAAAATCATTTCTACTTATCCTCTTTTTTTGTAATAACCTACACATCACACGGTGTTCACCAACATCTTTCGTATCACGAGAGCTTACATATTACATATCTGCTTCCGTTGACTGAAACAGATGAAACAAAAAGGAAAAAAAGACAAAGCATCAGTCCATATCCAAAACATTCTCATTACTTCCAACACACGGAGGAGGCGTCCGACCTCTTCCATCTAGTCATGAGCGACAACTGGCAGGAGAAATACAAAAAGTGAGTTGTTTTATATTGCACCTCAAAATAGTTAGACAGAGGCCAAAAATAATGTAAGAATCTGTTTCTCACTAACCGTCACCACCAAAATTATTTTATCTCCCCTGTCGCAGCAAAACTATATTTAGGCACATCCGCAGGGACAGTGAAAGCACGCAACTTACTGGAGCCCAGCTGAAGGCAGTATTTGGTCCAAGACCAGCACAGACGAACAAACGACATCATATGGAAAAGAGGATCCTCGATCACATAGCAGAAATCTGGGAAAGCAGACAAGAATCAAAACAGAGTGACAGAGTAATATTAGGCCCAAACTTTGCAGAGCTAAACTTTTAAAAAGCAAAATCTTGTGAACATTGCAACAACTAATCTTTTTATATTCTTAGACGGTTCTTTTTTCTAACAGTTTTTTTCATCATAAATATTGTTTGCAGCATATATTGGATTTGAAGAAACACACAACTAGTATTACAAAATTTAAAAATGAATTGCAAAAAACAAAGAATCAGCTGGTTCCCATGTATCTCAAGGAAAATCAACGGAAAAAGCTCTCAACAGCAAACATGGTAACAACCTATTCTACCATGACAAAATCAGAAAATATGCATTCTATTAAATTACTTTATATTAAACTGTCATCTAAGCAACAAGTTTTTTGTACGCAGATATTCATTCCAATGGAGAAGCATGACCGCTATGTACTATATGTGCTGGACAAATACAAACACAAAGTTCACATTATTGATCCTCGAGAAAAAACTCATGAGGAATTTGAGAAAGAAAAGATACACATCGACAAATTGACACCAGAAGAAGCAAGCCGAGTACTTAAGGAAAATGAAGATGCCAGAAAAGAAAGAGAAAGACAGTTTCAGAAATATCATATTCATAAGACGGCAATCGTAAGCATTTATACATAACAGTTTTTTCAGTTTTACAAGTTGCAATATTAAAACAATTAATTACAAAATACAATATTCCCAGGTACCTAGGTTTAAAGAAGTCTTCAACATCATACTAGGACAAACAATGAATGCCAAGGGTATAAGATGGCAGACTCATACCGTGCAAGATGTTTTAGTGGTAGAAAAGGGAGAATCAACAATTGCTGTTTTAAAGCTTGCATTCCTCTACAATGGTGAAAAGTTTGTCGAAAACCTGGAAGATTTGTCTGTAAGTTTATATATATTTACTTATAAACAACTTATATGCACAAACTCTAATAATATACTTCTCTTCTCGGCAAAATTTCACAGGATGAGGTCGAAGACTGGAGGGCAGAGGCAATGTACATTCTCTTAAATAGCGAGATGAATCAAGTCAAAGCTAGTGAAATGGGTGACGACATTAGCAAGATCTTAAGGAAAAATGAAGACTAAAACTTTTGATTTAGCCCGCGAAGCTAATTCTATCTAGACGTGACAAAACAGTTTGTCAATAACTCACATTACATTATATGTAATATAGTTAGAAATTGCGTGTCCATGTTGAAAAAAAAACTATTTTTTCGACAACAGTGCGTCTTACATCATAAGAGAGCGCCAGTAAACTATAAACAACAATGCATCTTCTTATTTGTACAACAGCAGTGACTCCAAAAATGAACCCTTACGCGTGACTCTGGAAAGCACCGTCCCGTGCCTCCAGAGGCGACATGGCGCTGCCGGTGCGCTCTCACCCAAGGTCGTCGCGCAGATGAGCCCCAGCTACATCCGGGAGCTCAGAGCTTGACTAATTGATTGTTACCTCTGCATTCTTTTTCTGTTGGTTGGTTGGTTGCCGTCGGTCACATGTGGTGACGAACTGACGACGATGTATCTCGTATCTGAAATGTATTCTTTGACCTGTGTAAAATACTAAGCTAGTCTGGCTTTGCTACTCGTGATGCAACCATGTTACAGACATCCCAAACAGTATGATTATGATAGATCGTCTAGCGGAGGGGAATGCACTTGATCGATCGGTTTCGTTGCTTCCTGCCGTCTGGATACAGAAGTGGTAAATAACGCTTTTTTTACAAGGGCCTAAGCAATGTCTTCCTGTCGTATGACTGAAAATTCTCAAAGGAAGCAACCTTTTCATACCTAGAGTTAACTGATAAACCACTTGTTCTAAATCTACGGAAGGGGTACATACCTAGCTCCATCTTTCGTTTCAGTACTCGCGCATCGTCGAGTGGAAAGATGAGACGCGACTGTCGCGTCTCATCTATTTTGACACAAGTTCGATTCTCAACTAGGAGGAACGGCATGCCTGTCCTTGTGTGTCGTCCATCCTGTTGCTGAATTTCATGCTACATTCATCGTGTCTGATGCGTGGCCAGTAAGAGAACATGGCCGATGCTTCTCAAAACAAAACGTGTTATTCATGCTCTTTCCTTCTGCATCGCTTGCTGCAACATCCCACACACTCCAACAATATACGTTTTGTAACATCCAACCTTCATAGTGCAAACTCTAGAAACATCTACAAAAAGTTTTTCAAATACTTGCTCGATATTTTTTTGAAATACTTGTTTAACATCTTATATATATGTTCTACATTTTTTTCAAATAGTTGTTCAGTATTTTTTTCAAATACTTGTTCAACATTTTTATATACATGATCAACATATTTCCAAATACTTGTTCAGCATTTTTTAAATACCTTTTTCTACATTTTTTAAAATAATTCTTCAACATTTTTTCGAAAGCTTGATAACATTTTTCAAATATTTGTTCAACATTTTCAAATAATTATTCAACATTTTTAAATGTTTTTGTAGATATTTTTGTTATATATATATATATATATATATATATATATATATATATATATATATATATATATATATATATATATATATATAATAGTATACATTTTTTTGGGTGTTAAACCCTCTTTATTAATCAATAACTAGGTTTACAGGAATAACAAAAGGGTCATGGGAAAATCCCAGCAACAAGTGGCGCCTAAATCTACGTAACTAGAAAATTTAACTAAGTTATGTGCCTCTTTTTAAAATAAAAACAAAAGTACAAAATAAAAGAAAAAAATGAAAACATAAAAAAAACAGGCTGTGGCCTTGGGCGTGTGTGGGCCGGCCCATATTGCTCGCCCCCTTCAGCGACTCTTGAGTTACACTCGTTGAAGGCCTTCTCTAGATCCATGGTTTATAGACCATTGTCCACACGGAGTAGTGCATAGTATCATAGAGTAGTATCATAGATAATCTTATTTATAACCATGCATGACACACAGTAGTATAACATTTATTGTGTTATGGTATCTATCTATGTTACTCTAACCCTCTGTTTCTTCTTTAATTCTTTGATACATCATCATGTTTGCTATTCCCGAGTGCATGATACCGGCTATGATACCCCCACTATGGCCAGCCTAAGTCACAGAGCTGAAGATTTTAGTACCGGGTACAACCCACATCTCAAGACATATAGCGGCCCCCACGTCGCTCCACATGGGCGACACGAGCAGCCGCCAGCAACCGCTCCCCTGCCGTCCTCCCCATCGCCGCCGCCGGTCAAAGGGCACGTGGCAGCGACGGCGGCGGGGCTTCGTCTTCTTCAGGGCGTGGGTGCACCCGGGGCTGGTTCATGCGGGAGCCAGCGCGGGGTTCGTCCCGCGAGCGGCGCCAGCGGTCGGGAGGGCCTCTCCTCTGACAGGGCGGCGAATCCGGGGCCCTCGCATCCGGATCTGGTGAGGTGGTGGGCGCGCGGCCGGGGAGGCCCCGCACGGGTGGCTAGTGCGCGGCGGAGGTGCGGATCAGCTCGGGTCGTCGCGTGGTGTGCGCGGTGAGTGCGGTGAACGTGTCGCGACGGCTCTAGCGCTTGGCAGTGGCCTCCGGCGGCAAGGGGCAGCTCGGGAGCGAGGCTGTGGCGTGGGGGCGGCGCAACATGGATCTGGCGGGGCCGTTCGTCTTCTCTGGTGGGATGGCAGCAGGGGGCAGCGATGCAGAGGGGCGCAGTTTTGCTGTGCGGGGCGCGCAGCTGCTCAAGGGGTCTGGTGCCGTGGTGCTGGCGTCGAGCGCACGTGAGCTTGGTGGTCGATGGTGGAGGTAGCTTGGCGCAGCGCTAAGGTGGAGTCGGTGGATGTCGACCATGGGGATTGTGTGTTGCGCCGTGCTTCAGATTTGCTCGGATTCGGAGGTGTGGTAGAGCTCCGGGCGAAAGTCCAGCACTGACCTTGGGTCGGTGCCGGCAACAGCGGCGCCATGGCCATGGTGTCTTTCCCCTTCTTGAAGGTGTTGCCATGGTGCTCCATTGCACGACTCTCCAGGAGAAATCCCTAGCTTCGGATGGTCGAAGCGGGCGGTGACGGCGGATATGTCGTTTCCTTCTTTGAGGCATCGCCTTGGAGAGTCAGCATGTTGCAGTTTGCACGGATCTCTTCGTCGTCGGGGACAGTGGACGTCGGGGCGGCGGCTCCGGATGGTTTCTGATTGTGGTTCGAGATGGCGATCTTGGGAACAATGTGAGTGACAGCTGTATGAGGTGGGGCTCTATCTCGACATTGGTTGGGTGGCATCCTTGTCCCGCTTGGGCCGTAGGGGTGTCGGCTTGATCGATGCGCCCCAGAGGGGGCGTTCTAACTTTACGTCGAGGCGGCAACTCCGGATGTGGTGCGACATTCGTGGTCTGCAAGCGGTTACCTTGAGCAGCGTTGCTGCTCGAGGGGAGTGGTCGTATGTCGGGGCGGCGGCCCCGGAACGTGGTGCCGGTTGATTGCATTGGGCGCAACGGAGCGGTGGATGTCGGGCCGGCTGCCCCGAGAGAATCACTGTGGTGACCACTTCTGTGGCAACGATGATGGCGGGAGCGATGACGGCAACGCGACAATAGTTGTTGTAGTCGGCTCTTCTCCGGCGTGTCCATGGTTTTGCCTCGGTTTACTTGTTGTTATGGAGTCGAAGCTGCAGCGGCGGGGCCCTGTGGTGTAATATGACTGGTTGCAGGTGGCCCGTTCGATGATTTTCCGTGGCGCCAGCCGTGCCTGGTTTTGTTCTTCTGAGTATTCCGTCAGAGTCGGAACTGCATTGTCTGGCCGTAGGTCGACTTGTCGTCGATAAGGGTGAGCTTTGCCCTGTGTGTTTCTGTCTATGTGAGTGGGCTTGGCTCTTGTTCTGGTTTTTGCCTGGTTTTTGGTAATTAACTGGACTATTCTCTTCTGCTTAATTAATAGATGAGACAATTTCGTCCTCCGTTTCCCAAAAAAAAAACCAGGTACATGCATCTACGTACAGTCTGTCACAAGCGAAGACTTGTGTCTAGTGGAAAATACCATACAACTTCCAGGATGACGAAAAATCCATAGAAGACGTGAAATATTTTGCCCATTATTCAAGTCAAATCCATATGAGATATTTGCATATCTTTTTTTTGAGGTAGAGATTTGTGCAGATCCATCTGTGACCGATGTGTAAAGTGACCGGTGTAAATGTTGAGCTTCATTTTCTAGCACAATATCCTACCTAGTCAACCAAGAGTTCGGATGAGCAGTCAACACTCGACGCTGAAGATGACTAGTCAACCAAGAGTTAAGATGCATCTCCAGTCATTTCCCTGTGATGCTTCAACATTGATTTTATGTCTGAATTTATTTCATTTTGGTGGTGCATCGCGGGAGTATTATTCGTAGTAGAATATTTACTAAACAGAATAAGTTGTTTTTATATTCGGCATCCTAGTTCTTGAGGTTGTAAGTAGGAGAGAATGGCTGTCGGTTCATATGAATTGTCTCAAAAATTACATGAGATTAGGAGATATGCACACACACCTGACGCAAAGAACCAGGGCTAGGGCATCTCCAACAAGGTCTCTTAAAGTGTCGGTAAAGGTACGGACCATAAGTTTTGCCATCCAACATGATCTCGAAGTCGTCCGCCGACCAGTCCTCATGTTCCTTTGCTCTCAAACCGAAAGCAAATTTGAAAGAGCTTTACAGGAGTCCAGACACAATGCGAAGGTTTGCTTGACCCACAGCCTACTGTTAGTTGGACCACATGTTCGCACAGCTTATGCGGTTTGCCTTCTAAGTCGGTCTAGCCCATCCCTATTGTCCGCATTTGGTGCCTACTAGAAAAAAAATTGGATGATGACTTCCGTATCATGTCCATGAACTTGTTTGGACATAGGCTGCGGATAAATATTGTATATGTTTTAGGGATCCATGTTGAAGATGCCTTTATTGCACCCCTTTGCCGCTCAGATGGCCGGCAGTTGGGAGATGAACTCATAGTTCTGCTGGCGGTCGGAGGTATGGGTCTATGGGACAGGTTGCTTCCCGTTTCATGTCTGACTATCACTATCTATGTAGACTAAATAATCTGCTCGGGTAATTATATAATAACAAAAATGATAGCGGTCAAGATTAAAAACCAATTTTTATTTTAAGTTTGCATCACGATGGACAGGACAACCGGAACGTGGAGCTTACCTGTTTCCCATGTGAGATAGCCAACGGTAGAGCAATCCGGTGAGATAGCCATCGTCTAGTATATGTGATGACATCATTGCTGATGCTAGCAACCAACAAGTGGATCCGGTTGCTTTCTGCTTAGTCTGGGACATGGACGTGCATGAAGTAGATACAATCAACTTGTCTGACAGCTGGATGGAGAGTACGGGTAATCATATAACACATCAAAATTAAGAATAAGTATTCTCATAAGGACTTCACATATTACATATTAATAGATAAATTCTGGAGGAAACTGGTAGCTTGAATGTATATGAAACTAAATATAAAACGTAAATGTAGAATACATATTTTAAAAGGTTTAATAGATGAATATGCATTCAAGATCTTACAACAGGCACTTGGACTATATAGACTATAAAACCTAGATGATACGCCGCGCGTTGCGGCGGCATTGGATATCTAGTTTCAAAATATTGTATAGAATAACAATTCAGTCATTAAAGATTTAAGCTATGAGAGAAATTTATGCATAAGCAAAAAGAAACCTAACATGAAAGTTGGTGCATGTCACAATTAAATGCAACATGATTTAAACCCACTTAGAATGCAGTTGCATGGTAGATGATTCTCATACGTTCATCGAACGGATGCTAGTGAATCAAGCTAGTAAATCTATCAGCTACAATTTTTTTGATGATGTGGAAGCACACATATATGTTGAGATAATTAAAAGTAGCGATAATCACTCTTTTAGGTATATAGGATGCATGGGTTCAGTGGTACAACAAAAGATGTGGACATGCGCTAAAGGACAAAGACAAGGTATGCACAAAACGAGTTTTGCAGCAGTAATCTCGGCGAGTGGGGCGGCAACACTCGCAGACTTCGTTCTTGGCGGTCTAAGTTTACGGGGTAAAAACCCTAGGTCTTGTACCTGGAAATGGCAGCTTCCTAGTCGTTTCGTTGTTGAAGGTATTGTTTGGAAACTGGAGCTTCTCGAGGGTGAAAACCCAGGATTTGACTATGATGGTTGGACCGGACAATGTTGGGTGCACTATGACCTTTCTGAAGGCATCATTTTTGGAGAATCTTTTTCGGAGTCTAGGTGTTTCCACCACTAGTGGTGCTCTAGCTTCTATGAGCCTCGCTTTGTTTCAACAGGGCCTTCGTTTTCCTTCTTCTTCTTCTTTTATTTTTTGGCTGTGTGCATCTGTGATGTCTAGACTTGCTCTGCATATTATGTTGTTGCGGATGTTGTGTGTAATTGGTATCATTTTCATATTAATATATTCCCTTTATCAAAAAAAAATGTGTGAGAAAAGCATCTACGAGGGAAGCACCTTAATGATATTTGGAGTGACTATAACAATAAATGTATGCAATATGTTGTTTTGGTTGCACTGAAAATGTATATGCCTTAGCTAAACAATGTGTGTACTACCAAAGAGGGCAATATATGATAGGAAGAGTGAAAGCAAAAATATGTTATAGTTTTCTAATAAATATGCACCTATAATTAGTTTTTAATTAAAATTTGAGAGGCACTGATGTTGTAACAAAAATGAATCTAAACTCGACATCGATGCCCAGAAAAATCAGCAAAACAACATGGGCATGTTAAAGAAAACAAGCCATGACGGTAGCGATCAAGAGTAGACTGGCAAATTAAAATATTGACCAAGTGATAATAAAAAAGAAAAAATTGATAAAATAGTTACTGTTTAAACATTGAAAGGTTGTAAGAAAAAGTCATATTTTTATTTGTGCCAAAGCAATACAAGTGAATACAAAACAACAAATGCACTAGGAAAAAAATATGATTAATGTGCGAGAGAGAATGTTTTGGCAACGTTAGATAATATACACTGATAAATGTACATATCAGGCAGCACATGCAATTAGATTAAGATGGGCAAAGAGATCTCTAGGTTCAACTGTTAGTACATGCTACAAATGTTTTTTGTTAAATATTGGGGAAGTGTTTTTCTTCAAAGAATTTAGTTGTGAAAATATTTACACTAGGAAACAAGGAGTAGTCAATGGATTGGAAGCTACATGATATATGTTTGTTTATTCTAAGCGAGTTTAACGTTATTATCTCTAGCCGGCCAAATTTGGATGCTACTATTTAATCCCTTTTAATGTGTATAGATTCTTTCTAAAGCCAAACTTTGTTAACAGTAAGCAAGTTTATAGAAAAATTACCAACATTAAAATACCAAATAAATAAGTAAAAATATGTATCCAAATATATTTATTTGGTCTTATAGATTTGTACATTTGTCCCCACACACATGGTAGAAATTTGGAAAGCATAACTTCTAGAAAAATACATACCCACCATATTTGGAATGAAAGGAGCAACAAGTAAAAGAAGTCAGATAATTTATTAAGCTTATGTTTGTAATACCATGTATAATTGGTCAATATCGACATAATGATCCCTTGGAAGAATAATTATGATTTTTATCATATTTAGGATTAAAAAAATGCGTGAATGAATGGTAGGTTGATCAAGACAACTACTATAACGGGAGGGAAAACACAAGGACTAAAATTGTGCTTGAAGCATCTATCATGGCAACCCTAAAATGTAGTGATAGCGGTGGTATTTTCTACATTCCTGTGATATAGTCATGGAGGAAAACTGCAATGAGATGTTCAACCATGGTAGGCCACATCACGCAATTAAAATATGGGGAGTGTTACACGTCAGCCGGCTGATGTTTTCTAAAGATCTGGTGGGTAGCAAGCCATCAGATCTGCACCATTGAACGGCTGAGTGACACCCCCAACCTTCACAATAGAGGTCATGTTGCAGGAACTTTTGCAACAGAGGTCATGTTGTAGAAACGTCATCGCACCCGAATCCCCGCACCATTTGTGTTTCCACTGCAACATTCCCCATGTTTTAGAAACATGCACATTGTTGCAATTGCAAGACTTGTATCGACCGGCTCCTTCACAGCTCAGCTCCTTGAGCTCGTAGCATCGGTGGTCGGGGCGGGAGGAGTATGAAGAGGGGAGAGGGGGTGACATGCTTACAACTAGTGCATATGGCTGCCTACTCTGCCCCATCTCTGACTTGCATCAGAGGAGGAGACGCAAGGGGGAGACGCCTACAACAACTCGCGGCGGTTGGTCGGTGAGGTTGTGGTGGTGGATGAGGACGGGTTGCAGACTTGCCACAAAAGGGTGAGCTATGAGAGGAGAGGGATAGCTGCAGAGGAGTGGAAGCTGCCATGCCAGCGCGAGCGACACATAACTGCTCGTCTGGGGAGAAGGGGGGAGGGGAACGGTGGTGGACTGGTGGGCCCATGGGGGCATGTGGCGTGCAGGGAGGGTGACTGATGCTGGGCTGCGACCCATCAAGTGATTTGAAGTGTTTAAAATATTGGGGAAGTTATGATAGCTGAAACCACCTTGAGGTAGACGAAGAAGTAGCCCAAATTCAATACATGATGTAATCTAAAAAAATTGTTGACGCTATCTATTCGCTTATGGAATATTTTTTTTCTAAAAAATACATATGCACCATATTTGGAACCAAAGGAGCAATAAGTAAAAGAAGTTTGGACAATTTATTGAGCTTATGTTTACAATACCATGTATAATTGGTCAATATGGCAAAAGGATTACTTGGTAATATTAATTAATTTTATAACATTTAGGATAAAAAATAAAAAATACGTGAAAAATGGTAGGTTGACAAGAAAAATACTATAACGGGAGGGGAAACACAATGATTAAAATTGTGCTTGAAGCATCTATCGTGGAAGCCCAAAAATGGAGTGATAGCGGCCGTATTTCATGCATTCCCGTGATATAGTTATGGAGGCACATTGCAATGAGATTTTTTTTTGCCACAATAGCGACCGTCGTGTGATTAAAATATGGTGAGTGCTACATGTCAGATAGCTAGTATTTTCAAAAGATCCGCCAGGTTACAAGTCGTCAAATCCGCGCCATCGAGCGGCTGAGCAATGCCCTCAACCTTTGCAGTAGAGGTCATGTTGCAGAAACATCGTCGTGCCCGCATTGCCACACCATTGTGTTTCCACTGCAACATCCCCGTGTTTTAGAAACATGTAAGATGTTGCAATCCCATGACTTGTATCAATCGGCTCCTTGGCATCACCGGAGCTCGTAGCACTAGTGCTGGGTGGCAGGAGGAGGAGGGGAGACGGGGTGACAAGCTTGAGGCCAGTGCAGACGACCGCCTGTTATGCCCCATCCCCTGCTTGCATTAGAGGAGACGGAAAGGGGAAGACCTACAACAGCTCGCGGCGGCTGTCGCGACGAGGTCGTGGTGGTGGACGAAGGCGGGTTGCTGACTTCCCACAAAAGGGTGGGGTGGGATAAGAGAGGGATAGTTGCAAAGGAGTGGAAACTGTCATTCCTGCGCGATACACACACAACCGCTCGCTTGTGGGGAGAAGATACACCCTCCTTTCCAATGAATAAGGCGTATTTTGTTTCGTTAAGACAAGGCTTTGACTACAATTACTCTTTTAATATTTGATTCATGTGATACAAAATCATTGTCATAACAAAGTATTTTTAAATATAAATCTAGTGACACAAATTTCATGTCATAAAACCTTGTATTTATTGGTCGAATGCATGCCTTAATGAAACAAAATAAGCCTTACTTTTAGCATTGGAGGTAGTAAGGAGGAAGGGGAAGTTGTGGTGGGCCCATGGGGGCACATGGCATGCAAGGAAGGCCGCGGATGCGGGGCTGCAACCCATCGGGTGACCACCTTGAGGGAGACGAAGAAAGCCCAAATCCAAAGATTAATACTCCTCTGATAGTAGTATCAGAGTACACAGGATGCAATGTAAAAATAATGCCGACGCTATCTGTTCAATCATTGAACATTGACTTCAAGAACTGTACACAGTCATCACATCCAGTCCAGAATGTAGTATGCATATCCATGTCAGAAGTCAGAACTGATCGAGGTTCATTCCACGATAAAGAACAGAACGTCAGAGTCACAAAACTTCTGCTCTGGTCCCTGGAATACTCGCGGCAATTTCCTAAGTGCCCATTGTCCACCCTTAAGCTATTGACAATCTATAGAAAACAAGCCAAGTACGTCCCCATCAAAGCCTAATTTTGTACTCTACTACTAGTATTAGCTGGTCACGGTATTGGTTGGAAGACCCGTTGTTTTGGTTGGTCGTCACGGTGTGATGTTCGCAGGCTCCCGCGCGCTTCCAGTCAAAGGCTCCAAGCTATAGCTAATTAACCAAACACTCGAACGTACGTACCTCACCACCCACCAGTGATCACCACAGTCACCACCATGCCCACGTACCTCCTCCTCCTCTTCTTCCTTGCCTTGTGGTTGTGGCCACCGGCGGCGAGCGTTGATGCCGCCTCGGCCACGGTGAGCCCGCTGTTCACGCAGTGCAACCAGACCGCCGGCGGCACGTACGCGGCAAACAGCAGCTACGGGTCCAACCTGCGAGACCTCGGGGCGGCCCTGTCGGCGAGCGCCGGCGCGTCGGGCTTCGCTAAGGGCAGCTTCGGGGAGGCGCCCGACAAGGTATATGGCGAGGTGCTCTGCCGTGGCGACTACACGGGCGCCAAGTGCACCGACGGCCTCGAAGCCGCCTTCCAGGACGTGGCCGACCGCGTCCTCTGCCGGCAAGTCGTCGTCTACTACGACCAGTACATGCTCCGGTTCACCGACGACGAGCGGTCCCTCTCGAGCGCTAGCAACGAGCCGGAGTGGTCCGCGAGCAACATGAACTCCGTCAGGGGCGCGGAGGCGGCGGCGCGGCTGATGGACAGGGTGGTGAAGCTGATGGACGACACGGCCGACCTCGCCACCTCCAACTCCAGCTCCGGGTCGACCAGCCGCCTGTACGCCACCGGCGAGGCCGGGTTCGGCGAGCAGGGCGTGAGCACGGTGTACGGGATGGTGCAGTGCAAGCTGGACCTCACCGGCCCACAGTGCAGGCGCTGCCTCGACGGCATCATCACGCAGATGGGGAAGCTGTTCAGCAATATCAGCAGCGAGGCCCTCGTCGGCGGCAGGATTATTGGAGTTCGGTGTAATCTACGATATGAGAAGGAGCTCTTCTTCGAGGAGACAAACGACACTGTCAAGATCGACATGCCCAAAAGTACGTGTGTTCCTTCACTGTTTACAATTCCATCTATTAAGATTTTTGAAGGAATCCACGCGTAGTTTAACAGCATTTCACAATCCTAACTCCTAAGGCCTAGCAAGGGAAACCATGTTGTTCCAAACCCCCTAATACCTACTGATTTTGCGGCGTTTTTGATACCAAGATGGAATGAGCCCGGTGCTTAAGATTGTCATATTTGGAGTTCCTCTTCTAGTTTTGCTCATCCTCGGCTTGCTCCTAAGGCCGTACATCGTCAAGAAAGTCAGAGGTAAAGAGCTGTTGTTGTTGTTGTTGTTGTTGTTGTTGTTGTTGTTGTTGTTGTTGTTGTTGTTGTTGTTGTTGTTGTTGTTGTTGTTGTTGTTGTTGTTACTATTACTCCCTCCATTCCAAAATATAGTGCCTATAGATTTTTGTAAAAGTCAAACGTTGTCAACTTTGACCAAGTGTATAGAGAAAACTACCTACATCTATAATACCAAACATGTATATTCTGAAAATATAACTCACGATGTATCCAGTGAGGAGCATTTCGTGTTCTAGATGTACCTATTTTTCTCTATAAACATGGTCAAAGTTTGTAATGTTTGACTTTTGGAAAAATCTATAGGCACTACATTATGGAACGGAGGGAGTACTATTACTATTACTACTATCATCATCATCATCATCATCATCATCAATGTTCAAAGACAGCAGAAAGCATAAGGGAAACGGAAGGCCACAGCTTAGAGCAATGGGCGCTTAAATGTTTTTTTAAATTGGCTAGAATTTGATAGATTTTGAATAATATACACAGTAAAATAGGAAATATGGCACATGGGTACTTGATATAGCATCTAAAACACAGTTCACACCGTAGCATCAGGTTCACATAGCAAGCAAAATAACAACTAAAATGCGGTTCAGTTCAAATAGTCATAACCTAAAAGAGATCATGTGAGAGAATTTTGCTAGAATATGAAGGAAATGGTTCCCAACATAACCTAATAATAAGATAAATGGCATATTGCCATTATTGCGCAAGCCGACAAGCAAAAGCAGTTCAAAAACAGCCAAATTTTGGCCAAAGTTAAGAAAAAAAACTTAACCTACCGCTTAGGACAAAAGCGAAGAGGTTTGCCATCGCTCATCGCTTAAGCGTGCTTAAAACGCTTTCTTGAACATTGATTTTTATTATTGTGATGGTGGTGGTGGTGGTAATGATAGTAGTAGTAGGAGGAGGAGCAGTAGTATTGTTGTTATCATCATCATCATCATCGTTTGCATGATTGCAAGTTATTCTTTCATTTTGTTTCCACATGAATATGTTTTTACCTTGCCCTTCCTTGTGTAGAATTGTTATTGGAGAGGGATCTAGTCATCCTGGAAGAGGAAATTGTTAGTGAAAGCGACTCAAGGTTTTCACTATTTAGATATTCAAAGATAAGAAGTGCTACTGCTAACTTCTCGAAGGAAAATAAACTTGGAGAAGGTGGATTTGGTCATGTTTACAAGGTAATTGCATTTACTTGAATCAACCTTTGCGAATGTTAGCCTTACTGAGACAAAATAATACTCCTTTAATTTTTGCAATCCTATATTTCAGTTCATTTTGCAGCTGTTCAAAAATATTTAGTAATTCAAATATAAAAAAAATTCATGTGTAACTTCATTTCTTGAATTTAATAGAGATTTATTTTCTCCCAATAACAATGCATATCACACATGCACATGAAAGGAAACTTTTTTTAATCAAAATCATCTCAATATAGCATCATGAACAAGCGTATTTATTGCGATACAATGTATACAAATAGCATATTCTCAAGATAGCATTACTCATATATTGATCTGTCATGTAAAAATACATGTACACTTCATTAGGGTCGGTTGCCTCACGATCAGGACATAGCGGTTAAACGACTTTCTCCAAATTCAGTTCAAGGATTCCGTGAGTTCATGAATGAAATCAAACTCATAGCCAGCCTCCAGCACAAGAATCTCGTCAGGCTTCTTGGATGTTGCATCAAAGGCAAAGAGAGGATACTTGTATATGAATTTTTGCCAAATGGTAGCTTGGAAGAGTTCATTTTTGGTACGTTCACTTTTCTCATGCAAAAAACAAAGATAATACCATTGTACTTTCACCAGAAAAATAACAAAAGGCCGAAATATCTTCTGTTTATTTATTCGAATGAAAAAATAACTATGTATCTCTATATTCACATTTTAAATTGTAACTCAATAGGGTCAGGAGCAAAGCGGAGCTGGCCTGTACGTCGCCACATAATTGAAGGAATAGCAGAAGGCCTTCTCTACATGCATGACTACGCGCATGAGTGCATAGTCCACAGAGACTTGAAACCAAGTAACATCCTATTAGATCATGAAATGAATCCAAAAATTTCCGACTTTGGGATCGCAAGGATATGCCTCTCCAACATGACAGAATCAAATACAACGACAGCTATGGGAACATTGTAAGGTTTTGATTTTATGGGCTTCACATGTTAGGTCAAACTTATATTTGGTCAGTAAGCGAATCTTATTGAAAAGGCGGGAATATTTGTTTAGCTAGCTAAGTACCTTGTTAGTTGAGACTAAGTTGAGTTCCAATGATTCATCAATATTATATGACGTATATTTGAAGGAGATGGTGTTAATATTTTCAAGCGTATGCAATACATAGATATATACTATAACAGTGTAGAGGTCATGGAGAGGGAAACTTAATATTTATTTGTGTATATGCATTCAAAAAAGCTAATAGAGTGACTAATGAATCTTCCACCTAGCTACAACCTGTATTAGTGTTGACTTCTTCAAGGCATTTTCAGACTAAGTCAACTAAGTTTGCAACTTCTCCTTTCCGTGATCTTTCTTGCAAATCTGCAATAACAGGAGTACCGGGGTATCGAATAGAAAAGTTTAATCAACAATGAAACTGATTTGATCAAATGAACGCACGTCACGCCTATCATCTAATTCCCATTATATTTCTTTCGGCTGAGAATCATTATAATTTACAGTGATCTTGTTGGCATATATTGTTTTATTACAGTGGATACATCGCACCGGAATACTGCTCCCAGAGTGTCTACTCAACAAGGTCAGATGTTTTCAGCTTCGGCATCCTAGTTCTCGAGATCATAAGTGGGAAGAGGGCCATCGGTTCCTACCAATTATCCGGAAGATCATACGAGCTCAGGAAATATGTGAGTAAAATAAAATACTTCAAAAATGAAGAATCCACACATAGTTTGCTTCAGTCCCTCTACTAAGCCAGCAATCAGTAGTGTGTTATCTGGTTCAATCTATATATAAAATCACTATGCCTAGGTCAATTATCACCCCCTTGCATTTTTTTTCTTTCAGAAATATCAATATACTTACTTCTTTTAGGGGACATTTACTTACTTTGACCGCAAGACATGCTTGTTAATGCACAATTGATCTGTTTGGCTAATAGGCTTGGAAACTATGAAGAAGGTCACTATTTTTAACAAATAATCTGTTTCGATAATAGGCATGGCAATTGTGGAGAGAGCAGAGGTGCGACGAGCTGGTGGATGATTCGCTGGGCGAGGAGTACCCAGAGATGGACACTATGAGGTGCATCCAGGTCGCCCTCTTATGCGTCCAGGATGTCGCAGAGGACAGGCCTACCATGCGCGATGTCACGACGATGCTGAGCAACGGAAACAAGAGGCTGCTCCTGCCTGCGCAGCCCGGTTTTTGCAGCATACACATCAACACTGCCGATGATGAAATTGGGTTGTGAGCCTCAACCAAACCAGGACTTTTGTTTAGACATCGCATCGGTGGTGTTTGTTATGTGTTGGAGAGAAACAAAGTGCAGATGGAACAAGAACTGTTTTGGTGATCCCATCAGGAGTACAAAAGATGCCTGTTACTTATGGACATGCCATCAATGGCGATCTTTAGACTCAGTCCGTCTGCGATTTAGTACAAAGAAACCATTCCTTGCGGTCAAAAGAGGACCATAAACAAAAGAGAAAAAAGAAACAGGTTGTTGAGGTCTGATGTCATGGTCGTTAGGACTTAGGGCACGGCGTAGTTGTATCTAAGATATACTCCCTTCGTCCACAATATAAGATTTTATTACATCCAATATGTGAGTATATTGGATGTAACATCTTATATTTTGGGACCGAAGGAGTATATGTTTATGGACATTATTCCTTACAAAAAAACATATTTTTCAAATATATGAATACTTATTTTTTATGTACATATTTTTGACAGACATTAACAACACGTGAATATTTTATTTATTATTACAGGTTTGCTCAAATTAGTGAAAATATATACATATTTGAGATCTACATATAAAGGAGAAAACGCCACCCCACGTCGATGTTTTGCA
The DNA here is from genome assembly GCA_021605205.1 of Aegilops longissima. Classification (NCBI taxonomy): domain Eukaryota; kingdom Viridiplantae; phylum Streptophyta; class Magnoliopsida; order Poales; family Poaceae; genus Aegilops; species Aegilops longissima. Next base: position 632,701,444 of record CM038681.1, on the reverse strand, counting down.
CAAGAAGGATCGGAGCTACAACCCAAAAACACACACCCGTAGCCAAGGGGCACTCCCCTCTTTGCATAGAAATATTTTCGTGATTTATAGAAATATTTTCAAATTTAGCATAAATAGTTTATTCTATATACTGGAACATTTTTTAAAATAATATGAACACAATTTAAAAAGGGATATTATTTTTCCTTAACCTATACAAGTCATTTTCAATGTGTTTTTTCTCTCAAGAAATTCAATGTGTTTTTAACATATTATTTTAAGTTAACTTTCATTTAGAAAAGATGAACATTTAATTTAAACAAATTAAAATGAGATATTATTCGGCTCAACCGGTCGCTGGCTCACCTCTGTCCCATCCCACACTGGAACGGTCGAGATGACTGGCTCCAAGAACAAGCGCACGGCCGAGCAGTCCCGCGCCAACTATTTCTCGCATTAAGCAAGACTATACGAACTATCGCTGAAGGGTGTACAGTAATCAGGCTGGGCCATTTTCGAGCACTTAAATTAAGAAAAAAGGAAGAATATGGATGAAGCAGGGTTCGATCCCTGGTCTCTCCTTCCATTGCACCCACGTCTTGCACATGATAAGTACAAGAGCGTCATGATAAATACAAGGCGCGTTTTGTAATTGAGACGAATGAAGCCAGTTTTTCTATTGTTTTCACGGGTTTCTTTCTCCGCCTTTTTTTTTCCTTTTCTTTTTTCTTCATTTTTGGTTTGGTTTTATTTTTGCTTCTGAATTTTTTGTTTCGTTTTCTCTTGGGCTTTTACTATTTATCTATACAAATTCTAGGTATATATATAATACATTTTTAAACTTTTTAATTTTTTCAAATACAAGTTTAACATTTTAATACATGGTCAACATTTACTTCTATGTACATTCATTTTCATTAGTTTCTTTATTTTTATTTATCTTTGTTTTATTTTGTTTCTTTTTCGGTTTTCTTTGTTTCTTTTGGGTTTCATTCTACGTTTTATTTATATGTGAACAACATTTCTCAAATACATTTTTAACATTTTCCTAGTACAAATTTAACATTTTTAATATATGGTCAACATTTTTCCTATTACAAATTTTTAATATTTTGAGATGCTTCATTAACATTGTTTGAATACATGATCACCATTTTTCCATACATTTTCATCATTTTTTAATACATGGTCAACATTTTTATATACACATTTAACATTTCTCAAATGCTTAAGTAATATTTTTAAATATTTGTTCAGCATTTGTTTTTCAATCTTGATTAACATTTTTATATACAGGATCAACATTATTCAGCCACTTGTTCAACATTTTGAAATGCTTGATTAATATTTTCATATACATGATAAACAATTCATCATTTTTCTATACATGGTCAACATTTTTATATACAAATTTAATATTTCTCAAATAGTTGATTAAATTTTTGAAATTCAATATTCTTTTCAAATGCTTGATTAACATTTCTATATGCATGAACATTTTTTTAAATACGTGTTCAACATTTTTTAAATACTTTTTCAATATTTTGTAAATACTTCTTTAACATTTTTAAATTATTTTTATAGAGTGTTTTTAATATATATATATATATATGTATATACATAAATAATATTTTAAAATATAAAGAAAAGTACAAAAATAAAGAAAAAAGAAATCCAAAAATGTAAAAAAGAATAGGAAAAAGAGGTTGTGGCCTCCCGCGCGCGTGGGCGGCCTCAACTGGCTCGCCCTTCGGCTAGTCGGAAGCCAGACTCGCTGAAGGCGAGATATAAGGGCGCCCAAGCGGTCCAGGCCGAATGCGCGAGCGCGAGGGCTCCATCTCCTCCGCCAGTCATCACACGGCGTACCGCGCGAGGGCAACCACGTCGTCCCGGATACCAGCAACCACAAGCCCGTCCCCAGGGGTTATGACAACGAACGTGGATTTATAAAGCTCATGTTTCTGGACACCTCTTATCCTTACCCTCCAATATTGCTTTGAGATTTGTCCTACACAACTAACTTATAACACGAATTTTTCTCATTTTTGTTCCTTCAAAACGAAGCAACATATGAACTTCAAACTTTACAGGACAACAAAACATTCTTACTACAATGTAAGAAGAAACTTTCAGATCTTTTTGTCCAACATAAATATACAAAATGAGATTTTTTTTTTGAGTAAAAAATATTATTTTTTGTATATATGATTCACGAAAAAATCTGATTTTTTTTCAGCATTCTAGTTAGAATGTTTTGTTGTCCTCCAAAGTTTCAGGTTCATATGTTGTTCTATTTAGAAGAAACAAAAAAGACAAAAGTTGCTCGCATGAATCGCGATGCAAAAACGAATGGCCAGATAAGGGGTGTAGGAAAGCATGTGCTTTCTCAAATGTTAACCCTATGACAACGGGTAACCTCTGATGCAATCGCTTCCTTGCCTAACCTCGCTAACGGTCCATGGATTTGATCGATGGGTGTTGAATGCCTGAATCGATTACCCTTGCGCCGCTTCGGTAGCACCGTCTTCAGATTAGAATGTGTGTATGGTGTTGACACTTGTGCTCTTTCAGGATAGAAATTAAGCATGATCCGCCATGGCTAACCCCGACGTGTGCACGTGTGACTTTGGAACACTGCAACAACATGAATTAGGTTTATTCTGCTGCAGTTTCCGCTGCGTACTTGACTACTTGCCATTGATGTTTTGTAAAAAGTCCCCCAACAATGTCCCAGCGAGTTGGACCTTGAAAACCTGAGTTCTTCTTCTTTTCATACCATTTCCCCTGATTTTTCATGGTAAGATCAGCATCATATAATTTCTTTCTCGGTTACATGGCACATCACTGCACCCTTGGTCCTCGGATTACCCTTATGTCTTCATAGACTAAAAATTTGATTGTAGTTCGTAATGCAGTACTACCATGTTTCTAGCTACTCATTAATTCATATATGCATCCTTGGACTGCCCTCTTATGTTTGTGAATTCCACACATAATCCGATAGTTCATAATGCATTACCAAGTTTCTAAGTATACTTATTAATCTGGAGTGGTCTCTTTTGTTTGTATATTTGCTAGGGGATGAGCATGAGATGGTTAAACCTGTGAGCAAACCATGTCTTTGTCTTCAATGGTATATGGTTCCCAATGTTTTAAATAGCAGGTTATGCCATTTAGCAGTGGCTCGCCAGAAGCTATGAAAAGCTATAGTGAAGCTAAGCCACATTTAGCATTTTCCTTAGATCATGATTTTTAAGTATACGGTTAGGCATTATATATGATATATCACATATACTTGACATATACACATGTTCACACATCAAAACCCGACCACCAATCAGGTATGCTAATTCAATAACCAAGCTTCGCATCAATGCATCATATATATATCAGAAACAAGAACAAAAAATATTGTAGAAGGATGGTCTTATATAGCGGCTTAGCGGGCTAAATGACTCCAATTTAGCGCTATAGCGTGAAATGGTGGGCTATTAATGTCATTTTCAATTTAGCTTTAAAAGTGCATAGCTTTAGCCGGAGAGCTCTCAAAGGCTATAGCTGGTTCCATGCAAATTTCCTTGCTAAAAGAGAAGGAGTGACCATCTGTGTTGACCTCATCCCCAAGTACTTCTTTACTGAATTGTAAATTATGGGGACAAGGAACCCTTCTTGTGTTTCGTGTGTTAAACTTGACCTAGGTACGTCCAATAATACAAGTTTCTATCTTTGTTCGCACCATTTTATCTTGATAAATTGTCCGGGTATGTGATGTTTACTTAAATAATTTTACACTAGTAGGTGGTCCCAAAACATTGCTGGTTGTAGCTTATGCTATGAAAAGATTATGCATCCTGTTGTTGGTGGATACCACGGTGCCAACCTCGATCTATTCGACATGCTCCTGGTGGTCTACAGATTTCATTTAATTTCTGAATGATGTGTGCTAGAACCATGCATTATTGTGCTATAATATAGATAGAAGAAAATATTTCATGTTTATGAGGTCATCTAGCCTTTACAATGTGTCGTGTACAATACCCATCCTAGAAGGTGCTAGCCAATTGCCCAAAATGGATTTTGGATATTATTTCCTTCAACAAGCACGCCTTTATGCCTGGACGACTTATCTCGGATAATGCTATTCTCACCTATGAAGAAGTACAACGATGGAATTCACCTATCAAGGAAAGTAGGATTTTAATCTCATCAGTTTAGTAGGTAACCAAGTATATGAAAGATTGTAAGTCATGCCTCCCGCCTCCCTCTACAGCTCAAAAAGGGAAAGTTGTAACTGAGCTCGCATACAACTCAAAACTCAAGCAAATTCTGCTCATCATGGTGCATTGTGAAGTGTTGAATATTCAACTAGGTATTGAAGTATTGTTGGTGCATTGCAATATTTGTTTTTTACCAAACCTGACTTAACCTTTACTGTGAATTAAATTTATCAATATTTGCTTCCACCCACTATAAATCATTGGATAATATGGAAGAGGTTCCTAATATATGTCTAGGGCTCCATTAGGTTAGATCTACCCTTAACACGATCCTCTTTGTTATTAGTCAGGTGACTCTCGCGTTCCTTGGATCAACTAATATGTTCAAGTTTATTTAAATCAAGCCATCTTCCCAATCTCAAGTATAGAAGCAAAATATAGCGCCTTACCTAATGTCACGGCTAGAGTTATATGGTTACATCTTTGCTCAAAGAGCTTGGTGTGCCATGGGACAAAATTCCTTCTCTTTGGTGTGATAATCCTCAAGCAACATACCTTTCAACCAATCATATGTTCCATGCAAGAAGTAAGCATATAGAGATTCATTTTCACTTCATCAAAGAAAGGGTTGCTCGTAAATTATTGGATATTCGGCTTATTGCATCTCATGATCAAGTTGGTGATGTGCTTACAAAACCACTCTTAGTTGAGTTGCCGCATATTTTTTGGAAACATCTCAATCTAGCAACTTGCGATTGAGGCACGATATTATAAAACTGAGAGGAGGACATGCCACATGCAACACAACTATAATGGTTTAAACCATGCCATATATTGTACAAGTCCTACCATGATGATTTTAGATTGATTCAGTTTTGCTTTGCTTGATCCTCAGTTATGTAACAAATATTTATAATCTTGGCTTGGTTCCCCAATCAATATATATCATGCCGCCACCTGAGGGTGGATATATGCTTCCCAAAATCATACATGCAATGCGGTGCATACAGTAAATTGCTCCTTTCATGGAGGTGGGAGCAATTGTCATAGAGGAGACAACGATGTCTCTTATGTCATCATCTTTGGACCAGTGCAAGTATCGTTGTCTGAACATCCTATCCTAGAAAATGCACAAATGTATCCATGGCACTCCTACGCAATCGATAAGTTAATGAATGTGTTCCTTGTGAGAGCAAATGTTGGATTTACTTATAGATATGATGATGTTCAAATAGAGATCCACATATGTACTTTATTTACTACTGATAAGTTGAACTAGACACTTTTTGAAGGGGGGCGTTCCCCCCTAGCCTTCGGAAATTTTGTGAATAAATGTTTTTTGGGTAGGAGTAGGGTGTTTAATTAATAGAAATTGAGTCGTATTCCCCGAGGCATTTGTGTTTCCTCCCATAGTCAGCCAACCGAAAATCCAAATACAAAAAATTCCTCATTTTATGACCTATCTATAAGCACTGTTTTTTGTATGCTACTTCGGCGTATCTCACTACGCCACCTTCAGTAGTGATGTGTCAGGAAATATCCTCACACATGTGTAATTGGCGAATCCTTGTGGACAAGGTAATGAATGTGTTCTTTGCGATAGGAAATATTGGACTTACTTATGGATATGCCGATGTTCAAATTGAGGTCTAGGTATGGAACTGCTGCCAGTGCAATCGACAAGTTAATGAATGCATTCATGGTGAGAGGTAATGTTGGATTTACTTATAGATATGAGAATGTATTATTTTTTGGGTAGGGGGGGTCGGGTTTTAATTAAAATAAATAGTCATTTTCCTGGGGGCATTTGTGTTCCCTCCCATGGCTAGCCAACCAAAAAAGTATGAATATGAAAAGTTCGTTCTTCTACGACCTCTCAATAAGCACAATGTTTTGTATGCTACTCGAAGTATCTGGCTACGCTGCCTTTGGTAACTTCCTCATGGGCGCGAAGTTCCTTGTGGGCAAGGTAATGAATGTGTTCTTTGCGATAAGAAATGTTGAATTTACTTAGGGAAATGTGGATTTTCAAATTGAGATCTACATATGTACTATGATATTTACTATTGATACATCAATTTTTTTGTCAAGAAATGTATTTTGGGTAGGGAAGGGTGTTAAATTAAAAGGTTTAGAGTTATTTCCCCCTAGAAATTTGTGTTTCACTCCTCTAGCCATCCTTGTCTAGCACTACCAATGGAGGCACCATCGATTGGAAAACAAACTATCAAAAAGGCATTGTTCTATGGCCTCTCTCTCTCTCTCTCTCTCTCTCTCTCTCTCTCTCTCCCTCTCTCTGTGTGCGCGCGCGCATGTAATATATATAAATAAAATACTCTACAAGCTACATAGATTATCCGACTATACCGCCTATAGCAATAATGCGTCATGGAACATCCTCACATGCATTGTTATTTCCATGATCCATTCTAGTTAGTTCTACTCCATATTCTAAGGACATGCAAGGTTGGAGATGAACCCAAACTGACCCATTTATTTAATGGAAAATCATGTATGCATCACTATCCAATTCTGATATTTGATCATTGCCAGTAAATTTTCTTGAATTGTGGTTGTGCCACTAACATCTACGAACAAATTATCCGAAAGCCATTGTGTGTCATCTTCATGAGTTGCCATCACAAGCCCTTGTTCTCTTCTTCTTTGACCCATTTTTTCCCGTGAGAGGCATGGTTTTTCTTCCGCGAGAGGGACGCTTTTGCTTCTGCGAGAGGCGCGGTCGTGCCTCTCGAAAACGAAAAAAGACGTGTTTTCTCTTTTTTTTCGAGAGAGGCACGATTTTGCTTCCAAGAGAGGCACGGTCATGCCTCTCGAAATCGGAAAAAACAAGTCCTCTCTTCTTTTTTTCCTTCCGCGAGAGGCACGGTTTTGCTTCCGCGAGAGAAATCCGTGAGAGAAAACACGTTTTCTGTGAGAGAAACGGAAGAAAATACGGGTTTTCTCTTTTCCTTTCTTCCATGAGAGGCACAGTTTTGCTTTCGGGAGAGACACGGCCAGAAGCAAAAAAAGACGTGTTTTTTCCTTCCACAAGAGGCATGGTTTTTCTTCCATGAGAGAAATCCGTGAGAGAAAACACGTTTTCCGCAAGAGAAACGGAAAAAAATATGTGTTTTCTCTCTTTTTTTTCTTCCGTGAGAGGCACGGTTTTGCTTCCGCGAGAGGGCCATGCCTCTCGGAAACGGCTTCCGAAAAAGGAAAAAACCGTGATCCCGGTTCGTTTGTTTTGTTCGGGTTTTTCGTGAAAAGAAAGTTCATCAAAACCTATCAACATTGGATCTAGTTTTGAAGATCTCGACGCGTGGAAAAATCCAACGGTAAAAACGGATAGAGATTTAGACATGCGGTTTAAGAGATAAAACATTTTGAATAAACGAATTTACGAAAAAAGAAAAACTCCCAGGTTGCGACAAGTGGCGTACATACAACGCACGACTTGTCACAACCGGGGGGGGGGGGTGATCTTTAAAAGGAGTACTCCTTAATCATGATTTCGTGCGAACGAGCAATAGAGATTTCCCATCCTTCACTAGGAGAAATACTGGAGATTTGAGCAGAACAGCGACCATACCATCTCACAAAATGATTTCTGAGCTCAAGCCGAGCAACACAAAGCTGAAAGAAAACAGCAGCCACAAAATCTCGCCCAAAAAACGAAGTGCTTATTTGGTTCTTTGCTGTCTGTATTCCTCGGGACGAGGTACACAGGTACTTCTTTACATTATATTCCGTTTCAAGTCAATTACACCGGTGGTGCTAGAACTGGGCGTAAACGGTCACTTTAGTGCTAGTACTTGCGACATACATTGAAGTGGTGCAAAAATTTGGTTTGAACATGTAAATACGGTGCTAATCGCGTTTGTATACACCGATGATGCTAACCGGGCATGACAACATATGATGTCAGTGACTGCATGGTGAAGATGGGCCTGTGGCGTTCTTTGTTTTTCAAGAAGCGCATGTATTTTTCTCTTTTTTTCAAGAAACAACTGTATTTTTATTTTATTTTGTTTTTTCTCATAAAAGGCCCCTGTCAGGTGTAGACCTCGGTCAACCACGCACGCATGGCTAGCACCCAGCCCAGAGTTGAGTTGATTACACACAAGCATATGTGAGGTTTATATCTTCACACTAAATAACATAAATTAAGAATTTCAATCCAGTTACGGGCACTAGTAGAAAAAGGGTCAAATGTGAGACACAGTAGTCCTGGTTTGTAACAGAACCGGCACTAATGTGGCCATTAGTGCCGGTTCCAACGGCTAGCCGGGAGGAGCTCTTTAGTACCGGTTCGTGACAAACCTTTAGCACCGGTTCGTGCCACGAACCGGTACTAATGAAAGTGGTGGCAGGATGTTGTCAGAATGGGGCCCTTCCAGCACCTTTAGTACCGGTTCGTGGCACGAACCGGTACTAAATGTCGCCCTATATAAATCCTTCGTCCACCGCACTCTGTTCTTCCCCTTTCCCTCTCCTCTCCTCTGTTCTTCCCTTCTTCCCTCGAGTTCATCACAAAATTTGCCCCAAATTTGTCAAGATTTGCAGGCCCTCATCCATTCAAATGATCACCAAGGTTAGCAACTTTGTCCTTTCATCTCTCATTGCTAGATTAGCTCTTGCATTGGTTTATATAGTGATTAATTGTGGGTTTTAGTAATTTGGGAGGAATTATATGTGGTAGTATTTGATTTATATGCAATTTGAGGTCAAAATAACACTTAGTTTGCATATGTAGGTGTGGTTTACTTAGTGCCTTCTAAATCTCTGTCGTAACCACCGCCGATCGCCTGCACCGTCTCTGTCACTGGCACCACCTTGTGGTGAGCCTCTTGTTCCATGAAATTTTATATAAAAAATTGATGTTTGTGTGATTTGGATATATAGTTACTCGTATAATAATTATCTTACCCGTACGTTGTTTGTTATACGTAGTGCCATGGTTTTGATATCCGTCCCCGTCGGCCCTCGTCCTTGTTATGATTCGGATGTGGTATATTCTCTTTTAAACTATTTGTTGCATTTCGTGTTTATGACAAATTATGCCCATCAAGTTGACATAGATATTTTTATCTAGGAGGTATGTGAACAGGAAATTCCAACAGACCCTATTGTCGAGAGGTTAAATTTAGTTGAAAGAGAAAACGAGTACTTGAAAGAAAAATTGAAAAGAATTGAGGGGGAGAAGATGGAATTGGAGTTGCATGTTGCCGGTGTCGTCGATGATCACAAGATCAAGATGGAGAAAATGCGCTTGAAGATTAGAAAGATTAGAAAATATGCCATCGATAGTGAGGCTTGATATCATTATGTTGTTGGATCAATTGTTACCTTAGTTGCGATCTTGATCGCATTTGTTGTTGCATTTAAATGCTTTAGCTAGAGAGTTATTTGTTTGTTGCATTTAAGTGTTGTATGAACTTTATGTATGAACTTGTATTAATTTGGTCTATTCGGTGTTGTGTAATGAAGATGAGCCGCAATGGATGTACGATGACCGATACTCTCCCAGTTTGTTGAGGGTGTGCATACTTTTCGCTTGCGGCTGAGGCAAACAAGCGGGCGGATGGTTTTATGCCTTGTCCATGTGCTGGCTGTAAGAATGGTCGCAATTACTCTACGCCAAGAACCATTCACGTCCACTGTTTGAGTCCGGTTTCATGCCCCACTATAATGTTTGGACCAAGCACGGAGAAAGAGGGGTTATGATGGAAGACAATGAAGAAGAAGAGGACGACGACAGCTATCCTGGCCATGGGTTCCCTGAATACGATGATACAACAATGGGGAAGAAGCTGAGCCGGTAATGCGGAAGAAGCTGGGCGGCAAGGCGGGAAGAAGCTGAAGAAGAGGCATCAGATGAGCCCGTTGATGATCTAGGTCGGGCCATTGCCGATGCAAAGAGAAACTGCGCAAGTGATTTGGAGAAGAAGAAGTTGCAGCGCATGTTAGAGGATCACAAAAATTGTTGTACCCGATGCGTGAGGTGACAAGAAAAGCTGGGCACCACATGGAATTGCTGCAATGGAAGGCAGGGAATGGTGTATCTGACAAGGGATTTGGAAAGTTGCTGGTAATGATAAAGGATATGCTTCCAAAGGACAACGAATTGCCCGAGAGTACGTACGAAGCAAAGAAGGCTGTCTGCCCTCTAGGGTTAGAGGTGCAGAAGATACATGCATGCCCTAATGATTGCATCCTCTACCGCGGTGAGTACGAGGATTTGAACGCTTGCCCGGTATGTGGTGCATTGCGCTATAAGATCAACCGCGATGAGCATGGTGATGTCGGCGGCGCCCAGAAGAAGATTCCTGCCAAGGTGATGTGGTATTCTCCTATAATACCACGGTTGAAACGTTTGTTCCAAAACAAAGAGCATGCCAAGGTGATGCGATGGCACAGAGAAGATCGTAAGAAAGACGGAAAGTTGAGAGTACCAGCTGACGGGTCGCAGTGGAGAAAAATCGAAAGAAAGTACAGGAAGGAGTTTGCAGATGACGCAAGGAGCGTTTGGTTTGGTCTAAGCGCAGATGGCATTAATCCTTTTGGGGAGCAGAGCAACAACAATAGCACCTGGCCTGTGACTCTATGTTTGTATAACCTTCCTCCTTGGTTGTGCATGAAGCGGAAGTTCATTATGATGCCAGTGCTCATCCAAGGCCCTAAGCAACCCGGCAACGACATTGATGTGTACCTAAGGCCATTAGTTGAAGAACTCTTACAACTGTGGAATGGAACAGGTGTGCGTCGTGGGATGAGCACATGGGGAAGAATTTGACCTAAAGGCGTTGCTGTTCGTGACCATCAATGATTGGCCTGCTCTCGGTAACCTTCGTGACAGACAAACAAGGGATACCGCGGATGCACGCACTGTTTGGATGATACCGACGAGATATATTTGAATAGTTGTATGAAGAATGTGTACAGGACATCGCCGATTTCTTCCGAGCAGGCATCCCGTAAGAAAGAAAGGCAAGCATTTCAAAGGTGAGGCAGATCACCGGACGAAGCCTCGCCACCGCATTGGTGCTGATGTACATGATATGGTCAAGGATTTGAAGGTGATATTTGGAAAAGGTCTGGCGGACAACCTGTTCCAAAGGACGCTGACGGACGCGCACCCATGTGGAAGAAGAAATCTATATTTTGGGACCTGCCATATTGGAAAGACCTAGAGGTCCGCTCCGCAATCGACGTGATGCACGTGACGAAGAATCTTTGCGTGACCCTGCTTGGCTTCTTGGGCGTGTATGGGAAGACAAAAGATACACCTGAGGCACGGGAGGACCAGCAACGTATGCACGGAGAAGACGGCATATATCAGGGTCATGCAAGCTATGCTCTTACCAAAGAAGAGAAGGAAATCTTCTTTGAATGCCTGCTCAGTATTAAGGTACCGTCTGGCTTCTCGTCGAATATAAAGGGAATAATAAACATGGCAGAGAAAAAGTTCCAGAACCTAAAGTCTCATGACTGCCACGTGATTATGACGCAACTGCTTCCGGTTGCATTGAAGGGGCTTCTACCGGAAAAGCGCTCGATTAGCCATTGTGAAGCTATGTGCATTTCTCAATGCAATCTCTCGAAGGTAATCGATCCAGAAATCATACCAAGGTTACAGAATGATTTGGTGCAATGTCTTGTCGGTTTGAGTTGGTGTTCCCACCATCCTTCTTCAACATCATGACGCACGTCCTAGTTCACCTATCTTGAAGAGATTAACGTTTTGGGTCCTGTATTTCTACACAATATGTTCGCCTTTGAGAGGTTCATGGAGTCTTAAAGAAATATGTTCATAACCGTGCTAGGCCGAAGGAAGCATCTCCAAGGGCCATCAAAATGAGGAGGTCATTGAGTTTTGTATTGACTTTATTCCTGACCTTAAGCCGATTGGTGTTCTGAATCGCGGCATAAGGGCAGATGGATGGAAAAGGCACGCTAGGAGGGAACAAATAATATGTATGGACGGACATTATCTCTTGAAGCACACTACACAGTTCTACAGAATTCGCCTTGGTGGCTCCGTATATGGATGAACACAAGAATTTGCTACGCTCCAAACACCGGAGCGGTCGATGACTGGATTACACGTGAACAAACCAGGAGTTTCGCCAGCTGGTTGCGTACACGCACCATGCATGACACCTCTATTGAAGATGACCTGTACTTGCTGTCCCAGTTACCATCTTGAATATAATGACTTTCAAAGCGTCGAGATAAATGGTAATACATTTTACACGATCGCCCAAGATAAGAAGAGCACCAACCAAAACAGTGGTGTCCGCTTTGATGCAGAAACCAAGACGGAAAGGAAACATATTATGGTTATATACAGGACATATGGGAACTTGACTATCGACGTGGTTTAAAGGTCCCTTTGTTTCGGTGCAAATGGGTCAATATGACACGAGGTGGGGTAACGGAAGACCCGCAGTACGGAATGACAACAGTGGATCTTAACAATCTTGCGATGCAGACGAACCATTCGTCCTAGCCAATGATGTGGCACAGGTTTTCTATGTGAAGGACATGTCTACCAAGCCAAGAAAAAGAAAAGATAAGGAAGCAAATGCATCGTACGATGAGCCAAAGCGGCACATAGTTCTTTCGGGAAGAGAAACATCGTGGGAGTGGATGACAAGACAGACAAGTCGAAGATTATGAAAAGTTTGATGAAATTTCTCCATTCACAGTGAATATTGACCCGAGCATCCCGTTAAATGATGAAGATTTTCCATGGTTACGGCGCAAAGGGACACACGCGAAGAAAAAGTTTCACACCCAAAGATCTGGGATGTGATCGGCTTCACTATTATCACTTTCTTCTGTGTTTCACACCCAGAGGGGAATCTCTGTAATAGTTAGGGTAGTTATGTGTTTTGGCATTTGAAACGCGAAGAAATTTTATGTGCAAACAAATTCTTTCATGCCTTTACTGATTTTTAAAGTTAAATTATTCACAAACTAGTGATTCACACTAATTTCAAATAATTCAAAATTTAAACTATTCAAATTTGAAAACTACGGGCACTAACAGAAAGTTTGTAATTTTTTGTACCTAAAGCAAAAATATTCACAAAGAAACTCTAAATACACAAAAAACAACACAAAAATAAATAAAGCAAAAAAAATAAAAAAGCCCGCCTACTAGGCCAGAGCGGCCTGCATACGACTAGAAACCCAACCTGTTATTGGGCAGGATGCAGGCCCAAAAGGCAAGTGGGCCCACAGGCAACAAAGAATACGTAGGCCCAGAGGGCCTGCTTTGGAGAGGAGCTCGAGAGAGCGACCGCACGAGGTTTATAAACCAGTGCGGTCGCCCCTCGGCTAGCGAGGTGGGACTAAACTTGTCGCGCACTGCTGCTAGCGCACCCCTTTAGTACCGGTCGTGGCACAAACCAGTACTAAAGGGGGGGCCTTTAGTACCGGTTTGTGCCACCACCCGGTACTAAAGGGGGTCACTTCCCGCCGCTTGGGCTGGCCAAAACAGACCTTTAGTATCGGTTGGTGGCTCCAACCGGTACTAAAGGTGCCTTCTATATATACAACACTTCAAAAAATTTCATTCTCCCTCTGTTTCTTCCGCTGTTTCCCCATTGAACCGCCCGCCCCGATCGATCGACGCCGTCACCGACCCTGTCGCCGTCGCCGCCCCGCCCGTCGCCGTCGCCGCCCCGTCCCGTCGCCGCCCTCGTCTCCGTCGCCGCCCGGGCCCGTCCCGTCGCGCCCGTCCCTGCGTCGCCGCCCAGCGTCATGCCCGCCCGTCGCTGCCCCCGGCCGTCGCCTCGCCGTCGCCGTCGCCCCGCTGTGAGCTCTCCCCCTCTAACCCCTCTCCCTCGCCCCCGGCGGCCACCATGGGCGCCGCCCCTCCCCGAGCCCATACACACACACACAAGCATGATGAACACACACACATACACGTATATATGTATGAATGCATGTATATATTAGTATATACATATTTTGTATGTTTAATTAGTTTAGATTTTTTAGATTATTGTTTTTTCACTAGTATATATGTATGAATGCATGTTAGATGGATATAATTAGTGTTTAATTAGTATGGAATTTTTTTATATAATGTTGTTTTTCTGTTTTTTAATGGATGTATAGAAGTTGTTTTTTCTGTTTTTAGTGTTAGATGCTTAATTAGTATGAAATAGTATATAGATTTTTGAAATAGTAGAAATGTTAGAAATTTTAGTTATCAAAATCCAATCATTAAAAAAATATTACTTTTTGCGGGCATATAGCTAGTATTTGTTCTCGACGATGCCCGGCCCGCATCCTCGCCGTCGACCCGTCCGCGACAACGTCCAGCCGACCCATGTCCGGGACTGGGCTCCGCCGGGCTGGCACTGGGAGGTGCTGCCTGGAGGGGCGCGCCGCTTGATGAGGAACCCGGCCCCGGGTCCCGTCGTCGACCCTGATCTCGTTTGGTGGCGTTCGCGTGGGCCAGTTTCGGTGCGGAGGGACCTGGCCCCGCCGGAGGAGGTACGTCGCCGTGTCAGGGAGGAGGACGAGCACGTCCATCGCTACATGGTTGCGTTAGAGGGCGGCAGGTTCTCCAATACCTGGCAGTATCTTCAGGGATCTCACTTCAACTATGATCCTGTGAGGGTTTCTTCTCTTTGGGTGTCCACGCCCGCGACGCAGGAACCGCGAGTGTCCTAGATTCTTCTATAGTATTCGATCTTTAATTAGCTAGCCAGTGATGTACTATTCAATATTATATATTATTCGAGACGATGTATCGAGATTATATCTATTATTCTAGACGAAGTATTCGAGATTATATCTATTATTCGAGACGATGTAATTTGAATACTAAATTGTTTTATATTTCTTTTGAATTAGTTAAATAAAAGCTATGGCGAGACAATACCGACAGAGAGGAGAACAGACCATGTTCGATATGATACGTGGGCCGATGATAATCAGAATGAAGAAGATTATGACGGCTCAATTTCTAAACAACACCGGAGAGGGTGATATGATATTCGATCGCGACGACCGAATTGATGAAGACATGAACTACGATTATGGCGATGACGAAGAACATGTTGATCCTGAAACAACAAAGACCGGCGAGGTATATATATTTATATAAGCGGTATCTGGTGATCATCACATGTTTTAAATGACTTGAAGATATATTAACGAATCGATCTTTGTTCTTTCAGCCATCCGGATCGAGCAAATCTTGAGCAAAAGGACAAACGAGGTCCGAACAAAAAGTTGAAGGAGGGCGTAAAGTACAATATCGAGGCGATCAGACCTAATGGCGAACCATTAGCGCCTAAGAAGATTGCGGACAAGTTCGTTCGTCGGTCGGAGTTCTTGTGAAGGACCAACTCCCGATCTCCCTTCAAGAATGGAGAGAGCCAGCAAAAGACAAAGGACAAAAGGCAAAGAGGACGCTGCTCCACGTCCAGATGTTACTTTTGTCGACAAGAATCAAAAAGATCTGCTTTGGGATACTCTCATGGAACATTTCACCCTACCGGATCATTTCACGAAGCAGATGTGCGAGAAAGTCAAGGACGCTGCTCTTAGGAAGATGGCGGTTGCATTCAAGAACCACAAGAATCGTGAATGGGACAAGTACGTTAAGGAGGAAGGAGGACTCCAGATTCGAGGGAACACTAGAGAACCAACGTGCTCATTGGGACGATTTCGTGAAATTCAAGGATTCGGAATTAGCTAAGGAACGGTCGAGAATAAACAAGAAGAATGCCGAAAAAAGGATAAGTTCCATAAGTTGGGGCCAGGTGGCTGTCGCGGTGGCAATGCCTAAGTGGGATAAGTCCGAGAAAGAGATGGAGGATGCAGGTGCCACTCCGGTTACTAAGAGCTGGCTCCCAGGTCGGGACTTGGTTCTATGCGCATGGGGGAGTTGGACCCAAGACAGGCAATGTTTCGACGAGGCAAGTCTGAAAGGAGCCGACGATGCGATACTTGTTGCAATAGAAGAGGCATGATCGGGGGTGTTCCAGCCCAACAGAGAGAACAACGAGCTTACGCGTGCCGGGAAATCCTGAACACCCGGGAAGAACACGAGGCAAGGGCGCTATTCCGTGGTATGAGGGGTTTTCAGACTGGAACACCGACTACAGAACTCGTGCGAGAAAGAAGATTGCGGAGGAGAAGAAGAGGAAGATGGAGGAGGAGCAGAGGAAGCGGGACTATGAACGCCTTCAAGGCCTAGAAGCAAGTCAAGCGGAATTGGTAGTCAAATTCCAGCGGCAGCAGGAGCAGATCGACTCACTTACCCAGCAAAGGGGGTCTCAGCAGCTGCAGCAGCTAGCGAATGATCCAGCATTGGATAGCACCGCCCCATCCATGTCGAGAAGCAGCGTGGGTTCCGCCCCGGACGACGCAATGCTGGGTAGATACCCCGTGGATGACATCACGGAGAACACTAGCTGCGAGCTACACGTCAAAATGAAGAACATATCCATGAAGGTGGCGGACGGCGTTGCTTTTCCAGTTACCCCCAAAGCAACCTACCATTGCATCCCGATTCCAGAGGGCTATGCTCGTGTCATGGTTGACGAGGTGGTGCACCCATATTCGGGGCTAGAGCTTGACATTCCTGGAGGTGACGACGAGCGCTTGTCATGCCGGTGACGATGATGATCATGGAGCCCCGAAGATGGAGATCAAAAGGAGCAATATGATATTGGCCATATCATGTCACTATTTGATTGCATGTGATGTTTATCATGATTATACATCTTATTTGCTTAGAACGACGGTAGTAAATAAGATGATCCCTCATTAAAATTTCAAGAAAGTGTTCCCCCTAACTGTGCACCGTTGCGAAAGTTCGTC
Organism: Aegilops longissima; assembly: GCA_021605205.1. Lineage (NCBI taxonomy): Eukaryota > Viridiplantae > Streptophyta > Magnoliopsida > Poales > Poaceae > Aegilops > Aegilops longissima. The sequence continues at coordinate 632,684,399 of CM038681.1, read as the reverse complement.
GTTTCGAAGCACCACGTGATGATCGGGTGTGATAGCTTCTTACGTTCACATACAACGGGTGTAAGCCAGATTTACACACGCGAAACACTTATGTTGACTTGACGAGCCTAGCATGTACAGACATGGCCTCGGAACACAAGAGACCGAAAGGTTGAGCATGAGTCGTATAGTAGATACGATCAACATGAAGATGTTCACCGATGATGACTAGTCCGTCTCACGTGATGATCGGACACGGCCTAGTTGACTCGGATCATGTAATCACTTAGATGACTAGAGGGATGTCTATCTGAGTGGGAGTTCATGAGATGAACTTAATTATCCTGAACATAGTCAAAAGATCTTTGCAAATTATATCGTAAGCTCGCGCTTTAGTTCCACTATTTAGATATGTTCCTAGAGAAAATATAGTTGAAAGTTGACGAAGAGCGATTATGCGGACAGTAGAAAGCTTATGTCCTTAATGCACCGCTCAGTGTGCTGAACCCCAAACGTCGTCTGTGGATGTTGCGAACATCAGACATACACGTTTTGATAACTACATGGTAGTTCAGTTAAATGGTTTAGAGTAGAGGCACCAAAGACATTTCTCGAAACATATAAGATGTTTCGAGGGCTGAAATTGGGATTTCAGGCTTGTGCCCACGTCAAAAGGTATAAGACATCCGACGATTTTCTTAGCCTGCAAACTAAGGGAGAAAATCTCAATCGTTGATCTTGTGCTCAGATTGTCTAAGTGCAACAATCACTTGAATCGAGTGGGAGTTGATCTTCCAGATGAGATAGTGATGTTTCTCCAAAGTCATTGCCACCAAGCTGCTAGAGCTTCGTGATGAACTATAACATATCAGGGATAGATATGATGATCCTTGAGGTATTCACGATGTTTGACACCGCGAAAGTAGAAATCAAGAAGGAGCATCAATTGTTGATGGTTGGTGAAACCACTAGTTTCAAGAAGGGCAAGGGCAAGAAGGGATACTTCATGAAACGGCAAATCAGCTGCTTCTCTAGTGAAGAAACCCAAGGTTGAACCCAAACCCGAGACTAAGTGCTTCTGTAATAAGGGGAACGGCCACTGGAGCAGAATTACCCTAGATACTTGGTAGATGAGAAGGCTGGCAAGGTCGATAGAAGTATATTGGATATACATTATGTTAATGTGTACTTTACTAGTACTCCTAGTAGCACTAGGGTATTAAGATACTGGTTCGGTTGCTAAGTGTTAGTAACTCGAAATAAAAGAGCTACGGAATAAACGGAGACTAGCTAAAGGTGAGCTGACGATATGTGTTGGAAGTGTTTCCAAGTTTGATTTGATCAAACATCGCACGCTCCCTCTACCATCAAGATTAGTATTAAACCTGAATAATTGTCATGGTGATTGCGTTGAGCATAGACATGATTGGATTATGTCTATCGCAATACGGTTATTCTTTTAAGGAGAATAATGGTTACTCTATTTATTTGAATAATACCTTCAATGGTCTTGCACCTAAAGGAATGGTTTATTGAATCTCGATTGTAGTGATACACATTTTCATGCCAAAAGATATAAGATAGTAATGATAGTACCACCTGCTTGTGGCACTGCCATTTGAGTCATATTGGTATAGAACGCATGAAGAAGCTCCATGTTGATGGATCTTTGGACTCACTCGTTTTGAAAAGTTTGAGACATGCGAACCATGTCTATTGGTGTATATGCATGAAGAAACTCCATGCAAATGGACCGTTTGGACCCACTTGATTTTGAATCACTTGAGACATGCAAATCATACCACATGGGTAAGATGACTGAAAGCCTCGTTTTTCAGTGAAATGGAACAAGAAAGCAACTTGTTGGAAGTAATACATTTTGATGTGTGCAGTCCAATGAATGCTGAGGCATGCAGTGGATATCATTATGTTCTTATTTCACAGATGATTTGAGTAGATACTGAGTATATTTACTTGACGAAACACAAGTCTGAATTATTGAATGGTTCAAGTAATTTCAGAGTGAAGTTAAAGATCATCGTGACAAGAGGATAAAATGTCTATGATATGATCATAGAGATGAGTATCTGAGTTACGAGCTTTGGCACGCTATTAAGACATAGTGGAAATTGTTTCACAATTAATACCGCCTGGAACACCATAGTGTGATGGTGTGTCCGAACATCATAGTTGCACCCTATTAGATATGGTGTGTACCATGATGTCTCTTATCGAATTACCACTATCGTTCATGAGTTAGGCATTAGAGACAACCGCACTCACTTTAATAGGGCACCACGTAATTCCGTTGAGACGACCCTGTTTGAACTATGGTTTGGAGAAACCTAAGTTGTCGTTTCTTAAAAGTTTGGGGTTGCGACGCTTATGTGAAAAAGTTTCAGGTTGATAAGCTCGAACCCAAAGCGGATAAAATGCATCTTCATAGGACACCCAAAACAGTTGGGTATACCTCCTAATTCAGATCCGAAAGCAATAGGGATTGTTTCTTGAATCAGGTCCTTTATCGAGGAAAAGTTTGTCTCGAAAAGTTGAGTGGGAGGATGGTGGAGACTTGATATGGTTATTGAACCGTCACTACAACTAGTGTGTAGCACGGCACAGGAAGTTGTTCCTGTGGCACCTACACCAATTGAAGTAGAAGCTTATGATAGTGATCATGAAACTTCGGATCAAGTCACTACCGTACCTCGTAGGGTGACAAGGATGCTTACTGCTTCAGAGTGGTACAGTAATCCTGTTTTGAAGGTCATGTTGCTAGACAACAATGAACCTACGAGCTATGGAGAAGTGATGGTGGGCCCATATTCCGACTAATGGTTAGAGGCCATGAAATCCAAGATAGGATCCATGTATCAGAACAAAGCATGGACTTTGGTGGACTTGCCCGATGATCGGCAAGCTATTGAGATAAATGGATTTTTAAGAAGAAGACGGACGTGGACGATAATGTCACCGTCTATGAAGCTCGACTTGTGGCAAAGAGTTTTTCACAAGTTGACTACGATGAGATTTTCTCATCCGTAGCGATGCTTAAGTCCGTCGGAATCATGTTAGCATTAGCTGCATTTATGAAATCTAGCAGATGGATGTCAAAACGAGTTTGTTTACCAGTTTCCGTAAGGAAAGGTTGTATGAGATACAATCAGAAAGGTTTTGTCGATCCTAAGGATGTTGAAAGGTATGCTAGCTCCAAATGATCCTTCCATGGACCGGAGTAAGCATCTCGAGTTGGAATATACTCTTTGATAAGATGATCAAAGATTTTGGGTTTATACAAAGTTTATGAGAAACTTGTATTTCCAAAGAAGTGAGTGGGAGCACTATAGAATTTCTGATGAGTATATGTTGTTGACATATTGTTGATCAGAAATGATGTAGAATTTCTAGAAAGCATATAGGGTTATTTGAAAGGTGTTTTTCAATAGAAAAACCTGGATTAAGCTACTTGAACATTGAGCATCAAGATCTATGAGGATAGATAAAAAACGCTAAATGGTACTTTGAAATGAGCATATACCTTGGCATGATCTTGAAGGTGTTCAAGATGGATCAGTCAAAGAAGGAGTTCTTGCCTGAGATGTAAGGTATGAAGTTAAGACTTAAAGCTCGACCACGGCAGAACAGAGAGAAAGGACGAAGGTCGTCCCCTATGCCTTAGACGTTGGCTCTACAGTATGCTATGATGTGTACCGCACCGGAAGTGTGCCTTGCCATGAGTCACTAAAGGGTACAAGAATGATCCAGGAATGGATCATTGGATAGCGGTCAAAATTGTCCTTGGAGTAAATAAGGACATGTTTCTCGATTATGGAGGTGATAAAGAGTTCGGCGTAAAGGGTTACGTCGGTGCAAGCTTTAACACCTATCCGAGTGACTCTGAGTAGCAAACCGGATACGTATAGTGGAGTAACCATTTGGAATAGCTCCAAGTGGAGCGTGGAAGCAGCGTTTACAATATGACCTAGAAATTTGCAAAGCACACACGGATCTGAAAGGTTCAGACCCGTTGACTAAAACCTCTATCACAAACAAAACATGATCAAACCTCAGAACTCATTGAGTCTTAATCACATGATGATGTGAACTAGTTTACAGACACTAGTAAACTCTTTGGATGTTGGTCACATGGCGATGTGACCTATCAGTGTTAATCACATGACGATGTGGACTAGATTATTGACTCTAGTGCAAGTGGGAGACTGTTGGAAATATGCCCTAGAGGCAATAATAAATTAGTTATTAGTATATTTCCTTGTTCATGATAATTGTTTATTATCCATGCTATAATTGTATTGAAAGGAAACTCAGATACATGTGTGGGTACATAGACAACACCATGTCCCTAGTAAGCCTCTAGTTGACTAGCTCGTTAATCAATAGATGGTTACGGTTTTCTGACCATGGACATTGGATGTCATTGATAACGGATCACATCATTAGGAGAATTATGTGATGGACAAGACCCAATCCTAAGCCTAGCACAAAGATCGTAGTTTCGTATGCTAAAGCTTTTCTAATGTCAAGTATCATTTCCTTAGACCATGAGATTGTGCAACTCCCGGATACCGTAGGAATGCTTTGGGTGTACCAAACGTCACAACGTAAATGGGTGGCTATAAAGGTTCATTACAGGTATCTCCGAAAGTATCTGTTGGGTTGGCACGAATCGAGACTGGGATTTGTCACTCCGGTTGACGGAGAGGTATCTCTGGGCCCACTCGGTAGGACATCATCATAATGTGCACAATGTGACCAAGGGGTTGATCACGGGATGATGTGTTACGGAACGAGTAAAGAGACATGCCGGTAACGAGATTGAACAAGGTATCAGGATACCGACGATCGAATCTCGGGCAAGTACAATACCACTAGACAAAGGGAATTGAATACGGGATTGATTGAATCCTCGACATCGTGGTTCATCCGATGAGATCATCGTCGAACATGTGGGAGCCAACATGGGTATCCAGATCCCGCTGTTGGTTATTGACCGGAGAACGTCTCGGTCATATCGCATGGTTCCCGAACCCGTAGGGTCTACACTTAAGGTTCGGTGACGCTAGAGTTGTTATGGGAAATAGTATGTGGTTACGAAGGTTGTCCGAGTCCGGATGTGATCCCGGACGCCACGAGGAGTTCCGGAATGGTTCGGCGGTGAAGATCGATATATTGGACGAAGGGTATTGGAGTGTCTGAAGTATTCCGGGGTACTGGCTATGGCAGCATGACCGAAAGGTGTTTGGGAGCCCGGCAAGTGTTGGAGGGCCTCATGGGCCAAAGGGAAGGGCAAACCAGCCCACTAAGGGGTGGTGCGCCCTCCCAGCCCCTCTCACGTAACCAGGAGAGGTGGGGCGCCTCCCTAGGGCAGCCCCTTCCCGGCTTGGGGGCAAGTTTCCTAGGGGTGGGGCGCCCAAACCCATCTAGGGTTTCCCGTGGCCGCCGCCTCTCCTAGGGAACCCTAGGCGCCTCCTCCACCCCCTTACCCCTATATATAGTGAGGAGAGAGAGGCAGCCACACCTTCCCCGGCGCAGCCCTCCCTCCTCCAACACTTCCTCCTCCTCCGTAGTGCTTAGCGAAGCTCTGCGGAGAACCACGAGCTCCATCACCACCACGCCGTCGGTTGTCGAGTTTTCCTCAACTTCTCCTCTCCCTTGCTGGATCAAGAAGGAGGAGACGTCCCTGGGCTGTACGTGTGTTGAACGCGGAGGTGCCGTCCGTTCGGCGCTAGGATCATCGGTGATTTGGATCACGACGAGTACGACTCCATCAACCCCGTTCTGTTGAACGCTTCCGCTTAGCGATCTACAAGGGTATGTAGATGCACTCTCCTTCCCCTCGTTGCTGGTTTCTCCATAGATAGATCTTGGTGACACGTAGGAAAATTTTGAATTTCTGCTACGTTCCCCAACCCAACCTTTGGTCGAGCCAGACAAGGTCAAGAACCTCCCAACGAGAATGTATGAATTGCATCAATGGTACATGAACATTACCAAGATTTCCGATCGATTGTCCCTCATGGTGAATGTCAAGGAGGAGCATTACTTCCATGAGAAAGCTGTGTCCGTTGAGTATTCTGAACTGTTTCAGTTATACAATCAAGACGCACTCGACAAATCTATCGTCGATTGCTATTGTCTGTAAGTGATTTCTTTCTGTAATTTAAGTCTGAAGCTAGCTGTACTGATCCTTTTGATCAATCATTACCTGTAATTATCCTCACTATATTCTTTTTTGTGGTATTATATGCAGGATGAAGATATATGAAATGAGAAAAGGTGGACGCTTTGGCATTGGGTTCATTGACCCAAACACCGTTAATGAATACACATGGAAACTAAATCCACGTTACCAAAAGGACGTAGAGGACAACATGCTAGAGTTCTTGAAGCGCCTCAAATACAATGAAGATATACTACTTCCTTACAACTTCCAGTGAGTCACACTGTCTTGTACTACAAATTCTCTGTTTTTGCCTACTAGCTAGCTACATGTTTTTGCTTTACATATGCCCGCTTAATTAAGAGTACATGCAAACGTGTGTGCATGCAGATTTCACTGGGTCTTATGTATCATTAAAGTTGACGCCGGAATAGTTGAAATACTGGACTCACTACTCAAAGAAAAAACTGACTATAACATCTTGTTTGGGATAGTCAACAGGTAATTTCAATCATTATTAACTATATATCTCGGCCTATTTAGTTCGTCATTTTCATGATATGAACTATTTAATAACCCTTTATTCATTTTCTTTGTCGGTGGGCAGGGCTTGGGCAAGGTTCATCAGCGTGACCCGGAGAATGGAAACAAAAGCTTAAATGGTTTCGACCCAAGGTAAGTAATTAATAGTACTAGCTAGCTAGCTAGCTGCCATCTCTTTAATTATCATGCTTGATTAATTATTATCTGATCAAATTCCATTCTCGTAAAGGCCCTGAAGCAGGCTAGGGACTGATCTGTGTGCATTCTGCGTTTGCGAGAACATTCGCATGATGGCGTCCGAAAGGAGCAGATCTCAAAGACAGGAATGTGTACGCTTGTCAAAACACTATTCACAATTTTACACCATTATCGATATCTAGTCACACAACTAATACACATGCATATTGATCTCCTTCTTAACAGTTCACAGAGGTGCGGGAGAAGCTCGAGAAACAGAGCGCAGAGAAGCACTTCAAGAGGAAATAGCGGGATTTTTGCTCGACCAGGTCATAAACCAAGGAGAATACTATTACCCGCTACCGCCCCCATCGTGTTCCGAAGGCACCAATTAGGCTAATACCACTGGCTCCGAAGGCAACATGCATATGCAGGAGAAATTGTATATAGCTATACATGTGTGTATGTGTGAATTAATTAATATGATGGTTTGTGAGACATTGATGATATATATATATATGCATGATTGGTTCTACTTGAAATTATATATATATATGCATAACGTGTACAATGTGTAGTATCGTAAAATACCAGCAAACGAAAAAGAATTAAATTGATAACACAAATTTAATTGAAAAATAAAAAATAAAACAAAACGCACAAACATTTTAGTACCGGTTGGTAAAAGCTCCCGGCCCCCGGAGCTGCCTCGTGCCACGTGGTTGGCCTTTAGCACCGGTTCGTGCTGAACCGGTACTAAAGGGGGCCGGGGCCTTTAGTGACCACACTTTAGTGCCGGTTGTGGAACCGGCACTAAAGGGCCTTACGAACCGGTGCTATTGCCCGGTTCTGCACTAGTGGGGTTTCTAACCACCCGTGTAAAAGAAGGAAGGCGTGCCACTCCAAGTTATGGAATCTCATGCCTATGTAGAATTGTTGTAGTTTTTTTGTCCATAGCAGAACCTGCCCGTGGGCTACAATTTCTGCTAGGTTCTTTCATTTTTGATTTTCTTAAATATAAATTACAATAAATAATATCAATAAAATATACTAAAATTGTTCACGTACTAATTTAGAAAATCCATCAAATTAAATTGTGAATTATTTGTATAATTTTAATAAGTGCGTGCATTTAAATTAATTTTAGAAGATATATTTAGAAAAATCGATCATATAAGTTCAAAAATAAAAAGTTTTAATAAATATTAATGTTTTATATAAAAGTGTTCATGCTTTAAGTTTTTATGGTGCTTTAAAATTGTTCATGCATTTTAATAAAGTTTATGTGTTTTATAAAAAATGTATTTAAAACAAATATAACTATACGTATGGAAAAATATGAGCCTAGTGTGCCATCAGACTATGGATTCTCAAATAAATACATATTTACAACTATAATTGTAATTATAATTTACATATTCTTTACAAATTTGGAAAAATGAAAAGAAAAAATAATACATTTAAAATCCGTCACTCGAACTGTAGTCTGGTTTTGTCCAGCGGGCGATCTGTCGTAGACATAGATGCTAAATATCCGTTCTAGCTAAGCCAGCCGGTATGGTATCCATCAGGTCGCTGGGTTGAAACCCCTCTGCCCTGTCTTTTTTTCCGAATAAAATTCTAGAGTTCATATCATTTAGCTAAAAGATATAAATGATCACTATCCTAATAGGACATGAATTGTTATGTGGGTTTGTTGGCTAGCTACGCACGTGGGTTATCCCGATGTCTTCAGTTAGAATGCTGGGCGACCTGTATTTAAAATTCTGATAAATTTTGTGATGTTGGCTGACAGATGAAATCCACCCGATGCCACACATACAATTAGTTTACACCTACAGGGGCCTTTCTGTAAAAAAATGAAAAATAAAAATCAAAGGGTTTTTTTTTTTTTGCAAAAGGAGCATGCCACACGCCACAACTCCACCATGGGGTCACTGACAGTGGGCCTGATGCCATGCTGACATGACCCGTCAGCGTCACCGTTGTATAGAAACATGATTAGCACCGTATTTGCACGTTCGAGCCAAGTTTTGTACCAGTTCAATATATGCTGCAAGTTCTAGTACTAAAGTGACCGTTTACGCCAACTTCTAGCACTACCCGTGTAATTGACTCTTCCGTTTCAAAATGTTCAAGTTTAGCTCAAAATGTCATGTTTGGTTCTTTAGTGTTACAAACGAACCAATCGTGCGTTGTTCAGCACTACGTCCAAAATCTGTATAAAATATTTTAAGGCAGTACTACATCCAATCTCCCCACAGAAAAGTCTGAGCTCAAGCCAAGCAACAGGAAGCAGAGAGGAAACAGCGCCCACATGGAGGCCTGCCGCGTCACCGCCCATAATCTGCCCAACCAGATCTGTTTCTTCTCCACCAAGTTCCTTGGGAGCAACGGACCAATGGTTGACCAACTGTCCACAAGCAGGTGCAAGAATCCTTCAACAAATGGGCACCATTGGAATTCTGTGGCACTGCCTTCTATATATTCCATGGCCGAACCCCTCACCCACTCATCAAGTACACAGTTCACTCTCATCTTAGCCTCATCTCTTCCTCCATCTGTCTCGAGAAACAAAGCAATGGTTCTTGGACTGCTGGTGAGTCCCCGCCATGGTCCTATGGACCTTCCTGGGCCTGGCGCTTCTCTGGCAGGTCAAGCGGCTCGTAGACTACACGTGGTGGCGGCCGCGCCGGCTCCAGCGGGCGCTGCGCGCGCAGGGCCTCCGCGGCACGCCATACCGCTTCCCGGTCGGCGACCTCGGCGACTACGGGCGGCAGGGCAAGGAGGCGTCGTCCAGGGCGCTGCCGCTGCGGTGCCACGACATCCGCGCCCACGTCGCGCCGTACCTCTGCAACACCGTCCGGGAGCACGGCAAGACGTGCGTCTCCTGGTTCGGCCCCGTCCCCAAGGTGACCATCGCCGACCCAGGCGTCACCCGGGAGGTGATGTCCAACAAGTTCGGCCACTTCGAGAAGCTCCAGTTCCCGACGCTGACCAGGCTCCTCGCCGGCGGCGTGGCGGTTTACGAGGGCGAGAAGTGGGTCAAGCACCGGAGGATCCTCAACCCGGCGTTCCATATCGAGAAGCTCAAGGTAAGTGTAATTTATTTACTATTCTCTCTATAAAGAAATATAAGAACAGTTAGATCATTAAAATAGTGATCTAAAGCTCTCATATTTATTTGTTTAAGGAGAGAGTAGTACTCTGTATTTCTTTACCAGACTACTAGCTACCCAGTATTAATTTCAATTGAAAATTTTATACTACCATGAGTAAGTTCGTGTTACTGAAGATCAAGCATGGCTCCCTCAATTTCCAGCTCATGATGCCGGCATTCTCTGCATGCTGTGAAGAGCTTGTGACCAAATGGACCGAGTCCCTTGGTTCTGACGGTTGGTGTGAGGTGGATGTTTGCCCGGAGTTCCAGACCCTCACCGGAGATGTCATCTCACGCACCGCGTTCGGCAGCAGCTACCTCGAAGGAAGAAGGATTTTCGAGCTGCAGTCTGTGCAAGCCGACCGCATTGTGGCCGAAGTTAAGAAGATCTTCATTCCTGGTTATATGTGAGTAACTCCTTAACACTTATCATCCTTCTGATAATGTAGGCATCCATGTTCCTGAACTTTTGTTTTTACATGTGAGTACTGATTTAGCAGTGAATCCATATTTTGTAAATGTGCGTACTCATTTAGCATACCCAATTCATATATATGTACTGACATCCATAGGAAACTTCCAGGTCCTTGCCTACCAAGAAGAACAGACTGATGCATCAAACTAATAACGAGATTGAATCCATTCTACGAGGCCTGATTGAAAAAAGAATGCAAGGGATGCAACAAGGAGAAAGCACCAAAGATGATTTACTCGGCTTAATGCTTGAGTCAAACATGAGGGAAACAGACGACAAGGGTCAGCCCATCCTAGGAATGACAATTGAAGAAGTGATAGAGGAATGCAAATTGTTCTACTTTGCAGGGTCGGAGACGACATCGGTACTGCTCACTTGGACAATGATCATACTGGCCATGCACCCTGAGTGGCAGGACCGTGCAAGGGAGGAGGTCCTTGGCCTATTTGCAAAGAACAAGCCCGAGTATGACGGCTTTAGCAAGCTCAAAACCGTGAGTAGATTTTGATATTGCAATACTAACGCCAAACTAATGGCAACTAGAGTTTTAAAATTTACCACTCTACTTGTAGGTGACCATGATTCTTTACGAGGTTCTCCGTCTTTACCCGCCGGCCGTTGCATTCATGCGAAAAACATACAAGGAGATAGAGATTGGAAGCATCACCTACCCCGCAGGTGTGATCATCGAGCTGCCCGTGCTACTTATCCACCATGACCCAGACATATGGGGAAGCGATGTGCATGAGTTCAAGCCAGAAAGGTTTGCTGATGGGATCGCCAAGGCATCCAAGGATCCTGGTGCCTTCCTCCCATTTGGTTGGGGTCCACGGATCTGCATCGGTCAGAATTTTGCGCTGCTTGAGGCTAAGATGGCTTTGTGCATGATCCTTCAACACTTCGAATTCGACCTTGCCCCGACGTACTCTCATGTGCCACATAATCAGAAAATGTTGCGCCCCATGCATGGTGCACAAATTAAGCTTAGGACAATCTGATGATGAGCATTATAGCGATGTGCATGATGTCCTTCTATTACACAGTGTTTAGTGGTTGGCCATGTAATAAGCTTTTTCATACCTACGATGTTTGAAATAAAGTCCAACCATGTTGCACATTTAAACCACTACCACAAAATATATGTTTGTTCTTTATTTTAATTTTTCAAGTTGAAAAGGAAACCTCCTTTTTCGCTATCCTTCTTTCATGTGCTTGTTAATTAAGATGTCACTTGGTGAATATTGACTCTTTGAAGGAAAGTCGCATGGCACTAAGGGTTCATTTGTTCACATGAAGTTTCCCTAAGTCAAGGGAGATATCCATTGGAGAGAAAACCAGCAAGATCAAGACACATTCATGGATGTGCAAAAGGTGTGGGAAGGAGGGACATGATTTCCACCTTTTACTTTGGTTATGATCTTCCTCGAATAGATGGTTGGGAAATCCAATGGGCCTTAGTGAAGATAGCTTGATAGGCAATAGCGATGATTATATCCTCTCAGCCCTCTAAGCCACCCTTATGTGCTATTTGGAAAGGTGGAGATATCATATTTTACAATGCTAAAAAAATGGTGAGTAATGCAGGTCATCTAAAAAGCAGGTGTGAAGTAACAAATTAAAGAAGGAAAGCAAGTGAAGGACATTGTGCCTACGAGGGCCAAATATGTACCCCCTCTGTTCCTTTATATAAAGTGTATTTGTTTTTTTCAAAAGTCAAACGATGCCATGTTTGACCGTGTTTTCAGAAAAATATATCAGTATTCACAATACAAAATTTATATCATTTGATCCATCATGAAAAAAAGTTTCATATTTTATCTATTTGGTATTTCAAATGTTTTTAGTTTATCCTATATAGTCTTGGTCAAACATTGAAATAGTTGACTTGCACGGAAATCAATACACGTGGAACGGAGGGAGTATGTGATTGCAAGGATGCATCTTGGGAAAACGTTAACACATCAAACATACCTTATAAATTTGCACATATATAAGTCGACATGAAAGAGCAAACATATTTTGAATTGACGAACAATTTTTAAATTATGAACAATGGTTTAATTCATAAACACTTTTTGAATCAGTGAACATTTCTGAATTTTGAGAATTTTTCGAAAATTCAAGAGCATTTTTAATTTCTTGATCTTTTTTTTGAAAATTCGTGATTATTTTCTGAATTTTTAACATTTTTATTTCATGAACATTTATTCAAATACCAAAAAAAGTTAAATTCTTGAAATTTTCTGAAATTAAGATTTTTTTAGAAATACCGAACAATTTTTTCGAATTTGAGATTCATGGAAACAGTTCTCAAAGTAGAAAAAAAAATAAAAGAAGAAAAAAAAACAGGAGTGCTCAGCCCCCACATGGGCTGTCCCAGATGCACTTGGGCGCAGGAGGTGCGCGTTTGGTGGCCGGTCCACCAGGACGCCCCATTGCCTCAAAAAAAAAAAAAAACCAGGACGCCCCAGCTTTGGAGTTGGAGAGGTGAGCCGCCGACTTGCAGACCGTTCCGACCTCGAATTGAGCGAGCCCCCGTCGTCGTGCCTCGATCGCCTCCGTCTTCCTCCCCACCCGCCAATACCGTCCCTCCCTCCCACCACAGCCCGGAAGCCATCGCCGACATGACTGGCCTCCATGACGAGCCCGCGACTAGCGAACCCCGGAGATCCAAGCGCCTCCAGCGGTCCATGCCCGAGGCGGCGCCTCCTCCTACACGCCGGGCCAGGCCCGCCGAGGGCCCGGCTCCTCCGCGCGAGGACGAGGCCTCCGTTCCCACCGCGAGGGCTGCGCGATCATCTTCGCCCCTTTGCGGCGATTGGGGCTCGGAGGAAATCACCATGGCTCCTCCTCCGCCACGCAAGCGCGAGGACTCCCCTGACTCGCCGCGCACCGCCTACGTGCTCCGCGGCCGCCGAGTCCCGGATACGGGCAACCCCAAGCCCACCCCCTCCGTGCTTGGAGAAAAGGTATCTCTCTATATCTCCACTCCACCCTCGCAACGCAATCAATTCCACAACTTGATCTTCGCGATGTGCCGCATGCCTTGAATTTGGTTCATGGATGCTGAAATTCTGCTTCGTTGTGTGATTTTTGGCCAGATTGGTTTTACTATTGTGCTGACCACATGTTGAAGCTTCACCCCCCTGACAATTGCTACTTCCTAGCTTTGTTGAATAATATACCAATGTTAGCAGTTAGTAAGAATTACTCCTGCAGAGTCATACAATAGTATAAGTTGCATGCAGCTGATATAGCATCAACTATGCTAAGCAGGCTACAAAATACCTTGAACTATCTATGTATCTCTAATCCTTGCAATGTGCTGGATTAGATTGATGGGTGCTGATTTAATTCCACCCGCTAATTCTTCTGCAATGTAAGGTCACGTCACTCCAGTAGCACCCTTCTTCGTTGTGTGAATTTTGGTCAGATTGATTTTGCTATTATGCTGACCAAATGATGAAGCTTTTAAAACCTACCCAATTGCAACTAGCTTTGTTGAACATGCCCATCGTTAGCAGTTAGTGACAATTACTCCTGCAGAGTGGTGTAAATGGGAGTTAATATAGTGCTGTATCAACTGAGGGAGTATGATACAAATCTCTGTCTTCCATGATCTTAACATGGAACTATACTTTTTGTTTCATGTCTCCGTATTTGATGTGACTGGTCATGACATGGTCTAATCATGTGCTCCCTGTCTTGTGTTTATATGACAGTTTGTTGTCCTCCATGTCTTATATTCAGTGTTGCCGTTAAGAAGCACAAGAAATAGCCTCCTACTAGTAGTGATAGCAGCTAATTAAGGTCCAAAATTGTTGGTTTGATGCAGCTTATCTCCCTTTGAGTTTTGACTTGTATTCCCTTCTGCAGACTCTGTTCAGTGTGACAATAGCGTTCAGTGTTGAAAATCATACTAGTTGTTAATTTGATGGACATTTGAAATCACGAAATATGCGTGATGTTGACGCTTGTGCTCTTTCAGGGAAATTAAGCTGGATCAGCCACGCTTATCCAAGAGGCAACTAAAGCGAGCTGAACTTTGGAATGCCCCAGCATGTGCGCGCAAGGGTTTGGAACGCTACAACGGCATGAATCAGGTTTTGATCTAACTGAAGTTTATAAATAGTGCATAGTGCCACTTCGTGACTGGGTGGTCATTCAGCATTTATATAATCACAAATCTGGATGTCTTTTCATACTTGGCTTTATTTATGTTCCGCTTCAAAATTTAATGCGTTGATGTCTGTTGCTGGAAATGACTAAATGAGTCACACCTGAGCAAACTTAGATGGTCGCGAACATACAACCTCATTAATCTCACGACATAGATGTGATTATTAGAGAAACTGGCATGAGGTCTAGAACTGTGCCTTCATTGCTTATGCTGCCAACATCTCTTGCATAAGTCTACTGGTGTTGATTGCTGCCAACCTCATTCATCATATATATATATATATATATATATATATATATATATATATATATATATATATATATATATATATATATATATATATATATATATATATATATATATATCCATCTTGTGAGCACCCTCTTATGTTTGTTTGTTATAATATTTTAGGGGGATGAGCATGAGCTGGTTGAAGCAGTCGGCGTCAAAAGCTTTTGCTACTGTGGTCCGTGGCTGCATGCAAATTTTCTTGCTAGGCGTAAAAGTGCCAGTAGCTGTGATGATCTTATTCCCAAGCACTTCTTTGCTGAGCTGAGGATCGATGCAGATGGTCTGTCGTGTGTTTCATGCTTCAAGTTCGACTCAGGTGTGCTTGTGTAGCTTGAAAATTTATTTTGATAAATTCTTTGTGTCTTTGTGGTGCTAATCATATTTATTTCCTTAATTATACACCTGTAGTTGACTGGAAGAACTTTGGCGGATGTGGAGTTTGCCCGGCAACATTTGTCCATCCCGCTGGTGGTGGGTACATTGGTGCCCGGCCTGAACGACGTCTTCAGCCTGCTCCCACTGGTCTACAGATATCATTTAGTTTCTGAGAAATCTGCGTCTGTTACTATGGTAGCAGAAGGATTTTCTAGTTTATGCAAGTTAGTTGTTAAATAAGATAGCGAAGTCTGAAACTGGGCTTTGATGAGTCAGCTAGTGAAGGCTGAGATAGCACCTTGATGTTTACTCTGCTAACAAGTTCAGACTGGTAGAAGGGCAGAGCAGGTGCAGCTGCAAAGGAGAAAGAGATCAACTCGAAGGTCATGGAGAAAGCCAATATCATGAAGACTGAGCTCCAGATGATTGAAGAGATAATGCTTACGAACGGCTGCAGGAGGTTGAGCATGTCAGCATGTACCGTAGGATGACTATCAGAGATGTGTCCCAAGGTGATGAGCCCAAACCCTTAAAACTGGGAATTCAGAGCTTGTTCCCCACAGTAGATTACTTGTTTTGACTTTTGTTGGTTGGTTGTCGCCGATCACCTATGTCGCGAAGACGATGCATTTCATGTCTACGTATAATGCATTCTGTAGTATATGTATAAATCATTAGCTATTCTGGTTTTGCAATGCCTGATGTAACGATGTAGCATTAGAGAAGTGGGGATAACCCATTGGCAGGGTCGCATTGGCGTCTGAAGAATAACTGACAGCACATTCAACTAGTGCATACGATTGTTTTTGTAAGACTAGCGTTGGTTCTTTCTTTATCTGACCCAAGTGGCGTATGGGGTTCCTTTGTTGGACTCGTTTTTTCCAGACGATGTTGCATTGAGGTTATGGTGTGTCGGCACCTCTGGATTTGAAATCATTGCTTGTCTCTCCATGAATGTGTCGATGTAGAACAATATGCAAATAACCATTAGAATAAAACAATTTTCAAAGTAGTACTACCAACTATACCAGGTGGAGCTAAGTCTAAGAAAATAGTATCTTGCAGTTGTTAATTATGTCTTCGAAATAGTACCATCAAACTATCTTTGTCGGTAATCAATACCGCAAAAAAACAACTTTAAGCCACGTCCAATGCACTTGTTGCTCAAATGGATGTATCTAGACGCATTTCAATGCTAGATACATTCATTTGAGCCACAAGTAGTTCCGGACGGAGGTGGTACCATTGTAAGGACTAAGGACACTTGGGCAAAGAATAAGCACTAAGAATTCACTTAAGTTTAAAACTCTTACTTCTCGAAAGGTAAGAAGGGCAAAGCTTTTTTGTCCACCTCCAGTTGCGAACCCTAGCTGCCGGCACCAAAGGTCTTCTCCACGCTGCCGCCTCGGTCCCCCTCCTCTCCTCCACCCAGCGACTTCAATGATGGCAAGAGGAGTGGGACCCTTCTGTCTCTTTTTTCTTTCTTTATGTTTTGTTTCCCTAGCTGCATCAACGAGGTTGTGGCGGCAATGGCGTGTTGGAATAAGGTCTCTTCGACATCTACCTACCTTGGCGATGTCTGATTCGGCGTCGACGAAGAGCCTAGGAAAGTTTGTGTTGCCAGATCTGTTGGCACTCTTCGGATCTTGGCAGTTGGTCTGTCTATCAAGGAGAGCAATTGGCTGACTATTGTTAGGGAACATAGTACAAAATATTTTTTTACTCGTGCCTATGCACACTCCCAGGATCACTATCAAGATGCAAGAGAGGTTTAGATCTTATCTTTACCAACTAACGTAGTGGAGAGAAGAGTTGGTGAAGACTATTGTTATGGACTCCCCCAGCTAGGATTAAACCTTCCAACCGTGGGAATTTCCCCCTCGAACTAGGATTAAATAGATGATCCCTCTGCCAGTATCCATGAGTATGAAAACACCAATCTGGAGCAGGGCTTCACCGTCTAGAACAAGAGCCTGCCGAAGAACTAGAGGTGGAGGTGGAGCAGCCTGACCGCATAAGAACTTTTCATGAGAGAGGGAGAGAGAGAGAGAGAGAGAGATGGGACAGCCTCTGCGCCAGATAAGATGTGTTTAGAGGGGCTGCCCCTCTTATATCTATAGGATGCGTGGGAGGTAGGGCTGCCTTATAAGAGGAGACACCTCCTCCTAGTGCCGGCGCACCAAAGGTGTGGGCATCCCACCAAAACCCTAGCCCCCACCCCCCCTCCAACTTGCCCCACAAGGCAAAGGGGCCCACAATTGGGGCCATGCAGCTGCCCCACTTGGACTTAACCAAGTGGGCAGCCCACGGTGCCCCTCCTGAATACCCCGAAAGGTCCCGGGAAGCCTTTCGGTGGCTTTAGGGGTCCTCCATGACCTTCCCGGTTTACCAAAAAAAATCGGTTTTCTCACTGAAAGATTTTCAAACTTCCGGGAACTAATCTGGTGAATACCTCTCATGCTCCTAACACTCCTAGTGCATATTTCCTTGAGCTATTAGTGTGGCGACTTCAACATCTTCTTTTGTGTTGTTATGTGGCATGGTTTGGTTTTCCCTATTCACTAGACTGGTGGTGAAGGACAACAAGCCTGTGTTGCGTGGGGTGATGCTCTAGCCGATGTTTCTTCAACGATTTCTAAATATGGTTTCAAGAAATGAGTGGCTATTGCGTTCTTTAAAGCCTAGTATGGCAAGAGCGCTTGCATGCGTCCCTTTCCTTTACTATTAGTTCAGTGCAATTTTCAATCTCCAGCGGGTGGCATACAATCAGAGGAAGAAGAAGGTAGACATGATTTCTAATTATTTAATTACTCGCCATTCTGCGTCCATTTGTCTTTCCATCATGTTGACTATGTTTTCTTTGATAATTCTCGGCTCTAAGATGCCCTTGGGTGTTTTCTCTCAAGAAATTTTGTATGAAACATTCGTATTTAGACTAACAAGATGTGAAGTGAAACTACTAACATATAGTAGTTTATTTGCTAATTCTATAGTTGTATTACATATGAGTAGTATGCATGGTGCATTTTAATGTGGGTCTTTTCTCATGCATGCATGATGGCGTTTCCTTGATAATTCTCGGCTCTAAGATGCCCTCGGGTGTTTCTTCTCAAGAAATTTTGTATGAAACATTCCTATTTGGACTAACAATTTGTGAATTGAAACTACTAACATTTATTATTTTTATTTTCTAATTCTGTAGTTGTACTAAATATGAGTAGTATGCATGGTGCATTTTAATGTGGGTCTTTTCTCATGCATGCATGATGGCGTGATGTGGCATATTAGCAAAACTCGGTTTTCTCACTGAAAGATTTTCAAAGTTCCGGGAACTGATCCGGTGAATACCTGTCACGCTCCTAACTCTCCTAGTTCTTATTTCCTTGAGCTATTAGTGTGGCGACTTCGACATCTTCTTTTGTGTTGTTATGTGGCATGGTTTGGTTTTCCCTACTCACTAGACTGATGGTGAAGGACGACAAGCCTGTGTTGCGTGGGGTGATGTTCTAGCCGATGCTTCTTCAGTGATTTCTAAATATGGTTTCAAGAAATGAATGTCTATTGCGTTCTTTAAAGCATGGTATGGCAAGAGCGCTTGCATGCGTCCCTTTCCTTTACTATTAGTTCAGTGCAATTTTCTATCTCCGGCGGGCGGCATACAATGAGAGGAAGAAGAAGGCAAATATGATTTTAATGTAATTTTATTTTTTACTCGCCATTCTGCGTCCATTTGTCTTTCCATCATGTTGACTATGTTTTCCTTGATAATTCTCGGCTCTAAGATGCCCTTGGGTGTTTTCTCTCAAGAAATTTTGTATGAAACATTCGTATTTAGACTAACAAGATGTGAAGTGAAACTACTAACATATAGTAGTTTATTTGCTAATTCTATAGTTGTATTAAATATGAGTAGTATGCATGGTGCATTTTAATGTGGGTCTTTTCTCATTCATGCATGATGGCATGATGTGGCATATTAGCATGTTAAAACAATTAAAGATAGTGGGAGATCAATTATTTAGGTCATGCATGGTAGCATGCTGAGGTGACATAGTTGCATGTTGAAAGAATTAGAGTTAGTGGGGATCAACTATTTAGGTTCCATCATGTTGACTATGTTTTCCTTGATAATTCTCGGCTCTAAGATGCCCTTGGGTGTTTTCTCTCAAGAAATTTTGTATGAAACATTCGTATTTAGACTAACAAGATGTGAAGTGAAACTACTAACATATAGTAGTTTATTTGCTAATTCTATAGTTGTATTAAATATGAGTAGTATGCATGGTGCTTTTTAATGTGGGTCTTTTCTCATGCATGCATGATGGCGTTTCCTTGATAATTCTCGGCTCTAAGATGCCCTCGGGTGTTTTTTCTCAAGAAATTTTGTATGAAACATTCCTATTTGGACTAACAATTTGTGAATTGAAACTACTAACATTTATTATTTTTATTTTCTAATTCTGTAGTTGTACTAAATATGAGTAGTATGCATGGTGCATTTTAATGTGGGTCTTTTCTCATGCATGCATGATGGCGTGATGTGGCATATTAGCAAAAATCGGTTTTCTCACTGAAAGATTTTCAAAGTTTCGGGAACTGATCCGGTGAATACCTCTCACGCTCCTAACTCTCCTAGTGCTTATTTCCTTGAGCTATTAGTGTGGCGACTTCGACATCTTCTTTTGTGTTGTTGTGTGGCATGGTTTGGTTTTCCCTACTCACTAGACTGATGGTGAAGGACGACAAGCCTGTGTTGCGTGGGGTGATGTTCTAGCCGATGCTTCTTCAGTGATTTCTAAATATGGTTTCAAGAAGTGAATGTCTATTGCGTTCTTTAAAGCATGGTATGACAAGAGCGCTTGCATGCGTCCCTTTCCTTTACTATTAGTTCAGTGCAATTTTCTATCTCCGGCGGACGGCATACAATCAGAGGAAGAAGAAGGCAAATATGATTTTAATGTAATTTTATTTTTTACTTGCCATTCTGCGTCCATTTGTCTTTCCATCATGTTGACTATGTTTTCCTTGATAATTCTCGGCTCTAAGATGCCCTTGGGTGTTTTCTCTCAAGAAATTTTGTATGAAACATTCGTATTTAGACTAACAAGATGTGAAGTGAAACTACTAACATATAGTAGTTTATTTTCTAATTCTTTAGTTGTATTAAATATGAGTAGTATGCATGGTGCATTTTAATGTGGGTCTTTTCTCATTCATGCATGATGGCGTGATGTGGCATATTAGCATGTTAAAACAATTAAAGATAGTGGGAGATCAATTATTTAGGTCATGCATGGTAGCATGCTGAGGTGGCATAGTTGAATGTTGAAAGAATTAGAGTTAGTGGGGATCAACTATTTAGGTATAATATAATAATATAGGATGCCAACCTTTGGATTGGGAATAAATCTAATGCAAGCTAAATGACTGGGGCGATTTGAGACGGTCTAATATGCATATGATTTAAAGATCCTAAAAGAAGTAAGACCACATACATTTTCAAGGTCGCTAGGTTCAATCATTACCATTATTGTTAACCGTGGTAGCTTTTTTTGTAAAGAGGTTTAATTAATATTGTGAACTTGATAAGAAATCGGTAAAATAAAATTACATTCTATAAATTTGTATTGATGGTTCATTGGCCAGTTGTTATATCTCTGTGGAGAGGAACGACAAAATTGTCCATGAAAGAACCAAGAAGCAAACACTTCCACATTCGTCAGACCTCTTTTTGACACCTTACAGACCCTTGTTTAATAGTATCTCGGTTGACAGCCTAACACTCTAGAGACCACTCTCAACGTATTTGCTACTCTTTTGTTTTCAAACACACCCGACGTAGTTAAGGACACTACAAATAAAATCATATATAAATATGTCACAATTCATTAAGTGGCATATATTCATTTGCGCGGGATTGTGATTTTTCTTGCTTTTCCTATATTTATGGTGAAACTCAGCGCAATTTTTATTTCAAACTAAATTAGAAAACTAGAATATTGATATGACAGGGTATAGTTAGAGTTTATCATAAAAAATGTACTTATAACCGTGAACAAAAGAATCATATACAAATATAAGGTATCTTAATATGTCAGAACACACTTACATGGTTAAAACAGAAAGAAATTACTAGACGATATAATGAACTACATGTGAATAAGAAACTTATTTTTTTTAAATAATAATATATATTAGACATAAAATGTTATGTAAAAATAAAAAAGTTTAGTACAAATAAAGAAAAGCAGAAAATTTCGGATTTGAATTGCACGAACATGGAATAGATTTTCTCTTCGAGCAAAAGTGGGAACATATTCTGTAGGAACGACATATTGGGTTAGCCCTTGCGGGTTTGGGTTCAAGGACAAATATTTCCTTAGTAGGGATTGCTTGGTCACACCATTCACCCGTGTGATCCAAGAGAGATAGCAATTGAGCCTTGGACGCTACCAGTGTCTCCTTTAAATCGGCACGCGAGCCCGGATCACTTCACTTCTTGCTACATCAGTATGCTGGTCATAGATTACTTCATGTCATTTGATGAACAGCTAAGTCGTCTCTCCTTGCTACATCAGTAGGTTGGTCATATATAGATACTGACTTTTCTCCATCTGTATTGTCTTCATACAATCTCATAGTTAGGAGATTCTCCTTTAAATTGCAACAAGTCTGAACTTATTGAGGCAAGTAATATAGAGTAGAGCCACATGCAATTCTTGAATCATTGTGAAATATGATCATTAGTCTCTTTTCTCCATGATCTTACTATGCACCCCTTGCTTTACTATGGGTCAGTTTGGTTGGAGGCCTGGTCAGTGTGCTTGAGAATATAAGGTGCCTGGGAAGAGCCTGGGACGATGGAAAAAATTGTCTGGCCAGGCTAGCTTGCTGTCCATGTGTTTGGTTCTTGTTCATGCCTAACTGATGTCAGTTTGACTATTTAAAGTATTTTCACAGGACATCTGTACACCTACTAGGAATTAATCACTGCCAGACTGCAGCTTGTAGCACGCCAGGCGCATGAAAAGAAACGCCTAGACCAGGCTAATGAAGCTGCCTAGGCTAATTTTTTTCCCTAATTGGATCAAGCTAATCACATGGCAGGGACATCCATGCCAGGCAGGCATCCTTTCGTCGAGGACACGAACCAAACAACTATCAGACAGATCTCAGGGATCATCCAGGCCAGGCGTACTATGGTGTGGAAGCCATCCGAACACACCCTATAATTTTCGCTTCATATCTCCATATTTGATGTGACTAGTCATGACATTGTTTTTTTTTGAATAAAGACACCCAAAGGGCATCTTAAATCTGATTATCGTCGAGGAAAACAAAGGCCAGTACAATGGATAGACAACTGGACGTAGAACGACCAGTAAAAAATAAAATTACAATAAAAAGCATACTAGTCTTCTTCTTTCTCTGATTGAACGCTGCCCGCCGGTGATTGAAAATTGCACTGAACCAACAGCAAAGAAAAGCAACACCTGCAAATGCCCTCACCATACAAGGCTTTGAAGACCGCAATAGCCACTTGCCCCTTGAGACGAGATCTAAAAGCCGTTGAAGCAGCATCGGCTGGAGCATCAATCCACCACCACCAGATCAGAGGGTTGGGGAAACCGGGTTAAGCCACAGAACAACACAGAACAAGATGTCGTGGTCGCCACACCAAACGATAGCCAAAAGTACTCCTTGAAACAGTGGCGGAGCCAGAACTTTTGTGGAGCCTGGGCAAATTAAGCCTAAGTGTATAATCTAGAAATAAAAAAATTGGGTATTCGAATACACAACATATACTATACTGCCATGCGTCGGAATCACAAATCCACATTAATAATGCAGTGAAAATGTAACTATAATAGTCACACCAAATTTAATTTTAAGGTGAGTTAAAATATCAATATCCACTTCATAGACCAAATAAACTTGAGACATGACAACAAAAGATACATAACCAACCTTGCATAGAGGCAAACTCGCCATGTTGCCAACAAAAGTAAAGCTATACATACCATATGTCAACAGATGTGTTCGTGCCGGAAGAGGGCTAGCCTGTCGATTAATTTCTTCCATCATGGTCAGAAGCATCTCTCACTTGTTCATTTTTGCCCAAATAAAGACATACAATCAGCCTTGTGTAGAGGCAAACTCGCCATGTTCCCGAAGTCCTAGAAGGCACTACAATATAAAAATGGATTTCTAATGAAATAAATTTAGTTGTGAGATTCGAAATAGAAAGCTTACGAGAATAGAGATGGTCAGATGGAACATACCGACAGTGCACTAAAGAAAATCACGAGGCAAATGCCCTTTCGGAGAACTCGCTGTAGTAAATGTTTGAATAATATCCTTGTCGTCAACTGACTTGAATAACTCCCGCTCGGTGTAATAAATCATCAATTCACTGAACCATTCATTATTGTTCTTGCGACGCAATTTAGTCTTGATAATCTTCATTGCCGAAAAATATCTGTCAATAGATGTCGTTGACACCGGCGACTTCAAAACCAACTCAATAAGTTTGTACACCAATGAAAATACCAAATGTTTCTCAGTTTCAACCATCTTCACGACCAAACTTTGAACATCATCGAAAGAAGAAAAAGAAGCATGCCTTTTCACTTGACTTATATAAGTGAGAAGGTTCTCTCACGGTCATCATTGGAAAAGTCATCATGATAAATTTGTGCAAGACGCACAAGCTTATCAACATTAAACTTGAAGAAAGAATTATTAGGGTCAAGACATAATAAGAAATCAAGCACCCCATTAGCTCCTTCAGTAAAGCGGTGATCCATCTCCACGCATATTTTGTCAATAGCAACATAAAAAATCTCTGCACGGTAATGGTGAAGATTAGTGAAAGTCCTCCCTGCTCTCCTTGAATGACCACGAACCGGTATTACTTCATCCATATTTGGCACTGTAATACTATGAGCAGCACAAAATTCTTGAACATTCTTTGAAAGAAAGGGGGTTCCCAGAGGAAGTTGAAGGGAGTACTTCCCAGACCAAGCATTCAGACTTTGGGATGAGAGATCGTTGGCCCTAATTTCGGCACAGATTTCTTACCGAAGGAAGTTGAAGCCGAAGCCTGATGAGAGAAAGGAGGGGCTGCGGACTGACCGGACAAATAAACTGCATGGGAGCCTAGGGTCGCTTGCTGCCGGCAGTGCGTCTTGTTGGTGCCGTCTCGCGCGACGCCGCTCTTCTTCTACCTCTTGCCTCACACAAGGAGAAACTCCACACACACCCACGCACACATGCACCAAGGAAGAACTCACAAGCTTTGCCAAGAGGCTCCCTTGGTGATCACATAGTGGCTACATTGTTTCTCCAGCCCTCACGGCCGCTCTTTCTCATTCACCTGATCACTTTAAATACCAGTACAAAAGACTCACACACGCACTGGCCAGCCGCCACACGCGGCTGCTAACTCCTACTAATCCAACTAACTTGCATGCATCCATGCACGCACGATCCGGCCAACACACCGGCCACTACTCCATCGTGGTGGTTATCCTCTAATGACCGGGTCCACTCACAATTTCATGCACAAAGCTAGCCAATAATCTGGACACATCAAGCCAGCCAACCAACTGAATATGGCCCGGCTAACTGACCGTGATCCACGCTCCTGTATGCATGCGGCTAACAACCTATGCATGTCAAGATTACTACTAACAAGGCCTCAAGGCCAGCCGCCAGCGCCCTTCTGTCGACCAGTCCCTGCGCTCATGCGTGAGAAACGATGAGACATGAGAGAATTTGATCGATCCATCCATGATCCATCGTAGGTATTCCCTGCGCTGTTTTCTTCGTCCTGGGCTGACTCTGACTACAAGTACTACTCGTTTGTTGGGCTGTGAACTTGTCAGAAATGAAGGCCCAATATTTTTTGCCCGGGTAAAGCAAGTTAGCGTTCGGTTTTAGCCCTTAATTTAATCTGTCGATCGCTACTGTTACCAACCAGCGAGCCCGGGCAAGTGCCCAGGGTCGCCGGGCGGTGGCTCCGCCACTGCCTTGAAAGACACACAAACTGCCAAGATCTGAAGGGAACCAACCGATCTGGGGACACAAACTCTCACAGGCCCTTCGCCGGCGCCGGATCAGACGTCGTCGAGGTAGGTAGAGACCGGAGAGACTTTATTCCAACACGCCATCGTCGCCACCACCTCGTCGATGCCGCCGGAGAAACAAAAACCTAAGAAAAAAAACAAGACGGACGTGTCCCCACTCCTCTTGCCGCCGGACGGGAAAGAGGAGGGGGACCGAGGCGGCGGCAGTAGTTGTGGCGGCGGCGGCTGCTTAGGGTTAGGAGGCGGCGGCTTACGCGTTCTTCCTTGACTTGATTGACTAACGATCGGACTTAGATTTGACATTGTTTAATGTGCCCCATGTCTTCTGTTTATATGACACAGTTTGCTATCCTCGATGTCTTATATCCAGTGTTGATGTCAAGAAGCACAAGGAAAATAGCCTCCCACCAGTAGTGATAGCAGCTAAGGCCCAAAATTGTTTGTCGATGCAACTTATCACCTTCTGAGTTTTGTTTTTTTTGGAAGACATGGCGCTTATATTCCCTTCTGTCAGCCTCTCCTCAAGTTGATAATAGCATTCAATATTGAATCTTGATTGTTTGGCGGAAATTTTGTAAATCAATAAATGTGTGTGATGTTGACACTTCTCACTACCGGAATAGACATATACGCCAGGTGCCACGGACACTCGGCAAAGCCTTTGCTGAGTGTTGCACCCGGCAAAGGCCATCCGCGTACACCTATCAGGAAAACAAGACTTTGCCAAGAGCTGTCCGTCGGACACTCGGCAAACTCTTTGCCGAGAGCCAAACAGTGCTACTCAGCAAATAAAGCGACTTCACGGCGGACTGGTTCTGTCGTGTCTTTACCGAGTGCCACTCTCGGCATAGTAGCTCTAGCAGCTCCCAGTGCATAGACCTTTGCCAAGTGCCACTCTCGGCATAGTAACTCCAGCAGCTCCCAACGGTTTTGCTTTGGCCTCTTCTTCGTCGTATCGCTGCAGGAAACTAGATATACAATACATAAAGTAGTTCTTCAAAGTCTCACACATTAACAACAAACTCACATACGCATTATATAAAAAGTGCACACAACCTTCATTTGAAGTCACAAAGTAGTTCGCTAGTACAAGTGTCTACATAGTAAACAACAAAGTGGTCAATGCATGTCTACATGCGACCACATGATAAAGGCAATACCACAATTATAACAAACTGAAAGAGATTTATGAAGTTCTTCAATCCACTAAACCCGATAAGTGGTTTCTGGCTTGCACCATTGCCTACTTCAATTTTTCTCTTGTGCTTAAGCAAATACTGATTGTAACTATACTCTGCCTTCTCCCTAATATTGAACGAGTCATGGGAGGTGCCTGGGTAATAAAGCACTTGGTCATTGCATGCGGCCCATGAATCATAGACTCCTGGACACCTACCTCTGTACACCGCATACCACTTTATCTACAAAGAAAGAGAAAAAGATATAGAGAAGGAATGCAAGGTTAAGATAGCACATTATACATAATCCATGAGAGCATTCATCACCCATACACCCAAAAGCATCGCAAGTGGCAATACAAGTCCATATCAGCAGCTACATAACTAAATCACTAAATAAATTAATGTCAAACTATGTAGGTGGACTACTCCGATGTGTAGTCGGTGAAACCAGTGATCGAGGAGTTAGAGCACGTGGGGGCATCCCCCAAAGTGGAAGACCAAGCATTGTCTGGAATGATGGTCGGTGGAGTCAATGGCACCGGGTCGTCTCTATCTCCCTACGCGGTTGAGCCTTGCTCTCCTTAGTTGGCGGATTCTTCTTTTTCAGATCCTCAAATTGCTTAATTAGGATTAGTTGCGGGTTCTTCTCAAGGAGCGCCGCCAAGAGGTCATCGGCGCTCTTCTCCTCTACCGCGGAGTCGACCCTAAAGGAAGCTGCATCGTAGGAGGAAGCCATGACCGCAAAATCGATCGGCGCTAACACCTTTCATCACACAATGAAAAATAACATAAGAATCAATTTCTTTCCTCCAAGAACAACTCTCATCTGTCAAATATGATGGACACTCTTTCTGGTGGTTGTATATATGGTGGAGACACTCTCACGGGTATTTCGAATTTCGGTGATGGTCAAGCTGGTCGATCCATCGTGCGTGACAAATGTATATCACAAGAAGAACTTGCCCAGATTGACCGCCATCGTCAGAAGTCGATTTCTCTTCCTCCATGAACAACTCTTATCGACTGTCGGTGATGGTCACTCTTCCTTTGCTCCTCCTGATTTAAAATGACCACAGAGGAGGAACAAAGGAAGAGCGACCCCCTACGACAACAACTGGTAACATCTCTCATCTGTCAAGTATGGTGGACACTCTCTGGTGGTTGTATATATGATGGACACTCTCTCACGGGTATTTCGACTTTCGATGATGGTCAAGCTGGGCGAGTCCATCGTGCGTGACAAAGGTATATCACAGGAAGAACTTGCCCAGATTGACCGCCATCTTCAGAAGTCGATTTTTCTTCCTCCTAAAAACATATCTCACCTCTCATCTACACAAAACTAATACAAGAAAAACTACTACAAGAAACTACAACAAAAAACTACTAAAAGAAATACATACATCCATGTATGCATCCATGCATCCATCTATGCATTCATCCATCCATCTATGCATTCATACATCCATCTATTGATACGTACAAAAAGTACAAAAAAACTAATACAAAAAAAATCTATGTATCTATCCATGCATTAATACATACATATATACATTCATACATCCTTGCATCCATACAAGTTCGGGGAGGGGGGAGACGAAGCTCACCGAGGGGGGAGGCAGCTCGAGAGAGGGGGCGTCGGCAGGCTAGGGAGGGTGCCGACAGGTTGGGAGGCGGTTGACGAGGTGGGGGTGGGGGTGCCACGGGTTGGGAGGCGGCGGCCGAGGCCGGGGGGGTGGGGGGTTGGGGTGGGGGTGTGGGACGATAGAGAAGTGAGAAAAAGACACCGCAGGGAGAACTGTCCCACATACCTTTACCGAGCGTCAGCTGGTGCAGCTCTCGGTAAAGGTATAAACCGTAGATCTAGGGTTCATAAATGTTCCAAGAGTACCGCTCGGTAAAGGATAATACCTTAGATCTAGGTTACCCTTTAACCAAGAGCAGCTCTCGGAACATTCACAAATACCGAGAGCTACTCTCGGAAATGACAGCCCCCTCCACAAATGGCCTATGCATGTCGTAAAGGCATCATGTAGAATTTTCCATGCCGCTTCCGGGCATGATTTCGTGTGCCGCCTTGCAGATTTGCAATTTCCGACGATGAAACCCTAGCACTACAATAAACATCTCGAATATTGCACGCGGATCCGGAAAATGCAGGGGCTTGGCATGTGTCATCCGATTGCCTTCTTTGAGAGCACAAGCAGTTTTGAGGCCAACAGAGCAACAGGACCAGCACTTCATGCACAAATCGGACATGTTCCCTCTCGGTACCCACAGACTAGTTCGAAGACGGTGCGGTTTACAAGCGGCCTTAGGGGATGCTTATCGAAACGCGCCAAACTTTTACCACACCCTAGATGGGCCACGTGATGACATCGTGCCAGCTACCGAGTGTGACGCCCCCGTTTCAATCGTACACTAATCATACACGCAAATGTGTACGATCAAGATCAGGGACTCACGGGAAGATATCACAACACAACTCTAGACACAAATTAAAATAATACAAGCTTTATATTACAAGCCAGGGGCCTCGAGGGCTCGAATACATAAGCTCGAAAACAAACGAGTCAGCGGAAGCAAGATTATCAGACATGAGTTAAACAAGTTTGCCTTAAGAAGGCTAGCACAAAAGAAACATCGATCGAAAAGGCAAGGCCTCCTGACTGGGAGCCTCCTAACTACTCCCGGTCGTCGGCGGCCTCCACGTAGTAGTAGGCACCCTCAGTGTAGTTGTTGGAAATATGCCCTAGAGGCAATAATAAATTAGTTATTATTATTATATTTCCTTGTTCATGATAATCGTTTATTATCCATGCTATAATTGTATTGATAGGAAACTCAGATACATGTGTGGATACATAGACAACACCATGTCCCTAGTAAGCCTCTAGTTGACTAGCTCGATAGATGGTTACGGTTTCCTGACCATGGACATTGGATGTCATTGATAACGGGATCACATCATTAGGAGAATGATGTGATGGACAAGACCCAATCCTAAGCCTAGCACAAAGATCGTGTAGTTCGTATGCTAAAGCTTTTCTAATGTCAAGTATCATTTCCTTAGACCATGAGATTGTGCAACCCCGGATACCGTAGGAATGATTTGGGTGTACCAAACATCACAACGTAACTGGGTGGCTATAAAGGTACACTACGGGTATCTTCGAAAGTGTCTGTTGGGTTGGCACGAATCGAGACTGGGATTTGTCACTCCGTGTGACGGAGAGGTATCTCTGGGCCCACTCGGTAGGACATCATCATATGCGCAATGTGACCAAGGAGTTGATCACGGGATGATGTGTTACGGAACGAGTAAAGAGACTTGACGGTAACGAGATTGAACAAGGTATCGAGACACCGACGATCGAATCGTGGGCAAGTACTATACCGGTAGACAAAGGGAATTGAATACGGGATTGATTGAATCCTTGACATCGTGGTTCATCCAATGAGATCATCGTGGGAGCCAACATGGGTATCCAGATCCCGCTGTTGGTTATTGGCCGGAGAGTTGTCTCGGTCATGTCTACGTGTCTCCCGAACCCGTAGGGTCTACACACTTAACGTTCGATGCCGCTAGGGTTATAGGGAATAGATGTACGTGGTTTCGGAGTCCCGGATGAGACCCCGGACGTCACAAGGAGTTCTAGAATGGTCCGGAGGTAAATATTTATATATGGGAAGTCATCATACGGTCACCGGAATAATTCGGGGGGTTACCGGTATTGTACCAGGACCACCGAAGGGGTTCCGGGGGTCCACCGGGAGGGTCCACCTGCCCCGGAGGGCCCTATGGGCTGTTTGTGGAGAGGGACCAGCCCCTTAGTGGGCCGGGCGCTTCCCCCCTTAGGTCCCATGCGCCTAGGGTTTGGGGGAACCCTAAAGGGGGGCCCCCTTGCCTTGGGGGGCAAGGCCACCCCCTGGCCGCTGCCCCCTCTTCAAATTGGATCTGAGGGGGCCGGCCCCCCTCTCCCTTGCCCCTATATATATGTGGGGGTGGGAGGGCAGCCGCACCCAAGTTCTGGCGCAGCTGTCACGTCCCTAGAATTGCTTGACATTAGTTGCATTAAGGCATTCATGTCATCATGTTAATTTCCATGAAAATTGAAATGGGGATTTGTGAAACCCTCAGAATCACTTTTGGAAATGACCTAAATAAAAATCGCTCCAAAAAGGTCCAAGAAAATGCTCATGTGGCCCTCTGGAAATATTGGACAGAGTTAACAATCTAACCAATATTTTTAGGATCTCATAAGTATTTATTTTGGGCATTTGGAATTATCTGATAAATATTTGCTTTGGATATATATTATTATATACATAAAATGTTGTCCAAAAATTATGCCTTTTGTTGAGGAGCTCCGGAGTAGTATAGTAAGCTCCTGCAAAAATTGGCATAATTAATTAAATTGGTTTAGTATTTTAAATAAATCAAAACAAATGTCAGAAAATAGAAAAGAAAACAAAATAGGTAAAAGTCCTTACCTGGCCTCACCTGCGCAGCCACCCGGCCCAACCTTCCTTTCCCCCCCCCCCTGCTGGCCCAGCACTGGTGGCCCAGCCCACCAGCGCCGCACCGCTCGTCACCTACCTCTGCCAAGTGGCGAGAGGAGGGACACTGGCGTGTCGCGCCTGTGTGCCACCTCCACCCTGCCTGCCTGGCCTCTCCCTCCTCGTCTGCTGCCCGGAGACGCCACGCAGCCACCCCACACCTTTCTCGCTCTCTCTCGTCCCTCCCTTCCCTGGAGCTCTCTCCTCTCTTCACCGAACACCACCGAGACGCCGCCCGCTGCCGCCGTGGCCACGGCCCTCCCTCGCCTCGCCGACATGTCCATGGCCTCCGCCTAGCCCTCTCCTCCTCCTCACCAAACCCCCGACGCGGAGCACCCCGAGGCGCCGCCCCACCATTCCCCTCTCGGACCGCTGGTCGCCGTCGCTAAATTAGCGGCTCGGTGCCCACCAGAGCTCACCGACGGCCTCGCAACCACGGTGAGCCCCAAGTCGACCCCCTCTTCCCGACTCGTCTTCCCCCCTAACCACCGGCTCCCTCGGCCGACCGCTCCTCACCGCCCGGCCATGGCGCCGCCATGCCACAGCCCAGCCCCGCCGCCAGCGTCCCGAGCCCATAAGCACGCTCAGACACCTCCAGAGCACATAGCACCTTCGCCTTTCCCCTCGTGCACTGCAGAATCAGAGCCGTCGTTGCCCGAACTCCGGCGCGCCATGAAGCTCACTTCCGCGAAGCCGGCCACCCCGCACCTCCCGCTAGCCCCGGGAGACGAGCACGGGCTCCCTCCTGGTGCCCTCAGCACGCCCCAGCCGCGGCTCTAGCCCAACTCCGGCGAACCACCGCCGCTCGGGTGGACGCCGCCGGCCTAATTCCGGCAAGTGCCGACGTGGCACCGTCATTAGGACTAATCCCCACCCTTAGCCACCTCACTGCCACTGACAGCGGGCCCCGCAGCGTGTCAAAGCCCGAGTCAACACGGGATTAGCACCTCTGTCACTGACGTGTGGCCCCCACACGTCAGGTTTGACCAGCCAGCCGCAGTTGACCGCTGACGTCATGCCTGCGCAGTGCTGACGCAATATTTCATTTTCTGGAATTAATTTAAATCAGGAATTCCAGAATATATTCAAAACTTCTAAAAATCATATAAATTCAACCGTAGCTCAGATTGAAATAATTTATATATGAAAAATGATCAGAAAAATATGAAGAATCTGTTTATGCCATGATCATGCATGTTTGAACAAGTTAACATCACTGAATAGGATGAATCATGATTAGGGCAATTTGTGAAATAGCATTTTGAGTTGGAATTCAACCTTGTTTGAATTCCACTCCAACTAACTTGGATTATTATTGCATTAGGTGAATTCAGTACCTTAACATGATCATGCATCATATATGTGCATTACATTGATTGTGCTCTCTCTTGTTTGCCGGTGTTTGTTCCCTCCCGGTAGACGATGTACCGACGATGATTATTCGATGACACCGATGAAGAACTATTATCTTCAGAAGTGCCAGGCAAGCAAAACCCCCTTGTTCATTCCGATACAATCCCACTCTCTCGCTCCTGCTCTATTTTATTGCATTAGGACAACAACGACTCATGTGTTACTTGCTGCGGTAGCTGAACCCCTTGATCCTTTGCATGACCTGTCATTCCACAGTAATTAGATGAAACCCACTAGCATGAGTAGGAGTTGTTTGAGCCCATGTTGTGCCTACTCATTTATGCTTGTTTGTCATGCCTGCTACTGCTTAGAGTTGAGTCGGGTCTGATTCATCGGGAATGAATTGGAATTGTTATGAACATGTCCTATTGTGGTGAGCTAAGTGTGTGAACACGATTTGGTAAAGGTAGCGGTGAGAGGCCATGTAGGAGTACATGGTGGGTTGTCTCATTGCAGCCGTCCTCGAGAACTGAGTTCTGTGTTTGTGATCCATGATACAGATTATTACCACGCATTGGGCCCGAAACCAATGGACCCTCTCGGCTTCTTGACCACCCTTGTCCTCGGTCCGGGAGTTGCAAGTAGTTTCGTGTTTGTAGCATCTTTGGGGCACGCATAGCGCTGACCTTAGGGGTGGGTTGTGTTGCGGTAGGCACCGTGGCCCGTGTATGAAAGTGCCCGTTTGGTATCTCGGGAACCCTGCACACATCGTTCGGGCTGTATGGGAAACCTCGGCCGGACTCCCTGCGGATGGAACCCGAATAGGCGATAAACCTGGACTAGGGACTTGAGTGTTTAGGTAGGCTGTGGCCGACACCCACGTTGGGCTTCCGCTTGAAGGTTGCCGAGTACATGTCGTGTAAACGACGGTAAGTGGTGAGAGCGTGTGTGAAGAAGTACACCCCTGCAGGGTTTAATATGATCTATTCGAATAGCCGTGTCCACGGAGAAGGACTTCTGGGTTGCCTATATCAGTTCATAGACAAGTGAAAGTGGATACTCTAAAATGCGCAAGATAAGCGTGAGTGCTATGGATGGCGTTCTCGTAGGGAGACGGGAGCGGATCCATAGTAGTGTATTGATATGGTGAATATGTGGACTCGTGTGCGCCACCTCAAAAGAGTTACTTGCAGTCGTAGTTCGGGATAGCCACCGAGTCAAAGCTGGCTTGCTGCGGTCAAACTCCACCTCCCCTTTTGATAATGATGCATATGTAGTTAGTTCGATGTAAGTCTTGCTGAGTACAATTGTACTCACGTTTGCTTATTTTATGTTTTGCAGAGAGACGTCAGTCTCACTAGTAGTTCCGCTTGGACTTCGACGTTTAGCTTGTTACCTCAGCTACGATCTTGTGCCCGGCAGGATCTGGTAGATAGTCAGGCTTCTCAGCCTTCTTCATTTATAGTTGTCTGTACTCAGACATGTTTAGCTTCCGCTTGTGCCTTGACTTGTATGCTTTGAGTGTTGGGTCATGAGACCCATGTTTGTAATATCTCGCTCCTCGGAGCCTAATGAATAATATTTTGAGTCGTAGAGTTATGTTGTGATGCCATGTTGTATCTACGCATATTGAGCATAATGTGTGTATGTTTGAAATGCTTGGTATGTGTGGGATCCGACAAACTAGTTGTTTATCCTTGGCAGCCTCTCATATGGGGAAATGTAGTCTCGTGATTACGGCGATAGTAGTCCGCTTCAGCCCGGTTCACCGAGTCCTGCTAGCCCAAGACTCTGCTTGGACACTGACTGGCGGCATGTGATTCATTTCGTTCCTATGTACGTCCTTCGGGAAATGTCACGCGGTGATACTTGGAGTCCTGCCTAGCCTGCTACAGCCCGGGATACCGAGTCCTGTTAGCCAGTGCTACAGCCCAAGTTCATACGTTGATGACCGACATGCTCGAAGTGTTTCATGTATGCCTGTCCCCATAGGTTAGTGCCGCTTTGGGTTCACGACTAGCCATGTCGGCCGGGTTCTTTGTCATATGGATGCTAGCGACACTATCATATCGTGAGCCAAAAGGCATAAGCGGTCCCGGGCCATGGTAAGGCGACACCGTGGGAATACCGTGCGTGAGGCCGCAAAGTGATATGATGTGTTACATGCTAGATCGGTGTGACTTAGGATCGGGTCCGACAGCGTTGGTATCGAGCCTGACTGCTGAGGATTACCAAGCCAAACTGGTGAAGTTGTGTCTAGAAATGCTTTAGTTATATAAGGAATTGATTGTGGAAGGAACGTAAGGCTCTTTTTACTCCTTATACCTCATGGCCTTCTGATCTGAGTCATCCTCTTCTCTTCTACGGGGTTTAAGAACTAGGCTTCTCATCTATCTATTAGGGTGACGTGTTACTAATCCATAGACCTATAAGATTGTCGGTTTTAATCCCCAGTTTAGATCCTACTATTTCTGTACGATAACTGTTGATCTCAGAATCTTGTTATCATGTTGTTGAGCGATTATGCCACCATTTTCTGCAGGATGTCTCAAATCATTTTTGAGCATTTACAGCCGTTATGCTGTCCGAGTCATCCCAGGTCTCTAAATAGTCTGATGCATTTGCAAATCCCTTCCTCCCGTTCCTGATGTCCTTTTGGGCCAGATTAAGCACACTAACCAGTCAGTCGAGGTACTCTGTTGCCTCGACATATATGTTGGAACTATTATTACGACCCTAGATGCTTAGGAGGTCACCTAGCAATTTAGCAATGCTTTTATATCCCCAGTGTGATGATTCTGGCCATCATTTTCGAAAGCATCCCGTGATGCCATTTAGTAGTAGGTATTCTACTCCTGGGTTGTTGAACCCAAGATTCATCCTACTTCATGTTGTTAGTATTTGCTAGTGCCTTTAGGATATTAGTAACCTTTGCGATAGTCCTCGAGGTCCGTGGTATATCCTTCTTCCAATTACCATGAACTAATTATGGCAGAAGTTCTTTTGAGCCAAACATCACAATAAGAGTGCTCTTGAGGAGTTCTCCATTCATAATTGTGAATCTGCCAATTCTACCTTTCTGTATGGGTTATCCGGAAGAAATGTTGAGCTTGCTCGACGTACTAATCTGTGCATCCACAACTCAGAAAATTATATGTTCCTTAGAGTTGTTCTCTTAGATGCCTACTGACCTTCATCTATCAATTGATAGCCAAGGGTATGTGTGCATTTGTGTTCATCGATGCATTTTATCCTTGTGGTCCGTCAAGCCATTCTATTCGGAATGACTAGGAGAAACAAACTCGATACCTCATCCATTTCGAGGATTGGGTCAAAGTAGTTGTATTCCGCAGACCAAAACGCCAATTCAGCTTTTGTTCTGTTCTACCTTGGAGTGTTACCATCTTTATGTCAAGAGTGTCATGGGAATTGCACCACCTCCTAGGAATTCTTGACGCAGTGATACTCTCGCTATCATTATTCATTCCTCGGTTCCGTGTTGTTGTAACCGGAATGCCGGCAAGTGAATTGTGATGTGTGAAATCAATACTCCGAGCAACTCATTGCTTGGTAGTGAATGGACAATATTCTCATTCTTAGCGTGTTGGTTATTAAACCATCATCCTAAGATTGATCGTGCTACCTAGTCCTTATTTCTGGTGCACACTTCGATTGATGAGTTAGGATTGTGTCAAGTCCTCACTCATTTGATCATATCGTCTTGCCCTGAAAAGCAAGATTGTTCTCGAGCTTAGTAACATACCAGTGGTTCGTGACTTTCCAAATATCTTCTTTGAAATGTTACCGGATTGTTTCCTGACTGTTATGTTGGGCTCGTGATCAGGTTGGTTTCTTGTGAACCACCCTTCCCCAAAAATCTGTGTTGGATACCCCTGAGCTAGTCGGTTAAGCTAGACAACAACTTGGAGAGTTGGAAGATAAAAGCTTGCCTAACCTAGTTCGATCCAAAGGGATAATCTTGTGTAGTGTGTGTTGAAGAAAGATGATACCTTCATTGATTGGTCCCTGTGATCAGTTGCTGGATCTATTGTCCTACCAATTCTTTGACTTGAGTATGGGCCATTATCAAGTCAAATCAGGACCAACGATATTCGTGATGTTGTCTTACTCGTGGTTGATCCTTCGAGCATACACCATTACATCTTTGGTCTGACCAATACTATCATGTGTTCACATGATGGTGGAAGTCCAGTGATATGGGAATTCCGATGAGCTATTGTTGAGCCCATCAGCAGTAATTTGTCTCCTCCATGAGTCATGTTGAGCATCAACGTAGTATTGGAAACTTGTGTAAGCATTTCTTCGTGTTTCGTTCATGAAGCATATGTTTGGATGAAAGTAGTGACTTCCTCTAATTCATGTGCATCTGGTGTAAGTGGCCGCCATGAATGTGAGAAAGGTTTGTTTTATTTCTTTGGAATCGTCCCAAGTCAGTCATGCACGTGCGAAGTATTCTATGGCATGATAGACTGATCATCTTCATTTCATATGAATTCCATAGCACACCAAGCCACTGATTGATTTGTTCAAGGAAAAGGAATTGTTGTGTAAATCCTAGGTCATGCACAAGACTTCGTTATCCTCGATGATGGTTCCCAACCTGAACTCGGTAGTGTTTTATCGTAAGACTACTACGTGGCCATGTTTGTCTGGGACAATGTGTTCACAGGTTTGTAGCGGGACCAGCTCATATTTTGAAGCTTGCTATCGTAGTTCATATCCCGAGAATCTCGCAACGCCATCTCGTCGAATTGTGTTGCAACCTTTCCTTTTCAGACATGCTGAGTCTGAAATACCCTAACCCCAACCAGATCTGAATCTCAGGCAGATATGATGGTTGAAACATTCCAATAGCTGCATTTCGTTCCCAGCTTGCACCGTCCTTGTGCTATCTCGCTATAGCGGGTCTTCTTAGCAATTCTTGTCCAGGTTTATCTTCAAAGTGGACCTACCATGGGTTCCTCCCCCCCCCCCACCTTCGATGATAAGCAAATCGTCCATTGCGTTGTCTTCAACAAGGTAGTCCACATCATCCATTCTAGTCCGGGTGTACCATTCCTTTGCACTCCACCAAATGATCGCTCGTGATTGCCTTAGGCTGGTATAAAGAGTTCCAATGGTCTATGGATCAAAAGTAATTCTTTTTGCCACTTAAGGGAATAGTTCCTTGCGCCACCTTTCTCGAGGTGTCCCGTTACGGGATCATGGTGAATATTTCCTCGCCACCATGATACCATCCACCATCTTCCTAAAGCGTGGAATTGTTGACCACTAATCAAACTTCGTTGTTGTTCTTCCATCCCACTCGATGCATTCTGTGTCTCAACTCGAGATGTGACACCATCTCAGTCCGTAATGTCGATCATGTTCGCTTAATCTTCGTGAAGATCGAATCATGTAGGGTTTCCCCTTCTTTCTGTTGTCGTGTCGGGTGAAGATCTCGAAGACGTCAAGACCACGAAGATGGAGTGAACCAACATCCTCGAGAAGGCAACTGGATCATGGAAGTTGTAATAGTTTGTGACCTCCCTTTTCCTCTTACCTCACGTCTTGAATCTCGGGCGAGATTCTTGTTTAGTGGGGTGAGTTATCACGTCCCTAAATTGCTTGACATTAGTTGCATTAAGGCATTCATGTCATCATGTTAATTTCCATGAAAATTGAAATGGGGATTTGTGAAACCCTCGTAATCACTTTTGGAAATGACCTAAATAAAAATCGCTCCAAAAGGTCCAAGAAAATGCTCATGTGGCCCTCTGGAAATATTGGACAGAGTTAACAATCTAACCAATATTTTAGGATCTCATAAGTATTTATTTTGGGCATTTGGAATTAATCTGATAAATATTTGCTTTGGATATATATTATTATATACATAAAATGTTGTCCAAAATTATGCCTTTTGTTGAGGAGCTCCGGAGTAGTATAGTAAGCTCCTGCAAAATTGGCATAATTAATTAAATTGGTTTAGTATTTTAAATAAATCAAAACAAATGTCGAAAATAGAAAAGAAAACAAAATAGGTAAAAGTCCTTACGGCCTCACTGCTGCAGCCACCCGCCCAACCTTCCTTTCCCCCCCCTGCTGGCCCAAAGACTGGTGGCCCAGCCCACCAGCCGCCAAGACCGCTCGTCACCTACCTCTGCCAAGAGTGGAGGAGAGGAGGGACCTGGCGATGTCGCCGCCCTTGCTGCCACCTCCACCCTGCCTGCTGGCCTCTCCCTCCTCGTCTGGCTGCCCGGAGGCGCCACGCAGCCACCCCGCACCTTTCTCGCTCTCTCGTCCCTCCCTTCCCTCGAGCTCTCTCCCTCTCTTCACCGAACACCACCGAGAACGCCGCCGCTCGCCGCCGTGGCCACCGGCCCTCCCTCGCCTCGCCGACATGTCCATGGCCTCCGCCTAGCCCCTCTCCTCCCTCCTCACCAAACCCCCCGACGCCGGAGCACCCCGAGGCGCCGCCCCCACCATTTCCCCCTCTCGGACCCGCCGGGTCGCCGTCGCCAAATTAGCCGGCTCCGGTGCCCACCCGAGCTCACCGACGGCCTCCTCGCAACCACGGTGAGCCCCCAAGTCGATCCCCCCTCTTCCCGACTCGTCTTCCCCCCCCTAACCACCGGCTCCACTACGGCCGACCGCTCCTCACCGCCGGCCATGGCGCGCCATGCCACAGCCCCCGCCGCCCGCGTCCGAGCCCATAAGCACGCTCAGCACACCTCCAGGAGCACATAGCACCTTTCGCCTTTCCCCCTCGTGCACTGCAGAACCAGAGCCGTCGTTGCCCGAACTCCGGCGCCGCCATGAAGCTCACTTCCGCGAGCCCGCCACCCGCACCTCCCGCTAGCCCCTCGGATCGCACGAGCACAGGCTCCCTCACGGTGCCCTCAAGACGCCTCACCAGCGGCTCTAGCCCAACTCCGGCGAACCACCGCCGCTCGGGTGGACGCCGCCGGCCTAATTCCGGCAAGTGCCGACGTGGCACCGTCATTAGGACTAATCCCACCCTTAGCCACCTCATCGCCATCGACAATGGGCCCCGCAGCGTGTCAAAGCCGAGTCAACAGGATTAGCACCTCTGTCATCGACGTGTGGCCCCACACGTCAGGTTTGACCAACCAGCCGCAGATTGACCGCTGACGTCATGCTCGCTGAAGGTCGACAATAATATTTCATTTTCTGGAATTAATTTAAATCAGGAATTCGAGAATATATTCAAAACTTCTAAAAATCATATAAATTCAACCGTAGCTCAGATTGAAATAATTTATATATGAAAAATGATCAGAAAAATATGAAGAATCTGTTTATGCCATGATCATGCATGTTTGAACAAGTTAACATCACTGAATAGGATGAATCATGATTAGGGCAATTTGTGAAATAGCATTTTGAGTTGGAATTCAACCTTGTTTGAATTCCACTCCAACTAACTTGGATTATTATTGCATTAGGTGAATTCAGTACCTTAACATGATCATGCATCATATATGTGCATTACATTGATTGTGCTCTCTCTTGTTTGCCGGTGTTTGTTCCTCCGGTGAGCGATGTACCGAGCGATGATTATTCGATGACACCGATGAAGAACTATTATCTTGAAGTGCCAGGCAAGCAAAACCCCCTTGTTCATTCCGATACAATCCCACTCTCTCGCTCCTGCTCTATTTTATTGCATTAGGACAACAACGACTCATGTGTTACTTGCTGCGGTAGCTGAACCCCTTGATCCTTTGCATGACTGTCATTCCACAAGAATTAGATGAAACCCACTAGCATGAGTAGGAGTTGTTTGAGCCCATGTTGTGCCTACTCATTTATGCTTGTTTGTCATGCCTGCTACTGCTTAGAGTTGAGTCGGGTCTGATTCATCGGGAATGAATTGGAATTGTTATGAACATGTCCTATTGTGGTGAGCTAAGTGTGTGAACACGATTTGGTAAAGGTAGCGGTGAGAGGCCATGTAGGAGTACATGGTGGGTTGTCTCATTGCAGCCGTCCTCAGGAACTGAGTTCTGTGTTTGTGATCCATGATACAGTTACTACCACGCATTGGGCCCGAAACCAATGGACCCTCTCGGCTTCTTGACCACCCTTGTCCTCAGTCCGGGAGTTGCAAGTAGTTTCTGGTGTTTGTAGCATGCTGGGGGCCGCACGCAACGCTGACCTTAGGGGTGGGTTGTGTTGCGGTAGGCACCGTGGGTCGTGTGTACCAGTGCCCGTTTGGTATCTCGGGAACCCTGCACACATCGTTCGGGCTGTATGGGAAACCTCGGCGGACTCCTGCGGATGGAACCCGAATAGGCGATAAACCTGGACTAGGGACTTGAGTGTTTAGGTAGGCTGTGGCCGACACCCACGTTGGGCTTCCGCTTGAAGGTTGCCGAGTACATGTCGTGTAAACGACGGTAAGTGGTGAGAGCGTGTGAAGAAGTACACCCTGCAGGGTTTAATATGATCTATTGAATAGCCGTGTCCACGGAGAAGGACTTCGGGTTGCCTATATCAGTTCATAGACAAGTGAAAGTGGATACTCTAAAATGCGCAAGATAGCGTGAGTGCTATGGATGGCGTTCTCGTGAGGGAGACGGAGCGGATCCATAGTAGTGTATTGATATGGTGAATATGTGGACTCGTGCGCCACCTCAAAAGAGTTACTTGCAATCGTAGTTCGGGATAGCCACCGAGTCAAAGCTGGCTTGCTGCGGTCAAACTCCACCTCCCCTTTTGATAATGATGCATATGTAGTTAGTTCGATGTAAGTCTTGCTGAGTACAATTGTACTCACGTTTGCTTATTTTATGTTTTGCAGAGAGACGTCAGTCTCACTAGTAGTTCCGCTTGGACTTCGACGTTTAGCTTGTTACCTCAGCTACGATCTTGTGCCCGGCAGGATCTGGTAGATAGTCAGGCTTCTCAGCCTTCTTCATTTATAGTTGTCTGTACTCAGACATGTTTAGCTTCCGCTTGTGCCTTGACTTGTATGCTTTGAGTGTTGGGTCATGAGACCCATGTTTGTAATATCTCGCTCCTCGGAGCCTAATGAATAATATTTTGAGTCGTAGAGTTATGTTGTGATGCCATGTTGTATCTACGCATATTGAGCATAATGTGTGTATGTTTGAAATGCTTGGTATGTGTGGGATCCGACAAACTAGTTGTTTATCCTTGGCAGCCTCTCATATGGGGAAATGTAGTCTCGTGATTACGGCGATAGTAGTCCGCTTCAGCCCGGTTCACGAGTCCCGCTAGCCCAAAGACTACTGCTTGGACACTGACTGGCGGCATGTGATTCATTTCGTTCCTATGTCTGTCCCTTCGGGGAAATGTCACGCGGTGATACTTGGAGTCCTGCCTAGCCTGCTACAGCCCGGAATACCGGAGTCCTGTTAGCCCAGTGCTACAGCCCAAGTTCATACGTTGATGACCGACATGCTCGAAGTGTTTCATGTATGCCTGTCCCCATAGGTTAGTGCCGCTTTGGGTTCACGACTAGCCATGTCGGCCCGGGTTCTTTGTCATATGGATGCTAGCGACACTATCATATACGTGAGCCAAAAGACGCAAACGGTCCCGGGCCATGGTAAGGCGACACCCGTGGGAATACCGTGCGTGAGGCCGCAAAGTGATATGATGTGTTACATGCTAGATCGGTGTGACTTAGGATCGGGGTCCTGACAGCAGCCCTCCCCCTCTCCCAAGTCCTCCTCCTCTCCCGTGGTGCTTGGCGAAGCCCTGCAGGATTGCCACGCTCCTCCTTCACCACCACGCCGTCGTGCTGCTGCTGGATGGAGTCTTCCCCAACCTCTCTGAGGGAGTCCCGGACGAGGGGGTGTCCGGATAGCCGAACTATCATCACGGCCGGACTCCAAGACTATGAAGATACAAGATTGAAGACTTCGTCCCGTGTCCGGATGGGACTTTCCTTGGCGTGGAAGGCAAGCTTGGCGATACGGATATGTAGATCTCCTACCATTGTAACTGACTCTGTGTAACCCTAACCTATCCGGTGTCTATATAAACCAGAGGGTTTTAGTCCGTAGGACGAACAACAATCATACCATAGGCTAGCTTCTAGGGTTTAGCCTCCTTGATCTCGTGGTAGATCTACTCTTGTACTACCCATATCATCAATATTAATCAAGCAGGAGTAGGGTATTACCTCCATCGAGAGGGCCCGAACCTGGGTAAAAACATCGTGTCCCTTGTCTCCTGTTACCATCCGCCTAGACGCACAGTTCGGAACCCCCTACCCGAGATCCGCCGGTTTTGACACCGACATTGGTGCTTTCATTGAGAGTTCCTCTGTGTCGTCATCGATAGGCCCGATGGTTCCTTCGATCATCAACAATGACGCGGTCCAGGGTGAGACTTTTCTCCCCGGACAGATCTTCGTATTCGGCGGCTTTGCACTGCGGGCCAATTCGCTTGGCCATCTAGAGCAGATCGAAAGCTACACCCCTGGCCATCAGGTCAGATTTGGAAGTTTGAACTATACGGCCGATATCTGCGAAGACTTGATCTTCGACGGATTCGAGCCGCGGCCAAGCGTGCCGCACTGTCTCGATGGGCATGATCTAGCTCTGCAGCCGAACAGTGTCTTGGAGGCCGCACCAGCATCCGCTCCGACCCTTAATCCGGAGCCGGATTCCCCGGTCGAGGACGAGTGGTTGGACACCGCCTCGGGGGCTACGATCCCTATGGCGATTGATCCGAACTCCGTCCCTGTCCTTTACGAAGACCTTGACTCCAGGGTGCCGGACTCCTCTCCGGACTCCAAACCCTCCGCGCCCCTGCCAATCGAATCCGATTGGGCGCCGGTTATGGAGTTCACTGCCGCGGATATCTTTCAGCACTCGCCCTTTGGCGACATCCTGAATTCACTAAAGTCTCTCTCTTTATCCGGAGAGCCATGGCCGGACTATGGTCAGGAAGGTTGGGATGCGGACGAAGAAATTCAACGCCCACCCACCACCCACTTCGTAGCCACTGTCGAAAGCTTACACGACGTGCTCGATTTCGACTCTGAAGACATCGACGGTATGGATGATGATGTAGGAGACAACCATGAACCAGCACCTATAGGGTGCTGGACAACCACCTCATCCCATGATGTATACATGGTGGATACACCTAAAGGAAATGAAGACGTGGAACAACGGGACGCTACGAAGGATAAATCCCTCGAAAAGCAGTCAAAACGGCAACGTAAACGCCAAACAAAGTCCCGCCTCAACAGAGAACCAGCCATAGAGCAGGACGAACCGGTGGACGACGAAAACGCTATCGAGCAATCGTCCGAACAAGACAACTTGGATAAACAACCCGTCCCCGGCGAAGACAACAGTCCGGACGATCTCACGCCGGACAAATTGTTGGAGCAAAATAACCTCCAGAAAAGGCTCGTCGCCACTGCGCGTAGCCTGAAAAAGCAGAAGCGGAAGCTCAAAACAGCGGAAGATGCACTCAGGATCAGATGGAGCAAAGTATTCAACACCGCAGACAAATACGGTGACAGTCGCCGAACAAAGAGCTACCCAAAGAGAAAACTACTGCCCGAATTTGACGAAGAGGCCATAGAGCCCCCACAATCAAAAAATAAGAAGGCCACCCGGTCGGATGGACGACCCCACGGCAAAAAGAGAGCGGCAAATAGCGCCGCACACAAGCCGGAACGCGATCCGCATAAGGATTCACATCAAAAGGATGGCCCAGTTAGGTCCATCTATGGGCCGAGAAAGCAAGCTCTTCAAAGCAATGCAACACGCCAAATATCCGAACATCACGGCACACCCAATACAGGGCGCGACACCCCTATGTTTCACCGATGAGGTGCTGGATCATGAATTTCCAGCGGGATTCAAACCCGTAAACATAGAGGCATACGACGGAACAACAGACCCTGGAGTCTGGATTGAGGATTACATCCTCCACATACACATGGCTAGAGGAGACGA
The DNA here is from genome assembly GCA_021605205.1 of Aegilops longissima. Taxonomy (NCBI): domain Eukaryota; kingdom Viridiplantae; phylum Streptophyta; class Magnoliopsida; order Poales; family Poaceae; genus Aegilops; species Aegilops longissima. The sequence continues at coordinate 632,639,884 of CM038681.1, read as the reverse complement.
TCTCCACGCCATAAAATACTTACCCCTCAAACTCAAAGGGCCAGCTCGGCATTGGCTTAAAAGCCTCCCCGAAAATACCATTGGAAGCTGGGAAGAGCTCGAGGATGCGTTTCGGGCAAATTTTTAGGGGACCTATGTCCGCTCTCCGGATGTAGACGATCTAAGTCACATAACTCAACAGCCCGGAGAGTCAGCCCGGAAATTCTGGAACAGGTTCCTTACTAAAAAGAACCAAATAGTCGACTGTCCGGACGCCGAAGCCTTAGCAGCCTTCAAACACAACGTCCGAGACGAATGGCTCGCCAGACACCTCGGCCAAGAAAAGCCAAGAACAATGGCCGCATTAACAAGCCTCATGACCCGCTTTTGCGCGGGAGAGGATAGCTGGCTAGCAAGATGCAGCACCAGCGACCCAAGTACATCCGAAATCAGGGATGGAAATGGGAAACCACGACGCAACAAGGACCAGCGCCGGATTAAGAAGAACGGTCTAAAGAGCGCGGCAGTCAATGCCGGATTCAAAAGCTCACGGCAGAACAATAAAAAACTGCCCCTCAAGGACAATAGCGATGAGTTATCCAACTTAAACAAAATCTTGGACAAGATATGTCAAATCCACAATACTCCCGGGAGGCCTGCAAACCATACCCACAGAGATTGTTGGGTTTTCAAATAGTCCGGCAGACTCAACGCCGAACACAAGGGGCTCGACACACCAAGTGAAGATGATGACGAGCACCACAAGCAGAGCCCCGGAAAACAAAAGAATTTCCCACAAGAGGTTAAAACAGTAAACTCACTTCACGTGATCAAAGGGAAAAACAGAGCGGCACCCACTAGAATGCGCGCCGCACAAACTACCCTAGCGGAGTACGAACACCAGTTGTCAAAACCAATCACCTTCGACCATCAGGACTATTCCAAAAGTATCCGGAACGCAGGATGGACTGCCTTGATATTGGATCCTATAATCGACGGATTCCAATTTACACACGTCCTCATGGATGGTGGCAGTGACATAAACCTGATATATCAGGACACAATCCGCAGGATGGGGATAGACCCAACCAAAATTCGCCGTAGCAACACCTCCTTTAAAGGAGTAATGCCAGGCCCATATGCCCATTGTACGGGCTCCATACTGCTAGAAGTTGTGTTCGGTTCATCCGATAACTTCCGTCGCGAAACGTTAATCTTCCATGTCACCCCGTTGAAAAGTAGCCATCAAGCACTATTGGGACACGAAGCTTTCGCCCGCTTTAACGCAATACCGCATTATGCATCTCTAACACTTAAAATGCCCGGTCCACGCGGCATCATCTCATTAAAAGGAAGTACTAAGTGTTACTTGAGCACGGAGGAACGTGAGACTGCCTTGACAGCCCCACACCTATCCGGCTCCACTCGTTAAAAAGCCTGAATTGGTCATTCAAACCCCGGACACGGCTAGACGAGTCCGGTGCCTACTAGTGGCATACCCCCACAAGGGGCTGCATGCATGTATCACAAGAGACAATAAAGCTCAATTTTATTCACTTCTTCGAATCATACTCTGTTTATTTAATATAAAGTACATCTTTCGCACGATCTTTTTCTTTTAAACTAAGTTCCTCTCTTTTACAGATGAACAACGTGCTACACCCGTCCAGGATACGACACAACGGAGACACAGGCGCAGACGTGCAGTAGGGACCCGTTGCAAGGATTCTTTTCAGATTAAGACCCTGCATAAACCTTTTTTACTGTCTCTTGTTGATATACATCCCCCGGTTTCTTACTATAACCGAGGAGGAGGCTGGCGTTTTGGCATTGGCCGCACCAGAATTTTTGCGTGCACGGACACGGGGCTTAGGGCATTATTCTGCCCATTTTATAAAGACCGAATACCTTAGGGAGTATTCGGCGTCTCGAAGTTAGGCCTTATATGCATCAGCTCGAATCATGTCTTTGGTCAAATGTTGGGTTTGCCCGGCTCCTGTGTTTTGCTGCCTTACGTTCCGTTTTATCGCTAACGCGACACCGGAGAACTCTGCGATTGTGCCCGGTTCGGCCGGGCGAGCACCTCAGTAGAGAAAGCCGAAAACTGACTGCCATGATATAGCGAGAGACTGGTCAACCACTCGATGACTCATCGGAATGTTTATAATTCGTCCGCATTAACGAAGGAACGGCTTTCGGTCAGGCACATACGCACCCCGAATTCGGGAGAGTGCGGTGCCCCCAGGGGCTATATAGTAGCCCCACCCTCGAACTCCTATGGCTAAGTGAAAGTGATAAAGCATTATAGTCCGGTTGCCTAGTTTGCTACGCTACCACCTCCTTAACAGGACCAAGACGTTGGATTAAGTGTGCAAGAGCGCCTTATTTGCAAACACCCCCGCACTATGTGCGTGGGGGCTGAAGCCAAGGACTGCCATCTTTCAAGTTATATATACATATACATATACGGCCGCACAGGGAGTAGTCTACTACTTGAAAGCACAAGTATAAAAAGCTCTTATATTATATTGAAACATTGTTTTCACAAATCATACATGTCATTTAAACATAATATCCTTCGAGCACTGCGTCTCTATTAAACGAGCGCCCTGCAGGACTTCCTCAAAGTAGTGCTCGGCAGGTACTCGGCTTTTGTCCGAATCTTGAGATGCAACGTCGGTGGCCTTCATATCTGCCCAGTATGTCTTGACACGGGCCAGAGCCATCCGCGCTCCCTCAATACACGCCGACCGCCTCATTGCGTCGATACGCGGTACCGCACCAAGAAACTGCTGCACTAAACCAAAATAACTCTTCAGCTGGGGTCCGCCCGGCCACAAATGAGTCATGACATGCTGCATGGCAAGTCCGGATAGTCGATTCAGCTCGGCCCATTCGGCCAACCAATCAGTCAACGGAAGAAGACGCTCTGGACTATGGAATTGCGACCAATATAGCTCTTCCCTTCTGTGCCCCTTCTAGCCTCGGAAGTGCTCAATCGCGTCCGCAACGCTCGCCGCTAAGTTCAGATAAGCATCCTCCGAACTCCACAACTTGTCCAATTGAGCATACTTTGGATCCGTATATTTCCTCTGCAGCAGAAACGGTTTTCCAGCCGCAATTGCCCCGGCCTGACACATCTCCTCCTTGGCAGCTCTCAAAGCCGAATGGGCATTCTTGGATTCGGCGGCGGCCTTTTTCAGGCCCTCTTGCTCCACTTGACGTTCTTTTTCGAGAACCTCGCAGCGATCGGCAGCATTCTTCAACTTTCTGGCCATATCGGCCATTTCCTCTTTGCTTCGGCAGTGAGCAGCCTGTTCGGCTTCTAGCTCTTCGACCGCCCTTAAAGCGGCCGCATTACTATTTCTGGCTTGCTCTTTCGCTCGGGCGAGTTCCGCCCGAAGCTCCTCCACAGCAGCGGCACCATCTGCATTAAGCATACAAATAGTAAGACATGGGCGTCAAGCTCCCTTACCAGGTGTCCGCGCAGGAGTCGCATACCTTGCGACTCGTCAAACCGTTTATTGACCAGCGCGATGTCCGCATCCGCCTCGTCAAGTTGCCGCTTTAGTTCGGCATATTCATCAGTCCGGCTGGCCACCGGACGCCTCGCCACCTGTTTAGGAGCGGCGATATGTTATAACTGAGATTTTGATCCTCGGCACGCTGTCAATTTTGACAGCATACCGAGTCTCAGGGGCTACTATCTATACCGGGCGCATTCTATATGCATAACGTCGGAAGGTACATCATTTTGCGTACCTCAAACCCCGTCAGTAAGCTTCTGACGGCTTCATGCAATCCGCTCTCCGCGGATGCAATCCTTTCAATCACCGTACTCATTAGAGCACGGTGATCTTCTGAGATAGCCGCTCACCCGAGCAGATCCTTCAGCTCCTCCGACCGCACACCACTTGGCGTCGGACCTTCCGGCCTCGCCGGACTTGGGGAACCCTCCGCGATGACACCTCAGGATCGTCCGCCTCACATGAGGGTGCGACTGGTGGAGGCGTTTCGCTCTCCATCATCTCCGGAAGAAGATCCCCCGAAGACGAGCTCTGCTGAGAAGGGCTGAGATCCGAACTACAAGGTATAATTTCGGTTATCTTCATAAATAAATACAGGGATGTTCCTTATTCACAAAACCCCTACTTTTCACTTACGGCTCGCTGGAGGGCTGATCCCCTAGGGGAAATAGTGCGGCTGGGTTACTTCCCAGCGCCGGACTCTCTGACGAAGATTCCTTTCCCTTCTTTGAGGCCTTGACCTCTGGATCTTCCGAAGCAGTCCTCTTCTCTCCTCGGAAGACGGGACTTTTAATCCCTCCTTCCTTGATAGCCTCCTTCGTAGAGGCAGTTGCTTCCAGCTCCCCCCTTCGCCTTCTTCAAAGGGCGCGGCCTTCAACATCTTGGCCAGCATGGGATCCGGCGTGGTCTCTGGGAGGGGAGCCGGACACCTTATTAACTTTGCCTTGGCTATCCACTCATGTTCAAGAAACGGCTCCTTTAAAAGGGCATATATATATATATATATAATAAATGAATGAACAGCCTGTCCGGTTACAGGACTCCTTACCTGAGTATCTGGGCGATTGCAGCTTAGCCCTGCATCCTCAGTCAGGTCCGGACACTTCTCTTGTGATCCGAAGAACAGTTTATACATCTCCACGGGCGTCGTGCCCATAAAATTTTGGAGAGCTCGCGGTCCCTCCGGATTAAATTCCCACAGGCGGAGGGGGCGACGTTAGCAGGGCAGAAGGCGCCGAATCAACATAACCTGCGCCACTGCAACCTGATTGATCTCTCTTTCTTGGATGTCTCGAATACGGCCCTGCAGCAAGGAACGTCCTTGGACGGCCCCCAGTCGAGCCCCTTGTTGGCCCATGACGCCAGCCGCTGTGGTGGACCTGAGCGGAAGGCAGGGAGCGCCGCCCATTTGGTGCCCCGGGGAGCGGTGATATAAAACCACTCCCGTTGCCACAAACCAAGCTCCTCTTGAAAAGAGCCCTCGGGCCATGGAGCATCAGCACATTTGCTTATGACCGCCCCTCCGCACTCTGCTTGTTGCCCCCCGATCATCTTTGGCTCCACCTTGAAGGTCTTGAGCCACAATCCAAAGTGGGGGGTAATATGGAGGAAGGCCTCACATATGACAATGAATGTCGAGATATGGAGGATGGACTCCGGATTCAAGTCATGAAATCCGCCCATAATAAAACATGAGCCCCGCACAAAGGGATCCATCGGAAGCCTAAACCCAAGGAAGTGAGACACGAACACCACGTTCTCGCCGGGCTCGGGAGTGGGAATGACCTGCCCTGGAGCAGGCAGCCTATGCGAGATCTCGCCGGTTAGATACCTGGCGTCTCGCAGCTTTAGCACATCTTCTTCCGTTACGGAGGAAGACATCCATCGCCCGTGCTGGTCGGAGCGGACATCTTGAAGGTCAAGCGCTGAATCTGAAGCTTTGGGTGTTAGAACTTGAGCGAGGCTAACTCGATGGAGGGTGTAAAAATAAGAGGGCCTTGGTCTCATTATAAAGAGGTTGAATACCAAGAGCCCACCCCGTGGTCTACTAGGACTCGCCTTTGATAGAGGAGGCGTGCCGACGGGTACGGTTGGGTTACCCACGTCCGTATTAATGAGAATCCGGAATAAGGGGGCACGATCTATGCTTTGATAAGACATGCCAAGGAAACCGCCTCGCTAAACGCGCTAAGGTGGAACGGTAAAAAACGATTCATATAAAGGCCTGGCGGGGTGTGATGTCACGCCGCGGAATACGTCGATAGATCGTGCAAAATTATTCTCTCTACAGTGTTATGTGGAACTTGTTTTGCGAGCGGACACTATCCCGGTGTTCAAAACCTTCTATGAAGTATTCGAGGAGGAACCCGCCTTGCAATGCGAAGACAATATGCGCGCCGGACTCGTCGTCATTGAAGCCTGGTTCAGGGGCTCTTGAGGAGTCCGGACTAGGGGTGTCCGGATAGCGAACTATCATCACGGCGGACTCCAAGACTATGAAGATACAAGATTGAAGACTTCGTCCCGTGTCCGGATGGGACTTTCCTTGGCGTGGAAGGCAAGCTTGGCGTCTGGATATGTAGATCTCCTACCATTGTAACCGACTCTGTGTAACCCTAACCTATCCGGTGTCTATATAAACCGGAGGGTTTTAGTCCGTAGGACGAACAACAATCATACCATAGGCTAGCTTCTAGGGTTTAGCCTCCTTGATCTCGTGGTAGATCTACTCTTGTACTACCCATATCATCAATATTAATCAAGCAGGAGTAGGGTATTACCTCCATCGAGAGGGCCCGAACCTGGGTAAAAACATCGTGTCCCATGTCTCCTGTTACCATCCGCCTAGACGCACAGTTCGGGACCCCCTACCCGAGATCCGCCAGTTTTGACACCGACACTCTCCTTCTCCCCTTACTGGATCAAGGCGTGGGAGACGTCACCGGGCTGCACGTATGTTGAACGCGGAGGCGCCGTGGTTCTGCGCTTATATCGGAATCAACCGTGATCTGAATCGCTACGAGTACGACTCCTTCATCCGCGTTCTTGCAACGCTTCCGCTTAGCGATCTACAAGGGTATGTAGATGCACTCCCATTTCCCTCGTTGCTAGATTACTCCATAGATTGATCTTGATGATGCGTAGAAAATTTTAAATTTCTGCTACGGTCCCTGTCGGTGTCAAAACCGGCGGATCTCGGGTAGGGGGTCCCGAACTGTGCGTCTAGGCGGATGGTAACAGGAGACAAGGGACACGATGTTTTACCCAGGTTCGGGCCCTCTTGATGGAGGTAAAACCCTACGTCCTGCTAGATTAATATTGATGATGTGTGTTACAAGAGCGGATGGTAACAGGAGACAAGGGACACGATGTTTTACCCAGGTTCGGGCCCTCTTGATGGAGGTAAAGCCCTACGTTCTGCTAGATTAATATTGATGATGTGTGTTACAAGAGTGGATCTACCACGAGATCAAGGAGGCTAAACCCTAGAAGCTAGCCTATGGTATGATTGTTGTTCGTCCTACGGACTAAAACCCTCCGGTTTATATAGACACCGGATAGGGTTAGGGTTACACAGAGTCGGTTACAATGGTAGGAGATCTACATATCCGTATCGCCAAGCTTGCCTTCCACGCCAAGGAAAGTCCCATCCGGACACGGACGAAGTCTTCAATTTTGTATCTTCATAGTCTTGGAGTCCGCCGATGATGATAGTTCGCTATCCGGACACCCCTAGTCCGAACTCCTCAAGAGCCCTGAACCAGGCTTCAATGACGACGAGTCCGGCGCGCATGTTGACTTCGGCATTGCAAGGCGGGTTCTTCCTCCGAATAATTCATAGAAGATTGTGAACACCAGGATAGTGTCCGGCTCTGCAAAAATAAATTCCACATACCACCGTAGAGAGAATAATATTACACAAGATCAATCTGCTGACGTATTTTGTGGCGTGACGTCGCACCACTACCAAGCCTTTATTCAAATCGTTATTATTGTTCCACCTCAGCGCGTTTAGCGAAGCGGTTTCCCTGGCACGTCTTGTCGAAGCAGAGATCGTGTTCCCCTTATTCCGGGATTCCCATCAATACGGACGTGGGTAACCCAACCGCGCCATGGATTGTGGCGCTTTGGAGATAAGCGAGTTTTACCAGGCCGGTGGGGACACATGTTTTTGTCCGCCCATATAAGGGGATAAAGATCCAACCTTTTTACCTGCGCCTTCTTCCTCCTTAGCTTATCCATCTCTGCGAACTCGAGCTCCAGCGCCCAAGTCCGCACTTCTCACCTCAACCTTCTCCAACTATGTCCGGAGCGGGAGGCAAGTGGATGGCCTCCTCCGTCACGGAAGGGCAGATCCAGAAGCTGCGCGACGCCGGATATCTGTCCAGCAACATCGCGCATCGGCTCCCCGACGAGGGAGAGCTCGTCCCCAACCGCAGGCCCCATGAGAGGGTAGTATTTCTTCCCCATTTCCTCCGCGGACTGGGCTTCCCGCTTCATCCCTTTGTCCGGGGGCTCATGTTCTACTACGGCCTAGATTTCCATGATCTGGCCCCGAATTTCATCATCAACATCTCGGCGTTTATCGTCGTGTGCGAGGCATTCCTCTGCATCCAGCCCCACTTCGCTTGTGGCTCAAGACCTTCAAATGTCAAGTCAAGGTTGTGAAGGGCAGCTGCCGGAGTGCGGAGGTGCCATGGTGGGCAGGATGTCCCACGTTACGTGGCTGGAGGGCACTTTCATGGAAACCATCAAGGGGTGGCAATCGGGGTGGTTCTACATCACCGAGCCGCGTGACCCTGATTGGGCAGCGGCCGCCGAATTCAGATCTGGCATCCCCACACGGCTCACCTCCTGGAAAGAGAGTGGCTGAATTTGGGGGGATTCGGAAGAGCTGACCGGACTCCAAGCCTGTATCCAGAAGCTGGTGGACAAGAAGCTCAAGCTTGTCAATGTAGTCCAGGTCATGCTCATCCGCCGGATTCTCCCGTGCCAGCGACGGGGCTTTAATATGTGGGAGTTTGATCCGCGCAGCACTGACCTGGCGGGCTCTTGACACTACGTTTAAGATGTCTGGAAGGTGATGTTCAAGGGCGCCGAAGCTCCTGCATCCGCTACCGAAGATAGCGGATTCTGCTCGCAGCGTCCAACTGACGAGGTAAGTGATCTCACCACTTGTTTCCCATAGTTTGGCTGTATGCGGGATCTAAACTCCCTTTACCTTTGACAGGAATGGCTGGCGAAGGCCGAACGGATTACCTGTCCGGCCCCATTGTCAAAGGACCCAGCGGACGCCCGCCTAACGAGGCTGCTGGCTCCGGCACCCCACGTGGTGCCGGAGAAGAAGGCCAAGAAGACGGCCACGGGGACTCGGAAGAGTTCCCGTTTTCAGGTGCTATCGGATGATGAATCCGAGGCTGACTCCTCCCACCAAGGTGAGGAGGAGAAGAATAAATCCTCTCCCCCAGCGAGGGGAGGAAAGAAAAGGAAGGCCTCCCCAACAAGGGAGGCCGAAGGGTCCAAGAAGGGAAAAACTCCTCCTCCGGACTGCTCCGCCAACGCCAGTGACGACGACGAAGACTGGCATCCAAGGGCCAAGCCCCTGGCAAGATCGTAAGTATCCGGACTCCCGAATAACTTCAAGGTTTTTATTTTCGCCACATACTGTCTTTCTAATGCCGCATATAACCCTGCAGTCCGCCCAAGGATGATCTTCCCGTTTCGTCGAGCGGGTCCTTGGGTGCGTCGGATATGGATTCCCTTCCGACCGCCTCCACCCCCCGTGCCGCGGATGACGCTGAGGTGGGATCCCAGAAAAGGACCCACCAGGAGGAGGAGGCCCCGGAGGTGTCACAGGACACCCTCCCGGACTGTGCACCGGACTCAGCCCCGGAGGCCACAGTGGCTCCGGCGTCCGGCGGGCGACCCCTTCGTAAGAAGGGCAAGACCGAGACGCCGGCCGCCTCCATCCAACCGGAGGTGCCGGATAATTTGCTCGAGGCGCTCAACGGCGCTTCCATCGAAGAGGAACACCGCACTGTTATGAGTGCGGTGATTCAGAAGGTTCAGCTCGCCAAGAGCGGGCTGACCGAAGCCTGCAGTAGCCTTCTAACAGGCTTTGAGGTAAGAAATTTCAATATATGTAAAATGGTACCGCATAGACAGTAGCCCCTGATGCTCGGTTCGGTGTTCGGAAAGAAAAGCCGGACTGAGGATCTTTAGAAAGATAAACGCAGGAGTCATAAAAATATGTCAATATGGGATTGCAGGCTGTGCTGCTGACCTCCGCCGCACTGACTGCGGAGGTCAATACTTTGAAGGGAAACCTCGAGCGGTCCGAGAACGAGCTCGGCCATGCCAAGAAGCAGCTCGAGGAAAAAGAAGGTGAGTAATACCTTATGAAAATTGTACCTTACAGAAAAGGATTTGGTTGCAAGAAAAATGACAAGGATAACGTGGGTGTTGTAGGGGCCACTAACGAGGTGGCAACCCTGAAGGAGGCGGTGGCCGTGGCCGAACACAATGCGGCCACGGAGCGCACCGAGCGAGAGAAGCAGGAGGTGCGGGTGGCGGAGGTACAGCAAGAGCTCCAGGATCTCGTGAAAAAACATGAGAGCTTGGAGCGTGACTCGAAGACTCGAGAGTCCGAGCTTGCAACCGCTCTTGAGAGTGCCAAAGCCGCTAAGGCTGAAGCCTATAAGGCCCTCCAGGAGATTGAGGCGGTGAAGAAAATAGCAACGGGTAAGGCATTTTTCATGCACAGTAAGCATGTGAGTGTTAATTACCTGTTGCTTACCCGAATTCGGAGCTCTACAGGGGCGTTCGCGGATCTTCCTTGCAGCGTGTCCGATGCTGCCGCATTCTACCGGGCCGAGGAGGGGAGCTCGACGGAGAAGGTCTTCTGGTCTCAGTATGCTGAGGCCGGACATCCGGTGCCCCTTAGCGACCAACAGGCCATGAAGGGCCTCATAGTTCAGCTGTGGCCTAAGGAGGCCATGCCTGGGAGCTACTTCGGCCTGGTGCGGCGGCTGATGGATGCGTGCCCGTGGGTTGAAGTGATCAAGCACTCCGCTTGTATTGAGGGTGCCCGTCGGGCCCTTGCCCACGCAAAGGTGCACTGGGGCAAGATGGATGCCCAGAAGCTTGTGACGGACCCGTCACCAGAGGGCAAGGAGCATCGCACGCCCGAGATGTATTATAAGAGTGTGCTGAAGGGCGCCCGTACTATTGCGGGTGAGTGCTCCAAAGATGTAATATTTGAGTAGACTCGCATTTTGTTATCCTGTGCGCTGAAAACTTAGTTCATAAGCGCTAAGCAATGCTTGTTAATTTAAAATATTACCTTCTGTGCGGCTATTTATCAAATCTGAGTGATGGCAAGTCGTCGGCTTCAGCCCCCATGCCACGAGTGCTGGGGTGTTCGGGATAAACTTGAGCGCTCTTGTTCCCATTTTTGGGTCCATCTAGGAGGCGCTCAACACAGCGTAACAAGGCAACCGGACTTATAATGCTTGAACACTCTCACTTAGCAATAGAATTCTATAATTTTAAATTTCAGCGAAGCCCCTAGTCTTCGAAGGTCAATTTGGGGCGCTATCACGCCTTGGCCGGACAGTATCCGCTCCTCGCCTAAGCGGCATAAGTCTTTAAGGACTCGCATAAAAACCTCTCGAACAGCGATCGTCTCTCGCCTCATCATGACGGTCAGTTTTAGCTTTCCATCGAGGCGTTAACCCAGCCGAGCTGGGCGGAATCGCAGTGGTTCTCCGGTGCTACCTTAGCCAATATAACGGAATGTAAGGTACCAAAACACGGGAGCCGGGCAAACCCAACTATTGACCCAAGACATGATTCGGAGCCGATGCATATAGTGCTATAAGTTCGGGGTGCCGCACTTGTGAAAGTGTTCGGACTCATCACACCAATCGCGGGAAACATAAGCCCCTGGTGTATATTAGCCATACCAAAGTGTACGGATGCAATATGTCGTGAATGAACATATGTATGAAAAAGAAATACAATTATAAGCAAAAAAGGTTCTGCATTGTTTTATTCAATAAGTGCTGCTACGAATGCAGAACGATACAAATAGTGCGATAAGCAAGGTAGGAGACTGTTAAACATGTCCCCCTCCAGGGGTAGGCTGCAGATTGGTGTATGAAAATGCTCGTAATGGAGACCACCTGTATATTTGTTGTAGCCTTTATCCTTCCCTGGCTGTTGCATCGTGAGTTTGGCAGGTCTGCTGCCGGACAGGGCTTCTGACAAACGGAGTCCTGTGGGTAAAAAGTAAAAGGTAAAAAAAGAAAAGAAAAAGGAACGACACACATGAGAGCCCCTGGTGTGGTTGAGCCGCAGTCTGGGTTTATCGTGGTCGTGCCCCTCTCCCCATGCCCATGGTATCTTCAGAGCGTAATGGTGTACGCGAAGGACCTGCTTTGACGTTTCGCAGGGGCTGGGGTTGGGGCCGCACTGCTACGCGTGCTCTGAACGTGCCAGGTGGTCTTGTTGTAAGTTACTACTGGCGCGCTTAGCTGTGTCCGGCCGCTTAACGGCCGGACTCGAGAATTGCCTTAAGAGGCTGCATTGCACTTCTGCCGCGAGAGCCGCTGTATGTTCCTCCGTGCGGAGAGAATGTTCAGTGTTTCCGTTGACCGTAATGACTCGAGGGCCTGGCATCTTGAGCTTGAGGTATCCAGAGTGCGGCACCGCGTTGAACTTTGCAACGCTGCACGTCCGAGCAAGGCATGATAGCCGCCATGAATGGGACTATGTCAAGATTAACTCCTCGCTTCGGAAGTTATCCGGGGATCCGAAGACCACTTCCAGTGTAATTGAGCCTGTACAATTGGCTTCTACACCTGGTATGACGCCTTTAAAGTTCGTTTTGGTAGGTTTAATCCTTGAGGGGTCTATGCCCATTTTGCGCACTGTATCCTGGTAAAGCAGGTTCAGGCTGCTGCCGCCATCCATCAGGACTCTGGTTAGGTGAAATCCATCGACGAATGGGTCTAAGACTAGTGCGGCGAATCTGCCGTGGCGGATGCTGGTGGGTGGTCCCTTCGGTCAAAAGTGATCGGGCAGGAGGACCATGGATTGAACTTCGGGGCAACTGGCTCCATCGCGTAGACATCCCGGAGTGCACGCTTCCGCTCCCTTTTGGGTATGTGCGCTATGATATCATGTTCACCGTCCGCCTCGTGGGTGAAACCCTTCGTCCTCTATTGTTCGGGCGGTTGGGTCTCGTCCTCGTCATCGCTATGCAGCCCCTTGTCATTGTTTTCGCAATTAACTTGCCTGCCTGTTGAATACCCAACAGTCCCTGTTGGTGTGGTTAGCTGGCTTTTCAGGGTGCCGTATCCGCACAAGCGGTCGAGTATTCGGTCCAAATTGGACGGACCCGAGTAGTTCGCTTGAATGGCTTTTTCCATCGACCGGGTTTAGAGCCTTTGAATCCGGCATTGACTGCTGTATCCTCAATATTATCGCCGTTAATGCGGCGTTTGTTTTTGTTACGACGCGGCCTGCCATTTCGGTCCTTAAAGTCCGGACTGCCAGAATTTTTGCTGAGGTTGTTGCTGCGTGCTAGCCAGCTGTCCTCACCCGCGCAGAAGCGGGTCATGAGTGATGTGAGGGCTGCCATGGATTTCGGCTTTTCCTGTCCTAGGTGCCGGGCAAGCCACTCGTCGCGGATGTTATGCTTGAAGGCCGCGAGGGCCTCCGCATCTGGACAGTCGACGATTTGGTTTTTCTTGGTTAAGAACCGTGTCCAGAATTGTCTGGCCGATTCGTCCGGCTGCTGAATTATGTGGCTTAGGTCATCAACATCTGGTGGTCGCACATAAGTGCCCTGGAAGTTATCGAGGAATGCGGCTTCCAGGTCCTCCCAGCTCCCAATTGACTGAGCTGGCAAGCTGTTGAGCCAATGCCGGGCTTGTCCTTTAAGCTTGAGGGGGAGGTATTTGATGGCGTGAAGATCGTCACCGTGAGCCATGTGGATGTGAAGGAGATAGTCTTCGATCCAAACCGCGGGGTATGTTGTGCCATCATAGGATTCAATATTGACGGGTTTAAACCCTTCGGGGATTTGATGATCCATTACTTCGTCTGTGAAGCATAGTGGGTGTGCGGCGCCTCTGTACTGGGCGATATCACGGCGGAGCTCAAAAGAGCTTGGTCTGTTTTGTTCGGTCCGGACGGACTTACTGTGTCCGGTGCGACGGTTGTCGTCACGTACCGTGGGGCGCCCACGCGATCCATAGATCGATCTTGATTGTCTTGCCTTGTCCTCCAATATATCTCGCAGGTCCGGAGTGTTCCCCTTCGGCCGTGTGCTTTTTGAGCGATGCCGGGGTACGGTTTTAGTGAAGGGCCTAGAGGCCTCTCTGTCGCGACCATGGGGTGGTCGGTCAGCCGTATTGTCTCCTGGTGATGCGGGTTCGTAAGCCTCCTCCTCTAATCGGGGGAGCAGCTTGCGTTTAGGGTAGCTTTTGGAGGGGCGTTCGAGCTCATGCTCTTCAGCCGCGAGGACTTCAGTCCATCTGTCGGCTAGCAGATCCTGATCAGCTCTAAGCTGTTGCTGCTTTTTCTTGAGGCTGTTCGCCGTGGCCATAAGCCTGTGTCTAAAACGCTCTTGTTCGACAGGATTCCCGGGCACGACAAATTCATCGTCGTCGAGGCTTGCTTCGTCTCCGGAGGGAGGCATATAATCCTCTACCTCTTCTTCTGCCGCTCTCTCGTGAGGGCTGGCGTCTCCATCTTCCTGCGCTGGATCTTGCTGGAGTGGATTGTCTTCGGCATTGTCCGGTGTATTGTTGTCTCCGGTGCCGGAGTCTTCATTCTTGCTGTGGCGGGATTTAGAGCGGCGCCGCTGACGCCGGCGCTTCGGTTGCTTCTTGGAGGGGTCATCCTCCGTTGTTCCATCGCCGTTCCCATCTTTTGGGATGTCCACCATGTATATGTCGTATGACGAGGTGGCCTTCCAGTGCCCTGTAGGCGCTGGGTCTTGGTCGTCTTCGGCATCATCGTCCATACCGTCGATGTCTTCGGAGTCGTAGTCTAGCATGTCGGTTAGATCGTCGACAGCGGCTACCAAGTGGGTGGTGGGTGGGCGTTGAATTTCTTCGTCGTCCGCATCCCAATCTTCCTGACCGTAGTCCGGCCAGGGATCTCCGGATAAAGAGAGAGACTTTAGTGAATTCAGGATGTCGCTAAAAGGCGAGTGCTGAAAGATGTCCGCGGCCGTGAACTCCATAACGGGCGCCCAATCGGATTCGATCGGCAAGGGCGCGGAGGGTTCGGAGTCCAGATAGGAGTCCGACACCCTGGAGTCGGAGTCTTCGCAAAGGACAGGGATGGAGTTCGGCTCGATCGCCGTAGAGATTGTAGCCCCCGAGGCGGTGTCCAACCACCCGTCCTCGGTCGGGGAATCCGGCTCCGGATTAAAGGTCAGAGCGGATACTGGTGCGGCCTCCAGGGCATTGTTCGGCTGCAGAGCTAGATCATGCCCATCGAGACAGTGCGGCACGCTTGGCTGTGGCTCGAATCCGTCGAAGATCAAGTCTCCGCGGATATCGGCCATATAGTTTAAACTTCCAAATCTGACCTGACGGCCAGGGCGAAGCTTCGATCTGCTCCAGATGGCTGCTTAATTGGCCCGATGCAAAGCCACCGAACACAAAGATCTGTCCCGGGAAAAGTCTCACCTGGACGCGCCATTGTTGATGATTGAAGGAGCCATCAGGCCTATCGGTGGCATACGGAGGAACTCTCAATGAAAGCACCAATGTCGGTGTCAAAACCGGCGGATCTCGGTAGGGGGTCCCGAATCTGTGCGTCTAGGCGGATGGTAACAGGAGACAAGGGACACGATGTTTTACCCAGGTTCGGGCCCTCTTGATGGAGGTAAAACCCTACGTCCTGCTAGATTAATAGTGATGATGTGTGTTACAAGAGTGGATCTACCACGAGATCAAGGAGGCTAAACCCTAGAAGCTAGCCTATGGTACGATTGTTGTTCGTCCTACGGACTA
Source organism: Aegilops longissima (assembly GCA_021605205.1). Taxonomy (NCBI): domain Eukaryota; kingdom Viridiplantae; phylum Streptophyta; class Magnoliopsida; order Poales; family Poaceae; genus Aegilops; species Aegilops longissima. The sequence continues at coordinate 632,624,346 of CM038681.1, read as the reverse complement.
AAGCCCTCCGGTTTATATAGACACCGGATAGGGTTAGGGTTACACAGAGTCGGTTACAATGGTAGGAGATCTACATATCTGTATCGCCAAGCTTGCCTTCCACGTCAAGGAAAGTCCCATCCGGACACGGGACGAAGTCTTCAATCTTGTATCTTCATAGTCTTGGAGTCCGGCCGATGATGATAGTTCGGCTATCCGGACACCCCCTAGTCCGGAACTCCCTCAATCCCCAACAGTGGTATCAGAGCTAGGTCTATGCGTAGTTTCTATGCACGAGTAGAACACAAGTTGTTGTGGGTGTTGATTTTGTTCAGTATGCTTACCGTTACTAGTCCAATCTTTTTTCGACGGTATTGTGGGATGAAGTGGCCCGGACCGACCTTACACGTACACTTACGTGAGACAGGTTCCACCGACTGACATGCAGTTGTTGCATAAGGTGGCTAGCAGTTGCCAGTCTCTCCCACTTTAGTCGGATCGGATTCGATGAAAAGTGTCCTTATGAAGGGTAAATAGCAATTGACATATCACGTTGTGGTTTTTGCGTAGGTAAGAAACGTTCTTGCTAGAAACCTATAGCAGCCATGTAAAACATGCAAACAACAATTAAAGGACGTCTAACTTGTTTTTGCAGGGTATCCTATGTGATGTGATATGGCCAAAAGAATGTGATGAATGATATGTGATGTATGAGATTGATCATGTTCTTGTAATAGGAATCGCGACTTGCATGTCGATGAGTATGACAACTGGCAGGAGCCATAGGAGTTGTCTTAATTTATTGTATGACCTGCGTGTCAATGAACAACGCCATGTAATTACTTTACTTTATTGCTAAACCGTTAGCCATAGTAGTAGAAGTAATAGTTGGCGAGACAACTTCATGGAGACACGATGATGGAGATCATGGTGTCATGCCGGTGACGATGATGATCATGGCGCTCAAGATGGAGATCAAAGGAGCAAAATGATATTGGCCATATCATGTCACTATTTGATTGCATGTGATGTTTATCATGTTTTACATCTTATTTGCTTAGAACGACGGTAGCTTAAATAAGATGATCCCTCGCAATAATGTCAAGAAAAGTGTTCCCCCTAACTGTGCACCGTTGCGAAGGTTCGTTGTTTCAAAGCACCACGTGATGATTGGGTGTGATAGATTCTAACGTTCGAATACAACGGGTGTAAGCCAGATTTACACACGCGAAACACTTAGGTTGACTTGACGAGCCTAGCATGTATAGACATGGCCTCGGAACACAAGAGACCGAAAGGTCGAGCATGAGTCATATGGTAGATACAATCAACATGAAGATGTTCACCAATGAAGACTAGTTCGTCTCACGTGATGATCGGACATGGCCTAGTTGACTCGGATCGTGTAATCACTTAGATGACTAGAGGGATGTCTATCTGAGTGGGAGTTCATAAGATGAACTTAATTATCCTGAACATAGTCAAAAGGTCTTTGCAAATTATGTCGTAAGCTCGCGCTTTAGTTCTACCGTTTTAGATATGTTCCTAGAGAAAATTGAGTTGAAAGTTGATCGTAGAAATTATGCGGACTAGGTCCATAAACTGAGGATTGTCCTCGTTGCTTCGAAGAAGGCTTATGTCCTTAATGCACCGCTCAGTGTGCTGAACCTCGAACGTCGTCTGTGGATGTTGCGGACATCTGACATACACGTTTTGATAACTACGTGATAGTTCAGTAATGTTAAACGATTTAGAGTTGAGGCGCCGAAGACGATTTCGAAACGTCACGAAACATATGAGATGTTTCGAGGGCTGAAATTGGGATTTCAGGCTCGTGCCCATGTCAAGAGGTATAGGACCTCCGACGAGTCTCTTAGCCTGCAAACTAAGGGAGAAAAGCTCAATCATTGAGCTTGTGCTCAGATTGTCTAAGTACCACAATCACTTGAATCGAGTGGGAGTTAATCTTCCAGATGAGATAGTGATGTTTCTCCAAAGTCATTGCCACCAAGCTGCTAGAGCTCCGTGATGAACTATAACATATCAGGGATAGAGATGATGATCCTTGAAATACTCGCGATGTTTGACACCGCGAAAGTAGAAATCAAGAAGGAGCATCAATTGTTGATGGTTAGTGAAACCACTAGTTTCAAGAAGGGCAAGGGCAAGAAGGGATACTTCATGAAACGGCAAATTCAGCTGCTGCTCTAGTGAAGAAACCCAAGGTTGAACCCAAACCCGAGACTAAGTGCTTCTGTAATAAGGGGAACAGTCGCTGGAGCAGAATTACCCTAGATACTTGGTAGATGAGAAGGCTGGCAAGGTCGATAGAAGTATATTGGATATACATTATGTTAATGTGTACTTTACTAGTACTCCTAGTAGCACCAGGGTATTAGATACTGGTTCGGTTGCTAAGTGTTAGTAACTCGAAATAAAAGCTACGGAATAAACGGAGACTGAGCTGACGATATGTGTTGGAAGTGTTTCCAAGCTTGATGTGATCAAGCATTGCACGCTCCCTCTACCATCGAGATTGGTGTTAAACCTAAATAATTGTTATTTGGTGTTTGCATTGAGCATAGACATGATTGGATTATGTCTATCGCAATACGGTTATTCATTTAAGGAGAATAATGGTTACTCTGTTTATTTGAATAATACCTTCAATGGTCTTGCACCTAAAATGAATGGTTTATTGAATCTCGATCGTAGTAATACACATGTTCATGCCAAAAGATATAAGATAATACCACATACTTGTGGCACTGCCATTTGAGTCATATTGGTATAAAACGCATGAAGAAGCTCCATGCTGATGGATCTTTGGACTCACTTGTTTTGAAAAGTTTGAGACATGCGAACCATGTCTATTGGTGTATATGCATGAAGAAACTCCATGCAGATGGATCGTTTGGACTCACTTGATTTTGAATCACTTGAGACATGCAAATCACACCACATGGGCAAGATGACTGAAAGCCTCGTTTTTAGTAAAATGGAACAAGAAAGCAACTTGTTGGAAGTAATACATTTTGATGTGTGCAGTCCAATGAGTGCCGAGGCACGCAGTGATATCGTTATGTTCCTACTTCACAGATGATTTGAGTAGATACTGAGTATATTTACTCGATGAAACACAAGTCTGAATTATTGAAAGGTTCAAGTAATTTCAGAGTGAAGTTGAAGATCGTCGTGACAAGAGGATAAGATGTCTATGATATGATCATACAGATGAAAACCTGAGTTGCGAGTTTGGCACACAATTAAGACATTGTGGAAATTGTTTCACAACTAATACCGCCTGGAACACCATAGTGTGATGGTGTGTCCGAACATTATAACTGCACCCTATTGGATATGGTGCATACCATGATGTCTCTTATCGAATTACCACTATAATTTATGGGTTAGGCATTAGAGACAACCACATTCAATTTAAATAGGGCACCACGCAATTCCTTGAGACGACACCGTATGAACTATGGTTTGGAGAAACCTAAGCTGTTGTTTCTTAGAAGTTTGGGGCTGCGACGCTTATGTGAAAAAGGTTTCAGGTTGATAAGCTCGAACCCAAAGCGGATAAATGCATCTTCATAGAACACCCAAAAACAGTTGGGTATACCTCCTATCTCAGACCCGGAAGCAAAAGGGATTGTTTCTATTAACGGGTCCTTTCTCGAGGAAAAGTTTCTCTCGAAAGAACTGAGTGGGAGGATGGTGGAGACTTGATATGGTTAATGAACCATCACTTCAACTAGTGTGTAGCAGGGCACATGAAGTTGTTCCTATGGCGCCTACATCAATTGAAGTGGAAGCTTATGATAGTGATCATGAAACTTTGTATCAAGTCACTACCAAACCTCGTAGGTCGACAAGGATGCGTACTACTTCAGAGTGGTACGTACTCCTGTATTGGAGGTCATGTTGCTAGACAAACAATGAACCTACGAGCTATGGAGAAGCGATGGTGGGCCCGGATTCCGGCAAATGGCTCGAGGCCATAAAATCCGAGAGAGGATCCATGCATGAAAACAAAGTGTAGACTTTGGAAGAACTACTTGATGGTCGTAAGGCTGTTGGGTACAGATGGATTCTAAGAGGGAAGGCAGACAAGGATGGTATGTGTCACCATTAAGAAAGCTCAGCTTGTCGCTAAGATGTTTCCGACAAGTTCAAGGAGTTGACTACGATGAGACTTTCTCACTCGTAGTGATGCTAAGAGTCTGTTGGAATCTTATTAGCAGTTACTGCATTATTTATGAAATCTTGCAGATAGGATGTCAAAACATTGTTTCCTCGGAAAAATTTCTTGAGGAAAGGTTGCATGTGATACAACCAAAAGGTTTTTGTCAATCCTAAAAGATGCTAACAAGTATGCAAAGCTCCAGCAATCCTTCTAAGGACTGGAGTATGCATCTCGGAGTTGGAATATACACTTTGATGAGATGATCAAAGATTTTGGGTTTATTCAAAGTTTATGAGAAACTTGTATTTCCAAAGAAGTGAGTGGGAGCACTATAGAATTTCTGATGAGTATATGTTGTTGAAATATTGTTGATTAGAAATGATGTAGAATTTTTGGAAAGCATATAGGGTTATTTGAAAAGTGTTTTTCAAGGGAAAACCGGGATTAAGCTACTTGAACATTGAGCATCAAGATCTATAAGGATAGATCAAAATCGCTTGATAGTACTTTCAAATGAGTACGCACCGTGACAATATTTTGAAGGAGTTCAAAATAGATTGGCAGAGAAGGAGTTCTTTGCTGTGTAATAAGGTGTAAGTATTGAGTAAGACTCAAGACCTGACCACGACAGAATAGAGAGAAAGGACGAAGGTCGTCCCCTATGCTTAGACGTAGGCTCCATAGTATGCTATGTTGTGTACCGCACCTAATGTGTGCCTTGCCACATGTCTGGCAAGAGGGTACAAAGGTGATCAAGGAGTGGATCACCAGATAGCGGTTAAAATTATAAGGATATGTTTCTCGGTTATGGAGGTGATAAAGAGTTCGACTTAAAGAGTTGCGTCGATGCAAGCTTAACACCTATCCGGATAGCTCTGAGTAGAGATACCAGATACGTATAATGGAGCAACAATTTGGAATATCTCCAAGTGGAACGTGGTAGCAGCATCTACGACATGACATAAAGTTTTGCGAAATACATAGGGCTCTGAATATTGCAGACCCGTTGACCAGAACCTCTCTCACAAGCATAACATGATCAAACCCAGAACTCATTGAGTGTTAATCACATAGTGATGTGAACTAGATTCTAGTAAACTCTTTGCAGGTTGGTCACATGGCGATGTGACCTGTGAGTGTTAATTACATGGCGATGTGAACTAGATTATTGACTCTAGTGCAAGTGGGAGACTGTTGGAAATATGCCCTAGAGGAAATAATAAATTAGTTATTATTATTATATTTCCTTGTTCATGATAATCGTTTATTATCCATGCTATAATTGTATTGATAGGAAACTCAGATACATGTGTGGATACATAGACAACACCATGTCCCTAGTAAGCCTCTAGTTGACTAGCTCGATAGATGGTTACGGTTTCCTGACCATGGACATTGGATGTCGTTGATAACGTGATCACATCATTAGGAGAATGATGTGATGGACAAGACCCAATCCTAAGCCTAGCACAAAGATCATGTAGTTCGTATGCTAAAGCTTTTCTAATGTCAAGTATCATTTCCTTAGACCATGAGATTGTCCAACTCCCGGATACCGTAGGAATGCTTTGGGTGTACCAAACGTCACAACGTAACTGGGTGGCTATAAAGGTACACTACAGGTATCTCCGAAAGTGTCTGTTGGGTTGGCACGAATCGAGACAGGGATTTGTCACTCCGTGTGACGGAGAGGTATCTCTGGGCCCACTCGGTAGGACATCATCATATGCGCAATGTGACCAAGGAGTTGATCACGGGATGATGTGTTACGGAACGAGTAAAGAGACTTCCGGTAACGAGATTGAACAAGGTATCGAGATACCGACGATAGAATCTCGGGCAAGTACTATACCGGTAGACAAAGGGAATTGAATACGAGATTGATTGAATCCTTGACATCGTGGTTCATCCGATGAGATCATTGAGGGAGTCCTGGACTAGGGGGTGTCCGGATAGCCGAACTATCATCTTTGGCCGGACTCCTAGACTATGAAGATACAAGATTGAAGATTTCGTCCCTTGTCCGGATAGGACTTTCCTTGGCGTGGAAGGCAAGCTTGGCGATACGGATATGTAGATTTCCTACCATTGTAACCGACTCTGTGTAACCCTAACCCTATTCGGTGTCTATATAAACCGAAGGGTTTTAGTCCGTAGGACGAACAACAATCATACCATAGGCTAGCTTCTAGGGTTTAGCCTCTCTGACCTCGTGGTAGATCTACTCTTGTACTACCCATATCATCAACATTAATCAAGCAGGGTAGGGTATTACCTCCATCGAGAGGGCGAACCTGGGTAAAAACATCGTGTCCCTTGTCTCCTGTTACCATCCGCCTAGACGCGATTCGGGACCCCCTACCGAGATCCGCCGGTTTGACACCGACATTGGTGCTTTCATTGAGAGTTCCTGCGTGGCCGTCACCTATAGGCCCGATGGCTCCTTCGATCATCAGCGACGACGCAGTCCAGTGGTAAGACTTTTCTCCCGGACAGATCTTCGTGATTCGGGCTTTGGCGCTGCGGGCCAATTTGCTAGGCCATCCGGAGCAGATCGAAGATTCGCCCCTGGCCATCAGGTCAGATTTGGAAGCTTGAACTATACGGCCGATGTCCGCGGAGACTTGATCTTCGACGGATTCGAGCCACAGCCGAGCGTGCCGCACTGTCTCGATGGGTACGATCTAGCTCTACCGCCGAACAGTGCCCTGGAGGCCGCACCAGTGCCCGCTCCGACCCTTAATCCGGAGCCGGTTTCGCCGATCGAGGACGGTTGGTTGGACACCGCCTCGGGGGCTGAAATCTCTACGGCGATTGAGCCGAACACCATCCCTGTCCTTTGCAAAGCTCATGACTCCCAGGTGCCGGACTCCTTTCTGGACTCCGAACCTCCCGCGCCTCTACCAGTCGAATCCGACTGGGCGCCGGTGATGGAGTTCACCGCCACGCACATCTTTCAGCACTCGCCCTTTGGCGATATCCTAAACTCATTAAAGTCTCTCTCTTTGTCAGGGGAGCCCTGGCCGAACTATGGTCAGGAAGGTTGGGATTCGGACGACGAAGAAATTCAACGCCCACCCACCACCCACTTTGTAGCCACTGTCGATGATTTAACCGACATGCTCGACTTCGACTCCAAAGACATCGACGGTATGGATGACGATGCCGGAGACGATCAAGAGCCAGCGCCCATGGGGCACTGGAAGGCCACCTCGTCATATGACATATACATGGTGGACATCCCAAAAGATGGGAATGGCGACGGAATGGCGGAGGATGACCCCTCTATCGGTGTCAAAACCGGCGGATCTCGGGTAGGGGGTCCAGAACTGTGCGTCTAGGCGGATGGTAACAGGAGACAAGGGACACGATGTTTTTACCCAGGTTCGGGCCCTCTCGATGGAGCTAATACCCTACTCCTGCTTGATTAATATTGATGATATGGGTAGTACAAGAGTAGATCTACCACGAGATCAAGGAGGCTAAACCCTAGAAGCTAGCCTATGGTATGATTGTTGTTCGTCCTACGGACTAAAACCCTCCGGTTTATATAGACACCAGATAGGTTAGGGTTACACAGAGTCGGTTACAATGGTAGGAGATCTACATATCCGTATCGCCAAGCTTGCCTTCCACGCCAAGGAAAGTCCCATCCGGACACGGGACGAAGTCTTCAATCTTGTATCTTCATAGTCCAGGAGTCCGGCCAACGGTGATAGTTCGGCTATCCGGACAACCCCTAATCCGGGACTCCCTCAGTAGCCCCCGAACCAGGCTTCAATGACGATGAGTCCGGCACATTGATTGTCTTCGGCATTGCGAGTCGGGTTCTTCTCCAAATTCCATATACTTGTCGAATAGTGTCCGGTTCTGATAAATGTTGCGCTCCTTGGCTTCTACGCCCAATAATGGCCATCTTCCACGTGTTTGAATGAATGCGAAAAGCCAGGGTATTTCTACATTTACCCCCCTAGCTGCGCAAATGAGCTGCCTATAAAAGGGGCGAGGATCTAGATCTGAGTCACACCATCCCCCCTTCGCGAGCTTTCATCGGAGCGCCTCTGACCAAAGCCCATTCCATCATGGACAGTCGACGCGACTCCTCCTCTCACGCTCCCAGCCCTCAGGCTGAAAATTGGGAGAGATGCTCAGTCCCGCATAGCGAGCTAGATATACTCCAAACCAAGGGATTTCTTCCCCCGGCCTTCATGGTTCCGGTTCGAGCCGGACTTGCCACCTACAAGGGCGGAAAGCAAGTGGAGAGCGTCCCCGATCCCTCTAAAGGAGAGTGGATATGCTTCACCTCTTATCTAGTAAGAGGACTCGGATTTCCAATCCATCCCTTTCTCCGGGGGCTCTTGGAGTTCTATGGCCTCCAGTTGCATCACCTTACGCCTGCCTCCAGTTTGCACATCGCGGGCTTCGTGGCCCTTTGCGAACTGTTCTTGGGCGTCGAGGCTCATTTCGGGCTGTGGAACAGATTATTCTGCCTAGTACCCCGTTCTCATGAGGGGTCAATATATCAAGTGGGCGGAGCCGAGCTATGGCGCATCGCCTGGACCGAATACCTATCCGGAACCCCGAAAAAGGCGTCCGAAGACTGGCCTTCGGAATGGTTTTACATGGAGGACGTCCCGCTGCGGGATCATGTTCGGATCGGCCTTCCGGAGTTTAGCAATCCTCCTCTGAAGAAGCGCCTAAGCTGGCGCCCTCGGAGCCCCCAGAGGGATAATGACCGGGATGCCCTCTACTTGATGAGCCGAATAAGATTACTGGCTCATGCCGGATTGACCATGATTGGAGTCATGGCAATCTGCATTATGAGGGGAGTGCAGCCGCTCCAATATAGGGGCCACCCCATGTGGGACTTCAACGGGGAGGACGATGCCACCCGCCATGGCCGCAAAGGGCCGGGATCGGTCATCGAACTGGTGAAGATGTTGTCTACCATGTATAAAGGGGAGGAAGAGGATTTTCTCTGCGTCAACCCACTGAGCGAGTTTTCTTCGAATAATCCTCGAAGTTGGGTAAGCAAACATCTTTGTGGCCTGTCTGATCCATGTTCCCGTGATTAAATATCTCATTTCATGGTTTCTGCGCAGAAACTACGCCGGACTGTGGAGAAGATACACAGCCCGCCCCCACAACCCGAGGATCCGGAACGGTCCCTCGATCCGGCCTCCAAAGAGGATCCGGATATAAAGGTGGAGTTGATCGACGGGATGTTCCACCAACTTAGCATCGACAATGCCTTGGTTGCCATTACGACCGATTACCCCGGAATACTTCCAGCCTCACAGGTAACTGAGACCGAGGTCCCAATACTCTGATAATGACCCATCCGCGCTAATTTCTTGATCACCGTATACCAATGGTGTTTCGCAGGGGGTGCCTTCGAGGCAGGAGGCCGAGCCCGCGGCGGCTGGCCAACAAGGGGCAGTACGGCCCCGCAGGCTAAAAAGGTGTGCGGTCCGGATCGAAACTCCGCCGAAATGGTATGGCGTGACACCATGTTCCTAGGATTGATTCCTGGAAGGCGATTAACGCCGACGCTCTTTTCAGAAAAAGAGCTCGCGGACTGAGTCCGGAGAGGTTATAATCGAACCTCCGCGGCCAGGCTCCAAAGCCGGGTCGAAGCGGAGGCGAGCACGAGGCGTCGTCGGATGCTCCTCCGGCAGAGGATGCCGACAAATTGTCCGCCACCAACTCCGAGGTGGAGAGCGCCATGAATCACGGCGCCACGGACAGTTCTTCGTGACACATGTTTCTCCCGAGAGGCCTTGAATGCCTTCAATTGGAGATCGCACTCCGTGCCGCTCAAGATGGTCTAGCCAGAGCCACGGAGCAGTATGTAAAGGACATACGGGTAAGGAAATTTGACAGTTATATATGCTAGTAGCCCCCGAGACTGAAAATAGTTAGAATAACTGATTTAAGGATCATTTGTTATGCATGATCTTACAAAAAAGAGTACCCGACTGTCCCAGGAGCTTGAAGAGTGCAAGGCCCAACTGGAGGCCGCACTAGCCACTACAGGGGGAGCCACAGAGACCCCCTCTGGTAATATACGCTTCAAAAGATAAATAGTTTATGAAGTGCGGCGGGTGTGTAAATCTGACAAAAATATTGCAGATGGCGCCGGACTAGATCCGGACAAGCAACAGCTCTTGCGCCAGCTAAAGGCTGGCGAGAGCGTGCTTACGAGGGTGCGGCAGGAGAAAAATAACCTCCAAGATGCCAACACCAAACTGGGTGAGGAACTAAAGGATGTTCGTGCCCAGTTGTCTGACTCCGTAAAGGAGAATCGACGGCTTCGTCGCGGCATTTTCAGTAAGTGCTTGAGCGAACTTTGAAAGAGTTCGGCGAGGAAGGCGACTAACATAAACATGTATGTAGGTTTGCTTACAGGTCGTCCTGAGGAGGAGATGCCTAGTTCTTCGGGTGATCTTCTTCCCGAACTGCGTCAACTGCACGAACGAGTTTGGCAGGTGATGAAAGGCGTCGGCTAGGCCTTGTGGCTATCCATCTCCCTGCCCGAAGGCATTGGGGAGCTGGCAGAGCGGCTTCAAGGAGCACGGCGACGCTTCCGATTATGGAAGATATCGGCCTGCCGTCAAGGCGCTAGGGAGGCCTGGGCCATGGTAAAGACGCGGTACACGAAGGCTGACCCAAATCACATGGCCGAGGTCGGACCTGTGGGGCCTGATGGGAAGGAGATCCCTGTAAGCTTAGTGTACGGCCAAGTAGAATTGGCCGCCAAGTATTCCCAGCAAGATTGTAAATTAGATAGCCTATTAAATGGCATTGAGGAGGAATACAATGAGTCGAGTTGACTATGTAAAAATATGACATGAAAAATGTCTTCTAGCCGGATTGTAGATCGTTTGTCATAGCGGACCTTTTCGGTTCGACCTCAGGACCCAATAGTCCGGAGTGTGTCCGAATACCTTCGTGGTTATAGAAGAACCGGGGTATGCATGGAGACAAGGCGTAGGGGTCATTATTGCTGTATCAGACAAGTGCCCAACTAGTTATGTTATATTACATGGATAGTAAGAAACAACTTCCAGGGAGAATAGTTCCGTTAAGGGTTCCTTTCGCTGGGATGCATGCCCTAAAGTGCATGTCAAAACTGCTAGGAAAGCAGAAAATCATCTGGGGGCACATGGGTAAATAGTTAAAAATCATCTTTCAGTTCACTGACCGAATATTCCCTTAAGAACGCTAGCTTTCGGCTTCACCCAGTCTGAGGTGCACATCTGGCTGACCCGGCAGTAACAATCGCAGAGGTGCTCCCTTTACCACCTAGCCGAACAATCGGAAACGTAGGGGTAAGCACAGGAGCCAGGCAACCCAGCTTGGCCAAAACTTAAGTCATATCGATGCATATAATGGTGAATAAAAGGTACATGCGGAAGTTTGACGCATGTGTTGGGCATGAAGCCCGTATAAATAAGCTTCTGGTAAAGAAGCCCCCAGGTATAATGAGCGCATACAGTGCGTCAAATATGTGCGAACAAAGCGCAAACGAGCCTCTAAAGGCTTCAGGAAGAAGGAGGAGGAAGGAGAGAAATAAAATACAGCAAAAATAGAAAATGTGGACGGAGGAAGGAAACGAACTTGGAGTTCGGCGCTTATGCGTAGAATCTTCGTAGACGGGCTGCGTTCCATGGGTTCGGCTCGAGTCGGTTATCCGATGCATTTCGCAGACGGTATGCTCCGCCGGTCAGGACCTGGTCGATGATGAAGGGACCTTCCCATTTGGGCTTGAGTTTGTCCTTTTTCTTGTCCGTGAGCGAGAACTAGTTCGCCAACGTTATAAGCTTTGGCCCGTACTTCCTGCTTTGATATCTTGAGCCTGCTGTTGATAGAATGTGGAGCGAGCTTTTGCCACGTCGCGCTCCTCCTCCAATGCGTCCAAACTGTCCTGCCGATCGAGCTCGGCTTCTCTTTCTTCATACATGCGCACGCGAGGTGAGTCATGTATTATGTCGCAGGGCAAGACTGCCTCTGCGCCGTACACCATAAAGAATGGTGTGAATCTGGTAGTACGATTCGGCGTGGTCCGCAGCCCCAGTCTGGTCGAGCTCCTCAACCCAAAGTCGTGTTAGATTCCTTGAGGACCGCACTAGTCTGGGTTTAATGCCGCTCATGATTAGACCGTTTGCTCGTTCGACTTGGCCGTTGGTTTGAGGGTGATAGACTGAGGCGTAATCGAGCTTGATGCCCATGTTTTTGCACCATAATTTGACCTCATCGGCCGTGAAGTTGGTGCCGTTATCAGTGATGATACTGTGGGGGACACCGTAACGGTGAACTACCCCTGATATGAAGTCTATCACCGGTCCGGATTCGGCCGTTTTAACAGGTTTGGCCTCTATCCATTTGGTGAATTTATCCACCATGACCAATAGGTATTTTTGCTTGTGGGTTCCCCCTTAAGGGGTCCAACCATGTCAAGCCCCCAGACCGCGAACGGCCAGGTGATGGGTATAGTTTTGAGGGCGGTGGGTGGCATGTGGCTTTGGTTAGCAAAAAGCTGGCAACCGATGCATCGTTGGACTAAATCCTGCGCATCTGCCCGGGCCGTCGGCCAATAAAATCCTGTACGGAAGGCCTTGCCTACAAGGGCCCGGGCTGCGGCGTGGTGCCCACCCAGTCCGGCATGAATTTCAGCCAGGAGGTTTCGCCCTTCCTCTTCGGAGATACACCTTTGAAGGACTCCTGTTGTGCTTTTCTTATAAAGCTCTCCCTCATGGACTTTATAGGCTTTAGATCGCCGAACTATGCAGCGAGCCTCATTTTGGTCTTCGGGGAGTTCCTGCCTAGTTAGTTAGGCTAGGAATGGCTCCGTCCACGGGGCGATAACCGCCATTATTTCGTGGGCGGAGGGTGTTATCTCGGTGGCAGAGCCGCCGATTGTGTCAGAGTGTTCGGCGTCAGGTAGTGCGGTTGGGTCCGGATTGTTATTTTTGGACTCCCCTTCCCACAGTACAGATGGCTTGAATAGCCGTTCCAGGAAGATGTTGGGCGGGACGGCATCGTGTTTTGCACCGATTTGTGCCAATATGCCCGCCGCCTGGTTGTTATCCCGGGCTATATGATGAAACTCGAGCCCTTTGAACTGTGCTGACATTTTTAGGACCGCATTGCAGTACGCTGCCATTTTCGGATCTTTGGCATCAAAGTCTCTGTTTATTTGAGATATCGTGAGGTTCGAATCCCCGCGCACCTCTAGGCGTTTAATGCCCATGGAGACTGCCATCCGGAGGCCGTGCAGAAGGGCCTCGTATTCGGCTGCGTTGTTGGAGTCCGTATACATTATCTGAAGGACGTATTGGACTGTGTCCCCGGTTGGGGACGTCAGGACGACGCCAGCCCCCAGGCCGGCCAACATTTTGGAGCCGTCAAAGTGCATGATCCAATTGGAGTATGCGCCGTACTCTTTAGGGAGTTCGGCTTCAGTCCATTCGGCCACGAAGTCGGCCAGAACCTGCGACTTAATAGCTCGTCGTGGCTTATAAGTTATGTCGAATGGAAGGAGCTCTATGGCCCATTTAGCAATCCGGCCCGTCGCGTCGCGGTTGTTTATAATGTCGTTAAGAGGTACTTCGGAGGCTACCGTTATCGAACACTCTTGAAAGTAGTGTCGCAGCTTCCGGGATGCCATGAACACCGCGTATGCTATCTTTTGATAGTGTGGGTACCGGGACTTGTATGGAGTTAGGACAGTGGACACATAGTAAACCGGATAGCCCTCTGTGCTATGAATTTTGCAGGGTCCGTTTAGCCAACCCTCCAGTACAGTTCTGTACCCTTTAGGGGGTTTTGGTTTTTTGGTGTTTAACCCAAGTGCTTGGTAATGATGCACCCTTTTATTTTGGACTAGGGATGTGTTCAGGGCCGGATTATCCCAAAATTTACTTTCGGTTTTCCAGGCGCTCTCCATCGCACAGTACTTTTGTACTATGGTCACCAAGTCAGCAAAGCGTGTAATTTCACGACGACTTATGGCGTTTAGGATTCCCTTGTCCGTGCAATTATTGCAGAAAATTGGGATTGCGACCTCCTCTCGGCGAGTCCTTTATCCTGTCCATAACCGGGAGGAATCGGCCCGATAATGATGTCTTTGTTTGATTGGGCTCTTGCGAATTCGAGAGATCGCTAATGTTTGGGTGGCGGGTGGGACTAGATCCGGAGCCCCGTCCAATTTAGGACTCAGGGGCCGAGAAGTTTCCGAACTCAGAAGTTTGGATTTTTGAGTGTTATCCAATGAATCCAACCCGCCGCCTGACTTTAAGTTCAGGGCTTGATCGACATCCGTCCCTCTGCGGGAATCTGGCATGGAGGGATCGGGAATCCGGACGTAGCTAGTCCTTAAGATAGAAGCATTGCTCCTCTATCACAGCAACATGATGGGTAGCACGAGGAGAGTTGATCTCTCGAGATCGGTTTAGGCCCGATCCGGTCCTAATCTGTGGCGACTCGAGGCGGCGACGATCAAGAGCTCGTTTACGGAGGAGAGCTCGTCGGATCTAACTATTCGGCAAGTTCGAATTAACATGGAGATTGGTTTCGATGACTCGAGAGGTCATCGTCGGTAGCGATGGTGAACTGGCGGTCATAAGAAAACCACCTAAGCGGAAGAGTCGACCCGATGGCCAAGGCTCCTTTGGCGATAATATCGTATTTAAAAGGCGGGATGAGCATCCTTCTGGCTGACGGCATAGAGGAACTCTCAATGAAAGCACCAATGTCGGTGTCAAAACGGTGGATCTCGGGTAGGGGTCCCGAACTGTCGTCTAGGCGGATGGTAACGAGGAGACAAGGGACCGATGTTTTAACCCAGGTTGGGCCCTCTCGATGGAGGTAATACCCTTCTCTGCTTGATTAATATTGATGATATGGGTAGTACAAGAGTAGATCTACCACGAGATCAAGGAGGCTAAACCCTAGAAGCTAGCCTATGGTATGATTGTTGTTATCCTCACGGACTAAAACCCTCCGGTTTATATAGACACGGATAGGTTAGGGTTACCACAGAGTCGTTTACAATGGTAGGAGATCTACATATCCGTATCGCCAACCTTGCCTTCACATAAGAAAGTCCCATCGGACACGGACGAAGTCTTCAATCTTGTATCTTCATAGTCAGGAGTCCGACCCAGCGGTGATAGTTGACTATCGGATACCCCTAATCCGGAACTCCCTCACCCTCCAAAAACCCCAGCGTCGATGAGGAGTCCCGATTAGGGGTGTCGAATAAGCAGGAAAGATTGAACTCCGAACCTGAAGATGCCCATGAGCTCTGAGGGACCAACCAGCGCAGCTTGAAATCTCTGAGGCCATCAGGATTCTGGGTTGCTCAAATCTTTGGGCGGAAGAGGGATGTGACTGCGATTGCTGACCATTAAAGTATGGACAGGAAACTGGTGCAGGAAAAGCTGCTATCATCATCAAAGGTGCAAATTGCAAACCAAAACTGAAACATCTTGGAAGGCTGGCGGACCAAGGCGCCACTCCTACTCATAGCCTTCGAGCATGTTGGATACTACGGCAGGTGGCCAAAAGTGGCGAGGAGCTTCTAGCTTCAGAACCCCAGCCCAGCAACATCAGTACGGTGTTAACAGTCTTCGAGAATTTCGCATCAAATAACATGCGAAAACGAACACTCCACAACCTGGCCGAAGTCTACCAAGTAGCAACAATAAATCCATGGAGTGACACGGCTATCACCTTCAATGCCAGTGACGAACCTAAATTCCGAACAGCCCGAGCACCAGCCGCATTGGTCCTCAGTCCGATAGTGGACGACTTTCGCCTTATTAAGGTACCCATGGATGGCGGCAGCGGACTAAACCTCATCTATGAGGAAACCCTCCGAAAAATGGAAATAGACTGGAACCGCATCGAGCGAAGCAGCACAACCTTTAGAGGAATAATCCCTAGCCGGGAAGCATGCTGCACAGGAAAAATTACACTGGACGTAGTGTTCGGCTCGCCGGACAATTACAGATCCGAGGAGGTCACATTTCAAGTGGCCCCGTTCAACAGCGGATATCATGCTTTGTTAGGACGAGATGTATTCACAATTTTTCAAGCTATACCCCATTACGGGTACATGAAGCTTAAAATGCCCGGACCTAACGGAATCATCACTCTTGCTAGTGATCCGAACATAGCACTCCACGCCGAAAACAAGACAGCCGCACTAGCCCTCAAGGCACTATCCGAATCCCTAGCGGCCGAGGAATTCACCGCGATGCGCTCCACGGTGAACATGGACGATGTGATACTTGATAAAAGATCCAAGTGCACCTCTTTTAAACCAGCGGATGAAATAGTCAAATTCCAAGTCCACCCAACGGACCCAGCAAAGACGACCTCCATTGGGGCACAACTAAACCCTGATGTAGACGCCGCACTACGAGAATTTCTATGAGAAAACTGGGACATCTTTGCCCGGCACCCTTCAGACATGCCGGGAATCCCACATCGGCTGGCCGAGCACAGCCTAAATATCCTAAAAGGATACAAGCCAGTCAAACAGGCTCTTCGGCGCTTTTTCGAACCCAAGAGACAGGCCATGGGAGAGGAGCTAGCCAAACTTTTGGAAGCCGGATTCATCAGAGATATAAAACATCCGGACTGGCTAGCAAACCTGGTGATGGTACCAAAGAAGGATAAATCCTGGCGCCTATGTGTTGATTTTAAAGACCTCAATAAGGCTTGCCCAAAGGATCCCTTCCCCCTCCCTCGAATTGATCAAATTATTGACGCTACAGCAGGACATGACTCATTGTGCTTCCTCGACGTGTACTCCGGCTACCACCAAATAAAGATGGCAGAGCCAGACCAAGCTGCAACAACATTCATCACTCCATACGGCCCGTTCCGCTTCAGCACAATGCCCTTTGGGCTCAAAAACGCCGGCGCAACATATCAGCGCATGATTCAGACATGTCTGGCAAACCAGATTGGCAAAACCGTGGAAGCATATGTAGATGACGTGGTCGTCAAAACCAAGCACGTCGAAACTCTAGTAGACGACTTGAGGCTCACATTCGACAATCTTCGGAAATATGACATCAAGCTCAATCCGGAAAAATGCGTCTTCGGCGTTCCAGCCGGAAAGCTCCTGGGCTTCATTGTGTCCGGTAGAGGAATTGAAGCAAACCCAGCCAAGATCCGAGCTCTGTCACAATTGGATATTTCAAAATACCTCAAACAAATACAAAAATTGACAGGATGCGTAGCGGCTCTAAGCCGCTTTATTTCCCGTTTGGGAGAAAAGGCGTTACCCCTTTACCACCTCCTTTGGTGCACCGAACACTTCGAGTGGACGGATGCCGCCACGGCCGGACTCGAAGAAATAAAGGCCATTTTGGCAAAAAATCCGGTCCTGGCCGCGCCCAATGTGGGCGAACCAATGCTATTATATATCGCCGCAACACATCAAGTTGTTAGCGCGGTGCTCGCTGTCGAAGGAGAAACGGATGGACACCGGCTCCCTCTTCAAAAACCAGTTTACTATGTGTCCACTATCCTAACTCCATGCAAGTCCCGGTACCCACACTATCAAAAGATAGCATACGCGGTGTTCATGGCATCCCGGAAGCTGCGACACTACTTTCAAGAGTGTTCGACAACGGTAGCCTCCGAAGTACCTCTTAACGACATTATAAACAACCGCGACGCGACGGGACGGATTGCTAAATGGGCCATAGAGCTCCTTCCATTCGACATAACTTATAAGCCACGACGAGCTATTAAGTCGCAGGTTTTGGCCGACTTCGTGGCCGAATGGACTGAAGCCGAACTCCCTAAAGAGTACTGCACATACTCCAATTGGATCATGCACTTTGACGGCTCCAAAATGTTGGCCGGCCTGGGGGCTGGCATCGTCCTGACGTCCCCAACCGGGGACACAGTCCAATACATCCTTCAGATAATGTATACGGACTCCAACAACGCAGCCGAATACAAGGCCCTTCTGCACGGCCTCCGGATGGCAGTCTCCATGGGCATTCAACGCCTAGAGGTGCGCGGGGATTCGAACCTCGCAATATCTCAAATAAACGGGGACTTTGATGCCAAAGATCCGAAAATGGCAGCATACCGCAACGCGGTCCTAAAAATGTCAGCACAGTTCGAAGGGCTCGAATTTCATCATATAGCCCGGGATAACAACCAGGCAGCGGACATATTGGCATGCATCGGTGCAAAACGCGATGCCGTCCCACCCAATATCTTTCTGGAACGGCTGTTCAAGCCATCCGTACTATGGGAAGGGGAGTCCGGCAATAACAATCCGGACCCAACCGCACTGCCTGACGCCGAACACTCTGACACAATCGGAGGCCCTGCCACCGAGATAACACCCTCTGCCCACGAAATAATGGCGGTTATCGCCCCGTGGATGGAACCATTCCTAGCCTACCTAACTAGGCAGGAACTCCCCGAAGACCAAAATGAGGCTCGCTGCATAGTACGGCGATCTAAAGCCTATAAAGTCCATGAGGGAGAGCTTTATAAGAAAAGCACTACCGGAGTCCTTCAAAGGTGTATCTCCGAAGAGGAGGGGCGAAACCTCCTGGCTGAAATTCATGCCGGACTGGGTGGGCACCACGCCGCAGCCCGGCCCTTGTAGGCAAGGCCTTCCGTACAGGATTTTATTGGCCGACGGCCGGCAGAGCAAGCAGGACTTAGTCCAACGATCGTCGGTTGCCAGCTTTTTGCTAACAAAGCCACATGCCACCCCCGCCCTCAAAACTATACCCATCACCTGGCCATTCGCGGTCTGGGGGCTTGACATGGTTGGACCCCTTAAGGGAGGAACCCACAAGCAAAAATACCTATTGGTCATGGTGGATAAATTCACCAAATGGATAGAGGCCAAACCTATCAAAACGGCCGAATCCGGACCGGTGATAGACTTCATATCAGGGGTAGTGCACCGTTGCGGTGTCCCCCAAAGTATCATCACTGATAATGGCACCAACTTCACGGCCGATGAGGTCAAATTATGGTGCAAAAACATGGGCATCAAGCTCGATTACGCCTCAGTCTATCACCCTCAAACCAACGTCCAAGTCGAACGAGCAAATGGTCTAATCATGAGCGGCATTAAACCCAGACTAGTGCGGTCCCTCAAGGAATCTAACACGCACTGGGTTGAGGAGCTCGAC
Source organism: Aegilops longissima (assembly GCA_021605205.1). Lineage (NCBI taxonomy): Eukaryota > Viridiplantae > Streptophyta > Magnoliopsida > Poales > Poaceae > Aegilops > Aegilops longissima. The sequence continues at coordinate 632,604,990 of CM038681.1, read as the reverse complement.
TCCGTACTCTGGGGGCTGAGGACCACGCCGAATTGTACAACCGGATTCACACCATTCTTTATGGTGTACGGCGCAGAGGCAGTCTTGCCCTGTGACATAATACATGACTCACCTCGCGTGCGCATGTATGAAGAAAGAGAAGCCGAGCTCTATCGGCAGGACAGCTTGGACGCATTGGAGGAGGGGCGGCGTGGCAAAAGCTCGTTCCGCATTTTATCAACAGCGAGGCTCGAAGATATCAAACGAGGAAGTATGGGCGAAGCTTACAACGTTGGCGAACTAGTTCTCGCTGCCGGACAAGAAAAGGACAAACTCAAGCCCAAATGGGAAGGTCCCTTCATCATCGACCAAGTCGACCGGCGGAGCATACCGTCTGGGCGCATCGGATAACCGACTCGAGCCGAACCCATGGAACGCAGCCCGTCTACGAAGATTCTACGCCTAAGCGCCGGACTCCAAGTTCGTCTCCTTCCTCCGACCACATTTTCTATTTTTGCTGTCTTTTATTTCTCTCCTTCCTCCACCTTCTTCTCGAAGCCTCTAGAGGCTCGTTTGCACTTTTTTCGCACATACTTGACGCGCCGTCCGCGCTCATTATACATGGGGGCTTCTTTAACAGAAGCTTATTTATACGGGCTTCATGCCCAACACATGCGTTAAACTTCCGCATGTACCTTTTATTCACCATTATATGCATCGATATGACTTAAGTTTTGGCCAAGCTGGGTTGCCTGGCTCCTGTGCTTACCCTCGTTCCCGATTGTTGGCTAGGTGGTAAAGGAGCACCTCTGTGATTATTCTTGCCGGATCAGCGGATGTGTACCTCGGTCGGGTGAAGCCAAAGCTAAGCGTTCTTAAGGGAATATTTGGTTGGTGAACTGAAAGATGATTTTAACTATTTACCCATCTGCCCCGGATGATTTTCTGCTTTAATAGCAGCTTTGACATGCACTTTAGGGCATGCATCCCAGCGAAAGGAACCCTTAAGGGAACTATTCTCCCTGGAAGATGTTTCTTACTACCCATGTAATATAACATAACTAGTTGGGCACTTATCCGATACAGCAACAATGACCCCTACGCCTTGTCTCCATGCATACCCGGTTCTTATATAACCACGAAGGTATTCGGACACACTCCGGACTATTGGGTCCCGAGGTGAAGCGAAAAGGTCTGCTATGACAAACGATCTACAATCCGGCTAGAAGATATTTTTCATGTCATATTTTTACATAGTCAACTCGACTCATTGTATTCCTCCTCAATGCCATCAAATAGGCTATCCAATTTGCAATCTTGCTGGGAATACTTGGCGGCCAATTCTACTTGGCGTACACTAACTTCTGAGGATCTCCATCCCATCAGGCCCCACAGTCCGACCTCGGCCATGTGGTTTGGGTCAGCCTTCGTGTACCGCGTCTTCACCATGGCCCAGGCCTTCCTGGCGCCTTGACGGCAGGCCGATATCTTCCATAGTCGGAAGCGCCGCCGTGCGCCTTGAAGCCGCTCCGCCAACTCCCCAATGCCTTCGGGCAGGGAGATAGATGGCCACAAGGCCTGGCCGATGCCTTTCATCACCTGCCGGACTCGTTCGTGCAGCTGACGCAGTTCGGGAAGAAGATCACCCGAAGAACTGGGCATCTCCTCCTCAAGACGACCTATGAGCAAACCTACATACATGTTTATGTTAGTCGCCTTCCTCGCCGAAATCTTTTAAAAGTTTGCTCAAGCACTTACTGAAAATCCCGCGACGAAGCCGCCGATTCTCCTTTACGGAGTCAGACAACTGTGCACGAACATCCTTTAGTTCCTCACCCAGCTTGGTGTTGGCGTCTTGGAGGTTATTTTTCTCCTGCCACACCCTTGTAAGCACGCCCTCGTCGGCCTTTAGCTTGCGCAAGAGCTGCTGCTTGTCCGGATCTAGACTGGCGCCATCTGCAATATTTTTTTTCAGATTTACAAACCAGCCGCACTTCATAAACTATTTATCTTTTAAAGCGTATATTACCAGTGGGGGTCTCTGCGGCTCCCCAGAAGCGGCTAGTGACCTCAAGTTGGGCCTTGCACTCTTCAAGCTCTGAGGGACGATCGGGTATTCTTTTCTTTAAGATCCTGCATAACAAATGATCCTTAAATAAGTTATTCTAACTATTTGAAGTCTCGGGGGCTACTGGCATATATAACTGTCAAATTTCCTTACCCGTATGTCCTTTACATACTGCTCCGTGGCTCTGGCTAGACCATCTTGAGCGGCACGGAGGTGCGCATCTCCAATCAAGGCATTCAAGGCCTCTGGGAGCAACATGCGTCATGAAGAACTGTCCGGGCGCTGTGATTCAAGCGCTCTCCACCTCGGAGTTGGTGGCGGACAACCTGTCGGCATCCTCTCGTCGGAGGAACATCCGACGACGCGTCTCGTGCTCGCCTCAGCCTCGGACCAGGCTTTGAAGCCTGGCGGTGAAGGTTCGATTAGCAACCTCTCCGGACTCAGTCCGGCGCGCTTTTTCCTGAAAAGAGCACCGGTGTTAATCGCCTTCGAGAATCAATCATGGGTGTATATGACCGCCATACCGTTCTTGGCGGAGTTTCGATCCGGACCGCACTTCTTTTTATCGGGCCGCCGCGCCTTTGTTGGCCAGCCGCCGCGGGCTCGGCTTCCTGCCTCGAAGGTACCCCCTGCGAAGCACCATTGATATACGGTGATAAAAAATAAGCATGGATGGGTCATTATCAGGGCTTTGGGATCTCGGTCTCAGTTACCTGTGAGGCTGGAAGTATTCCGGGGTAATCAGCCGTAATGGCAACCAAAGCATCGTTGATGCTAAGTTGGTAGAACACCCCGTCGATCAACTCCACCTTTTATATCCGGATCCTCTTCAGAGGTTGGATCGAGGGACCGCTCCGGATCCTCGGGTTGTGGGGGCGGGTTGTGTATCTTCTCCACAGTCCGGCGCAGTTCCTGCGCAAAAACCATGAAATGAGATATTTAACCACGGGAACATGGACCGTACCGGTCAGAAAGATGTTTTGCTTACCCAGCTTCAAAGATTATTCGAAGAAAACTCCTTCAGTGGATTGACGCGGAGGAAATCCTCCTCCTCTCCTTTATACATGGCAGACAAGATCTTCACCAGTTCGGTGACCGATCCCGCCCTTTCTTGCCGTGGACGGGTGGCATCGTCCTCCCGTTGAAGTCCCACATGGGTGGCCCCTATATTGGGCGGCTGCACTCCCCTCATAATCTGATTGACATGACTCCAATCATGGTCAATCGGCATGAGCCATAACCTTATTCGGCTCATCGATAGAGGACATCGGTCATTTTCCCTCCGGGGCTCGAAGGCGCCAGCTTAGGCGCTTCTTGATGGAGCATTGCTGAACTCCGGAAGGCCGATCCGAACAGGATCCGACAGCGGGACGTCCTCCATATAAAACCATTCCGAAGGCCAGTCTTCGGACGCCTTCTTTGGGGTTCCGGACAGGTATCCGGTCCCGGCGATGCACCACAGCTCGGCACCGCCCACTTGATATATTGACCCCTCATGAGAACGGGGTACTAGGGAGAATAATCTCTTCCACAGCCCGAAATGAGCCTCGACGCCCAAGAACAGTTCGCAAAGGGCCACGAAGCCCGCGATGTGCAAGATGAAGGCAGGAGTAAGGTGGTGCAACTGGAGGCCGTAGAACTCCAAGAGCCCCCGGAGAAACGGATGGATTGTAAATCCGAGTCCTCTTACTAGATAAGAGATGAAGCATACCCGCTCTCCTTTAGAGGGATCGGGGACGCTCTCCGCTTTCTTTCTGCCCTTGTAGGTGGCAAGTCCGGCTCGAACCGGAACCATGAAGGCCGGGGGGAGAAATCCCTTGGCTTGGAGTATAACTAGCTCGCTATGCGGGACTGAGCATCTCTCCCAATTCTGTGCTGAGGGCTGGGAGCGAGAGGAGGAGCCGCATCGACTGTCCATGATGGAATGGGCTGTGGTCAGAGGCGCTCCGATGAAAGCTCGCGAAGGGGGGATGGTGTGACTCAGATCTAGAAACTCACCCCTTTTATAGGCGGCTCATTTGCGCAGCTAGGGGGGTAATTGTAAAAATACCCTGTCTTTTCGCATTCATTAAAACACGTGGAAGATGGCCTTTATTGGGCGTAGAAGCCAAGGAGCGCAGCATTTATCAGAAGCCGGACCCTATTCGACAAGTATATGGAATTTGGAGAAGAACCCGCCTCGCAATGCCGAAGACAATCAACGCGCCGGACTCATCGTCATTGAAGCCTGGTTCAGGGGCTATTGAGGGAGCCCCAGATTAGGGGGTGTCCGGATAGCCGAACTATCACCGTTGGCGGACTCACGGACCATGAAGATACAAGATTGAAGACTTCGTCCGTGTCCGGATGGGACTTTCCTTGGCGTGGAAGGCAAGGTTGGTGATACGGATATGTAGATCTCCTACCATTGTAACCGACTGTAACCCTAACCTATCCGGTGTCTATATAAACCGGAGGGTTTTAGTCCCAGAGGACGAACAACAATCATACCATAGGCTAGCTTCTAGGGTTTAGCCTCCTTGATCTCGTGGTAGATCTACTCTTGTACTACCCATATCATCAATATTAATCAAGCAGGAGTAGGGTATTACCTCCATCGAGAGGGCCGAACCTAGGTAAAACATCGTGTCCCTTGTCTCCTGTTACCATCCGCCTAGACGCACAGTTCGGGACCCCCTACCGAGATCCTTGCTTTTGACACCGACAATGACGCCGTGGCGCCGCTCTAAATCCCGCCACAGTAAAAACGGCAATTCCGGCATGAGAAACAATAATACCCCGGACAGTGCCGATGATGACCCCCTCCAGCAGGACTCAGCGCAGGAGGAGGGAGAAGCAAGTCCGCTGTGAGGCGACGTAAAGAGAGGTAGAGGGCGATAATTATGCCCCCCCCGAAGGCGAGGCAAGCCTCGACGACGATGAATTCGCGTGCGAGAGGACCCCTGTCGAACAAGAGCGTTTTAAACGCAGGCTCATGACCACGGCAAGCAGCCTCAAGAAAAAGCAGCAACAGTTTAGAGCTGACCAAGACCTGCTGAATGGCGGATGGATCAAGTCCTTGCAGCCAAGAGTATGAACTCGAACGCCCCCAAAAGCTACCCCAAACGCAGGCCGTTGCCTCGATTAGAGGAGGAAGCACCCACGTCACTGGCAAGACGACATGGCAGACCGCCACCCGTTGCGCTTGCTGAGGAGAAGCCTCTCGGCCCTCCGCCAAGCCACGCCCGACGCCGCTCAAAAAGTACCAAGGCACGGAAAACGCGCCGGACTTGCGAGATATATTGGAGGATAAGGCAAAGCATACAAGATCGATCTACAGATCGCGTGGGCGCCCAACGACTTGGGATGATTACCATCACGCCGGATACAGCAAACCCGGCCGGGCCGAACACGATGAGACAAAGCTCATATGAGCTACGCCGTGATATAGCCCAATCTGAGGCGCCACACACCCACTATGCTTCACGGATGAAGTAATGGATCATCAAATCCTCGAGGGCTTCAAACCCGTAAACATCGAATCATACGATGGTACCACAGATCCTGCGGTCTGGATCGAGGACTATCTCCTCCATATCCACATGGCCCGCGGTGATGATCTACATGCCATCAAATACCTCCCACTCAAGCTTAAAGGACCAGCTCGGCATTGGCTCAACAGCTTGCCAGCAGAATCAATCGGTTGTTGGGAGGACCTGGAAGCCGCATTCCTTGAGAACTTCCCAGGCACATATGTGCCACCACCAGCGCTGATGACCTTAGCCATATAATTCAGCAGCCGTAAGAATCGGCGGACAATTCAGGGACGCGGTTCCTAACAAAGAAAAATCAGATCGTCGATTGTCCGGATCACGAGGCGCTAGCAGCCTTCAAACACAACATCCGCGACGAGTGGCTAGCCCGGCACCTAGGACAGGAAAAGCCGAAATCCATGGCAGCCCTCACCACACTCATGACCCGCTTTTGCGCGGGAGAGGACAGCTGGCTAGCTCGAAGCAACAACTTGGCCAAACACCCTGGTAGTTCGGATACCAAGGACAGCAATGGCAGGTCGCGTCGCAACAAGCATAAACGCCGCATTAATGGTGATAATGCTGAAGATACGACAGTAAATGCCGGATTCAGAGGCTCTAAACCCGGTCAGTGGAAGAAGCCATTCAAAAGAAATACCCAGGGCCCATCCAACTTGGACCGAAAACTCGATCGCTTGTGCCAGATACATGGCACCCCCGAAAAACAAGCCAACCACACCAACAGGGATTGTTGGGTGTTCAAGCAAGCAGGCAAGCTAAGCGCCGAAAACAACGACAAGGGGCTGCATAGCGATGACGAGGAAGAGCCCCGCCGCCCGAACAATAGAGGATGAAGGGCTTTCCCACACAAGTGCGGACGGTGAACATGATATACGCAACCCACATACCCAAAAGGGAGCGGAAGCATGCGCTAAGGGACGTATATGCGATGGAGCCAGTCGCCCCGAAGTTCAACCCGTGGTCCTCCTGCCCGATCACCTTTGATCGAAGGGACCACCCCACTAGCATCTGTCACGGCGGATTCGCCGCATTGGTTCTTGACCCAATCATCGACGGATTTCACCTCACTAGAGTCCTGATGGACGGCGGTAGCAGCCTGAACCTGCTTTATCAGGATACAGTGCACAAAATGGGCATAGACCCCTCAAGGATTAAACCCACAAAGACGACCTTTAAAGGTGTCATACCAGGTGTAGAGGCCAATTGTACAGGCTCAGTTACACTCGAAGTGGTCTTCGGATCCCCGGATAACTTCCGAAGCTAAGAGTTAATCTTCGACATAGTCCCGTTCCGCAGCGGCTATCACGCACTGCTTGGACGAACCGCATTTGCAAAGTTCAATGCGGTGCCACACTACGCATACCTCAAGCTCAAGATGCCAGGCCCTCGAGGAGTAATCACGATCAATGGAAACACCGAACACTCTCTCCGAACGGAGGAGCACACGGCAGCCCTCGCGGCGGAGGTGCAAAGCAGCCTCTCACAGCAATTCTTGAGTCCGGCTATTAAACGTCCGGCCACCGTCAAGCGCGCCCGGAGTAACCTACAACAAGACCGCCTAGCACGATCAGAGCACGCGTAGCAATCCGGCCCCAACCCCAGCCCTCACGAAACTGCGAAGCCAGTACTACGCGTACATAACTACGCTCTGGAGATACCATGGGCCTAAGGGGAGGGGCACGACCACGGCACGCCCAGAATGCGGCTCAACCGCACCAGGGACTCCCGACTGTGTCATTCTTTTTCTTTCGTCTTTTTTTTCTTACTTTCAGGACTCCGTTTTCCAGAAGTCTTGTACGGCACTAGAATTGCCGAACTCACGATGCTACAGCGAAGCAGAAAGCTACGTCGAGTGTCCAGGTGGTCTCTACTACGAGCATTATACCTGTTTTACATGCCATTCCACAGCTTACCCCTGGAGGGGGACATGTTAAATAGTCCCATCCCTTGCTTATCGCACTATTTGTATCGTTCTGCTTCCATTGCAGTACCTTTTTGAATAAACAATACATAGCTTCTGCCTATTATTGCACTCCTTTCTTTATCTATATATATGTTCATTTCATGACATGTTGCACCCGTACACTTTGGTACGGACAATACACCAGGGCTTAAGTACCCCAAAAGTATGGTGTGATAAGTCCGAACACTTTCACAAGTGCGGCACCCGAACTTATAGCATTATATGCATCGGGTTCAATCATGTCTTGGGTCAATAGTTGGGTTTGCCCGGCTTCCATGTTTTGGTACCTTACGTTCCGTTATATCGGCAAAGGTAGCTGGGAGAACCACTGCGATTGTGCCCGGTTGAGCTGGGTTGAGCACCTCAAAGGAGAAAGCTAAAACTGACCATCATGATAGGCGAGAGCGATCGCTGTTCGAGAGGTTTTTCGGTACCTAAAGACTTATGCCACTTAGAGCAAGGAGTCGGCATTGTCCGCCAAGGCGTGGATAGCGCCTAACTCGGTCTTCGAATACTAGGGCTTCACCGAAATTTAAAATTATAGAATTCTATGGCTAAGTGAGAGTGTTCAAGCACTATAAGTCTGGTTGCCTTGTTCGTTGCGTTGAGCGCCTCCCTAGACGGACCCAAGAATGGGAACAAGAGCGCTCAACTTTATCCCGAACACCCCAGCACTCGTGGCATGGGGGCTGAAGCCAACGACTTGCCATCTCTCAAATTTGATAAACGGCCGCACAGAAGGTAATATTTTAAATTAACAAGCGTTGCTTAGCGCATATGAACAAGTTTTCAGCGTACAGGATAACAAATGCGAGTCTATTAAAAATTACATCTTTGGAGCACTCATCCGCTATCTGGCGGGCACCCTTCAGACGCCCTCATAGTACATTTCGGGCTTGCGATGCTCCTTGCCCTTGGTGGCCCGTCCGTCACAAGCTTCTCCGCATCCAGCTTGCCCCAGTGCACTTTAGCATGTGCAAGGCCCGACGGGCACCTTCAATGCAGACGGAGCGCTTGATGACTTCAATCCATGGACAAAGGCCCACCAGCCGCTGCACTAGCCCGAAGTAGCTCCGTGCATGGCTTCCAATGGCCACACCAACTATGAGGCCCTTCATGGCCTGTTCGGCGACCTTCAGGAGCTCGACCAGCTGCTTCAGCTGGTCGCTCAGGGCACTGACGCTCGCCTCAAAGATATCGAGACCAGAACACCTTCTCCGTCGAGCTCCCCTCCTTGGCGCGGTAGAACGCAGCAGCATCAGACACACTACAGGGTATATCTGCGAATGCTCCTGGAGAGCTCCGAATCCGGGTAAGTAATAGGTAATTCACTTTCACATGCTTGCTTTGCATAAAGAATGCCTTACCCGCCGCTATCTTCTTTAATGATTCAATTTCTTGGAGGGCTTTTTGGGCTTCGGCCTTAGCGGCTTTGGCACTCTCAAGAGCCGAGGCGAGCTTGGACTCTCTTTGTCTTCGAGTCACGCTCCAAACTCTCGTGTTTTTCCACGAGAGCCTGGAGCTCTTGCCGCACCTCCGCCACCCGCTCCTCCTGCTTCTCTCGCTCGGTGCGCTCCGCGGCCACTTTGCATTCGGCCGCGGACACCGCTTCCTTCAGGGTCGCCACCTCGTTCGTGGCCCCTACAATACCCACGTTATTCCTGTCATTTTTTGCAACCGAATCCTTTCTATAAGGTATTTCTTTAATAAGGTATTGCTTACCTTCCTGTCCTCGAGCTGCTTCTTGGCAAGGCCGAGCTCGTTCTCGGACCGCCGAGGCTCTTCTTGAATGCATTGACCTCCGCAGACAAGTCGGCAGAGGTCAAGCATAAGCAGCCTGCATTCGCATATTGGCATACTTATGTTAGACTCCTGCAGATATCTTTTTAGATCCTTAGTCCGCTTTTCTTTCCGAACACGAACTAAGCATCAGGGTACTGTCTATCGGTAATATTTTTACATATTCTAAACTTACCTCAAAGCCTGTTAGAAGGCTGGTACAGGCTTCACCAGCCCGCTCTTGGCGGACTGAACTTTTTGGATCACCACACTCATAGCAGTGCGGTGCTCCTCGTTGATGGAGGCGCCTTTAAGCGCCCCAGCAAGCTATCCAGTGCCTCCGGATGGACGGAGGTCACCGTGTCACAGTCTTACCCTTCTTCTGAAGGGGCGCTGCCGGACTTGGAACCACTTGAAGGTTCCAGACGGAGTCGGCACAGGCCAGACTTAGAGCCCTCGGGTCTCGCCCCTCGCACCGGAGTCCAGGAGGTCGCCTTGCGGCGCCTCCAGGACCACCTCCTCCTGGCTGGGCCCCTCTTGGGACTCCACCACAGTGTCGTCGGCGACACGAGGAGAGGAGAAGTGAAGTACTATTCACATCCGACGAGCCCAGGGAGCCGCTCGACGAAGCGGCAAGCTCGTCCTTGGGCGGGCTACATGGTCATATTCGGCGTTAGAAGACACTATGCGACAAATAAAAAGTCATGAACTATTCCGGAGTCCGGACACTTACGATCTCGCCAGGGGCTTGGCCCATGGTGGCCACTCCTCCTCGTCGCTGTCGGCGTTGGTGGAGAAGTCTGGAGGAAGGGTACTTCCTTTCTTGGACCCTCCGGCCTCCCCAGTCAGGGCGCCCTTCCTTTTCTTCTCTCCCCCCACTGGGGGAGAGGCTTCTTTTTCCTCCTCCTCTTCCTCAGAGGAGGATTCCGCCTCAGAGTTGTCGGGCGGTGAGTCCGACAGCACCTGGCGCCGGGAGCTCCTTCGAGTTCCCGTGGCCTTCTTCTTGGCCTTCTTCTCCGGCACCACGTGAGGTGCCGGAGCCAGCAGCCCCGTCAATCGGGCGTCCGCTGGGTCTTCTGGCAAAGGGGCCGGACAGTTAATCTGTCCGGACGTCTTCAGCCAGTCCTGTCAAAGGTTAGGGAGTTTTAGATCCCGCATAGAGTCAAACTATGAAAAAAGAGTCCCATAAAGGGTAAAATAACTTACCTCGCTGGCTTGACGCTGCGAGCTGAATCCGCGATCTTCGGTAGCGGATGTGGGAGCCTCGGCGCCCTTGAACAGCACCTTCCAGGCATCTTCGTACGTAGTGTCGAAGAGCCTTTTCAGAGTTGGGTGCTGTGCCGGATCGAACTCCCACAATTTGAAGGCCCGTTGTTGGCATGGGAGAATCCGGCGGATGAGCATCACCTGGATAACATTGACAAGCCTGAGATTCTTGTCCGCTAGGTTTCGGACGCAGGTTTGGAGTCCGGATAGCTCGTCCGAATCACCCCACGACAGGCCCGTCTCTTTCCATGATGTGAGTCGCGTGGGGAAGCCAGATCGGAATTCGGGGGCCGCCGCCCATTGAGAGTCGCGTGGCTCGGTCATGCATTACCACCCAGATTGCCACCCCTTTATGGTCTCCACAAAGGAGCCCTCGAGCCATAGGACTTTGGCCATCTTGCCAACCATGGCACCTCCGCACTCCGCTTGGCGGCTCCCCACTACCTTCGGCTTGACATTGAAGGTCTTCAGCCATAAGCCGAAGTGGGGCTGGATGCAGAGGAAGGCCTCGCACACGAGATAAACGCCGAGATGTTGAGGATGAAGTTCGGGGCCAGATCGTGGAAATCCAGGCCGTAGTAGAACATGAGCCCCCGGACAAATGGGTGAAGTGGGAAACCTAGTCCGCGGAGGAAGTGGGTGAGGAACACCACCCTCTCATGGGGCCCGGGGGTGGGAATGAGCTGCCCCTCGTCGGGTAGCCGGTGCGCGATGTTGCTAGACAAGTATTCGGCCTTCCGCAGCTTTTTGATGTGCCCCTCCGTGACGGAGGAGGCCATCCACCTGCCTCCCGCTCCGGACATAGTTGGAGAAGGTTGAGGTGGGATGTGTAGACTTGGGCGCTGGAGCTCGAGTGCGCGGAAATGGATGAGCAAAGGAGGAAGAAGGCGTAGGTGAAAATGTGGATCCTTATCCCCTTATATGGACGGACGAAGCTATGCGTCCCCCGCCAGCCTGGTAAAACTCGCTTATCTCCCAAGCGCCGTAATCAATGGCGCGGATGGGTTACCCACGTCCGTATTGATGGGAATCCTGGAATAAGGGGGCACGATCTCCGCTTTGATAAGACATGCCAAGGAAACTGCCTCGCTAAACGCGCTGAGGTGGAACAGTAAAAGCGATTCGTATAAAGGCCTGGCCGTGGTGTGATGTCATGAAACGCCCTCGATGCGGCTATATCTCCCACGTGTCGAGGCACGACTTAGAGGCATAACCGCATTGAAAGCAATGTCGCAAGTGAGGTAATCTTCACACGACCCATGTAATACATAAGGGAAAGAGATACATAGTTGGCTTACAATCGCCACTTCACACAATACATGAGTAAAACATTACATCATACAGATACAATCAAGGTCCGACTACGGAACCAAAATAAAAGAAGACTACCCCAAATGCTACACAGATCCCCGATCGTCCCAACTGGGCTCCACTACTGATCAGCTGAAACGAAACAACACAATGCACAAAGTCTTCATCGAGCTCCTCCTTGAGCTCAGGTGCATCACCTGCACGGTTCATCGGCACCTGCAAACTGGTTTTGGAAGTATCTGTGAGTCACGGGGACTCAGCAATCTCACACCCGCGAGATCAAGACTATTTAAGCTTAAAGGTAGGGCAAGGTAGTGAGGTGGAGCTGCAGCAAGCGACTAGCATATATGGTGGCTAACATACGCAAATGAGAGCGAGAAGAGGAGGCAAAGCACGGTCGAACAACTATGATCAAGAAGTGATCCTGAACTCCTACTTACGTCAGACATAACCCAGAAACCGTGTCCACTTCCCGGACTCCGCCGAGAAGAGACCATCACGGTTACACACGCGGTTGGTGTATTTTAATTAAGATCAACTTCGGGTTTTCTACAACCGGACATTAACAAATTCCCATCTGCCACATAACCGCGGGCACGGCTTTCGAAAGTTCAAAACCCTGCAGGGGTGTCCCAACTTAGCCCATGATAAGCTCTCGCGATCAACGAAGGATATTCTTCTCCCGGAAGACCCGATCAATCTCGAATCCGGCTACAAGACATTTCACAGCAATAAAACAAGTCCAGCAAAGCCGCCCGGATGTGCCGACAAATCCTGATAGGAGTCGCACGTACCTCGGTCTCAGGGCACACCGGATAAGTCAGCCTACGAGTAAAACCAGCCCTCGAGTTGCCCCGAGGTGGCCCCGCAGTCTGCTCGGTTCGGACCAACACTCGAAGGAGCACTGGCCGGGGCTAAAATAAAGATGACCCTCGGGCTCCGGAAACCCAAGGGAAAAGGGCATAGGTGAGGCAAATGGTAAAACCAATGTTGGGCCTTGCTGGAAAAGTCTTATTCAAAGCGAACTGTCAAGGGGGTCCCATAAATCACCCGACCGCGTTAGGGACGCAAAAATCCGGGAACATAACACCGATATGACGGAAACTAGGGCGGCAAGAGTGGAACAAAACACCAGGCATAAGGCCGAGCCTTCCACCCTTTACCAAGTATATAGATGCATTAATTAAATAAGATATATTGTGATATCCCAACAAGTAAACATGTTCCAACAAGGAACAACATCTCCATGTTCCAACAAGGAACAAACTTCATCTTCACCTGCAACTAACAACGCTATAAGAGGGGCTGAGCAAAGCGGTAACATAGCCAATCAATGGTTTGCTAGGAAAGGATGGTTAGGGGCTGACATGGCAATATGGGAGGCTTGAAATAGCAAGTGGTAGGCATCGTAGCATAGGCATAGCAAAAGAGCGAGCATCTAGCAAGCAAAGATAGAAGTGATTTCGAGGGTATGGTCATCTTGCCTGAAATCCCGCAAGGAAGAAGAACGAGTCCATGAAGAAGACAAACGGACGAGGTCGAACGAATCCTCACCACTCCGGAAGGAAACTGAAGCTAACGAGAGAAGCAAACCGGAAAGAAGCAAACAACATAGTAAACAACCATCACATAAACATGGCATGATGCACAATCAAGTATGATGCATGACCGGTTTAATGAGGCAGGGCATGGCAAAGTGCAACAAACAATACTACAATTTAAGTGGAGCTCAATATGCAACGGGTTGCATATTGATAAAACACCACATCACTTATTTAGTTCTCTCCCGATTAGGTACTCAACAATATTAAATGTTATTAAACATGGAAAGAGGTGAAGCATAATGAAACTACCTATCTAGGCAAGTTTAAATGAGGCCGGAAACAACGAACAACAATTCCGGAAAATCCTCATATGCAATATTATGGATTCGGAACAGATCTGTCCTAAAGCATATTTTAGAGTTGTTAAACATGCAAAGCAATGCTACCATGTTAAACTAGGCATATTTCTACCCCATTTACATATATAATTTATTTAAAATGGAGCTACGGTTAATTAGTTATGAAATAAATCATTTTAGCATGGCAGTTAAGCAAATTAATGCAAACAGCAATTATAAACATATTAATGTTGTTATCATGATGCGGATGACATGTGCACGATTATGCAATATTATGAAAACGTTGACAAGAGCATTATGAAGCATTATGCCACCGTGGTGGAAGAAAGGGGTGCCACGGCAACGAATCCGAAAATGGTGCCACGGCAACATATCGGTTCCGGTAGCTCACGGAGATACCGATGCAAAAGGAAGGGGTGACGGAAGCGAGTCATGCAAGATGGTGGGGTGATCCCGGATTCCGGGTTCCCACGGAACGGTGGCATGGCAAAAGAGGGGCATCGCAAGGATGATTCGATCACGGCGGTCGTCACGGGTTATACCTTCGGAACGTTCAAACGGGACGGGTCGAGTTTCGTAGAGGGAAGGAGTCGTTCACGGGTCGTCGAGGGAAGTAGAGGAAGTAGGCGTTCTCGCGATGATCGTCGAGGGAAGTAGAGGAAGTAGTCGTTCACGTTCGATGGTAGTGGTACACCTCGTCATCGGGGTACTTGTCGGATCCGGTCTTGGCGATTCGGGTTTCCGTAGGGGTACTTGTCGTTTGTGAAGTCGATCTCGACGGAACCGAATGTCCTCGAGAGTAGTCGTGGTACTTGTCGCATACACGTGTAGTCGAACTTGACGGTCCAAAACGTTCATCGGCGGTCGAACTTGGCGGTCTCGACGGTCGTCGTGGAAGTAGTCGTTCTCGTTTCGTAGTCGTACATGTCGGCGGTAGTTGTTCTAGGCAGGAAACAGTAGTTGTACACGGGTCTTCGGCGTCGTGGTACTTGGCGTTCCAAAACAGAGCAACACCAAAAGCCTCGGGTCTTCGCGTCGGACAGGACCTCCCGAAGTGGAGCAGGGAGGCGCGGCCATGGCATCGGGCATGGCGACTCCGGAACGGGGCGGCGCGTCGGAGTTGGCCGACCTCGGGGACGACAGGGGCGCGGCGGGGTCGTTCTCGGCCGGATCGGCCAAAACGAGGCGGCGAGGAGGAGGTCGCGCACAGGGGCGACGAAGGATGCAGGAGCTGCAGAGGAGAGGCGGTGGTGCTGGCCATGGAGCTCGACGGCGGGGACTCCGGGCTCTGGTGGTCTCCACCAACGGAGGAGGAGGCAAGGGCGAGGGGACGGCGCGGGAGGAGGTTGAGGCGGGGCGAGGAGACCGACGGGCTCCGGCCTGGTGCGCGGAGGAGCGGCGACGGGAGGTAGGAGGTCGAAGGGCGCCGAGGAGGTTGAGGCGCGGCGAGGAAGGACGAGGAAGGGCCGGCTCTGAGGTGGCGCAGGTCGGCGAGATGCCTGGCGGGCGCTAGGAGGAGGGGGCCGACGCGAGGGAAGCAGAGGGGATCGAGGGGAAGAGATGGAATCGGGGGATCGGGAGGAGGCGTGCGGCGCTAGGAGGAGGACGAGGGGAGAAGGGGATCGGGAGAGATGGGCTAGGGTTAGAGGCTAGGAAGGGCACCGCCTGGGCCTTGGGAGGAATGGGCCGGCCTGGAGGAGAAGGAAGGCCAGGGGCCGGCTGGGCCTAGCTCCTCTCTCTCTCTCTAATATATATATATAGCAGAAAAATAAATAAAGAGAGACAAAAGAACGAGAGGGTTAGGGAAAGAATTTGGACATGGGGATTATTTTCCCGGACTCACAAAAATGTGAGGAATTTAACAAAAATGATCCAAGGATTTTTGGTGGAACTCCGGAAAATGATAGAATAATAATGGCAAGGTTTCGAGGTCAACTCGGAGCAGAAAAGGCATGGGATTTTTGCAAGTGTGTTATGGTGAATTCCAAATAAATGGAATAATTATTATAGCTCCATAACTATTAGGAGGATATGTTATAAAGAGAATTCACCATGTGAATATCCCTCGATTTAAATGGATCGAAAAAATCCATACAATTTATTTAGAAGAGTTTTAAAAATTAAATGGCATGATGGCATGATGCAATGCAAGAGATGACAAGAAGAATGCTCAAACAAAACAAATCACATGGCAAAACTCGGAAACCCTGGAAGGCAACTGAAGCTCCGGTCTTGGGGCGTCACAACACTCCACCACTACGAGAGGATCTCGTCCCGAGATCTAGGATGGCACCGGAGAAAAGCGGAAGAGGAAGAGGTAAAACTAAGTTGCTTCCTTGACAAACGAATGAAAACAAGGAACCTTGAGAGGTTGAACGAAATGAAAGAAAGAAAACAATGAAGATGAAGAAAGTTGAAAACACTCTGTTAGAAAAGAGGAACAAGGGATACGACGAGAACCAAGAGGTTTAGTGATAAAATAGATATTGACACCACTCCGGTTAAATCGGTAAGCCAGAAAAAGAACATGATCTTTGCAAAACGAGGTGATGGGTCGAAGAGAGCAACATCACAATGCCTCCGGAAGAAATGAAAGAATGGAATGAATAGAACGAAGAATGAAACCAACATCTCCCACCATAAATGAATTTGAAAGAGCATCCTTACGAAGTAGGATTTGAACGGAGTTGTTTGAAAAAAACAACAACGATAAGGATAAGCTTGTAGTGGGTTTATGGAACACATCTCAATATTATGAGGTGAGTTTCTGCCACCAACGGAAACAATTGATTGGATTAAGATCAACAAGGAGACGAGAAAACTTATTTCACCGGGAGGATAATTGAAGAACTTGGGTCATTTATGAGCACCATAAATAGCAACAATCCTTAGGGAAATCTTTAGGTGAAATATAGCCCAAGACAACTTCAATGAAGAGATTGATGGATTTAAAATACCTCATTCTTGACAACATGTGAAACATGAAACACGAACTCAAATTGTCGAGAATGACATAACACCACCTCAAATGATAAGGTAGAACGAACTGCACTTCGGAATGCAAGAAGAAGAATACTTGAACTCCTCAAAACAAAACATGTGTTGAGCACCATGTTTATTTTAGAGTATAGCTTGACGGATCTTAACTCCGCGAGAAATCTTGATGAACAATTGGAGAAATGAAAAGAATCCTAGAGGAAGCACCATGTAGAGCCTCCATGAAGAACTCCGGTAAACAAAAGGATTATAAACGAAAGAGAAGTTGACAATACAAGGTGAAGCCTTGCAGTGATACGATGAAGCTTTGAAATGATATAACCGAGAAAACTTGGAACTCCGGAAAGAAAGATGAACAAATGAAATCACGAATTTTGACGATCCTCCGGAATAAGGAATTGAATCACTTGGAAGAAACAAGAACAAGAATTACATTATGCTCATCCTTCACCAATTGAATTGATGACAAAATGGATTAGGCATACTACTTATTCTCATTGAAAAGATTAAGATAGATATGGCGCAAACTTGGGAAGGTCTTCAACGAACCACCGGTAGGATTGAAACAACGAATAAATTGATATGATAACAACGGAAGTGAAATCTTGAACGAACCACCGTAAGAATTAAAAATGAACATAGCAAAGGCACAAATCACCGGGAAGAATTGGAAAACGAATAAAGATGCTTGACAAAATTTGGATACATTAAAACGAAGAGATCATGAACTGATTAGTGAATACTTGAATGATGCACCGGTAAGATTTGGAAAACGAGAGCTGAAAGCTGGAATGAATAATTCTGAGATGATGGGCTCAGAAGAATCAAACTGAAAAGACTCCTGAAATGCTCCGGGTGGGTTAAAAGAATTCTCACAACCGAAAATAATTATGAGAGGATGGCATCAAGCTAGAACCATGAATCTTGAAGAGAATGGAGCAAGATTAAAGAGAAACTCATCTTCAGTCTTCAAAATTCGAGAATGACGACGAGAAACATCACCATGAATTGTTGAGGCACTCCGGAATGAAAATTAGAAAGGTTGGACCACAAGATGAAAAGAATGTGAAAGATCTTGGAGAAAGACATATGACTGATGACAATTCATTCTTATGTCAAGCTTTGCAAAGAATTTGAGAATAACTCCGGAAAATAAAAGAGTCAGG
This sequence comes from Aegilops longissima, assembly GCA_021605205.1. NCBI lineage: Eukaryota > Viridiplantae > Streptophyta > Magnoliopsida > Poales > Poaceae > Aegilops > Aegilops longissima. The sequence continues at coordinate 632,587,025 of CM038681.1, read as the reverse complement.
TAAGATCCTGGGAAAAACCCTGTGGGTTAGGGCCCACTCAAAAGAACCACTGTTGAACAATTGCTTGAAATAGATATTGCACCGGTAGAATTAAATGGCTTGAATGAGATAACAATCTCGAAATAACTTGAACGGATTAAGAATGGAAACACGAATCTTCTGAGATATCTTCAACACTCCGGAACAATCGAATAGCGAGAAATGGATGATTAAGAGATACACCGACATGAGAAAGCATTTGAAATGATGAAAAGAATACGATCAACACTGAAAACTTGACTTAAATCCACCGAAGAAGAAAATTAGAATGGAACAATGATAAGGTAAAGGCTTCCTTAGCGTCTTCATGAGAAATCACCGGATACAACATTAAAGGAAAAGAATGAAGAAACTTCACTCAACAAAATGGATACTTGATTAAGAAATCTGAGTCCTTGAAGAAAAAGGGTGGGAGGGCGGGAAATCAAAACAACTTGGGTCGGATGAAATGAACACCGTTGAGAAAAAGCTTAGAATTGATCTTGCGAATGTTGGAATGATCGGATTCACTTGAATAGAAGCACGCCGGTTAAGAAAAGAATTAACATGATGATCTCGATGATCAAGAAGGATTAGTATTCCCATGGAAATATGAGAACACCATTTAGGAAAGGTATGGAATCAACATTTGACTTCGAAGCAACTCGAATACCACAAATAAAACAAAACAAAGGATTGGCTTCAAGAATGAGCAGGAACAAACACATGATAGAGATTTCGCCCAAAGTGTTCGTGGTGGGGCCCACACGGACACGACGTATAGCGGACGTCACGAATGACAAACAAGACGTCCCCGAATCAGCATAGCCAAGGATTCTTTAAGACGCCTCGCGACCATCAGAATCGACCGTGAATGGGCGGACCACTAGACGTTGAACCCCAATCTCAAATCATACATCCGTCGGAAAGAATATCCGTAAGCTACTAGAATTCCCACCTATAAACTCCGAAACTTTCTGGTTATGCAATCTGGTGTTGGGGATACAGGGACACAAAATATATCACCCAAACTAACAATACCTAGATCCAGCTGTATCCATCCGTCAACACATAACCAAGAAACCTTCGAAATCGTGGTACCTCGACCTTGAAAAACATCCGTTATACAAGTCATGGCAATACTCCAAGACTCGCCACAAGATCTTTGGGCTATCAGGTTATCTCACCAACAACTGCATAAAAGAGATTTCGATGTCGGTAAAACTCAGGTATTCGAGAACTGCAACGATAAAATTGTGACGACAACACCTCGGAGCTCAACTCCCGGACACCGCCACAACCCCTAAATGTCGAGGCACCAAGAACAATGTTCTCGCCACAAAACCATCGGAACGATTCCAAGATACCCACGTGATCCTAAAAAAATTTTAGTGAAATTTGAGGAGAGAAAAGTCAAAACTCTACGGGATACCTCACCAGAGCGACGAAGGACCGAGGAGTAAAAGAATCCTACTCTCCGTTATATATAATCCTAAGACTCAAAACATTTTCCATTCTAGACTCAACAATGCCAGCAAACAATCAAGTAGGGGCTCCTAAGTCGGGGAAGGCTCTGATTACCAACTTGAAACGCCCTCGATGCGGCTATATCTCCCACGTGTCGAGGCACGACTTAGAGGCATAACCGCATTGAAAGCAATGTCGCAAGTGAGGTAATCTTCACACAACCCATGTAATACATAAGGGAAAGAGATACATAGTTGGCTTACAATCGCCACTTCACACAATACATGAGTAAAACATTACATCATACAGATACAATCAAGGTCCGACTACGGAACCAAAATAAAAGAAGACTACCCCAAATGCTACAGATCCCGATCGTCCCAACTGGCTCCACTACTGATCAGCTGAAACGAAACAACACAATGCACAAAGTCTTCATCGAGCTCCTCCTTGAGCTCAGGTGCATCACCCGCACGGTTCATCGGCACCGCAAACTGGTTTTGAAGTATCTGTGAGTCACGGGACTCAGCAATCTCACACCCGAGATCAAGACTATTTAAGCTTAAAGGTAGGGCAAGGTAGTGAGGTGGAGCTGCAGCAAGCGACTAGCATATATGGTGGCTAACATACGCAAATGAGAGCGAGAAGAGGAGGCAAAGCACGGTCGAACAACTATGATCAAGAAGTGATCCTGAACTCCTACTTACGCCGACATAACTTGAAACCGTGTCCACTTCCGGACTCCACGAGAAGAGACCATCACGGTTACACACTTGGTTGGTGTATTTTAATTAAGATCAACTTCGGTTTTCTACAACCGGACATTAACAAATTCCCATCTGCCACATAACCGCGGGCACGGCTTTCGAAAGTTCAAAACCCTGCAGGGGTGTCCCAACTTAGCCCATGATAAGCTCTCGCGATCAACGAAGGATATTCCTTCTCCCCGGGAAGACCCGATCAATCTCGGAATCCCGGCTACAAGACATTTCACAGCAATAAAACAAGTCCAGCAAAGCCGCCCGGATGTGCCGACAAATCCTGATAGGAGTCGCACGTACCTCGGTCTCAGGGCACACCGGATAAGTCAGCCTACGAGTAAAACCAGCCCTCGAGTTGCCCCGAGGTGGCCCCGCAGTCTGCTCGGTTCGGACCAACACTCGAAGGAGCACTGGCCGGGGCTAAAATAAAGATGACCCTCGGGCTCCGGAAACCCAAGGGAAAAAGGGCATAGGTGAGGCAAATGGTAAAACCAATGTTGGGCCTTGCTGGAAAAGTCTTATTCAAAGCGAACTGTCAAGGGGGTCCCATAAATCACCCGACCGCGTTAGGGACGCAAAATCCGGGAACATAACACCGATATGACGGAAACTAGGGCGGCAAGAGTGGAACAAAACACTGCATAAGGCCGAGCCTTCCACCCTTTACCAAGTATATAGATGCATTAATTAAATAAGATATATTGTGATATCCCAACAAGTAAACATGTTCCAACAAGGAACAACATCTCCATGTTCCAACAAGGAACAAACTTCATCTTCACCTGCAACTAACAACGCTATAAGAGGGGCTGAGCAAAGCGGTAACATAGCCAATCAATGGTTTGCTAGGAAAGGATGGTTAGGGGCTGACATGGCAATATGGGAGGCTTGAAATAGCAAGTGGTAGGCATCGTAGCATAGGCATAGCAAAAGAGCGAGCATCTAGCAAGCAAAGATAGAAGTGATTTCGAGGGTATGGTCATCTTGCCTGAAATCCCGCAAGGAAGAAGAACGAGTCCATGAAGAAGACAAACGGACGAGGTCGAGCGAATCCTCACCACTCCGGAAGGAAACTGAAGCTAACGAGAGAAGCAAACCGAAAGAAGCAAACAACATAGTAAACAACCATCACATAAACATGGCATGATGCACAATCAAGTATGATGCATGACCGTTTAATGAGGCAGGGCATGGCAAAGTGCAACAAACAATACTACAATTTAAGTGGAGCTCAATATGCAACGGGTTGCATATTGATAAAACACCACATCACTTATTTAGTTCTCTCCCGATTAGGTACTCAACAATATTAAATGTTATTAAACATGGCAAGAGGTGAAGCATAATGAAACTACCTATCTAGGCAAGTTTAAATGAGGCCGGAAACAACGAACAACAATTCCGGAAAATCCTCATATGCAATATTATGGATTCGGAACAGATCTGTCCTAAAGCATATTTTAGAGTTGTTAAACATGCAAAGCAATGCTACCATGTTAAACTAGGCATATTTCTACCCCATTTACATATATAATTTATTTAAAATGGAGCTACGGTTAATTAGTTATGAAATAAATCATTTTAGCATGGCAGTTAAGCAAATTAATGCAAACAGCAATTATAAACATATTAATGTTGTTATCATGATGCGGATGACATGTGCACGATTATGCAATATTATGAAAACGTTGACAAGAGCATTATGAAGCATTATGCCACCGTGGTGGAAGAAAGGGGTGCCACGGCAACGAATCCGAAAATGGTGCCACGGCAACATATCGGTTCCGGTAGCTCACGGAGATACCGATGCAAAAGGAAGGTGACGGAAGCGAGTCATGCAAGATGGTGGGTGATCCCGGATTCCGGGTTCCCACGGAACGGTGGCATGGCAAAAGAGGGGCATCGCAAGGATGATTCGATCACGGCGGTCGTCACGGGTTATACCTTCGGAATGTTCAAACGGGACGGGTCGAGTTTCGTAGAGGGAAGGAGTCGTTCACGGGTCGTCGAGGGAAGTAGAGGAAGTAGGCGTTCTCGCGATGATCGTCGAGGGAAGTAGAGGAAGTAGTCGTTCACGTTCGATGGTAGTGGTACACCTCGTCATCGGGGTACTTGTCGGATCCGGTCTTGGCGATTCGGGTTTCCGTAGGGGTACTTGTCGTTTAGAAGTCGATCTCGACGGAACCGAATGTCCTCGAGTAGTCGTGGTACTTGTCGATACACGTGTAGTCGAACTTGACGGTCCAAAACGTTCATCGGCGGTCGAACTTGGCGGTCTCGGACGGTCGTCGTGGAAGTAGTCGCTCGTTTCAGTAGTCGCATATGTCGGCGGTAGTTGTTCTAGGCAGGAAACAGTAGTTGTACACGGGTCTTCGGCGTCGTGGTACTTGGCGTTCCAAAACAGAGCAACACCAAAAGCCTCGGGTCTTCGCGTCGGACAGGACCTCCCGAAGTGGAGCAGGGAGGCGCGGCCATGGCATCGGGCATGGCGACTCCGGAACGGGGCGGCGCGTCGGAGTTGGCCGACCTCGGGACGACAGGGGCGCGGCGGGGTCGTTCTCGGCCGGATCGGCCAAAACGAGGCGGCGAGGAGGAGGTCGCGCACAGGGGCGACGAAGGATGCAGGAGCTGCAGAGGAGAGGCGGTGGTGCTGGCCATGGAGCTCGACGGCGGGGACTCCGGGCTCCTGGTGGTCTCCACCAACGGAGGAGGAGGCAAGGCGAGGGACCGGGCGCGGGAGGAGGTTGAGGCCGGCGGCAGGAGACCGACGGGCTCCGGCCTGGTCTTGCGGAGGAGCGGCGACGGGAGGTAGGAGGTCAGGCGCGGGCGCCGAGGAGGGTTGAGGCGCGGGCGAGGAAGGACGAGGAAGGGCCGGCACGAGGTGGCGCAGGGTCGGCGAGATGCCTGGGCGCGCTAGGAGGAGGGGGGCCACGCGAGGGAAGCAGAGGGATCGAGGGAAGAGATGGAATCGGGGATCGGGAGGAGGCGCGGCGGCGCTAGGAGGAGGACGAGGGAGAAGGGATCGGGAGAGATGGGCTAGGGTTAGAGGCTAGGAAGGGCACCGCCTGGGCCTTGGGAGGAATGGGCCGCTGGAGGAGAAGGAAGGCCGGGGGCCGGCTGGGCCTAGCTCTCTCTCTCTCTCTAATATATATATATAGCAGAAAATAAATAAAGAGAGACAAAAGAACGAGAGGGTTAGGGAAAGAATTTGGACATGGGGATTATTTTCCGGACTCACAAAATGTGAGGAATTTAACAAAAATGATCCAAGGATTTTTGGTGGAACTCCGGAAAATGATAGAATAATAATGGCAAGGTTTCGAGGTCAACTCGGAGCAGAAAAGGCATGGGATTTTTGCAAGTGTGTTATGGTGAATTCCAAATAAATGGAATAATTATTATAGCTCCATAACTATTAGGAGGATATGTTATAAAGAGAATTCACCATGTGAATATCCCTCGATTTAAATGGATCGAAAAAATCCATACAATTTATTTAGAAGAGTTTTAAAAATTAAATGGCATGATGGCATGATGCAATGCAAGAGATGACAAGAAGAATGCTCAAACAAAACAAATCACATGGCAAAACTCGGAAACCCTGGAAGGCAACTGAAGCTCCGGTCTTGGGGCGTCACATGTCACGCCGCGGAATACGTCAGCAGATCTGTGCAAAAGTAATTCTCTCTACGGTGGTATGTGGAACTTGTTTTGCAGAGCCGGACACTATCCTTGTGTTCAAAACCTTCTAAGTATTCGGAGGAGGAACCCGCCTTGCAATGCAGAAGACAATATGCGCGCCGGACTCGTCGTCATTGAAGCCTGGTTCAGGGGCTACTGAGGGAGTCCTGGACTAGGGGGTGTCCGGATAGCCGAACAATCATCTTTGGCCGGACTCCTAGACTATGAAGATACAAGATTGAAGACTCCGCCCCTTGTCCGGATAGGACTTTCCTTGGCATGGAAGGCAAGCTTGGCGATATGGATATGTAGATTTCCTACCATTGTAACCGACTCTGTGTAACCCTAACCCTATTCGGTGTCTATATAAACCGAAGGGTTTTAGTCCGTAGGACGAACAACAATCATACCATAGGCTAGCTTCTAGGGTTTAGCCTCTCTGATCTATTGGTAGATCTACTCTTGTACTACCCATATCATCAATATTAATCAAGCAGGAGTAGGGTATTACCTCCATCGAGAGGGCCCGAACCTGGGTAAAAACATCGTGTCCCTTGTCTCCTGTTACCATCCGCCTAGACGCACAGTTCGGGACCCCCTACCCGAGATCCGCCGGTTTTGACACCGACAATCATCGTGGAACATGTGGGAGCCAACATGGGTGTCTAGATCCCGCTGTTGGTTATTGGCCGGAGAGTTGTCTCGGTCATGTCTACGTGTCACCCGAACCCGTAGGGTCTACACACTTAAGGTTCGATGACGCTAGGGTTATAGGGAATATATGTACGTGGTTACCGAATGTTGTTCGGAGTCCCGGATGAGATCCCGGACGTCACGAGGAGTTCCGGAATGGTCCGGAGGTAAAGATTTATATATGGGAAGTCATCATACGGTCACCGGGGGGTTACCGGTATTGTACCGGGACCACCGAAGGGGTTCCGGGGGTCTACCGGGAGGGTCCACCTGCCCCGGAGGGCCCTACGGGCTGTTTGTGGAGAGGGACCAGCCCCTTAGTGGGCTGGGCGCCTCCCCCCTTAGGGCCCATGCGCCTAGGGTTTGGGGGAACCCTAAAGGGGCGCCCTGCCTCGGGGGCAAGGCAACCCGGCCGCCCCCCATCCTCAGATTGATCTCGAGGGGCCGGGCCCCTCTCCTTGCCCCTATATATGTGGGGGTGGGAGGGCAGCCGCCCCCAAGTTCTGGCGCAGCCCTCCCCCTCTCCCAAGTCCTCCTCCTCTCCCGTGGTGCTTGGCGAAGCCCTGCAGGATTGCCACGCTCCTCCTTCACCACCACGCCGTCGTGCTGCTGCTGGACGGAGTCTTCCCCAACCTCTCCTTCTCCCCTTGCTGGATCAAGGCGTGGGAGACGTCACCGGGCTGCACGTGTGTTGAACACGGAGGCGCCGTGGTTCGGCGCTTAGATCGGAATCAACCGAGATCTAAATCGCTACGAGTACGACTCCTTCATTCGCGTTCTTGCAACGCTTCCGCTTAGCGATCTGCAAGGGTATGTAGATGCACTCCCCTTTCCCTCATTGCTAGATTACTCCATAGATTGATCTTGGTGATGCATAAAAAATTTTAAATTTCTGCTACGATCCCCAACAGTAGTAGTAGTAGTCGTCGTCGAAAGTGGCGTCTGGATCCTGGGCTCCACCATCTGGTTGCAGCATCCGAGAAGAATGGAAAGAGGTGGAAAAGGGGAGAAAATCAACCGTGAGTACTCATCCAAAGTACTCGCAAGCAAGGATCTACACTACATATGCATCGGTATCAATGAAATGGGTACTATCTATGGACTGAACTGCAGAATGCCAGAAGAGAAGGATAAAGCCTAGCATATCGAAGACTAGCATCTTCAAGCAGCTCCAAGCATCTTGCAGCAATCAGAAGAGTATAGACTAGCAGTTTATATTTAACAAACATGTTGTAGAAATAACACCCAGAGATCCTTCCCCGACTCCCTGTGGGAAAGCAATCTCGAAGCCACATATTCGTTACATGCCTCAGCATTCAATATCCAGTTCTAGTTGTATCGATTGGGATACAACTCCGAGTGCCCGTTACCGTGGACCTAGCTATTCAAATAGATAATACTTCCCTGCAGGGGTGCACCATCTTACCCAACACGCTCGATCAACTCCGGCCGGACACACCATCAGGTCATGACTGGCCTCGGCCGGTCAACACACCGCAGTCCTACCTAGGCTCAACAGAGAGGCCAGCACGCTGGTCTACATCCAAAGCGCGCAGGGGTGTTGGGTCCATCGCCCTTTGCACTCCTGCATGTTGCGTGGGAGGCCGGTGAGCAGACCTAGCTACCTCCTTAAAAAGGCAGGTGCTTACGCAGTCCAACCCGTCACGCGACGCTCCATCACTGACGTCCGCTGAGCTTTCGGCTGATACATATGACATAGAGTGCCCATACTTATTCCCGCGTGGTGGTTAGTGCGAAAAAGGCCAGAGGCCTACTCGAATCAAATATCCAACTGTTAGTGAATTAGGAGCACGCTGTAACAAGCAGACACTCACGATCAATGTGACCCCGTCGCCCTATCTCGTGGACTTGCGGCAAGGGCTAAGAATGCCCAGCTACGCCACGTAGTTATCTCGCGGGCACCTTCCAGGTCAACCCGACTCCACATCACTCGCAAATATGCCCGTGATACGTCCATTTTGCGTCATGCTTTTATATCAATATTTATTGCATTATGGGCTGTTATTACACATCATATCTCAATACTTATGGCTATTCTCCTTATTTTACAAGGTTTACCATGAAGAGGGGGATGCTGGCAATGGAATTCGACCGAAAAGGAGCAAACGTTGAAACCTATTTCGCACATCTCCAAAAGCCACGAAACTCCACGAAACAACTTTTGGAATTTATAAGAAATTATGAGCAAAAGAATAGGCCAGGGCCCCACACTGTCCAGAGATGGGGCGCCCCCTGTATGCGCCCCTATCTCCTGGGTCCTGATGGGCCCTGGCGCCCATCTTCTGCTATATCATCACTTTTACCCTGGAAAAATTGTGGGCAAGCTTACGGATGAAACTCCGCCACGAGGCGGAACCTTGGTGGAATCAATCTAGGCTCGCGGAGCTGTTCTGCTGGGACACTTCCCTCCGTGAGGGGGAAATCATCACCAACGTCATCACCAACGATCCTCTCATCGAGAGGGGGTTAGTCTCCATCAACATCTTCACCAGCACCATCTCCTCTCAAAACCCTAGTTCATCTCTTGTATCCAATCTTGTATCAAAACCACAAATTGGTACCTGTGGGTTGCTAGTAGTGTTGATTACTCCTTGTAGTTGATGCTAGTTGGTTTACTTGGTGGAAGATCATATGTTCAGATCCTTTATGCATGTTATTACTCCTCTGATTATGAACATGAATATGCTTTGTGAGTAGTTACGTTTGCTCCTGAGGACATGGCTGAAGTCTTGCTATTAGTAGTCATGTGAATTTGGTATTCGTTCGATATTTTGATGAGATGTATGTTGTCTTACCTCTAGTGGTGTTATGTGAACGTCGACTACATAGCACTTCACCATTATTTGGGCCTAGAGGAAGGCACAGGGAAGTAATAAGTAGATGATGGGTTGCTAGAGTGACAGAATCTTAAACCCTAGTTTATGCGTTGCTTCGTTAGGGGTTGATATGGACCCATATGTTTAATGTTGTGGTTAGGTTTACCTTAATACTCCTTTTTGTAGTTGCGGATGCTTGCAATAGGGGTTAATAATAAGTGGGATGCTTGTCCAAGTTAGGACAGTACCCAAGTGTTGGTTCACCCACATATCAAATTATCAAAGTACAGAACGCGAATCATATGAACGTGATGAAAACTAGCTTGACGATAATTCCCAATGTGTCCTCGGGAGCTCTTTCTTCATTATTAGAATTTGTCCAGGCTTATCCTTTGCTACATAAAGGATTGGGCCACCTTGCTGCACATTATTTACTTTATTTACTTTTTGCTCGTTACTATTTATCTTATCACAAAACTATCTATCACCTACTATTTCAGTGCTTGCAGAGAAAACCTTACTGAAAACCGCTTATCATTTCCTTCTGCTCCTCGTTGGGTTTGACACTCTTACTTATCTAAAGGACTACGATAGATCCCCTATACTTGTGGGTCATCAAGACTCTTTTCTGGCGCCGTTGCCGGGGAGTGTAGCGCTTTTGGTGAGTGGAACTTGGTAAGGAAACATTTATATAGTGTGCTGAAATTTTCTGTCACTTGTCACTATGGAAACTAATCCTTTGAGGGGCTTGTTTGGGGTATCTTCACCCCAACCAGAAGAGCAAAGAGATGCTCCTCAACCTACTGAACTTTATGAAAATATTCAGTTTGAGATTCCTTCGGGTATGATAGAAAAACTGCTAGCTAATCCTTTTGCAGGAGACGGAACATTGCATCCCGATTTACACCTTATCTTTGTGGATGAAGTTTGTGGATTATTTAAGCTTGCAGGTATTCCCGATGAGGTTGTTAAAAGGAAGGTATTCCCTTTATCTTTGAAGGGAGATGCATTGACATGGTATAGGCTATGTGATGATACCGGATCTTGGAATTATAAGCGATTGAAGTTGGAATTTCACCAGAAGTTCTATCCTATGCATCTTGTTCATCGTGATCGTAATTACATATATAATTTCTGGCCTCGTGAAGGAGAAAGCATCTCTCAAGCTTGGGGGAGGCTTAAGTCAATGGTATATTCATGCCCCAATCATGAGCTCTCTCGGTAAATGATTATTCATAATTTTTATGCTCGGCTTTCTCTTAATAATCGCAACCTGCTCGATACTTCCTGTGCTGGTTCTTATATGCTGAAGACTATTGATTTCAAATGGGATTTATTGGAAAGAATTAAACGCAACTCTGAAGATTGGGGTTCCGACGATGGTAAGGAGTCAGGTATGACACCTAAGTTCGATTGTGTCAAATCTTTTATGGATACCGATGCTAAGTATGGACTTGACTCTGAGATAGTAGCTACTTTTTGTGAATCTTTTGCTACTCACGTTGATCTCCCCAAAGAGAAGTGGTTTAAATATAATACTCCTGTTGAAGTGAAAGTAGTTGCACCCATTACAGTCGAAGAAAAGACCATTACATATAGTGATCCTATTATTCCTACTGCTTATGTCGAAAGACCTCCTTTTCCCGTTAGGATAAAAGATCATGTTAAAGCTTATCGTTGTTCGTAAGAGTAATACTAGGACCTATACACCTCTGAGCAAATTAATGTTGAACCTGGTATTGCTATGATTAAACATCTCTTGGATGAGGACTTAGATGGGCATGTTATCTCTTTCGTGGGTGAGACTGCTAATATTGCTAGACCCGATACTAAGACACGTAGACCTGTTGTAGGCATGCTTGTTATTTCTGTTAAAATAGGAGATCATTGCTATCATGGCTTATGTGATATGGGTGCTAGTGCTAGTGTGATACCTTATGATCTATATAAAGAAATTATGCACGATATTGCACCTGTTGAACTGGAAGACATTGATGTTACTATTAAGCTTGCTAATAGGGACACCATTAAACCTATTGGGATTGTTAGAGATGTTGAAGTCTTGTGTGGGAAGATTAAATACCCTGCTGATTTTCTTGTACTTGCTTCCCCACAAGATGATTTTTGTCCCATTATTTTTGGTAGACCCTTCTTGCACACTACTAGTGCTAAGATTAATTGTGAAAAGAATATTGTCACTGTTGGCATAGATGGTATGTCTCATGAGTTCAATTTTGCTAAGTTTAGTAGACAACCTCGTGAAAGGGAACCACCTAGTAAAGATGAGATTATTGGTCTTGCTTCCATAGCTATTCCTCCAACTGATCCGTTAGAACATTATTTGTTAGACCATGAAAATGATATGTTTATGAAGGAAAGGGAAGAAATAGATGAAGTGTTCCTTAAACAAGAACCTGTGCTGAAACATAACCTTCCCGTTGAAATTCTTGGGGATCCCCCTCCACCCAAGGGTGATCCCGTGTTTGAACTCAAACCTTTACCTGATAATCTTAAGTATGCTTATCTTGATGAAAAAGAAATATATCATGTTATTATTAGTGCTAACCTTTCAGAGAAAGAAGAAGAAAGATTATTGAAAACTCTGAAGAAGCATCGGGCTGCTATTGGATATACTCTGGATGATCTTAAGGGCATCAGTCCCACATTATGTCAACACAAAATTTCAGTGGAGAAAGATGCCAAACCAGTTAGAGATCCTCAAAGACGACTAAATCACAAAATGAAGGAAGTGGTAAGAAAGGAGATTCTAAAACTCCTGGAGGCAGGTATTATTTATCCCGTTGCTGATAGTGAATGGGTAAGCCGTGTCCATTGTGTCCCCAAAAAGGGAGGTATTACCGTTGTTCCTAATGATAAAGATGAATTGATCCTGCAAAGAATTATTACAGGTTATAGGATGGTAATTGATTTTCGTAAGTTAAATAAAGCTACTAAGAAAGATCATTACCCTTTACCTTTTATTGATCAAATGCTAGAAAGGCTATCCAAACACACATTTTTGCTTTCTAGATGGTTATTCGGGTTTCTCTCAAATACCTGTGTCAGCAAAGGATCAATCTAAAACTACTTTTACCTGCCCTTTTGGTAACTTATAGACGTATGCCTTTTTGTTTATGTAATGCACCTACTACCTTTCAAAGATGCATGATGGCTATATTCTCTGATTTTTGTGAAAAGATTTGTGAGGTACTCATGGATGACTTCTCCGCCTATGGATCCTCTTTGATGATTGTTTGAGCAACCTTGATCGAGTTTTGCAGAGATCTTGAAGACACTAGTCTCGTTCTGAATTGGGAAAAGTGTCACTTTATGGTTAATGAAGGCATTGTCTTGGGGCACAAGATCTCCGAGAGAGGTATTGAAGTTGATAAAGCCAAAGTTGATGCTATTGAAAAGATGCCATGTCCCAAGGACATAAAAGGTATAAGAAGTTTCCTTGGTCATGCCGGCTTTTATAGGAGGTCCATTAAGGACTTTTGTAAAATCTCTAGGCCTCTGACTAATTTATTGCAAAAATATATTCCTTTTGTCTTTGATGTTGATTGTGTAGAAGCATTTGAAACACTTCAGAAAGCTTTGATCACTGCACCTATTGTTCAGCCACCTGATTGGAATTTACCTTTTGAAATTATGTGCGATGCTAGTGATTATGCTGTAGGTGCTGTTTTAGGGCAAAGAGTCGAGAAGAAATTGAATGTTATCCAGTATGCTAGTAAGACTCTTGATACTACCCAGAGAAATTACGCTACTACTGAAAAAGAGTTCTTAGCAGTTGTGTTTGCATGTGATAAGTTTAGACCTTATATTGTTGATTCCAAAGTCACCATTCACACTGATCATGCTGCTATTAAATATCTTATGGAAAAGAAAGATGCTAAGCCTAGACTTATTAGATGGGTTCTCTTGCTCCAAGAATTTGATTTGCATATTATTGATAGAAAGGGAGCCGAGAACCCTGTTGCAGACAACTTGTCTAGGTTAGAGAATATTCTTGATGACCCACTGCCTATTGATGATAGTTTTCCTGATGAACAATTAGCGGTTGTCAATGCTTCTCGTAATGCTCCTTGGTATGCTGATTATGCTAATTACATTGTTGCTAAATATATAACGCCTAGTTTCACATACCAGCAAAAGAAAAAGTTCTTTTATGATTTAAGACATTACTTCTGGGATGATCCACACCTTTATAAAGAAGGAGTAGATGGTATTATAAGACGTTGTCTGCCTGAGCATGAACAGGAACAAATCTTACGCAAGTGTCACTCTGAATCTTATGGAGGACACCACGCTGGAGATAGAACTGCACACAAGGTACTTCAGTCTGGTTTTTATTCGCCTACTCTTTTCAAAGATGCTCATAAGTTTGTTTTATCTTGTGATGAATGTCAAAGAATAGGTAACATTAGTAGACGCCAAGAAATGCCTATGAATTATTCCCTTGTTATTGAACCGTTTGATGTTTGGGGCTTTGATTATATGGGACCTTTTCCTGCCTCCAATGGTTATACACATATTTTAGTTACTGTTGATTACGTTACTAAATGGGTAGAAGCTATTCCAACTAGTAGTGCTGATCATAACACCTCTATTAAAATGCTTAAAGAAGTTATTTTTCCGAGGTTTGGAGTCCCTAGATATCTTATGACTGATGGTGGTTCACACTTTATTCATGGTGCTTTCCGTAAGATGCTTGCTAAGTATGATGTCAATCATAGAATCGCATCTCCTTACCACCCATGATCTAGTGGTCAAGTAGAATTGAGCAATAGAGAGCTCAAATTAATTTTGCAAAAGACTGTGAATAGATCTAGAAAGAATTGGTCCAAAAAACTTGATGATGCATTATGGGCCTATAGAACTGGGTATATCTCCTTATAAGATGGTTTATGGAAAAAGCATGTCATTTACCTCTTGAACTTGAACATAAAGCATATTGGGCTATTAAAGAGCTCAATTATGACTTCAAACTTGCCAGTGAGAAGAGGTTGTTTGATATTAGCTCACTTGATGAATGGAGAACCCAAGCATATGAGAATGCCAAGCTTTTCAAAGAAAAATTCAAACGCTGGCATGATAAGAGGATACAAAAGCGTGAGTTTAACGTAGGAGATTATGTGTTATTATTCAACTCTCGTTTAAGATTTTTTGCAGGAAAACTTCTCTCAAAATGGGAAGGTCCCTACGTTTTCGAAGAGGTCTATCGTTCTTGTCGTGGGATTGTCACGGCAGATGTCCTCTTGCAAGGACTTAGTCATGGAGCCATCGCAACTAGGAAGCTTAAAGGGGTTAATCGGGACAAAGGACACGAGAGATTTATACTAGTTCGGCACCTTACGATGAAGGTAAGGCCTACATCTAGTTGGGTTGGTATTGCTTGATGTTTCGATGACTGGGGAGCGAGATACGCTATGCCCGGTTCTCGATGAGTTGTTTCTTGCCCTAAGCCGCCGGCGGGTCGTCCCCTTATATACACGGGTTGATGCCCTGCGGCTTACAGAGTCCCTGCCAGCTCATAGACAGTGTCCGGCTCGGTGACTAGTTAATTCTACCTTATGTTACAAGTCATGTCATCATGGCAGTTTATCACTATGGGCCTTAAGCCGCCTGTGGGCCTTAGACCCTTTATTGAACCGCCATCTTCATGCTTGGTCTTGGGCTTCTTTCTGATGAGTCTTATTTGCGTAACCCGGCCCGTCCTGAGCGGCTTACACAAATAGTTATATCCCCAACATTAGGCCCCAGATTGATTTGAAACGGTTCATGTCAATCTTAAAATACCTTAAGAAATAAACCTTCAGCCTTCTGCCTGTGCAAAGGTTTTTAACCCGCCATGACGTCATCTTCTGGATCCGGTTAAACCCGCCGTGACGTCATCTTTACTTAAATTCACATTTTATTCCGCCATATCCTCCAACGGATCTTTGCTTTTACTGACCGTTCCGAAAACCGAGGCGTCGGGGCCGCTGGATAATGATGTGTGGTCTCCTCGTTTCTCGTGCTGTCTCAGTCGGTCTTCCCTTATAAATAGGCACGACCTAGGTCTTCCATTCTCCCCCCTTTGGTCATCCTCTTCCTCTCGCTGTGTCTCTGCCGCCGGAGCTCCGCCTCCGCCGTCGTCGAGCTCCTCGTCTTCACCGACTCAGGCCGCTGCATCAACTCGAATCTGACCAGAAATCAACAGCGAACTTCTGCAGCCCGTCCACATCCGTAAGTTCCCTTCTTTCCCTTTCTTAGATCTGCATTGGAGCTTCTTCGAGTTCGTCGGTGTTCATCGCCGCCCGCGGCGAACCCTTAATATTTTTCCTTTCCCGTGCTCCTTTTTGATCTTTAGACAACTAGAACTACTGCGGTGGCTGTTCCGCATCCATCTCGAATAGAAATAGATCTCATTTCCCTTGTTTAAAGGCCTCCTTCGAGTGTATGAACTTCTCTGTACTGGCTTTAGGTCTAGAATTTTTTTTCCAGAGCAATTGTTTGATCCAAAATAATAGCTGAAACTTGTGAAACTTGTTTGTTCCACACTTAGCCAAAAATCTGCACCTGTTGACTCTGTTCAACTACGATAATCCATATAGCCTTGCTTGCCTCCGGCGATTTAAGAAAATTTAACTGCCTTTGATACTTGTAGCGGCTTAAATACCACTGAATAATTACTCATATATCATTAGGCCCCTTCTTAAGCCGCCGTTTTGAATAAGCTCACGATGTTCTCCTCCGGGTTATAAATTGAACCGGAAATTTTTTCTTTTGCCATAGGTTTCAATTTGCCTAATGGCTCCCAAGGCTCCCAAACCTCCGGTGACCTGCAACTGGGTCAAGTCAATCGTTGCAGAAAGCACTTTGTCTGATTTTGTGAAATCCGGCCATCTGCCCAAGAAAGAGATCATGTCTTATCATGCTCCTAACCCGTTAGAGGAGAAGCCTCAACCCAAGGAGGGGTGGGTGATCGTGTTTACTGATCACATGAACCGGGGCTTCGCTCCACCCGGTTCAAGATTCTTCAGGGATGTTTTGTATTTCTTTGATCTCAGACCTCAAGACATCGGGCCCAATTCCGTGTCAAATATTTGCAACTTCCAAGTCTTCTGCGAGGTGTACCTTGGAGAAGAACCCAACTTACTTTTATTCAGAGAATTGTTTTACTTAAACTGGCAAAACGAATGCGCGAACGGGCCCGGTCTGGAACTTGGTGGCATCTCGATTCAGCGGCGGAGAGACTGCCTTTTCCCTTATGCTGAACTGCCGAGTCATCCAAACGATTGGAATCAGACATGGTTTTACTGCCAGGACTCTTCTCCGGCTGAGGAAAATCCTCTGCCCGGCTTCCGCGCATTGCGCCTTGAATCCAACCACCCGCTGCCGGATAAATTGACTGCTATTGAATGTCTGCCACTTGCTCCCACCATTAGTAAAATCAAAGCACTTTTGGGAAATGGTTTAGATGGCATTAACCTGGTCCGAGTCTGGGTCGGTTGGCGAGTGATTCCTTTAAGCCGCCCCCCGGCTTAATGTGCACCTACTCAGGCGAGAAAGATGACCCACTGTGTCATAGTCCTGATGACTTACCAGATGATGTGGTAGAGGCTACGACCCAGACGTTGTTGAAAGAGGGCACAGTGACTAGTAATGACTTTGGCTTACTTCCTTTTTGCAAGAAGAACCCGGCCCCTGCAGTAAGTCATCAACCTCAATAACTACTCCTTACTGTGTTATACCTTGCTTTTATTTATAACCCTTTACCGTTTTTCCTCAGGCCAATGACAACTTCTGGAAGGTCAAGTATAACCATGAGGCTGCCAAACAAGCCAGAGCGGCCAAGAGAACCGAAAGAAAAGCCGCCAAAACAGGAACTTCAAGGAAAAGGAAGCCAAGCGCTTCAGATTTACTTAAATTGGACGACACTTCTGACGATGAAGAAGAGGTAATCCTTAATTCTCCTAACTCCTTTATCATTATTTTATTGACATTCTACCCTTGCAGGAGGATACGGGGAACAGCCAAGCGGTTGACGAAGAGGTAACTATAATCTCCTCCGACTCAGAGCCTTTGCCAAAGCCAAAAATCCGAAGGGTGACCCAGAAAGTAAGATTTTCACATCCTTTAGCTTATCAAGATCCTCAATTTCTTTTGAAGCAACAGACTCATGAAAACCGGAGGCATACCCGGACCTCCAAGGATGCAGAACTTTCCTCCGGCTTACCTGATGTAACCAGGAAGCGCCAAACTGAGGTTATCTCCGACTTATATTCTGCTTTCCCCTTAGCGGGCTTAATACATCCACCTCTCAATTCATCTGACTCAAATTATCAGGAGACCTCTCCTTCCTCCGGTGAGTCTATGCAATCCAACATGCCGGCTTTTAAAACCGCCCCCGGGTAATGTAAAATTATTTACCTTATACTTTACCTTACCCATGTTTTTGTACTCACCCTTCTGCCTTGTCCACAACGTGCAAGTGAAGCCCAGGAAGAGGGCAAGAAAAAATAAGCCGTCCCAAGATCCGGTCATAACTGAACCGGAACTCGGAACAGCTGCCCCTGACACTTCCACTCATCAACCGCCGCCTGAACCGGCTTATGATATTCCAGCACCAACCTCTGATCCGCCCGCTGAAGAAACTCTTGCGGTTCTGATAAACCGGAAACTCCTAACCCGGCCAAGACAACTGATCCGGAAGTTGAGATTCTCAAGACTCAGTTTGCCGAGCCGAGTCAACCCACTGTCCTTGCCAAGTGCTCTGCCAAGGAGGAACTTTTGGAGCGCCGAAAGGCCAAGTTAGACATTGCAGAGTATACTCATTTGGGTATTGGGGATATCGCTCTCGCTATATCGGTCAAGTGCATAGCAGCCGCGACACTGAAATTGACATGGTGAAGCAGATACAAAGAAAAATCTGAGGTATGACCTATGTTACTTTTCCTTAACCATACTTATCAGACCAGCCCCAAGTCTATAGCTTATAAGCAAATATGCTATAGACTCAGAAAATTGCCTAACACAGCTTGTCCGGCTTGGAAAGAAAGTTATTTAACCCGATTGTAGCATGATACTTTGAACTTGCAATATACATTAGCCCCCAAGTGTCAAGCATCTTTGCTTGCAAAGTGCTTGGGACTTAAATTTCCATGAACCGGCGTATCAAATTAAAGTTCTTCAGTGTACATTAGCCCCCAAGTGTCAAGTACCTTTGCTTGCAAAGTGCTTGGGACTTAATGTTTATCTTATAATGATTCTGACTATAAACCAGCATCAATTCAGGCCACCATAAGTCAACTTGAATCAGAGGTTGCTCACCTGAAGAATCGCCTGGCGGCCCAGGAACTTGAAATCCAAAAGGCCAACTCCAAGTTTGAATTCAGTATCTCTGAGCAAGAGAAGTTGAAGAAAAACTTTGCAACAAATAAGAAAAACTGGGCTGATGAACAGGCTTCACTGGTGACCCGGGACGAAACGGCAGAGGCATTTCTTGCAGAATCCACAGCTGAGTTGTCCAGCTTAAAGTGCCAGATATCTCAAATGGTCTCAGCAATCTTTGGTAAGTTACTCATACAAACTTTAAATATTGCAAACCTTCTTTCAATGATTACTTCAATTGTCACCTCTGGCTCATCTTATGTGTAATAATGCAGGCCCTGTGAGCACAAACCTCAAGGTAACATGTTGATCAAGTCAAGGCGGTTTATACTCTGGTGGAACAGCTCTACACCGGGTCACAACGTGCTTTGGCCGTTGTAGCTTTATCAAATGACGTTCCTCACCTCCTGCAAGACGTTCTGAACCAGCTTGCCGTGTTACCTCAGCGGATCCAAGAACTAAGGCGGGCATCCGCAAGAGCCGGGGCCATAGCCGCGTTGAGCCGGGCTAAAGCATGGATTCCAGAATTAGACCCGGCCGACCTCGCTCTTGGATACCCGAGACTGAAAGAGGATGGGACCGTATTTGATGAACAAGATTTCACCGCCTGTGTCAAAGTTATACGCCATGTGGCTACTCTTATTGGAAATGATACTGATCATACCAAATATCAGCCGGGTTATGACAGCGAGAATCAGAGAATTACAACGCCTCTTTATGACGACGTCAGCCTGACCCTTCCAATCCGTAAGAATACCTTTGCCCCTGAAGTCGACCCGGCCGGTTTAATAGATGACGAAGCTGAGTTTGAAGCTTTGAGTGGCATTGACTGGGCATCGTCTACCTTCCAGGACAAGGCAGCCAACGGAGAGGCGGAGAAGGATAACCCGGATTCTTCAAGCCAACCAAAGGAGTGAACCGCCAGGCGTCAAATGTTTATGTCTTTGTGAAAACAATGCTTCATTATTCAGACTCGGAGAGTCTTGTAATAGGGTAGAAAAAACCTCTCGACTTTTGCCATGCCTTCGCGCATGTTTATGGCGCTCAATACTTTCTTAAGCCGCCATCGCTATATCCTTCCAGCTTATATTGATCTTCTATTTCCTTTAAACAAAAAATTGCTTGCCTTGTCCTGTGATCCTTTTGGTAATCTCGCCGGCTTATATGACCCCACTCATGCGGGTAATTTTAACTCCTGAAAGTTGGAATTCACTGGCACTTAACAACCTGGGGTGATCAATATTAAGCCGGAAAAAAACCATCTCACAGTGCTTTCAAGAAGATCTCAAGATAGTCAAGTAATCATGCTTTATGAAGTATAATAGACAATAAGCAATATTCAAAGGCTTCTGATTCGAATACGATCAGTAAACCATTCCAAAGGGGTTAAGCTAAGATTCGGATACGATCATATAGCCCCCAGTGGCTTTGGTGATGCCGATCAAGTGGGTATCGACAGCTATGTTCTCTTTGGTTCGAATACGACCTATGTTTGAACAGGAAGCCCCCAAGTGACCATAAGAGTTGTTTAATGACGCTGATTCAATATCGATCCACGCCGGACCCAAAGGGGTTAATCTATGATTCAAATATGATCAAGAAGCCCCAAGTGGGTTTGGCAAGATGCCGATCAAGCGGTATCGACAGCTATGTTCTCTTTGGTTCGAATACGACCTATGTTTGAACAGGAAGCCCCCAAGTGATCATGGCTAGATTCAGATATGATCATAAGCCGGACAAAAGGGAAAGCCGGATTCAGATATGATCCGCTTCCCGTTGGTTGTTTCCACCACCTGATAAAGAAGACATATAAACCTTTGAGGGTGAAAAGGACAGAGGTCCTGCTTTATTGCTTTATATAATATATACATCTTCAAAATATATACATCTTGAGAGCCGGTGGCTCAAGTATAATAAGGCCGAAGATGAGCGATATTCCATGGCCGGCGGGTCTCTTCCTCTGACTTACGTGAGTCTTTGTGCTCTCGAACATCAATGAGGTAATATGACCCGTTGTTCAGATTCTTGCTGACCACAAAGGGTCCTTCCCAAGGAGGGGACAGCTTGTGCATATCAGACTGATCCTGGATAAGCCGGAGCACTAAATCGCCTTCCTGAAAGGTTCTGCTTCTAACCCGCTGGCTGTGATAACGGCGCAGGTCTTGCTTGTAAATCGCCGAGCGGGCTATTGCCAAGTCTCGCTCCTCGTCCAATAAATCAAGTGCATCCTGACGAGCTTTTTCGTTATCAGCCTCAACGTAAGCCGTCACGCGGGGTGAGTCATGTCGGATGTCACTTGGCAGGACCGCCTCTGCTCCGTACACCATGAAGAAAGGTGTGTAACCCATAGATCTGTTAGGTGTAGTATTGATACTCCAAAGCACAGAGGGTAACTCCTCCACCCAACAACTCAAGGCCCTTGTAAGGGGACCAAGAGCCGGGGTTTAATACCCTTCAAGATCTCCTGATTAGCTCTTTCTGCTTGACCATTGGATTGAGGATGAGCAACAGCCGAAACATCAAGCCGGATATGTTCTTGTTGATAGAACTCTTCCATGGCACCCTTGGAGAGATTAGTGCCATTATCAGTTATAATGATGTGTAAAAATAACCTTTTTCATGAACTGAACCGCCGTGGCTGCATCACACTTACTGATCGGCTCTGCCTCAACCCACTTTGTGAATTTATCCACTGCCACCAGGAGGTGTGTCTTTTTATCTTTAGACCTCTTGAACGGTCCAACCATGTCAAGCCCCCAGACTGCGAACGGCCAAGTAATTGGAATCATCCTCAATTCTTGAGCTGGCACATGAGCTCATCGTGAGAATTTCTGACATCCATCACATTTACTGACCAGATCCTCCGCATCAGCATGAGCCGTTAGCCAATAAAAGCCATGACGGAAAGCCTTGGCCACAAGAGATTTTGAGCCGGCGTGATGACCACGATCCCCTTCATGGATCTCACAAAGTATCTCCTGACCCTCCGCACGCGATACACAACATTGAAAAGCTCTAGTGACACTGCAATGATGTAACTCGCCATGAACAATTGTCATGGATTTGGACCGCCAGATGATTTGTCTCGCCAAGGTCTCATCCTCAAGCAACTCTCCCCGGGTCATGTAAGCCAAATATGGCACTGTCCAATCTGGGATAACACGAAGAGCTGCTACCAGCTGTGCCTCCGGGTCTGGCACTGCTAGATCCTCCTTTGTGGGTACCTTGACAGAAGGATTATGCAAAACATCAAGAAAGGTGTTAGACGGCACCGGCTTTCGCTGAGATCCCAGCCGGCTTAAAGCATCAGCCGCCTCGTTCTTCCTTCGATCAATGTGTTCCACTTGATAACCTTTGAAGTGCCCAGCCACAGCATCAACTTCACGATGGTACGCCTCCATTAAGGGATCCTTAGAGTCCCACTTGCCTGATACCTATTGAGCCACAAGATCTGAGTCACCCAAACACCTTACCCGGCTCAAATTCATCTCTTTGGCCATCCTGAGACCATGGAGTAAGGCCTCATACTCAGCTGCATTGTTAGTACAAGGAAACATAAGCCGAGCACATAACAAAATTTGTCACCTCGGGGAAGTTAAACGACTCCAGCCCCCGAGCCTTCCAACCTACTGGACCCATCAAAGTGAATAGTCCAATATGTGTTATCTGGCTTCTCCTCAGGTGCATGTAACTCTGTCCAATCATTAATAAAGTCCACCAAGGCTTGAGACTTAATAGCGGTATGTGGCATGTACTTCAAACCATGAGGCCCAAGCTCAATAGCCCACTTGGCGACTCGCCCCGTGGCTTCCCTGCTGGATGATGTCTCCCAAGGGGCGTAACTTACCACAGTTATAGGATGACCTTGGAAGTACTGCTTTAGCTTCTGGCTTACCATAAACACTCCGTAAACAAGTTTCTGCCAATGCAGATATCTTTGCTTGGACTCAATGAGCACCTCACTGATGTAATAATCGGCCGTTGAACCGGATGCTACTTGCCAGCCTCCTTACGCTCCACCATGATGGCAACACTGACAGCTCATGAGTTAGCAGCCAAATATAACAGCAATGGCTCTTTAATTATCAATGGGAGCCGCCAGGACCTGCGGCTCAGACAACTGCCTCTTTAAATCTTCAAAGGCAGTATTAGCAGCATCACTCCAGACAAAAGTGTCCGTTTTCTTCATCATTTTCTTCATCACTCCAGCAAAGGGATCAGCCGGACAAGCCTTATTTAAGTCCGTGTAATCCACACACATCCGCCAGGTGCCGTTCTTCTTGAGCACGAGCACCGGGTTTGCCAACCACTCCGGGTGAAAAACTTCAACAACAAACCCAGCCGCTAAGAGCCGGGCGAATTCCTCACCAATAGCTTTCCGTCTCTCTTCGTTGAACCGTTGAAGAAACTGCCTGACCGGCTTATACTTTGGATCAATATTGAGAGTGTGCTCAATGAGTTCTCTCGGCACACCCGGCATGTCAGAAGGTGTCAGGACCCCGATTCCAAGTCACATCGATCTAGCCGGTAACACATCATATCACTTTGCGGCCTCACGCACGGTATTCCCACGGGTGTCGCCTTACCATGGCCGGGACCGCTTTGCCTTTTGGCTCACGATATGATGGTGTCGCTAGCATCCATATGACAGAGAACCCGGGCCGACATGGCTAGTCGTGAACTCAAAGCGGCACTAACCCATGGGGACAGGCATACATGAATCAACTTCGAGCATGTCGGTCAACAGCGTGTGAATCTGTGCTGTAGCACTGGCTAACAGGACTCCGGGAACCGGGCTGTAGCAGCTAGGCAGACTCGAGTCACGCGTGACATTTCCCAAGGGATGTATACAGAACGAAGTGAAACACATGCCAGCCAGTCAAGCGTCCTGAGCAGTAGTGCTGGGCTAGCAGGACTCCGGTGAACCGGGCTGTAGCGGACTACTATGGCTCATGGGAGCACTAGACTACATTTCCCCATAAGAGAGGCTTCCAAAGATAAACACTTAGATTGTCGGATCCCACACATACCAAGCATTTCAAACATACACACAATATTCTTGATATGTGTAAATACAACATGGCATCACAACATAACTCTACGACTCAAGAATTTATTCATTAGGCTCCGAGGAGCGAGATATTACAAACATGGGTCTCATGACCCAACATTCAGAGCATACAAAGCAAAGCACACGCGGAAGCTTAACATGTCTGAGTACAGACATCGACAAATGAAAAAGGCTGAGAAGCCTGACTATCTACCAGATCCTGCCGAGGGCACAAGATCGTAGCTGAGGTATCAAGCTAAACGTCGAAGTCCACACGGAACTACTAGCGAGACTGATGTCTCTCTGCAAAACATATAATAAGCAAAGTGAGTACAAATGTACCCAGCAAGACTTACATCAGAACTATCTACATATGCATCATTATCTACATATGCATCATTATCAACAAATGGGGTGGTGGAGTTTGACTGCAGCAAGCCAGCTTTGACTCGGTGGCTATCCTACACTATGACTACAAGTAACTCTTTTGAGGTGGCGCACACGAGTCCACATATTCACCATATCAGTACACCACTATGGATCCGCTCCCGTCTTCCTACGAGAACGCCATACATAGCACTCACGCTTATCTTGCGCATTTTAGAGTATCCACTTTCACTTGTCTATGAACTGTACAGGCAACCCAGAAGTCCTTTACTGCGGACACGGCTATTGAATAGATCATATTAACCTGCAGGGTGTACTTCTTCACACACGCCTCGCCACTTACCGCCATGTACACCTCGTGTATCTCGGCAACCTTCAAGCGGAAGCTCGACGAGGAGTCGGCCACGACCTGACTAACCACACAAGTCTCTCGTCCGTGTTGATCGCCCATTCGGTTCCATCCGCAAGGAGATCCGCCGGGGTGTCGCCACGGCCCCAAACGATGTGTACAGGTTCCAAGCCCACCAAACGGGCGACGCTTGGCATACCCGCCACGGTGCCTAGTCTGTCCCAAGCCCACCTGATCGGGTGCCACTTGGTAGACTACTAACACTACCTACAAACACCGAAACTAGTTGCAACTCCCGGACAGAGATCAAGTTGATTAATAAGTCGAGAGAGCTTGGGCGCCTTGAGCCCAATGTGTGGTAGTAACTGCTTATGGATCACAAACACGTAACTCAGTTCACGAGGACGGCTGCAATGAGACAACCCACCATGTACTCCTACATGGCCTCTCACCGCTACCTTTACCAAATCGTGTTCACACACTTAGCTCTCACACAGTAGGACATGTTCACACACCTCCATTTCATCCCCGATGAATCAGACCTGACACAACTCTAAGCAATAGCGGGCATGAAAAACAAGCATGAATGAGTATGCACATCAGGGCTCAAACAACTCCTACTCATTCTAGTGGGTTTCATCTATTTACTGTGGCAATGACAGGTCATGCAGAGGAAAGGGGTTCAAGTACCGCAGCATGTAACAGTTGAATCGTTGTTGTCCTAATGCAGTAAAAGAGAGCAGGAGCGAGAGAGTGGGATTGTATCGGAATGAACAAGGGGGTTTTGCTTGCCTGGCACTTCCGAAGATAATATAGCTCTTCATCAGTGTCATCGATCTCATCGTTGGAACCACGTCTATCGAGAGGGGACAAATACCGGCAATAGAGAAGAAACACAATCAATGCAATGCACAATATCAAGCATGATCATGACATGGTAAAATGAGTGTGTTGGGCTAATGCAACTACAACCAGATGGGTTTGAGCTATTTTGAACCAAAGATTCAAAGTTCAAACACATTTGTGATCTTAAATAGTGCTTTATCATGTTTTGCACTAAACATCAAGTTAACTTGTTTAAACATGCATGAAACTAGTACAAATGGATAGATTGGATTTTTCTGATCATTTTTCATATATAATTTGTTTGATTTGGAGCTACGGTTGATTTTCTATGATTTTTAGAAGTTTTGGCTATTTTCTGGAATTTCCTGTAAAAGAATAAATCCAGAAAAAGAGTTACTGCGTCAGCCTGACATCATCATGACGTCAGCAGGTCAAGGGGGCACGGTCCAGGTCAAACCTGACCAGTTGGGTGACCCGGTGCCAGTTTGTCTCACAGACAGGTGGGGCTAGTCAATGGTGACGTCAGTGGGTCAACTGACGTGTGGGGTCCACAGTGTTTAGGCTAAAACTTAACAGGAAATAAACTGTGGTTAATTTATGTCACGGGGCCCACTTGTAAGTGGGTCAGGGGGTTAAATTAGAGGCGTCATTAGCAGCTAACGACATAGCCACGTCAGCCCGCCGGCGTTTAGCCGCCGGTGACACAAACTGCGGCGGAGACGCGTCGAGTTCGCGCTACAGGGCACCGCTTAGGGCGCGGTTGGGTTCTACGACGAGCTAGAAGTGTGCCGCATCTAGTGTTGCAGGCGGTTGGGTGTGGGGAGGCCGGGAACGACGGCGATGAGCATTTCTGCGGCGGCCAGAGTTCGGGCACCTGCGGTTTGGCGTTGTGGTGCGCGGGAGGGGGAGCTGGTGTGTGTGTTGGGCTCCTGGGGGCTTTTTGAGCACCGTGAGGCGCTCCGTTGTGAGCGTGCGCGGCTATGGCCATGGCTACGCCATGGCCGGCGACGAGAAGCTTTCGGCCGCGATGGGAAATGGAGCTAGGGGACGGGAACGGAGGGGGCGAGCACAGGAGAAGCAGCAGGGGCTCACCGCGGATCCATCCGAGGCGGAGGCGAGGCCGGGGGAGCGTCGGAGGCAGCGCAGGGTCACCGGAGATTTGGGCGGCCGAAGGTTGAAGACGATGACTTGGACGATGAAGCAGGGCCTCCGGTGCCATATAGCTCGGTGGAGAAGGCCGAGGAAGATGCAGCGGAGCTTCTGGACTGCTCGAGGGGACGAGGGAGAGGCGATGGCCACGGTGGTGTTCGTCGGCGGCGGCGATAGTGCTTGGTGGTTGTGTGCGAGAGAGCCAGAGGAGGAGAGGAGCTCGGGGAGAGAGTGAGAGGGCCTGTGGGGTGCGTGGCCGTCTTCGTGGCGCTGGATGGGCCTCGAGGGCGTGAGGCAGGCAGGGAGGAGGCCACGGCGATCGCGCGTGTGTTGACACGCCTCTGCCTACTGGCAGAGGTGGAAGAAGACCAAGGCACCCCTGGTGGGCTGGGCCGATTCTGCTGGGCCACCAGGTAAGTGGGCCTCAGGTAAGCGCCAGGTAAGTGGACCAGGTTGGTTCTTTCTCTCTCTTTTCTATTTTCTGTTTTTCTAATGTTTGCAGATTTGTTTTAATTTGGTTTGCTAACCAAATTATTTTTGCTGCTCTCTGGAAATTATTGTGGATGCAATAAGGTTTATCCTAGAGCTCCACACATTCCAGGATCATTGGAGCAATAAAAAATATTTATAGAATTTATTTGCTCCAACTCAAATACAATTATGATTTAATTCAAAAGGTCCAAAATAAATATTTCAGTCACTCCAAAAATATTGGTTTGCATTTTACCTCATGCCAATATTTTCATAGAATAACAGGAACATTTTCTTGGACTCATTTGATGAGATTTAAATGTTGGGTATTTTTAGAGGTCTTCTGAGGCTTTTGAAAATTCCTCAATTAAAATTTCATTAGAATTTAAACATGATGCTCACATGAAGGGCTAGCCTAGTGCATACCAGAACTAGGGATGTGACAGCTCACCCCTACTAAACAAGAATCTCGTCCCGAGATTCAAGCGTAGGGTAAGATGAAGGGGGAACACAAACTAACATAATCTTCACGATCCAGGTGACACATCAAAGAACATTGACTCGGTCACCATCATTGTCTCGATGTCTTGCCCCAAGAACTCCAACTAACATGACAACGAGAGGGAAAGGAAAACTCTAGAGGGATCGATCTTATCGAAGGTCGAACAACTCATGATAAACTCACAGAGTGGGACATTGAAACATCTCTCGAGCTGAGACACAAAGCATTCGTCCAGAGGGATGGAGTGAAACACATGACAAAGGTTCACTAGGTAGGCAATAATTCCACACCTAAGAAGGTGGTGAACGGTTGTCAACGTAGCGAGGAGTTGAGTTGCCATGATAGCATAACGGGGCATCTTAGAGGAGGTGACTCATAGGATCATCCCTTAAGTGGAAAAAAGAATTACCTTTGATCCATAGATCAGTGAAACCCTTCATACCAGCCTAAGGCAATTCATAAAGGATCGTTTGAAAGAGTTCAAAAGAATGACATACCCTGGCTAGGGTGGACAATGTGGACTACCTTGTTGAAGACAACGCAAGGGATGATTTGCTTATCATCGGAGGTGGAGGGGACCCATGGTAAGTCCACTTTTGAAGATGATATTGGACAGCAACTACCGAGAAGGGCAGCCCATGGGGGATTGGCACAATGGCGATGCAAGCTGGGAACAAGATGCAACTGTTGGGAATGTTCCAACCATCATATCTGCCTGAGATTCAGATCCGATTGGTAATAGGATACTTCAGACTCAACATGTCTGAAAAGAAAGTTTGCAACACAATTCGACGAGATGGCGTTGCGAGATTCTCGAGGAATGAACTCAGATAGCAAGCTCCAAAACATGAGTTGGTTCTGCTAAACACATGTGAACACGCTGTCCCAGACAAGCATGGCCACATACTAGTCTTACAACAAAACACTACCGAGTTCAGGTGGGGAACCATCATCTAGGATAACGAAGTGTTGTGCATGACCTAGGATTAGTACAACAACTCCTTTTCCTTGGACAAATCAATCAGTGGCTTGGTGTGCTAGGGATACATATGGAATGAAGGTTGCGAGCCTGTCAAACCATAGCATACTTCGCACATGCATGACTAACTTGGGATGGTACCAGAGGAAGCAAAAACAATCTTTCTCGAACTCACGGCGACATCTCACTACAAGAAATATGTCAACTTATGACCACCACTATTGGTCACTGAAAGGTCACAAATTTCCATTTATGACCTTTTTGTGACCAAAAACAGAAGGTCAAAAGCTGCCCGTCAGAATCGACTATAGCGACCTTTCTTCCGGAATGGTCAAAGACGTTCTGACCAAAATATTCCAACTGTGGCGTTTTGGTCACTAGCAACCTCCCCAGTGCCACGAGGCATCCAGATGGCAAGCGATGTGGCACAAGATTCAGCCCGGTCCAATTCGATTTTCTACATGGGCCGAGCCCAACAATTCAGCCTTTTTATTGTTTTTTTCATGTGAATTTTTGGTCGGCTACATGGGCCACGCCCTACAATTCGGCCTTTTAATTTTCTAGGCCATGGCCCTTTTGCAAACCATTTCATTAGGCCTTTTTGTAAGATTTTACAGAAATGCACAATATTCCAGCCCACTATTATTTGGGCTGTAGCATTTTTGATCCAGTAGACCATTTGGTCTTTTTATTATTCCCTGATTTCCAGTTTAAACATTTGAACAGCAAACACTCAATAATTCTCTCAATTAAATGATTAAATTCAGAAATCATTCATCCAAATAAACACAACAGCACATACACAACATTTGAGTCTGCCCGTCCAACCTCAACTAAAACAAGCAAAAACAGATACACATCAACTAAAGTTGTGGTGCGCTTCCATCACTGCAGCAGCAACCTAAGCGACATTAGATCACCAAAAAGAAACAATGCCATCAACATGAGGCGGTAATCCAACTTCAACACTTTGTGAGGAGCAGCGCCACCAGGAGGATGCCGATCGCCTCACAGTACACGGCCACAGGTCACATCGAAATATTCGAAATCAGTTGAACATAATTGACTACAAAAGAAATCAGAATTGAACAGAATTGTCATGCTTATCTACTTTCAGGAAAGTTAATACATATTTCCATGCTTGTCTATCAAAGAAATTGTATCAACTTAACACTTAGTCATGCATAAGTGTTTCACATCAAAAACATACAGAAGTGCAGACTCAAAATTGTATCAACTTAACACTTAGTCATGCATAAGCGTTTCACATCAAAAACATACAAAATTTGGAGTAGGAAACTAAATCTATAAATACTCCAGCTGCAAATACTGCTAACACTAATAGGCCAGTAGCAAATACTGTATTTTTGGAGTTTTAACAAATGTTCAGTAATTTATGGAGTACAGCAGCAACATCACGTTAAGAAAGTGAGCTAAATCATCACATTTTCAACTCTAAAGGTGCGGCAGGTCCTAACCCTATCATAGGCATCTGCATAAACAGGTGCATGACAGTGTTAAGTTTTATACAAGGATGTGGCTTATTGAAACTGAAAGTCCAAGTAAAAGTCGTCAAGAGCAAAACTGAAAGTCCAAGTAAAAAAATTAGCCAAGCACAGCTATAATATGGAAAGAAGCACTTCGTATTTCTATTATATATGCTAGAGAAACTGATTTCTAGTGTTAAACGTGCAGCTCAGATACATAATTTTGGTAAGCTAGGCGAAGCTTAAATATTCAAAGGTATGAAATAGTCATGTGTATGCATATGTAAATCAATATGTCAAATTTATGGACAACTAGAGATTCATGTATACAATTTGCTAGAGAAGAAAATAACAAGTCAGTTTGTAGCTAGCCTACTAGCAGTTTAACAACACTAATAGATTTGCATTTGATGCTGCCACTTAATTTCAGGACATGACAAGACAAAAAGCATGGCATCAACACGAGCATCAATAGCATACTAACACCTAAATTGATACTAAATTAATGGAGTCCCATCCATCCATGAGAAAAGAAAGTGCCTTTGTTGATAAAGAGAAGAGAAGACTACCTCTTGCTGGGATCAAACCAGAGGATACCAGCGATCCACCCATGAGCAAGTTGTGTGGCTCGAGGTCATGGTCCCGGACACCGCGTTCAGTGGCGTAAAGCAACGCCATTGCGAGCTGGTACATCATGATCTACATGCACAAGTATCACCAAGTTCACCAACAACAAATCAGTCAACGAAGTCATTGAAGCTGTCCGTAATCACTTTCAGCTATCATGCATGCCTAGAAGATAACAATACATGTGTGTTCATCATCTACGCAACAACTCACTCTCGGAAGCTGACTTTGAACGCGGCGACGGAGCCCGTCTTGGGCCTGTTGAACCCCTCCCCGCCTTTCGCACGCACCCTCTCTTGTATCTGCACAGCAAGCACACAAAGCTCTACAATTTTAGCACAGCAGACGCACTGCACTTTGAGGCCCCAAGAATCAAGACCCCGTAATTTATTATTACAGAAAACGCACCCTCCGCTTCATGAGCTCCAGGTTGCCGATGTTGTCGCCAAGGATGGTGCGATCTCCTCGTCGTCCGCAAGCGTTCTCCAGACCCTAAACCACCACAAGAACAACCAAAGTGAGCTAGCTAGTTAATCGAAAGAGAGAGGGAAGTAGTTACACAGACATTATTATTCTTAAGTGAATTAAACAAGTCCACCCATCCCAAATCCTACCAAGTTATCCGTCACATCTTGCTGTTGGCAACATCACACAAGAACCATTGTCGTCGTCCACCTCGCCCTTGAGGTCAAGCAGCTCGAAGATGAGGCTCCACGTCGCGTGCACAGCTACAAATTAACGCATGCATATGGATCAGTACAGGAACGCCCCAACTAAAAGCGGAATGGGAGGATCAGAGAAAGCAAGAGAAGGTGGAGGATGTGTGCAGGGAGGGGGGAATGTCAGTACCTGGAACCGGACGAAGAAGGTGGAAGACGGCTGCGTGAGAATCCTCTCGGTGCCGCCGCACCCTCCTAGTGAGTGCAGATCCGGGGCCTCACTTGGTCACGACCAGATGTGACCCTTGTCGAGGACGTGGCCAATAGCCGCGAGGACGAGCAAGATGCAGCTCGTCGTGGATCTGGGAGGGCCACTGCGTCACCTGCTCGATCCGGGAGCGCTGGTGGTGCGTGCACCTGCGTGAGGAGGGAAGACACAGCACGTAAGGTAGAGTAAGGGAAGCCGAGGGGAGAATAGCAAATCAACATATTGCCTTACCTATACGAGCAGCAGAAGCACGCGCGGATGGCGTCGTCGACCGAGCGGAAGCAAACGTGGGGATGCAGCCAACTCGCCATGGAGATGGAGCACCAGGTCCAACCCATGGGCGGATCTGGAAGCCGATGCCATGGAGGAGATGAGCTCCAGGTCCAGCCCCTGGGCGGATCTGGGAATGATCGAGGAGAGGTCGACGGCGGGGTGGTGCGGCCGCCGTGGGCGAGGATGACGGCGGGGTGGTGGCGGCCGCCGTGGGCGAGATCGACGGTGGGGTGGGGGTGGCGGTTGTGGACAAGCACGGTGGATCCGGGCGGGGCTGGGTACGGGACCGGGGGAGGATGGTATCTACACGAGGCCATCGCCGGGGTTTGTGGCGTGGTGGAGGCGGCCGTGAGGAGGGAAGGAGGAGAAGGCGAGGGAGGGAGGGCGCCGCCGCCGGCGATGGGAAGCTAGGGTTAGAGAGGGTGGCGGCGCCGATCTGGATCGGATCGAGATCCGAGGGAGGGAGAGGCGCGGCTGTGGGTGCGGGTTGTGTTAGGTCTAGTTAGGTGAGACGGTGGGGGGTCAAGTCTGCCGTTAGATCAGGGACGATCGGACGGTTCAGATCGCCTACGGTAGGGTGATCCGGGAGAGACGTCCTGATTGGTTGAAGACTATGGCTGTAATTTAAAATATAGTCTTTAAGTGCTAAAAACAAAGGGGTTTATGAAGCAACTACCAATAATATTTTGCAAAATGGAACCACTAAAATTTTCACTCAAGTTACACCACATTTTATGGATGATGATAACCAACTTGTATGCATTTCCAATAGTTCTAGCCTTTTTTGGCCATTTAAGTTTTGTAAGATTCCATCCGCAGCTATGAACGGTTATGCCCATGGTTTTAATCGCGTTTTGAAATTGGCATAAAGAATTAAAGAAATCAAAAAATGGAAAGCCTTTGCATTGTGTGATCTAGTGTCTAGGAAAAAACAAACTTCTAACACGATAATTACTTTTAAAAAGTCTACTTAAATAGTCAATCTTATGGTCACATTCTTGGCATAGTCTACTCAAATGACCTCATATCGTGCACAAGGGTGCATCCTGGAATGGCAAACAATTTTGCCTAAGGAATCTTTTATTTTCTTTGGACGAAAAATCAGTTTTCCATTTTTTCGATTGCCCAAAATGAGTTTTTTTGTGAAGGGCCTACCATATATTTGTTGCAAAATTGTACCTAATCAATTTTATAAAATACTAGGCCATATATAATGCACAATTGACCAAATGGTCGGGTGTAAAAAGTTTTGATCCACCTCTGGTGAAAAAGACAAATTCCCGCTGATTCAGTAGGAAGCGGGTCAAATTTGAACTGTAGCTAACTCATAGTTAGCTATTTATTTTTTCCAAAAATCATTTCTAGGTACATAAGTATCTATTTAATCAGAGAAATACCAAAAAAATTCCAAGATTCAACCACTACCTAGGAACGGTCAAGCCCGCCGTTTTGACCGCATTTTGAAACGGGCATAAAAAATTCAAAAAAATTCAAAAAATTGGGAAACCTTCGCATTGTGTCATCATATGTGGCCAAGTTCCTAGGAAAAATAACAAACTTGTAATACGGCAATTATTTTAAAAAAGTGTTCTCAGAAACGAGCTATCACGTGTGGAGATCAATGGCTTTCAAGCCAAATGATCAATCTTATGGCCACATTCATGGCATAGTTTGTTCAAATGATCTCATATTGTGCACAATAGTGCATATTGGAATAGCAAACAATGTTGTCTAAGGAAGTTTTCATTTTCGTTGGAAGAAAAAACCATTTTCCATTTTTCGAGTGCCCGAAAGGAGGTTTTTCTGTGAAGGAACTACCAAATAATTGTTGCAAAATTGGACCAAATCATTTTTATAAAATACTAGGCCATATTTAGTGCACAATTGACAAAATGGTTGGGTGTAAAAAAAATTTATCCACCTCTCGTGAAAAAGACAAATTTCCGCCGATTCAGCTGGAAGCGGGTCAAATTTGAACTGCAGCTGCCTCATAGTTTGCTATTTATTTTTTCCAAAAATCATTTCTAGTTACATAAGGACCTATTTAATCAGAGAAACACCAAAAAAATTCCAAGATTCAACCACTAGCTAGGAACGGTCATTCCCGCCGTTTTGACCGCATTTTGGAACGGGGCATAAAAAATTCAAAAAAAATCAAAAAATTGGGAAACCTTCGCATTGTGTCATCATATGTGGCCAAGTTCCTAGGAAAAATAACAAACTTGTAATACGGCAATTATTTTAAAAAAAGTTTTCTCAGAAACGAGCTATCATGTGTGGAGATCAATGGCTTTCAAGCCAAATGATCAATCTTATGGCCACATTCATGGCATAGTTTGTTCAAATGATATCACATTGTGCACAAGGGTGCATCTTGGAATTCCAAACAATGTTGCCAAAGGGAGTTTTCATTTGCTTTGCACGGAAAATTCATTTTCCATTTCTCGAATGCCCGAAATGAGGTTTTTTTGTGAAGGACCTACCATATATTTGTTGCAAAATTGTACCAAATCATTTTTATAAAATATTAGGACATATTTAATGCACAATTGACAAAAAGTTTGGGTGTCAAAGGTTTCGATCCACCTCTGGTGAAAAAGACAAATTCCCGCCGATTCAGTTGGAAGCGGGTCAAATTTGAACTGCAGCTGCCTCATAGTTTGCTATTTATTTTTTCCAAAAATCATTTCTAGGTACATAAGTATCTATTTAATCAGAGAAACATCAAAAGTGTTCCAAGATTCAACCACTAGCTAGGAACGGTCAAGCCCGCCGTTTTGACCGCATTTTCAAACGGGCATAAAAAATTCAAAAAAAATCAAAAAATTGGAAAACCTTCGCATTGTGTCATTATATGTGACCAAGTTTCCAGGAAAAATAATAATCTTGTAATACAGAAATTATTTTAGAAAAGTGTTCTCATAAATGAGCTATCATGTGTGAAGATTCATGGATTTCAACCCAAACACTCAATCTCATGGTCACATTCATGGCATAGTTTGTTCAAATGATCTCATATTGTGCACAAGGGTGCATCTTGGAATTCCAAACAATGCTGCCAAAGGGAGTTTTCATTTTCTTTGCACGGAAAATTCATTTTCCATTTTTCGAGTGCCCGAAATGAGGTTTTTTTGTGAAGGACCTACCATATATTTGTTGCAAAATTGTACCAAATCATTTTTATAAAATATTAGGACATATTTAATGCACAATTGACAAAATGGTTGGGTGTCAAAAGTTTTGATCTACCTCTGGTGAAAAAGACAAATTCCCGCCGATTCAGTTGGAAGCGGGTCAAATTTGAACTGCAGCTGCCTCATAGTTTGCTATTTATTTTTTCCAAAAATCATTTCTAGTTACATAAGTACCTATTTAATCATAAATACATTGTTTGGTGGTGATACGTCGAGGTTTGGGCGGTGGCCGAGGGTCCCAACTCTAGAACGCGTAAACTCGCATGCCCGTCGCGTGGTCACCGCGTGACCGTGGCGTTGCCATGTGTTCTGGGCAGCCTAGGCATGTCTAGTGGGTTGAGCACTCCCCAGGTAGGTGCTAGGAACAAAATTACAACATAAGATTCTCACGAGGAGACCGATCAATGCTCAAACATGAATTAGCGGCCAAGTGTTTGATTAGCGGTATGGGAAATGTACATGGCTAATGGGCGTGAGTTTTGGCTGAGGATGATCAGTTACTAAGAAGACCGTCTTCACAAATTTTCAGCTCAAAAGGATGAGCCTAGGTGGTACTTGCTTTGCAAACCACCACACTGGACATAAATACGAATGTTGAAGCTCGGCTCAAAATAATGAATGGATTGAGCTGGCATTTGGTGGAGGATCGTTATTTGGTCATAGGAAAGCACTGTAGAAAATGGATACTATTTGGACATGCCAAAGTGGTACTTCCTTCACAAACTGTTACTCTGAACAAAATAGGAAAATGAATATTTTTGAATTATTTTTGAACTAGGCAAGGAAGGTTTTTACATATTTGACGAAGATATGACCCAAAGAATTTATGAGATTTTTTTGAGAATTTTGGGAATGACAGAAATATAGGTTGCTTCACAACCTAGGGCAAAAACTGCCACATGGACATGACACATAGGCAAAACTGATGAGGTGGCGCCTAGTCATAGCAACCCACCACAATTTACAAGGCTATGACCATCTATATTGGTCGTTAACAACTAGAAATAAGGCAGCGGACTAGCGCTATTAGCTTTATGACCATTTCATGTAAGGAAATTATGACCTTTCTGACCAAAATGGTCGCAATGGTTTAGGGTTTGGAGCCCCTCGAACAGCTTTTGACCAATTGGTCTCAAATGGTCATAAATCTGTGACCAATTCTTCCAGGGTCACTGACAGAAGGTCATAAGTTGACATATTTCTTGTAGTGTCTTGCACCAAATGCACATGAATTCGAGGAAGTCACTCCTTCCATCCAACATATTCTTCTTGAACAGGCACGAAGATAATGCTTACAAAAGTTTCCAATGCTAGCTTTAATGTTCCACATGGATCATGGGGGAGACAAGATGTTGCTGATGGGCTCAACGGCAACTCATCGGAATTTCCATATCACTGGACTTCCACCATCATGTGAACACGGTGATAGCATTGGTCAGACCCAAAGATGTAATGGTGTATGCTTGAGGGATCAATCACGAGTAAGACAACATTACGAACATCGTTGGTTCTGGTTTGACTTGACAATAGCCCATACTCAAGTCAAAGTTTTGACAAGGCAATAGATCCAACAACTGATCACGAGGACCAATTGGTGGAGATATCATCTTTCTTCAACACACACACAAACACAAAGATATCCCTTAGTGATGAACTAAGTCGGACAAGCTTTTATCTTCCAACTCTCCAAGTTATTGTTTAGCTCAACCAACTAGCTCAGGGGTATCCAACACAGATTCTTGGAGAAAGGGTGGTTCACAAGAAACCAACTTGATCACGAGCTCAACATATCAGTCAGGGGACAACCTGGTAATACTTCCGAGAAGATATTCAGAAAATCACGAACCACCGATATGTTATTAAGCTCGAGAACAACCTTGCTCTACAGGGCAAGACGATATGATCAAAAGAGTGAGGGTTTGGCACAATCCTAACTCATTGATCGAAGAGTGCACCGGAAATAAGGACTAGGTAGCATGATCAATCTTAGGATGATGATTTAACAACCAACACGCTAAGAATGAGAATATTGTCCATTAACTACCAAGCAAGGGGGTTGCTAGGCGTATCGATTTCAGACACCACACTTCACTTGTCGGCATTCCCGTTACAACAACACGGAACCGAGGAATGAATAATGATGGTGAGAAGTATCACTGCGTCAAGAATTCATAAGAGGTGGTGCAATTCTCATGACACTCTTGACATAAAGATGGTAACACTCCAAGGTAGAACAGAGCAAAACTTGGATTGGCATTTGATCTGCGGAATACAACTGCTTTGACCCAATCCTAGATA
The DNA here is from genome assembly GCA_021605205.1 of Aegilops longissima. NCBI lineage: Eukaryota > Viridiplantae > Streptophyta > Magnoliopsida > Poales > Poaceae > Aegilops > Aegilops longissima. Next base: position 632,549,651 of record CM038681.1, on the reverse strand, counting down.
CTGGAGTTTGTTTCTCCTAGTCTTTCCCGAATAGAATGGCTTGACGGGCCACAAGAATAATAGGCATCGATAACACGAATGCACAACTAGTCTTGATTATCAATTAATAGACAGAGGTCACAAAACAACTAGAGAGGGACAACTCAAAGGAACATACGATTTTCTGAGTTGTGGATGCATAGACTAGCATGTCGAATGAGTTCAACATATTTCTTCCGGATAACCCATGCAGAAAGGTTGAGCTGGCAGAGTCACAATTATGAACGGAGAACTCCTAAAGAGTACTCTGGTTGTGATCTTTCGGTTCAAAGAACTTCTACCATAATGGTTCATGGTATTGGAAGAAGGATTTACCACGGACCTTGAGGGCTATTGCAAAGGTTACTAATATTCTAAGGAACTAGCAAACACTATCAACATGAAGTAAGTAGAGTGAATCTTGGGTCAAGAACCTAGGAGTAGAATACCTACTACTAAATGGCACGGGATGCTTTCGAGAATGACGGCCAGAATCATCACACTGGGAACACAAAAACATGGCCATATTACCAGGTGATCCTCTAAGATGCCTAGGGTCATAATACTAGTTCCAACATATATGTCAAGGCAAGGAGTTCCTCAACAGACGATTAGTGTGCTTATTCTGACCAAAAGGACACCATGAACAGGAAGGAAGAATTTTCAAATGCATCTGATAGTTTAGAAACCTAGGATGACTCGGAGAGCATAACGGCTGTACATGCTCAAAAAGATTTGAGACATCCTGCAAAAATGGTGGCATAACCACTCAACAACACAATATCAAGGTTCTGAGACCAGCTATGAACATACGGAGGTGGTAAAAACTAAACTGGGCTTAAATCCAACAATCATATAAGTCTATGGATTAGTAACACGTCATCCTGATAGAAAGATGAGAAGCCTAGTTCTTAATCCCCGTAGAAAAGAAGAGGCTGACTCAGAGCAGAAGGGCATAAGGTATAAGGAGTAAAAGAGCCTTACGTTCCCTTCCACAATCAATTCCCTTATATAACTAAAGCATTTCTAGACTCTACTTCGACCAGTTTGGCTTGGTAATCCTACAGGCATTCAGGCTCTGATACCAAAGCTGTCAGGACCCCAATTCCAAGTCACATCGATCTAGCCGGTAACACATCATATCACTTTGTGGCCTCACGCACGGTATTCCCACAGGTGTCGCCTTACCATGGCCCGGGACCGTTTGCGCCTTTTGGCTCACGTATATGATGGTGTCGCTAGCATCCATATGACAGAGAACCCGGCCGACATGGCTAGTCGTGAACCCAAAGCGGCACTAACCCATGGGGACAGGCATACATGAATCAACTTCGAGCATGTCGGTCAACAGCGTGTGAATCCGGGCTGTAGCACTGGCTAACAGACTCAGGGAACCCGGCTGTAGCAGGCTAGGCAGGACCCTGAGTCACCGCGTGACATTTTCAAGGGACAGACACAGGAACGAAGTGAAACACATGCCGGCCAGTCAAGCGTCCTGAGCAGTAGTGTTGGGCTAGCAGGACTCCGGTGAACCGGGCTGTAGCGGACTACTATGGCTCATGGGAGCACTAGACTACAATTCCCCACAAGAGAGGCTGCAAAAGATAAACAACTAGATTGTCAGATCCCACACATACCAAGCATTTCAAACATACACACAATATGCTCGATATGTGTAAATACAACATGGCATCACAACATAACTCTACGACTCAAGAATTTATTCATTAGGCTCCGAGGAGCGAGATATTACAAACATGGGTCTCATGACCCAACATTCAGAGCATACAAAGCAAAGCACATGCGGAAGCTTAACATGTCTGAGTACAGACATCTACAAATGAAAAAGGCTGAGAAGCCTGACTATCTACCAGATCCTGCCGAGGGCACAAGATCGTAGCTGAGGTATCAAGCTAAATGTCGAAGTCCACACGGAACTACTAGCGAGACTGACGTCTCTCTGCAAAACATAAAATAAGTAAACGTGAGTACAAATGTACCCAGCAAGACTTACATCAGAACTATCTACATATGCATCATTATCAACAAAGTGGGTGGTGGAGTTTGACTGCAGCAAGCCAGCTTTGACTCGGTGGCTATCCAACACTACGATCGCAAGTAACTCTTTTGAGGTGGCGCTACGAGTCCACATATTCACCATATCAAGACACCACTATGGATCCGCCCCGCCTTCCCACGAGAACGCCATCCATAGCACTCACGCTATCTTGTGCATTTTAGAGTATCCACTTTCACTTGTCTATGAACTATACAGCAACCCGAAGTCCTTTACCGCGGACACGGCTATTCAATAGATCATATTAACCTGCAGGGTGTACTTCTTCACACACGCCTCGCCACTTACCGCCATGTACACCTCGTGTATCTCGGCAACCTTCAAGCGAAGCTTTGGCGAGGGAGTCGGCCACGACCTGACTAACCCCACAAGTCTCTCCTCCAGGTTTATCGCCTATTCGGGTTCCATCCGCAAGGAGATCCGTCCGGGGTGTCGCTCACGGCCCCAAATGATGTGTACAGGTTCCAAGCCCACCAAACGGGCGACGCTTGGCATACCCGCCACGGTGCCTAGTCTGTCCCAAGCCCACCTGCACGGGTGCCACTTGGTAGACTACTAACACTACCTACAAACACCAGAAACTAGTTGCAACTCCTGGACAGAGATCAAGTTGATTAATAAGTCGAGAGAGCTTGGAGCGCCCGGAGCCCAATGTGTGGTAGTAACTGTTTATGGATCACAAACACAGAACTCAGTTCCTGAGGACGGCTGCAATGATACAACCCACCATGTACTCCTACATGGCCTCCCACCGCTACCTTTACCAAATCGTGTTCACACACTTAGCTCTCACACAGTAGGACATGTTCACACACCTCCATTTCATCCCCGATGAATCAGACCTGACACACCTCTAAGCAATAGCAGGCATGACAAACAAGCATGAATGAGTAGGCACATCAGGGCTCAAACAACTCCTACTCATGCTAGTGGGTGTCATCTATTTACTGTGGCATTGAAAGGTCATGCAGAGGAAAGCGGTTCAAGTACCGCAGCATGTAACAGTTGAATCGTTGTTGTCCTAATGCAGTAAAAGAGAGCAGGAGCGAGAGAGTGGGATTGTATCGGAATGAAGAAGGGGGTTTTGCTTGCCTGGCACTTCCGAAGATAATATAGCTCTTCATCAGTGTCATCGATCTCATCGTCGGAACCACGTCTATCGAGAGGGGACAAATACCGACAACAGAGAAGAAACACAATCAATACAATGCACAATATGATGCATGATCATGACATGGTAAAATGAGTGTGTTGGGCTAATGCAATTACAACCAGATGGGTTTGAGCTATTTTGAACCAAAGATTCAAAGTTCAAACACATTTGTGATCTTAAATAGTGCTTTATCATGTTTTGCACTAAACAGCAAGTTAACTTATTTATACATGCATGAAACTCGTACAAATGGATAGATTGGATTTTTCTGATCATTTTTCATATATAATTTGTTTGATTTGGAGCTACGGTTGATTTTCTATGATTTTTAGAAGTTTTGGCTATTTTTTGGAATTTCGTGTAAAAGAATAAATCCAGAAAAAGAGTTACTGCATCAGTCTGACATCATCATGACGTCAGCAGGTCAACGGGGCACGGTCCAGGTCAAACTTGACCAGTTGGGCCCGCTGGTCAGTGACCCGATGCCAGTTTGTCTCACAAACAGGTGGGGCCAGTCAACGGTGACGTCAGTGGGTCAACTGACGTGTGGGGTCCACTACGTTTAGGCTAAAACTTAACAGGAAATAAACTGTGGTTAATTTATGTCACGGGGCCCACTTGTAAGTTTGTCAGGGGGTTAAATTAGAGGCGTAATTAGCAGCTAACGACATAGCCACGTCAGCCCGCCGGCGTTTAGCCGCCGGTGACACAAACTGCGGCGGAGACGCGTCGGGTTCGCGCTACAGGGCACCGTTTAGGGCGCGGTTGGGTTCTACAGCGAGTTGGAAGTGCGCCGCATCCAGTGTTGCAGGCGGTTGGGTGCGGGGAGGCTGGGAACAACGGCGACGAGCATTTCTGCGGCGGCCGGAGTTCGGGCACCTGCGGTTTGGCGTTGTGGTGCGCGGGAGGGGGAGTTGGTGTGTGTGTTGGGCTCCTGGGGGCTTTCTGAGCACGGTGAGGCGCTCCATTGTGAGCGTGCGCGGCTATGGCCACGGCTACGCCATGGCCGGCGGCGAGAAGCTTTCGGCCGCGATGGGAAATGGAGCTAGGGGACGGGAACGGAGGGGGCGAGCACAGGATAAGCAGCAGGGGCTCACAGCGGGTCCATCCGAGGCGGAGGCGAGGCCGGGGGAGCGTCGGAGGCAGCGCAGGGTCGCCGGAGATCTGGGTGGCCGAAGATTGAAGACGACGACTTGGACGATGAAGCAGGGCCTCCAGCATCGTGTAGCTCGGTGGAGAAGGCCGAGGAGGATGCAGCGGAGCTTCTGGACTTCTTGAGGGGACGAGGGAGAGGCGATGGCCGCGGTGGTGTTCGTCGGCGGCGGCGATAGTGCTCGGTGGTTGCGTGCGAGAGAGCCAGAGGAGGAGAGGAGCTCGGGGAGAGAGTGAGAGGGCCTGGGGGGGTGCGTGGTCGTCTCCGTGGCGCTGGAAGGGCCTCGAGGGCGTGAGGCACGCAGGGAGGAGGCCACGGCGATCGCGCGTGTGTTGACACGCCTCTGCCTACTGGCAGAGGTGGAAGAAGACCAAGGCGCCCCTGGTGGGCTGGGCCGATTCTCACTGGGCCACTGGTAAGTGGGCCTCGTGTAAGCGCTGTAAGTGGACCAGGTTGGTTCTTTCTCTCTCTTTTCTATTTTCTGTTTTTCTAATTTTTGCAGATTTGTTTTAATTTGGTTTGCTAACCAAATTATTTTTGCAGCTCTCTCGAAATTATTGTGGTTGCAATAAGGTTTATCCTAGAGCTCCACAAAACATTCCAGGATCATTGGAGCAATAAAAAATATTTACAGAATTTATTTGCTCCAACTCAAATACAATTATGATTTAATTCAAAAGGCCCAAAATAAATATTTCAGTCACTCCAAAAATATTGGTTTGCATTTTACCTCATGCCAATATTTTCATAGAATAACAGGAACATTTTCTTGGACTCGTTTGATGAGATTTAAATGTTGGTTATTTTAGAGGTCTTCTGAGGCTTTTGAAAATTCCTCAATTCAAATTTCATTAGAATTTAAACATGATGCTCACATGAAGGGCTAGCCTAGTGCATACTAGAACTAGGGATGTGACAGAAGGTTTCCATGCGAAGATGTCCCGGTTCTCACGGATGAACTCGATGAGCGCGCTTTCCTATTTAGGATCCAAATTGGCACTGATACTGAACTGTTTAGACGAATCGCCTGGAGTGAAGTCAACAAGCTTGGTGTCAGCAGCCGACTTAAACTTCATCGCCGGGTCATGCTCGGTGGTTGGCTTCTTTAGAGAGGTCATATCCGTCGGGTCAACATTGTCTTGATAAAACTTCAGCTCCTCTGCTGCACAAACAGACTCAGCATAAGCCGCGTCGCCCTCCTCACATTCCAGGGCCACCTTTTGACTTCCATGCACGGTGATGGTGCCCTTGTGACCCGGCATCTTAAGCTGCAGATAAATGTAACACGGCCGCGCCATGAACTTGGCATAAGCCGGCCGACCAAACAGAGCATGATATGGACTCTTGATTTTAACCACCTCAAAAGTTAATTTCTCAGCTCTAGAATCATACTCATCTCCAAAGGCCACTTCTAGTTCGATCTTGCCAACTGGGTAAGCCGACTTACCGGGCACCACCCCATGAAAAACAATGTTGGACGTCCTCAAATCCTTATCAGTCAATCCCATGCGTCGAAAGGTCTCATAATAGAGGATATTGATGCTGCTACCTCCGTCCATGAGTACCTTAGTGAATTTATATCCACCAACCCGAGGTGCTACCACGAGCTAATCGACCGGATTATCAACCCGGAGGGGGTGATCTTCCCTGCTCCATACAATGGGCTGTTTTGACCACCTCAAATAACGGGGAACCGCCGGCTCAACAGAATTAGTGGTGAACACATGATACTGCCCACTATTCAGCTGCTTCGGGTGGCTTTCATAACCTGACTGCTGCTGCTGTTGTCCCCCTTGAACAGACTGCTGTTGATTATAACCGCCTTGATGTCCCTGAAAGCCGGAACTTGAACCGCCGCCGGGGCCATGAAAACCGCCGGCTCCTGAGACGCCGCCCGGCCCATGATTGCCATCAAACGCGTTAGAATTCTTAAAAGCCTTCATGATCGCGCAATCTTTCCATAAGTGGGTGGCGGGTCGTTCCCGGGTGCCGTGTCTTGGGCAAGGCTCATTGAGTAACTTCTCAAGAGATGGGCCTGATCTGCCAGACCGAGGGGGCGGTTTGCCCTTACGTCTCTGATTGTTATCCTGTGCATTGGCGTTGGCGACAAACTTCGGGTTACCCTCAGCCTTACGCTTATTGCCTCCTTGATTCATCAGGTTATGCTGCCGACCCTTTCCATTGTTGTTCTTCTTTCCCTTCCCTGTCTTTTCCTCATCAGACGCGGGATCCTTGGTACTATCAGAATCGGCGTATTTGACTAAAGCTGCCATCAGCGTACCCATATCATTGCAATCACGCTTAAGACGCCCAGTTTACATCTCGCCGCTCAAAGCGGCGTTCTTCTCCAACATGAGGACTGCAGAGCCGCATCCATCTTGTCGATTTAATGTATTATCTCCTTGACCCGGCGTACCCAATGAGTCGCGGATTCACCTCCTCCCGCCATAATTTGTCAAGTCCACAATCGACATAGATTGCTTGCAAGTGTCTTTGGAGTTCTGGATGAAACGGGCCTTCAGCTCTGCCCATGAACTAATGGAATTGGGTGGCAAGCCCTTTAACCAAGACCGGGCCATTCCATCTAACATCATGGTGAAGTACTTAGGCATTGCTGCATCGCTGACCTCCAACAGCTCCATGGCCATCTCATAACTTTCTATCCACGCTCCGGGCTGTAAGTCGGCCGTGTAATTCGGCACCTTCCGAGGTCCCTTGAAGTCCTTCGGTAAACGTACATTACGTAGAGCTGGCACTAAACAAGGAACACCGCCGGTTCTGGTAGCCACTCCCGCCTCAACGGAAGTCATCGGATAATATGGAAGGTCCTGATGAGCCGTTTGTTGAGCCGCTAGCTGAGCCGCCCGCTCGTCCTCCTGACATATTCGGTCCTGCACCGGGTTATAACCACCGGGCGGGTTACGGCGCTGGGCGTTGCTTGACAAAGCTTCTGACCCTATGTGCCTGCTATAACTCGGACTCCGGTTTGGACGAGCCGGAGCTAACCAAGGCGGAGGAGTTGAATGAATCCTGTCCCGGCTGTAGGAATAAGTCTCTTGCTGAGCCAAGGCTGTCTGGACGAGGTCTCTGATCCTTCGGGTCTCCACTGCTGTTGGATCGTCTCCGTCCACCGGGAGAGCCGCCAAACGTGCTGATGTTGCGATCAAGTTCTCCATGGGGTTGGAAAAGTGACCCGGCGGTATCGGTACGTAACGGGGCGGTGCCATGTTTCCATGAAGAGGTGCCATCTCCCGAGGCTGAGCCGGTCCTCCTGTTCCGGCTGTCATAAACTAATTTGCATCTGGCGGGTTACTTGGGCCGGCTCCGGGTGTAGCGAAAAGATTCCGAGGATCATAAACCGGAGGTAAACGGGATTGGGTTTTCTCATGCCTCCTCCTCATCACCTCGTTAGATGCGTTCAGGCTCATCGTAAGCCGGAAGGCTTCTGACTGTAGCTGTTGTGCCCGTGCATCCAAAGCCGCTCGTTCTGTGGCTAACCTAGTGTCCTCAGCTGCTAAGGCCTCCTTGGCCCGAGCTATCTCCTCATGCACCCATGCCACCTCCGCGTTATGCTCATCTTGATTCGCAGGGATGACTGTGGTGGTTAACAGGGCCGTCAGCTTATCCATAAGATCCATCAAGACTGAGCGGCGGGCGATTGTGGCCTCCTGCCCCGCCGCCTCGACCGGATGTTATTTCTGTTGTAGCCGTTGAGTTTTGACCGGGTTGAGTACCAGCCATGAAGACTCCTGCCCAGTTTGGCGGCTAATAAGGGTCCGGAATACTAGAGCCGTCGGAACAGCCCCTAAGCCCGCCATCCTGTAACAGATACAATGAATCTGTTGAACCGGCGGATGAATCACCGTCGGAGCGGACGGCCGTCTCACCACCATCTATAGATCCTTCAGAAAGTTCTCCTCCGTAGATGCAACCCACGAAGGCACGCTTCACGACAGGTTGAGCTCGGGCGGGTCTCGCACGCTGAGCCGTTTCAATGAGGTCGGTGCACAGTCTGGCTCAGGGCCCGGCTCACCAATCCGGCCGATGAAGACGTGGATTCCGCCAAAGGGGACCCGGTACCCGTACTCGATTGAGCCGGCGTCGGGGCCCCAGCCTTCATCCTCGATGTAGATCTTGCTGCGAAGACTCTTGGTCATCCGGCCCACTGCGTATCCCTTGAGCCCTTCGAAGTTTCCCTTCAAGAACTCAAATCCACCGCGCGCTGGCCCCACGGTGGGCGCCAACTGTCGTGGGATTGTCACGGCAGATGTACTCTTGCAAGGACTTAGTCGTGGAGCCATCGCAACTAGGAAGCTTAAAGGGGTTAATCGGGACAAAGGACACGAGAGATTTATACTAGTTTGGCCCCTTACGATGAAGGTAAGGTCTACGTCTAGTTGGGTTAGTATTGCTTGATGTTTCGATGACTAGGGAGCGAGATACGCTATGCACGGTTCTCGATGAGTTGTTTCTTGCCCTAAGCTGCCGGCGGGTCGTCCCCTTATATACACGGGTTGACGCCCTGCGGCTTACAGAGTCCCTGGCGGCTCATAGACAGTGTCCGGCTCGGTGACTAGTTAATTCTACCTTATGTTACAAGTCATGTCATCATGGCGGTTTATCACTATGGGCCTTAAGCCGCCTGTGGGCCTTAGACCCTTTATTGAACCGCCATCTTCGTGCTTGGTCTTGGGCTTCTTTCTGATGAGTCTTATTTGTGTAACCCGGCCCCTCCTGGGCGGCTTACTAAAATAGTCATATCCCCAACAGTTCTGGTGCTATAAAAATCAACAACTTCGAAGGCACAAATCCGAGGGTGGTAAACGGTCAAAGAATTAAACATTATATTTCAGGTAATCCTATTAATGTGGAAACTAATATTATTGAGACCATAACCACTGAGGAATACATAAGAGACACTTTCCAGAACGTTCCAGACTCCGAAAAGGCATAGGTACGTGGTACGGTAAGTAAACCGACTCCAAAACAACTCTAATGTTAATTTTTATCGGTTTTGGATTATTTAAGAATTTTAGGAAGAAAGAAGTAGTCTGAAAGGGACACGAGGCTCCCACGAGAGAGGAGGGCGCCCCCCCCCCCCTTAGGGCGCGCCCCCCTGTCTCGTGGGCACCTCGTGTGCCTCCCGGACTCCATTTTCTTGTATGTTACGTATTTTGGTCGGTAAAAATTCATTATATATATTCCCGAAGGTTTTGACCACCGTATCACTCAAATATCCTCTGTTTTTGTTTCGAGCTGTTTTTGTTTCAGATCTAGAGCATCATGTCGTCTCCAAGCGCTCCCAAGGACAAATTTTTCGAGAGAGTTATCAACCCCTATCTCGTGGAGATGCTGCATCATCCTCAAACCATTGAGGTGCATGATGGGGTGCTGCACATCCGCGATGTGGAGGGACCAAGGCATACCGGGAGCGTGGAGACAAAGCTCGAAGCCGTGGAGCAAGAAGTTTTCAAGTTTCAAGGGATGGTGGAGCGTGGACTCAACGCCAACCAGATGATGATCACGGAGTTCACCAACAACCACAAGCTGGATGCCAAAGTCATTGGGGAAACTATCTTCAAACTTCAAGAGAAAATCGAGCACCTCCAAGCCCAGATCTATGACCTGCAAAACCAGAACTGTGAGTATGAATATAGATTCAAGCGAATGAGTTTGGGTGCAGATTTAAGGATCCCGGAGACTCGATCATCCTTTTATGATGGAGAGTCGATGCCCTGGAAGAAGGACGACAAGCCTACATCATCAACAACTCCTACTTCACCACCTCCGAAGAAATAATCACATGGGTATGGGTACTCCCCTTGGCAACTGCCAAGCTTGGGGGAGGTGCCCCGGTATCGTATCACCATCACACTCCTATCTTTACCGCTTTATTTATTTCGATCCTTTTAGTAGTATCTTGATCTAGTAGATTGAAGTTTTGATATCAAGTAGTTTTGAGCTTTGCTTTGTGATCTCTTTATGTAAGCGAGTCCGTGTGCTATCTATAATAAAGATTAGTGTTGAGTCAAGGGCTTTGCTATGATGCTATGATCTTGAGAAAATAGAAAGAATAAAAGAGTTCATATTGATCTTATGGATAGTGATAACTTCACATATAGAAAGTATAAGGCATAAAAATTGTTGAGAGTTGATGAACGTAGCCTCGGTCATCGTTGCAATTAATAGGAAGTGATAAGGAAAGAGGGGTTCACATATAAATATATTATCTTGGACATCTTTTATGATTGTGAAGCACTCATTAAGTATGACATGCTAAAAGAGTTGACGTTGGACAAGGACGACAATGTAATGGTTTATGTTTTCTGACATCTCAGTTAAAGTATATTGTCATTGACCTTCCAAACATGTTGAGCTTGCCTTTCTTCCTCATGCTAGCCAAATTCCTTGCACCAAGTAGAGATACTACTTGTGCTTCCAAATATCCTTAAACCCAGTTTTGCCATGAGAGTCCACCATACCTACCTATGGATTGAATAAGATCCTTCAAGTAAGCTGTCATCGGTGCAAGCAATAAAAATTGCTCTCTAAATATGTATGACTTATTAGTGCAGAGAAAATAAGCTTTGTACGAACTTGTTGTGGAAGTAATAAAAGCGACGGACTGCATAATAAAGGTCCACATACAAGGGGCAATATAAAGTGACGTTCTTTTGCACTAAGATTTTATGCATCAAACCTAAACGCGCATGACAACCTCTGCTTCCCTCTGCGAAGGGCCTATCTTTTACTTTATGTTTTACTTTATGCTTGAGTCAAGGTGATGCTCACCTTTCCCTTTTTATTTTTATCTCTTGGCAAGCTCTTCGTGTTTGAAAGATCATGATATATATATATCCAATTGAATGTAAGTTGACATAGGCTATTATTGTTGACATCACCTAAAGGTGAATAAGTTGGGAGGCAACACAATAAGCCCCTATCTTTCTCAGTGTCCGGCTGAAACTCTATAACCACAAGTATTGCGTGAGTGTTATTAATTATAGGGGACTACGAGATAGTTGAGTATGTGAGCTTGCTGAAAAGCTCTATTATTGACTCTTTCCGATATTACGATAAATTGCAATTGCTTCAATGACTGAGATTATAGTTTGTTAGTTCCCAATGAAGTTTTTGAACCATAGTTGATATTGTGAATTGCTTATTACTTGAGCATAGGAAATCACATGACAAAATCCATATATGTTGCTGTTATTAGAATGATCATGATGCCCTCATGTCCGTATTTTATTTTTATCGACACGTCTATCTCTAAACATGTGGACATATTTTTCGATTTCGGCTTCCGCTTGAGGACAAGCGAGGTCTAAGCTTGGGGGAGTTGATACGTCCATTTTGCATCATGCTTTTATATCAATATTTATTGCATTATGGGTTGTTATTACACATTATATCTCAATACTTATGGCTATTCTCCCTTATTTTGCAAGGTTTTGAAGGAAATATGCCCTAGAGGCAATAATAAAGTTATTATTTATTTCCTTATTTCATGATAAATGTTTATTATTCATGCTAGAATTGTATTAACGGAAACATAATACATGTGTGAATACATAGACAAACAGAGTGTCACTAGTATGCCTCTACTTGACTAGCTCGTTAATCGAAGATGGTTATGTTTCCTAACCATAGACATGAGTTGTCATTTGATTAACGGGATCACATCATTAGAAGAATGATCTGATTGACTTGACCCATTCCGTTAGCCTAGCACTTGATCGCTTAGTATGTTGCTATTGCTTTCTTCATGACTTATACATGTTCCTGTAACTATGAGATTATGCAACTCCGTTTACGGAGGAACACTTTGGTACTACCAAACGTCACAACGAATCGGGTGATTATAAAGGAGTACTACAGGTGTCTCCAAAGGTACTTGTTGGGTTGGCGATTTCGAGATTAGGTTTTGTCACTCCGATTGTCGGAGAGGTATCTCTAGGCCTTCTCGGTAATACACATCACTTAAGCCTTGCAAGCATTACAACTAATGAGTTAGATGTGAGATGATGTATTACGGAACGAGTAAAGAGACTTACGTAACGAGATTGAACTAGGTATTGGATACCGACGATCGAATCTCGGGTAAGTAACATACCGATGACAAAGGAACAACGATGTCGTTATGCGGTTTGACCGATAAAGATCTTCGAGAATATGTAGGAACCAATATGGGCATCCAGGTTCCGCTATTGGTTATTGACCGAGAATGGTTCTAGGTCATGTCTACATAGTTCTCGAACCCGTAGGGTCCGCACGCTTAACGCTTCGATGACAGTTCATTATGAGTTTATAAGTATTGATGCACGAAGTTTGTTCGAGTCCCGGATGTGATCACGGACATGACGAGGAGTCTCAAATGGTCGAGACATAAAGATTGATATATTGGAAGCCTATGTTTGACTTGGAATGGTTCCGAGTGAAAACAGGATGTTATCGGAACACCGGGGTTACGGAACCCCGGGGTATATGGGCCTTCATGGGCCACAAGGGAGAAGAGGAAGGGCGGCCAGGTGGGCTGCGCGCCCCCTCCCCTCTAGTCCGAATAGGACAAGGAGAGGGGGGCGCCTTCCTCTTCCCTCCCCAATCCTACTCCAACTAGGACAGGGGGAGTCCTACTCCGGTGGGAGTAGGACTCCTCCAGCGCCTCCCAAGGCTGGCCGCACCCCCTTGGCTCCTTTATATCTGGGGCAGGGGCACCCCATGACACACAAGTTGATCTACGGATCGTTCCTTAGCCGTGCAGCGGTGCCCCCTCCACCATATTCCACTTCGGTCATATCGTCGCGGAGCTTAGGCGAAGCCTGCGCCGGAGAAGTCATATCGTCATGAGCTTAGGCGAAGCCCTGCGTCGGTGGAGCATCAACATCGTACCACGCCGCCGTCGTCTGACGGAACTCATCCCGACACTTTGCTGGATCGAGTCCGGGATCGCCATCGAGCTGAACGTGTGCAGAACTCGGAGGTGCCGACGCTCGGTGCTTGGATCGGTCGGATCGTGAAGACGTCGACTACATCAACCGCGTTGTTATAACGCTTCCGCTTTCGGTCTACGAGGGTACGTGGACGGACACTCTCCCCTCTCGTTGCTATGCCATCACCATGGTCTTGCGTGATCGTAGGAAATTTTTTGAAATTACTACGTTCCCCAACGGTGGCATCCGAGCCTGGTTTTATGCGTTGATGTCATGTGCACGAGTAGAACACAAGTGAGTTGTGGACGATACAAGTCATACTGCCTACCAGCATGTCATACTTTGGTTCAGCGGTATTGTGAGATGAAGCGGCCGGACCGACATTACGCAGACGCTTACGCGAGACTGGTTTCACCGCCCGAGCACTCGTTGCTTAAAGGTGACCGCGGGTGTCTGTCTCTCTCACTTTAGTTGAACTGAGTGTGGCTACGCCCGGTCCTTGAGAAGGTTAAAACGGAGTCTATTTGACGAAGTATCGCTGTGGTTTTAATGCGAGGTAAGAATGGTTCTTGCTCAGCCCGTAGCAGCCACGTAAAACTTGCAACAACAAAGTAGAGGACGTCGACTTGTTTTTGCAGGGCATGTTGTGATGTGATATGGTCAAGACGTGATGCTATATTTTATTGTATGAGATGATCATGTTTTGTAACCGAAGTTATCGGCAATCGGCAGGAGCCATATGGTTGTCGCTTATTGTATGAAATGCAACGCCATGTAATTGCTTTACTTTATCACTAAGGAGTAGCGATAGTCGAGAAGCAATAGTTGGCGAGACGACAACGATGCTACGATGGAGATCAAGGTGTCGCTACCGGTGACGATGGTGATCATGACGGTGCTTGGCGATGGAGATCACAAGCACAAGATGATGATGACCATATCATATCACTTATATTGATTGCATGTGATGTTTATCCTTTATGCATCTTATCTTGCTTTGATTGACGGTAGCATTATAAGATGATCTCTCACCAAAATTATCAAGAAGTGTTCTCCCGAGTATGCACCGTTGCGAAAGTTCTTCGTCTTTGAGACACCACGTGATGATCGGGTGTGATAGGCTCTACGCTCAAATACAACGGGTGCAAAACAGTTTGCACGCGAATACTCAAGTTAAACTTGACGAGCCTAGCATATAACAGATATGGCCTCGAACACGAGACCGAAAGGTCGGCGTGAATCATATAATAGATATGATCAACATAGTGATGTTCACCATTGAAACTACTCCATCTCACGTGATGATCGGACATGGTTTAGTTGATTTGGATCACGTAATCACTTAAGATGACTAGAGAGATGTCAGTCTAAGTGGGAGTTCTTAAGTAATATGATTAATTAAACTTTAATTTATCATGAACTTAGTCCTGGTAGTATTTTGCAAATTATGTTGTAGTTCAATAGCTCGCGTTGTTGCTTCCCTATGTTTTTATATGTGTTCCTAGAGAAAATTGTATTGAAAGATGTTAGTAGCAATGATGCGGATTGGATCCGTGATCTGAGGTTTATCCTCATTGCTGCGCAGAAGAATTATGTCCTTAATGCACCGCTAGGTGACAGACCTATTGCAGGAGCAGATGCGAGACGTTATGAACGTTTGGCTAGCTCAATATGAGCAGATCTGACGTTATGAACGTTTGGCTAGCTCAATATGATGACTACTTGATAGTTTAGTGCACCATGCTTAACGGCTTAGATTCGGGACTTCAAAGACGTTTTGAACGTCATGGACCATATGAGATGTTCCAGGAGTTGAAGTTAATATTTCAAGCAAATACCGAGTTGAGAGATATGAAGTCTCCAACAAGTTCTATAGCTAAAAGATGGGGAGAATCGCTCAACTAGTGAGCATGTGCTCAGATTGTCCGGGTACTTCAATCGCTTGAATCAAGTGGGAGTTAATCTTCGAGATAAGATAGTGATTGACAGAATTCTCTAGTCACCATCACCAAGTTAGTAGAACTTCGTGATGAACTATAATATGCAAGGGATGACAAAAGTAATTCCCAAGCTCTTCGTGATGCTGAAATCGACGAAGGTAGAAATCAAGAAAAGAGCATCAAGTGTTGATGATTGACAAGACCACTAGTCTCAAGGAAAAGGGCAAAGGGAAGGAGGGAACTTCAAAAGAACGGCAAGCAAGTTGCTACTCGAGTGAAGAAGCCCAAGTCTGGACCTAAGCACGAGACTTAGTGCTTTTGCTACAATGGAATTGGTCACTGGAAGCGGAACTACCCCAAGTGTTTGGCGGATAAGAAGGATGGCAAGGTGAACAAAGGTATATTTGATATACAGGTTATTGATGTGTGCTTTACTAAGTGTTTATAGTAGCCCCGAGTATTTGATACTTGTTAGGTTGCTAAGATTAGTAACTCAAACAGGAGTTACGAATAAGCAGAAACTAGTTGAAGGGAAGTAACGATGAGTGTTGGAAGTAGTTCCAAGATTGATATGATCATCATCGCACACTCCCTATACTTTCGGGATTAGTGTTAAAACCTAAATAAATGTTATTTGGCGTTATGTTGAGCATGAATATGATTTGATCATGTTTATTGCAATACGGTTATTCATTTAAGTAAGAGAATAAATTGTTGTTCTGTTTACATGAATAAAACCTTATATGGTTACACACCCAATGAAAATGGTTCGTTGGATCTCGATCGTAGTGATACACATATTCATAATATTGATGCCAAAAGATGCAAAGTTAATAATGATAGTGCAACTTATTTGTGGAACTGCCGTTTAGGTCATATTGGTGTAAAGCGCATGAAGAAACTCCATGCTGATGGGATTTTGGAATCACTTGATTATGAATCACTTGATGCTTGCGAACCATGCCTTATGGGCAAGATGACTAAAGACTCTGTTCTCCGGAACAATGGAGCGAGCAAATGACTTATTGGAAATAATACATACTGATGTATGCGGTCCGATGAGTGTTAAAGCTCACGGCAAGTATCGTTATTTTCTGACCTTCACAGATGATTTGAGCAGATATGGGTATATCTACTTGATGAAACACAAGTCTGAAACATTTGAAAAGTTCAAAGAATTTCATAGTGAAGTGAAGAATCATCGTAACAAGAAAATAAAAGTTTCTACGATATGATCGCAAAGGAAAAATATTTGAGTTACGAGTTTGGCCTTGATTAAAACAATGTGAAATAGTTTCACTACTCACGCCACCGAACACCACAGCATAATGGTGTGTCCGAACGTCGAATCAGCACTTTATTGGATATGGTGCGATCTATGATGTATCTTACCGATTTACCACTATCGTTTTGGGGTTATACATTAGAGACAGCTGCATTCACGTTTAATAGGGCACCATCTAAATCCGTTGAGATGACACCGTATGAACTATGGTTTAGCAGTAAACCTAAGTTGTCGTTTCTTAAAGTTTGGAGTTGTGATGCTTATGTGAAAAAGTTTTCACCGATAAGCTCGAACCCAAATCGAGAATGCGTCTTCATAGAATACCCAAAGGTAACTATTGGGTACACCTTCTATCACAGATCCGAAGGCAAGTTATCCGTTGCTAGATGGATCCTTTCTAGAGAAGAAGTTTCTCTCGAAAGAAGTGAGTGGGAGGAAAGTAGAACTTGATGAGGTAATTGTACCTTCTCCCTTATTGGAAAGTAGTTCATCACAGAAATCAGTTCGGTGATTCCTACACCAATTAGTTAAGGAAGTTAATGATGATGATCATGAAACTTCAGATCAAGTTGCTACCAAACCTCGTAGGTCTTCCAGAGTAAGATCCGCACCAGTGTGGTACGGTAATCATGTTCTGGAAGTCATGTTACTAGACCATGATGAACCTACGAACTATGAGGAAGCGATGATGAGCCCAGATTCCGCGAAATGGCTTGAGGCCATGAAATCTGAGATAGGATCCATGTATGAGAACAAAGTATGGACTTTGATTGACTTGCTCGATGATCAACAAGCCATATTATATAAATGGATCTTCAAGAGGAAGACAGATGCTGATAGTAGTGTTACTATCTACAAAGCTCGACTTGTCGCAAAAGGTTTTTCGACAAAGTTCAAAGTGTTGACTACAATGAGATTTTCTCAACTGTAGCGATTCTTAAGTCTGTCCGAATCATGTTAGCAATTGCCACATTTTATGAAATCTGGCAAATGGATGTCAAAACTACATTCTTGAATGGATTTCTAGAAGAAGAGTTGTATATGATGCAACCAGAAGGTTTTGTCGATCCAAAAGGTGCTAACAAAATGTGCAAGCTCTAGCGATCCATCAATGGACTGGTGCAAGCATCTCGGAGTTGGAATATACGCTTTGATGTGTTGATCAAAGCATATGATTTTATACAAACTTTTTGGAAAGGCCTGTATTTACAAGAAAGTGAGTGGGAGCACTACAACATTCCTGATAAGTATATGTGAATGACATATTGTTGATCGGAAATGATGTAGAATTATTCTGCAAAGCATAAAGGAGTGTTTGAAAGGAGTTTTTCAAAGAAGGACCTCGGTGAAGCTGCTTACATATTGAGCATCAAGATCTATAGAGATAGATCAAGGCGCTTGATAAGTTTTTTCAATAAATATATACCTTGTCAAGATTTTGAAGTAGTTCAAAATGGAGCAGTCAAAGAAAAATTCTTGCTGTGTTGCAAAGGTGTGAAATTGAGTAAGACTCAAATCCCGACCACGGCAGAAAATAGAAAAGAGAATGAAAGTCATTCCCTATGCCTCATCATAGGTTCTATAAAGTATGCTATGCTATGTACCAGACCTATTGTATACCTTGCTCTGAATTTGGCAAGGAGTACAATGGTGATCTAGGAGTAGATCCTTTGGACATTGGTCAAGAACATCCTTAGTGAGGACTAAGGAAATATTTCTCGATTATGGAGGTGATAAAAGGCCCGTCGTAAAGAGTTACATCGATGCAAGCATTTTACACTAATCCAGATGACTCTAAGTCTCAATCTGGATACATATTGAAAGTGGGAGCAATTAGCTAGAGTAGCTCCGTGCGAGCATTGTAGACATAGAATATTTGCAAAATAGATACGGCTCTAAATGTGATGAGACCGTTGACTAAGCTTCTCTCACGAGCAAAACATGATCATACCTTAGTACTCTTTGGGTGTTAATCACATAGCGATGTGAACTAGATTATTGACTCTAGTAAACCCTTTGGGTGTTGGTCACATGATGATGTGAACTATGGGTGTTAATCACATACAGATGTGAATATTAGTGTTGAATCACATGATGATGTGAACTAGATTATTGACTCTAGTGCAAGTGGGAGACTGAAGGAAATATGCCCTAGAGGCAATAATAAAGTTATTATTTATTTCCTTATTTCATGATAAATGTTTATTATTCATGCTAGAATTGTATTAACCGGAAACATAATACATGTGTGAATACATAGACAAACAGAGTGTCACTAGTATGCCTCTACTTGACTAGCTCGTTAATCGAAGATGGTTATGTTTCCTAACCATAGACATGAGTTGTCATTTGATTAACGGGATCACATCATTAGAAGAATGATCTGATTGACTTGACCCATTCCGTTAGCCTAGCACTTGATCGTTTAGTATGTTGCTATTGCTTTCTTCATGACTTATACATGTTCCTGTAACTATGAGATTATGCAACTCCGTTTACGGAGGAACACTTTGGTACTACCAAGCGTCTGGCGAATCGGGTGATTATAAAGGAGTACTACAGGTGTCTCCAAAGGTACTTGTTGGGTTGGCGTATTTGAGATTAGGTTTTGTCACTCCGATTGTCGGAGAGGTATCTCTAGGCCTTCTCGGTAATACACATCACTTAAGCCTTGCAAGCATTACAACTAATGAGTTAGTTGTGAGATGATGTATTACGGAATGAGTAAAGAGACTTACCGTAACGAGATTGAACTAGGTATTGGATACCGACGATCGAATCTCGGGTAAGTAACATACCGATGACAAAGGAACAACGTATGTCGTTATGCGGTTTGACCGATAAAGATCTTCGTAGAATATGTAGGAACCAATATGGGCATCCAGGTTCCGCTATTGGTTATTGACCGAGAATGGTTCTAGGTCATGTCTACATAGTTCTCGAACCCGTAGGGTCCGCACGCTTAACGTTCGATGACAGTTCATTATGAGTTTATAAGTATTGATGCACGAAGTTTGTTCGAGTCCGGATGTGATCACGGACATGACGAGGAGTCTCGAAATGGTCGAGACATAAAGATTGATATATCGGAAGCCTATGTTTGGACTTGGAATGGTTCCGAGTGAAAACAGGATGTTATCGGAACACCGGGGTTACGGAACCCCGGGGGTATATGGGCCTTCATGGGCCACAAGGAGAAGAGGAAGGGCCGGCCAGGTGGGCTGCGCGCCCCCTCCCCTCTAGTCCGAATAGGACAAGGAGAGGGGGCGCCTTCCTCTTCCCTCCACAATCCTACTCCAACTAGGACAGGGGAGTCCTACTCCGGTGGGAGTAGGACTCCTCGGCAGCGCCTCCCAAGGCTGGCCGCACCCCCCTTGGCTCCTTTATATACGGGGCGGGGGCACCCCATGACACACAAGTTGATCTACGGATCGTTCCTTAGCCGTGTGCGGTGCCCCCTCCACCATATTCCACTTCGGTCATATCGTCGCGGAGCTTAAGCGAAGCCTGCGCCGGAGAAGTCATATCGTCATGAGCTTAGGCGAAGCCCTGCGTCGGTGGAGCATCAACATCGTCCACGCCGTCGTCTTGTGGAACTCATCCCGACACTTTGCTGGATCGGAGTCCGGGATCGTCATCGAGCTGAGCGTGTGCGAGAACTCGGAGGTGCCGTCGTTCGGTGCTTGGATCGGTCGGATCGTGAAGGCGTCGACTACATCAACCGCGTTGTTATAATGCTTCCGCTTTCGGTCTACGAGGGTACGTGGACGGACACTCTCCCCTCTCGTTGCTATGCCATCACCATGGTCTTGTGTGATCGTAGGAAAATTTTTGAAATTACTACGTTCCCCAACAGGTTTACCATGAAGAGGGGGGATGCCGGCAGCTGGAATTCTGGCTGGAAAAGGAGCAAACGTTGGAAACCTATTCTGCACATCTCCAAAAGCCCTGAAACTCCACGAAACAACTTTTTGGAATTTATAAGAAATTATGAGCAAAAGAAAGAGGCTAGGGGGCCCACACCCTATCCAGGAGGCAGGCGCCCCTGGCTGTGGTGCGCCCCTATCTCCACGGGCCCCATGGTGGGCCTCTGGCGTCCATCTTCTGCTATATCATCACTTTTACCCTGGAAAAAATCATGGGCAAGCTTACGGGACGAAACTCCGCCGCCACGAGGCGGAATCAATCTAGGGCTCTGGCGGAGCTGTTCTGCCGGGGACACTTCCCTCCGCGAGGGGGAAGTCATCACCAACGTCATCACCAACGATCCTCTCATCGAGAGGGGGTGAATATCCATCAACATCTTCACCAGCACCATCTCCTCTCAAAACCCTAGTTCATCTCTTCTATCCAATCTTGTATCAAAACCACAAATTGGTACCTGTGGGTTGCTAGTAGTGTTGATTACTCCTTGTAGTTGATGCTAGTTGGTTTACTTGGTGGAAGATCATATGTTCAGATCCTTTATGCATATTATTACTCCTCTGACTATGAACATGAATATGCTTTGTGAGTAGTTACGTTTGTTCCTGAGGACATGGGTGAAGTCTTGCTATTAGTAGTCATGTGAATTTGGTATTTGTTCGATATTTTGATGAGATGTATGTTGTCTTTCCTCTAGGGGTGTTATGTGAACGTCGACTACATAACACTTCACCATTATTTGGGCCTAGAGGAAGGCATAGGGAAGTAATAAGTAGATGGTGGGTTGCTAGAGTGGCAGAAGCTTAAACCCTAGTTTATGCGTTGCTTCGTTAGGGGTTGATATGGACCCATATGTTTAATGTTGTGGTTAGGTTTACCTTAATACTCCTTTTTGTAGTTGCGGGTGCTTGCAATAGGGGTTAATCATAAGTGGGATGCTTGTCCAATTTAGGACAGTACCCAAGTGTCGGTTCACCCACATATCAAATTATCAAGGTACCGAACACGAATCATATGAACGTGATGAAAACTAGCTTGACGATAATTCCCAATGTGTCCTCGGGAGATCTTTCTTCATTATTAGAATTTGTCCAGGCTTATCCTTTGCTACATAAAGGATTGGGCCACCTTGCTGCACGTTATTTACTTTATTTACTTTTTGCTCGTTACTATTTATCTTATCACAAAACTATCTATCACCTACTATTTCAGTGCTTGCAGAGAAAACCTTACTGAAAACCGCTTATCATTTCCTTCTGCTCCTCGTTGGGTTCGACACTCTTACTTATCTAAAGGACTATGATAGATCCCCTATACTTGTGGGTCATCAGCCCGCGCGGGTACCCCTCAGGGCCGACCCGTCTTTAGTATCATTGTTTAGTGTAAAGTCATAGTAATCATAGTAACCGTGTGTCTAACACCAAGGGGGAACCCTGAGGAATCACCCTTGATGGAATTCCACCTGATGTTATCATCAAGGTGAACGAAGGAGGAATCACCCTCGAGGTCCACTCTTGAGGAGTTGCACGACGGTGTCGTTATCGGGAGTGGTGAAGGAGGAATCACCCTCGATGACCACAACCGATGAACTAACCTACAAGGTTAACATCAGCAGTGCTAACAAGGTATCACCCTCGGCACTCGATAGTAACCCAGTAGTGTCGAGCAACTAAGGGGGAAGTGATGTGCAATGCCGGGGACTGGTCGTCAATCCCGTTGATCGCGATCCCGTTGATCGGGTCTTCTGATATCCAGCGGGGCAGACGGGACAAGGAGTGAGGGTCACTGATGGATCTCTAACCAACCTATACTAAGCAGTTTAGAATAAGCAGGTAAGCTATGAAAGCAGGTAACAAAAACAGGCTATGCATCAGAATAGGATCATACAAAAGTTGTAACAGTTCTAATGCAAGCAAGAGAGGGAAAGAAATGGGCGACATCGGAATGAAAAAGGGTGGTTTGCTTGCCTGGTTACTCTACGGCAAAGGCAGGGTCGTCAGTGGTGTCGTCGGTCTCCGAAGCTGCACCGGTCTCGAGGTCTACGTCGGTACCGGGATCTACAGAGAGAGAAGAGGGGGAGGAAAGAAATAAATACACATCAATCACGTGCAACACAGAGTATGCTATTCTAATGTGCAGTGCGGGGTTGCCTAAAAACAGGTTTAAGTCATATTAGTTATTTTAGGATTAAAGTTGGATCTACTAATCGGTATATATGCACTACTCATCTACCGGAAACAGGCTAAAAGTTACGGGTTCACCCTGTAGAGGATCCCGACACGGAAACAGATGGCACGGACAGCTTTGTTTCATCTATCTGATCAACTTTCATGTATAAAGTTTTTTGATCTGAGCTACGGTTTAATTTCTATGAATTTTCAAAGGTTTTAGACATTTTCTGGAATTTACTTTATTTATCTAATTCAACATTATCCAGAACAGTGTCAGATTACGTCAGCATGAGGTAAAGGTGACATCAACGTTCAACAATCGGCTGACCAGAGTCAAACCTGACCTGTGGGACCAACTGGTGAGTTACTCAGCTAATTAAATAGAGTTTATATTAACTAAATAACCTATTTAGCAAGGTGGGGCCTACTGTCAGTGAGTGACCAGTGTTTTAACTAACTAATTAACTGATTATTTACTTATTTTAATTCATTTATCCATGTGGGACCCATGTGTCAGTGAGTTGACCGGGTCAAAGGTTCAACAGGGCCCGTGGGGCCTGCTGTCAGCCACACAGAGGTGGGCCAGGCCTTGCCACGTTGGCCGGCCGGCATTTAAACATCGGTGCACGTTCCGGCGACCACCGAAGTCGGCAGCGACGCGTGGAAACGGCGCACAGGGGGCCATTCGGCTGGCGGTTTCGTCCTACGGGACGGGCGCGACGCACCACGTCCGATGGTGGTCGTGAGAAGCACGGAGATGGCTGGAGTCGACCGCTACATCGGCGGTGGTGGGCGGTGCGTTCGGCCGGAGGTCAGGATCGGCGCTACAAAGCACGCGCGAGCGAAGTAAAGGGCTAGGCGAGGTCTATGGCGCTCCAGGAGCTCATCGGACATACTGGCTCGAGCGGAGGAGCTCAGAGGCGAGCCCTATGACGACAATGGCGGACGGTGGAGCTCGGCTTGTGGGTGAGCTAGCTACGGCGAAAAGCTCGACGCGAGGAGAGGAATGGAGGAAGGGAGGAGCTCACCGTGCGGCCAATAAAGGCCTGTGCGAGCTTAGGAGCAGCGGTAGTGGGCTGAGACGACGGCGGGTGCCGGCGGCCGAGAAGGAGAGATGAGGTCGATCCCGAGCGTGTGGTCGTTCCCGAGCTCAATGACGAGGTGTAGTCGAGGCAGTCGAGCGAGGCGGAGAATCAGGGCGCATCGGCGAGGCGAACGGGAGGCGGTGGCCGTGGGATCGACGCAGCAACGGCGACGAAGCTTCGGGCGACTAGCGAACCAGGAAGGGAGAGGGGCGAGCGAGGGGAATGGGGGGGGGCGCTAGGGTTCTTCCGGGGCGGGGGCGAGCAAGTAGGTGCGGGGAGGCCGCCGGATGGCCGCACCGTGGCCATCGGCGGCCACAGATAGCGCGCGCGCGTAAACCCAGCCCTTGGTGAATAGAGGTCGGGGACGGCCGGGGTAAAAGGGCTGGGCTGCACTGTTGCGCGGCTGGGCCAAGTGCACAGTGCAGCCTAGCCTTCTCTTTGTTTTGTTTTTTCTGTTTCCTTTATTACTTTATGTTTTCTATTTCTTTTCTTTTGGCTTTATAAAAATACAACACTTGCTCCTAAAATAGAATAACAGTTTAAGCCACAACCACATTTAGTTTAGCATTTAAATAAAATAGTTTAGTAATTTTACAAATTTAAAAGCATTTAAACAAATGTTTTAAGCGCTGTTTTAGCTATTTTTAGGCCAATTAGACACCTTGAAAAAATGTTGGTTCACCATCAATATTACCAGAAGAATACTTTCCACATGATGAACATTTTAGTTTTCATGTTTGAGCATTTTTTAATTTCACACATAATTTGAATTCAACTGGAATTTGAAAGAGACAAGAGACAATGATGAACAAACACTTGTTTAGCAAAAGGATTAACTTAACCCCAGGGATTACTATAGCATCATTACACCGGGGTGTTACACCGAGGAATGATGACCCGCAAGTATAGGGGATCAATCATAGTCCTTTCGATAAGTAAGAGCGTTGAACCCAACAAGGAGCAGAAGGAAATGAGAAGCAATTTTGAGCAAGGTATTTTCTGCAGGCAGTAAGATAATTCATAAAAGGAAATAAGTAACGGGTATAACAAAGGTGCAGCAAGGTGGCCCAATCCTTTTTGTAGCAAAGGATAAGCCTGGACGAACTCTTATATAAAGCAAAGCGCTCCCGAGGACACATGAGAATTATTGTCAAGCTAGTTTTCATCATGCTCATATGATTCGCGTTCGTTACTTTGGTAATTTGATATATGGGTGGCTGGTGCTTGGGTGCTGTCCTTACTTGGACAAGCCTCCCACTTATGATTAACCTCTCTCACAAGCATCCGCAACTACGAAAGAAGAATTAAGATAAATCTAACCATAGCATGAGACATATGGATCCAAGTCAGCCCCTTACGAAGCAACACATAAAATAGGGTTTAACCTTCTGCCACTCTAGCAACCCATCATCTACTTGCTACTTCCCAATGCCTTCCCCTGGGCCCAAATCATGGTGAAGTGTCATGTAGTCGACATTCACATAACACCACTAGAGGAAAGACAACATACATCTCATCAAAATATTGAACGAATACCAAATTCACATGATTACTTATAACAAGACTTCTCCCATGTCCTAACGAACAAGCATAACTACTCACAAAGCATGTTCATGTTCAAGTAAGAGGGGTAATAAATATCATTAAGGATCTAAACATATGATCTTCCACCAAATAAACCAACTAGCATCAACTACAAGGAGTAATCAACACTACTAGCAACCCACAGGTACCAATCTGAGGTTCTGAGGCAAAGATTGAATACAAGAGATGAACTAGGGTTTGAGAGGAGATGGTGCTGGTGAACATTTTGATGAAGATTGACCCTCCCATGATGAGAGGATCGTTGGTGATGACGATGGCTTAGATTTCTCCCTCCCAGAGGGAAGTTTCCCCGGTAGAAAATCACTCTGTCGGAGCCCTAGATTGCTTCTGCCCAGGTTCCGCCTCGAGACAGCGGCGCTTCGTCCCGAAAGCTTCCTTATGATTTTTTCTAGGTCAAAACCCTCCATATAGCAGAAGATGGACACCCGGGGCTGGCCAGGGGGCCCACAAGCTCGGGATGCGCGCCCTAGGGTAGGGGCGCGCCTCCGTGCTTCTTGACCACTGGTGGGTCCCCTACATTGTTCTTCGCCCAATATATTTATATATTCCAAAAAAAAATCTCCGTATAGTTTTAGGACATTTGGAGATGTGCAGAATAGGTATCTCAGATTTGCTCCTTTTCGGTCCAGAATTTCAACTGTCGTCATTCTCCCTCTTAATGTAAACCTTGTAAAATAAGAGAGAAAAGGCATAAGAATTGTATCTTAAAGTGAAATAATAGCCCATAATGCAATAAATATCAACATAAAAACATGATGCAAAATGGACGTATCAAGGAATTCCGGCATCGTATGATTTTACGAGGATTTCAACGGTTGCATCAGGAATGACACTGAGGTACTTTCGTTAACCCGGTGGCAGGGCATGCCCCTCCCTTGTCTGTGCAAGGCCTACACATGTAGCTATGGAATCACGTAGGATTTTCCATGCCGCTTTTGGGCATGATTTCATGTGCCACCTTGCAGATCTGCAATTTCCAACGATGAAACCCTAGCGGTACAAAAAATTTCTCGAATATTACACGCGGGTCCGAAAAATGCGGGGGCTTGGCATGTGTCATGCGATTGCCTCCTTTGAGAGCACGAGAAGTATCGAGGAGCAACAGGACCCGCACTTCCTGCACAAACCGGACACGTTCCCTCTCGGTACCCACAGGCTAGCTCGGAGACGGTGCGGTTTACAAGCGGCCTCAGGGGATGCTTATTCAAAATGCGCCCAAACTTTTACTACACCCTAGAAGGGCGATGTGATGCCACCGTGCCAGCTCCCGAGGAATTCCGGCATCGTACAATTTACCGAGGATTTCAATGGTTGCATCAGGAATGACACCGAGGTACTTTCGGTAACCCGATGGTAGGGCATGCCCTCCCTTTTGTCTGTGCAAGGCCTACGCATGTCGCAAAGGCATCACATAGGATTTTCCATGCCACTTCCCACTAGTAGAAAACAGGGCATTTGTCCCGGTTCGTAAGGGCCTTTAGTCCCGGTTCTTGAACCGGGAC
Organism: Aegilops longissima; assembly: GCA_021605205.1. Taxonomy (NCBI): domain Eukaryota; kingdom Viridiplantae; phylum Streptophyta; class Magnoliopsida; order Poales; family Poaceae; genus Aegilops; species Aegilops longissima. Next base: position 632,522,805 of record CM038681.1, on the reverse strand, counting down.
TAAAGGGTCGTTACTAATGTCTCCCCCCTTTATTCCCGGTTCTTACACGAACCGGGACAGATGGGCATCGACATGGCCGCTGCTCGCAGCCCGAGCGAGGGGCCTTTGGTCTTGGTTGGTGACATAAACCGGGACCAAAAAGGCTTCCGCGTCGACATTTCAGTGGCTTGGGTTTTATTTTTATTTTGAAAGGGGGAGGGTTGGGGGTTTTGGGGGTTAATTTAGGTGTTTCATATATTGTGTTAGCTAGCTAATTAATAGAGAGAAGTGTCCTCTCTTATATACGTGCTAGGTCGGCGCTTCGTACTATATACATAGAGCGCCCTCGACACGCTAGCTAGTAAGAAAATGAAGGAAACCATTAAGTACAGAAGTTAAGTCATGCATACCGAGAGAAGTGATTGATCGACCTCTCCTTCTCCGAGAGATTGGTGAACAACAAGTTTTCGTATTATCTATCCGGCGCTACGGCTACATACATATACAATATGTAAGATCTCTTACAATCCCCTAGCATTTGAAATCAACTTCCACATGGTATTCTCGGCTTTATTGATGGCGTGGTCAAGAAAGAATCCGCCAATTCCTCTTGAATTGCTTTAATGCGATCTTGTGATAGGAGTTCTTTCCGCATCTGCCACGTCTAATTTGAAGAAGGGTTTAATACATATATATGAATGAAACTCAACAGAAATGATGGTGTAATAAAATGAAATTGTGAATATTATTGCTTCGCACTTCATATTCTCTTTTAGAGTAGCCCGCTTATTTTTCAATGTCGCGTTGTAGATGAACTACTTTACGTAGTATCCACAGTAATCATTCCTTGTTCCTGCCACAAGCACTTTACGAGAAATAGAGGTCAATCAAACTGATAATGAAGCATTATAAATGGCATTGATGAAAGTATAGCTATAGAATCAGCGGAGATCGGCGCAACTAGCTAGCCAGTAGTACTTATGTCCGGGTATGTATAACGCAGCTCCTTCGGCAGTCCTGGAGCTTCTGCGGTGAACTGTTTCCAAACCCTGCAAGACAGATAAAATAATTATTATTACTTGAGATATCAGGAAATGAACAAAAAGTTGCCGATATGGTGCGATAATGATCGTTTGAACTTACTTGTTGAGCAATTTAGTCACGTCCGCATAGGTTTGGGATCTTTTAAGTCTCGAGTCTAAGGCGGTTACTAGTCCCGCTCAAGCTTAATCTCCGAATAACATAGTGGTAGCTGCGCGCGCATGCATAACTCATCAATTACATTACTATAACCTCGCTCGAGTAATAAGGAAACCGAATATGCACTGCGCAGTAACACTCACTTGAAGTTGTAAGGAAAGAGTATGGTATCTTTGTTTTGATTTTTGATCAACGATTGTAGCAAGTTGGCCTCGGCGTCTTGACTTGCTTTTTAACCTGAATTTCATCTATGATATTTGTGTTAATGAACCCAATATCATACATTTCTTGTTTTCTGCACTCGACGATCTTCAATCTGCATAATATAGTGAGGATAATTAATTATAAATACATGCAATGAAAGAGCTGAGCTATATATAGAGACTTAATGACAGAAATAGTACTTACAGACAGTAGCAAAAGACCGTTAATTTATCGAGGGCCTTTTGATTGAAGAACTCGAAGAACTCCTCAAATAGAACAGCCAACAGATCAGTTCCAACGAGGTCGTGCTCCTCTTTAATGTTCAGATACAAAGAATTCGTCCCCCCAGACTCTCTGCAAGTTTTCATGTACCAATTATGGAATCTTCGCATGATCGTTGTTAGAGATTTTTCATCTTTGACGAGAAGCTTCCCGTACTCGTATCTATGTATGTCCACCTCCATGAAATCAGGAAATTGATCGTCAGGCAGGTAATCTGCAGGATTGCCATAACCGGCCACCGTCCCCGGAGCATTAGCGACGATGTCGCCGCTAGACACATTGAGCGGGGGGCACGATTGATTTTCTTGTTCGCCGAGCTGGGGAATTTTTTTCGCAGCTGCTCGTTCTTTTGACCTTTGATGTCTCACAGTACTTCCCTACCTCCCGCCTCTGGCTATCTTGCTAGACGCGGAGCAGCAGAGCGGCTGCAGCGTCATCTTCTTCGTGCTTGCTTACGAGGCGGAGGATAAGGACTACAACGCGCGGAGCAGCCGGGTGGCGGCGGGTCTCTTCCGCCCTTCTTTGGCGGCGGAGAAGGAGGAGGCTGCTGGCTGCGGGCGTGCGGCGCGAAGCGGAGAAGGAGGCGGAGTGCCGCCACGCGCCGGAGAAGGAGGCCGACTGCCCTGATCGTCACTCGCCGGAGGAGGAGGCGGTGGAGGAGGCAGAGTGCCCTGACTCGCCGGAGGAGGAGGAGGAGGAGGCAGAGGCGTCTAGTTCGGAAGGTTGATGAGCTCCTTCCGCCATAGGCATGGAGTCTTCAGAGCAGAACCCAGCCTAGTCTCCCCTTCACCGGTAGGGTGGTCAAACAGGAGGTCCTCAAATCCCTCCGTTATTTCATCCACCATCACCCTAGCATATCCTTCTGGAATCGGCCGGAATTGATAAGTTGCGCCGAGTTCAGTAGGATAAACAAAGCCAACAGCTGCCTTGACCTTCAAATTCATCCATTGCATCATAATGTGGCAATTTTGAGACTCGTGATAGCATCCACGGGATAGCTGGCGAGAGCCGTCAAGACATGCTCCGGCTGAAGCAGCTCGGTGGAAGCCACGCTGCTTCTCGGCGAGATGGCGGGGTAACCGGGGAAGCTTGGCGGGTCGTTTGCTGCGTTACGATTCTCGTTCCTCTAGCCCCATTACCCTTTCGTGCAGCGCTGCGGTTGGCTCTGCTCCGGTTTCTTCCTCCTCTCACGGGTTTTGTAACCCCTGCGTCGGAAAACCAACCTTCCACGGAATGGAGCTGGCGTGTCTTGTGTCCGTCCGGGTGCTCGGGATTCGAGGGCCATTGTGAGCTCGTCCTTCTCCTGTCTGGAGCGAACGTCCCTTGCTGCGCTGCATCGATATAGTGCGAAGCTTGGTGGCTGGTATTTTCAGTTGCTCGTCCGTCCAGCGGCACTTCCACGATCTGAGGTCCAAGGTTCCGTCAGCCCGAAGAACCAAGTCCGGAGCAGTGCGGCGATTCATTGTCTGGTTTGATCCCTTTATCAAGCAGATCATTCTCAGCCTTGGACCACTTAGGCGGGCTTTGAGGTAGCCACGACCCCGTGCGATAGTGAAACTTCTTCTTCGTAGCATTTTTCTTGTTTGTCGCCGACATCTTCTTACTCTTTTCCGATGTCTTGTGGGCCACAAATGCAGGCCAGTGATCTTTGATCTTCTCATATTTGCCGATGAATTCTGGTGTCTCTTCTTTGTCGACAAACTTGTTCAGCTCTTTCCTCCACCTCCTGAATAGGCTTGCCATCTTCTTAAGAGCACAAGACTTGATTAATTGCTCTTTAACTAGCTTCTCCGGATCCTCCTCTGGCGGTAGGGTGAAATTTGCCTTCAGCTCAGTCCAAAGATCATCTTTCTGCATATCATTGACATAAGACACCTCAGGGTCTTCCTCCTTAGGCTTATACCATTGTTGGATGCTGATCGGGATCTTGTCCCTAGCAAGAACCCCGCACTGAGCAGAAAATGTGTTCTTTGTCCGGATGGGTTCAATCGGTTCGCCGTCGGGCGCGATTGCTGTGATCTCAAACCTTTCATCTGAGCTCAACTTTTTCTTCGGGCCTCGTCTCCTTACCGAAGTTGTGCTCGATCCGGAGGGCTAGAAAAATGAAGAAAGACGAGAGTTAATTAATATGTGTACATATACCAAAACAATGAATGCATCAATTAACTAGTCAGCACGGGCTTAACTAATATATATATACCTGGCGGACTCGGTTTGGTCACGGAGCGATCAACACGGTCTCCTTCTTGTACCTCCATTAGGTCACGGAGCCATCATGAACATAGCCCTCTTCTTGTACCGACATTAATGGGCGGAGCCATCATGAACATAGCCCTCTTCTTCACCCAGTCCCTCGACCATCGGTGTTGTTGAGAAATGGACTAGCGACATCACTTGCTTGTGTGATTATGTCCCCAACATCGCTACATTTGCTTCGTCTCGGGAGTGCTCCATAGTTTCGCAAATATTTACAACATGTCAATTATTATTCAAACATGGTACAGATGGATATATATTAGTGGCAAACGTAGAACTAGCTAGCTAATCACAATAAGGAATCATGTTAGTGGCCTCGACGCTGCTTCTCTAGGGTTTGGGGTGGCCTAGACAACGCTTCAAGGGTTTGGGGTGGCCTTGACACAACGCTTCAAGGGTTTGGGGTGGCCTCGACGACAACGCTCTTTTAACTTGGTAAATTTGGGTGGCCTCAAGAGAGTTTGTCGGGTAGGGGCGCGGCGGGAGGGGGTAGGAGACCAACATCATATTTTCTCTAGGGTTTGGGTGTCCTCGAGAGTTTTGGTCGAGCGAGAGGGCCGAGGAGGGTGCTGCCGTGGCATAAGTTATCACGGTCGAGAGGGGGTATATATATCGACCGCCCCTCATGTCGAAGTTATCCGGGAGGGGGTTATATCGACAACGACGCAACCAACATATACATGGGAAAATAATGTTATCGGGGAGGGGGTATATCGACCCTCCCCCCCCCCCTCGTATTGAAGTTATCGGGAGGGGTATATCGACGACGACAGACCCGATAAAACATAAGAAAACAAAGAAGAAATAAAAAGAGGAGAAGAAAAAAGGAATAGAGGAGAAGATCGAAGAAAAAAAGAAAAAAAAAGGAGAAGAAGAAAGGAATAGAGGGGAAGAAGAAAAATAGAATATTTTTTCTTCTCAAATCTATTCCTTTCTTCTTCTCTCTTCTTCTTCTTTTTCTCTTATTATTTATTTCTCCTCTTGTCCTCCTTTCTTCCTCTTCTTATTTTCCTTTTACCTCTCATTCTTTTAGTATTGCTTGTTTTAAAAAAATGTTCAAATAGAAAATTTCGAAAAAAAAAAAGTAAAGGTTTTGCCTAATGCATTGTTCATATTTCATCAACATATATGCATACAAAAAGCATACATACATACATATATACATACAAAAAGCATACATACATACATATATACAAAAAAAAGCATACATACTTTCCTAGCTAGCAAAAAAAGCATACATACATACATACAAAAAAAGCATACACTACATACATATATATATATATTTTTGCGGCAGGGGCAGGACAGGGGCGCGGCGGCTCACTATGGGCGGCGTCGGCGACGGCGAGATCGGGCGGCTGAGGCAGAGGCGGTGGCGTCTTGAGGCAGGGGCGGCGTCAGGCGGCGAGGCGGGCGGCAGCGTCGGCGTGGCGTGACGGGCGGGACGACGTCGGGGCAGAAGCGCTGGGCTCGGGGACGGCGTCGGCGATGGCGAAGGCGAGGCGGGCACGGCGGCGGCAGGGGCGGGCGGACGGCGTCGGGGCAACTGGCGGCGATGAGCTCAGCGTCGTCGGGGAAAATGGAGATGAAAACTAAAATTTTCACAAGTCCTTGTTATATACCAAAACATTGGTCGGTTCGTGCCACTGGCGGGACCAATACTACTAGTCGGTTGGTGCCACCTCGGCGGGACCAATCTCTGCAAGAACTTTAGTCGGTTGGTGCCACCAACCGGGACCAAAGGCCTGCACTGCGACCCATGCCAAAACTTTAGTCCCACCTCGCTAGTTGAGAGGGGCTCGGAGTGGTTTATAAGCCCCACTGCGGCTACCCTCTCGAGCTCCTCTCAAATGCAGGCTTACGGGCCTAATCTCACACTATGCTGCCTGTGGGCCTATTGGACCTTCTGGGCTGAATCTGGCCCGAGTTGGGTTTCTAGTCGTATTCGGGCCGTGGTGGCCCAATAGGTGGCAGTTTTTTTAATTTTTTCCAGTTTTTTTGTTTTGTTTTTTGCATTATTTATTTTATTTTGTTTTTTGCTTTATTTTTTAATTCCTTTTGCTTTTGATTTTAGAAAAATTATAAACTTTCTGTTAGTGCCATTAGTTTTCAAATTTGAAAACACTTTTTTTTTTTTTCTTTGTTGCTTTATTTATTTTATTTTGTTTCTACTTACAACAAAATACTTATTGTTGCTATTTTATTTTTTCCATTTTATTTTTGTTTTTGCATTATTTATTTTCTTTTGTTTTTGCTTTATTTTTAATTCTTTTTGCTTTTAGGTCAGCAAAATTATAAACTTTCTGTTAGTGCCATTAGTTTTAGAAAAATTATAAACTTTCTGTTAGTGCCATTAGTTTTCAAATTTGAATAATTAAAATTTGAATTCTTTGAAATTTGTGTGAATCACAAGTTTGTGATTAACTTTACTAAAAAATTAACATTGATGCGCTATAGAGAAAATTCAACCTAAATTCATAATAAAGCATTTCAAATGAACTCTGAAAAAGTTGAAAGTTGGCATGTGCATGTACAAAGCGGACAATGGTATCATACTAAATGTTACAAAGTTGGCATGGTATCATCATAATAGTTCTGGGAGAAAGTCTTCACTTTTTCTTCGCTTGTGTCATTTGCTTATTGCGCCAGTAACCATGGATAATCTTCATCGTTTATCGGGATGCTCGGGTCAGCCTTGACTTTGAAGGAGGAATTTCATGGAACTTTTCATAATCTTGAGACATGTCATTTTGCCTTCCACTCCCACGATGTCCCTTTTCCTGAAAGAACTATGTGGCGCTTTGGCTCATCGTATGATGTATTAAGCTTCCTTATATTTTCTTTTCTCGGTCTGGTAGACATGTCCTTCACATAGATAACCTGTGCCACATCATTGGCTAGACGAGCGGTTCGTCGGTGTACCCAAGATTTTTCAGATCCTTTGTTGTCATTCCGTATTGTGGGTCTACCTGTACCCCGCCTCCTGACAGATTGACCCAGTTGCATTTAAACAAAGTGACCTTAAAATCTACTCCGTAGTCAAGTTCCCATATGTCCACTATGTAACCATAATATGTGTCCTTTCCCCTCTCGGTGGCTGCATCAAAGCGGACACCGCTGTTTTGGTTGGTGCTCTTTTGATCTTGGTCGATCATGTAAAATGTATTCACATTTATCTCGTATCCTTTCCAAATCATTACAGTCGAAGATGGTCCCCTGGACAACAAGTACCGCTCATCACAAACAGTGCTGTCACCTCTAAGACGTGTTTCCAACCAACTGCTGAAAGTCTGATGTGTTCACATGTAATCCGATCGTCGCCTTTGCTCCGGGTGTTTGGGCGCAGACTGTTCTTGTGTTCATCGACATACTGGGGTCACCAAGGTAGAGTTACGTAGAAGCTGTGTAGTGTGCTTGAGACCAAGAATATTCGTCCTGCATATTATTGAGTCCTTTCCAAGTGTGCCTTTTCGGTCAGTCTCCCCTCATACCGCGATTTAGGGAGACCTATCTTCTTCTGACCAGAATGAAGTCAACACAAAACCCGATCACATCCTCTGTTTGATGGCCCATGGAGATGCTTCCTTACGGACTAAGCGATTCTGGACATATTTCTTTAGGACTCCCATGAACCTCTCAAAGGGAACATATTGTGTAGAAATACGGGCCCCGGAATGACAATCTCGTCGACTAGATGAACTAGGGCGTGTGTCATGATATTGAAGAAGGATGGTGGGAACACCAGCTCAAGCCCGACAAGACATTGCGCCACATCACTCCTTAGCGTTGGTATGATTTCTGGATCGATCACCTTCGAGATATTGCATTGAGAAATGCACATAGCTTCACAATGGCTAATCGGACGTTTTCGGTAGAAGCCCCTCAATGCAACGGAAGCGAGTTGCGTCATAATCACGTGGCAGTCATGAGACTTTAGGTTCGGAACTTTTCTCGGCATATTTATTATTCCTTTATATTCGATGAGAAGCGGTCGGGACCTTCATCTTGAGCAGGCATTCAAAGAAGATTCCTTTCTCTTCTTTCGTAAGAGCGTAGTGGCGGGACCTTCATCTTTGCTTCGGAGGCATGTCGTCTTTTTCGTGCAAGCGTTGCAGGTCCTCCGTGCCTCGGTGTTTCTTTTGTCTTCCCATACGCCCAAGAAGCCTAGCAGGTTCACGCAAAGGTTCTTCGTCACGTGCATCACGTCGATCGAAGAGCGGACCTCTAGGTCTTTCGATGGGTAGGTCCCAAAATATAGATTTCTTCTTCCACATGGGTGCGTGTTTCTCGGCGTCATTCGAATAGCTAGTCCGCGGGACCCTTTCCAAAGATTATGTGTAAATCATTGACCATAGCAAATGCGTGATCACCGGTGCGCATGGCGGGCTTCTTCCGGTGATCTGCCTCGCTTTGAAATGCTTGCCTTTCTTTCGACATTGGTGGTTGGTCGGAAGAAATCGGCGATAGCCAGTACACATTCTTCCTGCAGCTTCCGGTATATACTATCGGTGTCAAGTAAACAGTGCGTGCATCGTGGTATCCCTTGTTTGTCTGTCACGAAGGTTCTTGAGAGCGGGCCAATCGTTGATGGTCACGAACAACAACGCCTTTAGGTCAAATTCCTCCTGTTTGTGCTCATCCACGTCGTACACCGTTTCCATTCCACAGCTGTAAAAGTTCTTCAACTAATGGCCTTAGGTACACATCAATGTCGTTGCCGGGTTGCTTAGGGCCTTGGATGAGAACTGGCATCATAATGAACTTCCGCTTCATGCACATCCAAAGAGGAAGGTTATACATACATAGAGTCACGGGCCAGGTGCTGTGATTGCTTCTCTGCTTCCCGAAAGGGTTAATGCCATCTGCGATTAAAGCAAACCATACGTTCCTTGGGTCACTTGCAAACTCATCCCAGTACTTTCTCTTGATTTTTCTCTACTGCGACCCGTCAGCGGGTGCTCTCAACTTCCCGTCTTTCTTACGGTCCTCGCTGTGCCATCGCATCAACTTGGCATGCTCTCCGTTTCGAGCAGACGTTTCAACCGTGGTATTATAGGAGCATACCACATCACCTTAGCAGAACCCTCTTCTGGGGGCTCGCCGTCAACATCACGAGGTCATCTCGTCGATCTTATATCGTAATGCACCGCATACCGGGCATGCGTTCAGATCCTTATACGCACCGCATGTAGAAGATGCAGATCATTAGGGCATGCATGTATCTTACGCACCTCAATCCTAGAGGGCATCGACCTTCTTTGCTGCATATGTCTTGTCGGGCAATTCGTTGTCCTTTGGAAGCTTCTTCTTCAATATTTTGGTAGCTTCTCAAATCCTTTGTCGAGCCTGACATTCTCGCCTTCCCCTTGCAGCAATTCGAAGACGGTACCGAGCTTTGTGTTGCCATCTTCGCAATTGGGGTACAACCCTTTTTGTGGTCCTCTAACATGCGATCGAACTTCAGCTTATCCTTTTGACTTTCGCATTGCGTCCTTGCATCGACAATGACCCGGCGGAGATCATCATCATCGGGCACATCGTCTGGTTCCTCTTGATCTTCAGCAGCTTTGCCCGTTGCAGCATCATCGTGCACATCGTCTGGTTCCTCTTGATGTTCAGTGGCATCATCGTATTCAGGGGGCACATAGTTGTCATCTTACTCTTCTTCTTCGCCGTCTTCCATCATAACCCCTATTTCTCCGTGCCTCGTTCAAACATTATAGTGTGGCATGAAACCCTTGTAAAGCAGGTGGGTGTGAAGGATTTTCCGGTCAGAGTAAGACTTCGTATTCCCACATATAGGGAATGGACAACTCATAAAACCATTCTGCTTGTTTGCCTCAGCCGCTTCGAGAAAATCATGCACACCCTTAATGTACTCGGAGGTTTGTCTGTCACCGTACATCCATTGCCGATTCATCTACGTGCATTATATATAATTAAGTGTGTCAAAAACTATTACAGAACATCATGAATAGATAATTAAGTGACCAAATTAATAGAAGTTCATCATCACATTAAAACCAAAGTACATACATAGTAAAAGTAAGAAAATAATACAAGTATCTATCTAAACATACAAGTAAGAATATTTTTCCTTTCAGAAAGAAGATAAGAACAAGTGGCTCACCACGGTGGTGCCGGCGATGAGATCGGCGCGGGCGATCGACGGCGGTGAAGACGGAGATGGGACGTGACAGACCGCTAAACCTAGACAAATATTGAGGGAAATGGAGTTTGTAGGTCGATCTTGGAGAGGAGAAAGTTAAGTAGTGTGGCTCGGGCATTCCATCGAACACCTCGTGTGCATAGGAGGTGAGCTAGAGCACCACAAAGCTCTCCAACGGCGGGCGAAAAAGCAGGCGGTGAAGTGCTCGCTTTCATGAGCGAGGGTATATATAGGCAATTCATTGGTCGGTTCGTGGCATGAACCGGGACTAAAAGGCAACCTTTGGTCCGGTTCAAGCCACCTCTGGGACCAATGGTGGTGGGCAGGCGAGGCCCATTGGTCCGATTCGTCCCCAACCGGGACCAAAAGGTCCAGACGAACCGGGACCAATGGCCCACGTGGGCCAGCCAGCCCCCGGGGCTCACGAACCGGGTCCAATGCCCCCATGGGTCCCGGTTCTGGATTGAACCGGGACTAATGGGCTGACCTGGCCTGGACCATTGCCCCCTTTTCTACTAGTGTCCAGGCATGATTTCATGTGCCGCCTTACAGATCTGCAATTTACGGTGATGAAACCCTAGCGGTACAATAAATGTGTCTCGAATATTGCACGCGGGTCCGAAAAATGCGGGGGCTTGGCATGTGTCATGCGATTGCCTCCTTTGAGAGAACGAGAAGGATCGAGGAGCAACAGGACCCGCACTTCCTGCTCAAACCTGCAATAAATTTCTCAAAAGTAATAATACTCCCTCCTTCCCGGTTTATAGGGCTTATCTCAAAAAAATTGGTTTCCCGTTTTGTAAGTCTCAATTTGATTGTTCCCCATCACATGCTCAGATTTCAAGGTGCATTAATTCATTGCATGCAAGGATTATGAGAAACTTGACCAATGCATGTACTTCATGCATGCATGCATTGCAATTAATGCATCGGTAAACATAATTCTTTGAGAAAAACGAGCGCATTAATTGAGTGCTTTTACAAACCACGAAAATTACTCCACCACTCATCATCTACCTTGGTTGGTGAGATTTTTGAATTGAGCCCTATAAACCGGAAAGGAGTTAGTACTTGAATTAATAAAAAAAAGTGGCATCCATCATTAAGAAGATGGTCTATCACTTTGAATCTTCTCTGACCGAAACAGGTGAACATTCATAGTGATGGGCCATCTCCTTAACAAGAGTGTAACGAATACTGAAGCTTACTGCATCTGGACTATCCCACTATTTAAACATGCTATGTTGCTTGTCTCTAGGTGAGGTGGGCCTAAAGTTTGATCATAGCCTTATCTTTACTGAGAGCAACTCTCGGCAACTGTTGCCTTACCGAGAGCCACTCTCGGTATAGGTAGGGTCCGTTGGATCATAAATTTAATACATATTCTTAATTATGTACACCGAAGTTTAATTCAACTGTTGGACTATCATACAATGTAAAGAGGTAGGCGAGGTGGAACCAATTAGGCAACCGTTAATTTTTCGAGAGCTGCTCTTGGTAAAGAAGTCAAACCGTGGCCGTGCCGTTAACCGCCGCCAGATGTGCCACGTGGCAGAACGTTGTCGTGCGCACCGCTTGGCTCTCGGCAAATGGTGCCTTTGCCGAGTGTTGCATTTTTGCCGAGGTCTACTCTCGGCAGTATCATGTGTTTGTCGAGATTCCCCTTTTGCCGAGAGTCACTCTCGGCATCTCTTACTTTGCCGAGTGCCCGTGTTTTGGCTCTCGGCGAAGTCTGACACCCGGCGTATACGAAATTTCCAGTGGTGTCTACTCTTTCATGGAAAAAATTAAGCAGGATCAGTCATGCTCTTCCAGGAAGCAACTTGAGGAAGATGAATTTGGGCAGCCCCAGCATGTGCACACAAGGCCTTGAAACACTACAACATGATGAATCAGGTTTTGATCTAATTCAAGTTTATAAATTGTGCATAGTGCCACTCAGTGGGTGGGTAGGTAATCATTCGGCATTTGTATCATCACATCTGGACATCTTTTTACATTTACTCCATATGTTAGCTTGCAAAACGCTCTTATATTGTGGGATGGAGGGAGTAGCTTATAGAGTCAGAAATTCCAGATGATTGAATTTTGATATGCAGTTGCAAGTTTCGGAGTGATGTTTGTTAATCTTCTAGGGGGGGTGAGCATGAGCTAGTTAAGGCAGTGGGTGTCCATCCATTTGTCTTCTGTCGTATGTGGCTGCATGGGAACTTCCTTGCTAGGCGCAAAGGTCCAACTAACTGTGTTGACCAGGCGTATTATGGGGACGGAGGGACTACTTCTTTACTGAGCTGAAGATTGATCGAAACCGGCGTGTCCTGTGCTTCATGCATCAAGATCGATTCAGGTGCACTCCCTGATAGAAGTTTTTCACTCACAGCTTGCAAATTTATTTTGATAATTGTTTGGGGCTTTGTGCTGCTTACGTTTATGTCTTTACATGTGTAGTTGAGTCAAAGAAGCTTGGTGGCTGCGGAGTGTGCCCAGAGAAAATCCTTCATCCTGCTGTTTGTGTGTATGAAGCACAGGACACGCCGGTTTCGATCAATCTCGCCGTGATCGACCTGCCCCAGTGGTGTCGAGATATCTTCCAGTTTCTGAGTTTAGAAGAAGAATATGTTTCTCTATTGTTGTAGTAAGCATAAGCATTGTCGGTTGTTGTGAAGGCAACTTGAGGTTCACATCTGTTTGCTTGTAGTATTATTCTGAATTTTGTTACGAATGTGTTTGTCATGTAACCGCCCGTCTAAAACTGATTTCTAATCTGTTGTACTATGGTGTGGAAATGAAACGGAAACTTTTTGAGTATGATGGGCTGCAGGCATTGACATGCCAATACCCATGCACCGTGTCGTTTAATGTGCAACAGCTCAAAATGAAGCACGATGGTGGTGGGCCATGCAGGTCCTGCTAGCTGAACGTCGCAGTTCGATGGAGAGAGACCCTCGGCCCCTCGGAATATCCTAGCGGACGCTCACTGCCGCAGATTGTCGAGCGAACGCACAGTGACGAGCGAACTAGCGATCCAGATGGGCCGGCCCAACTACTAGATAGTACACGCACTACAGTATCTGGTTTTGGGTACTTTCTGGAAGGTTCCTGACCAGTTTTTGGAAACTTCCAGAAGGTTCTTGAACCGGTTATTCACTGTTTTTTTTTCTATTTTTTCTTTCTATTTTTTTCTTCTTTCTTTGTTTTTCTGTTTCTTATTTCATTTTTTCAATTCCTTTTCTTCTCTTTCTATTTCCTTTTTGTTCTTCAGATTTTCAAATTCCTTTATGTTTCTTTTTTTTCTTCTTTTTCGTTTTTTCTGTTTGTTTTCTTTCTTTGGTTTCTTATTTCATTTCCTCTTTCTCTTTTTTTCAAAATATTCAAATTTTGTTTGCCTTTCCATAAAATGTTAAGTTTTTAAAAATATTCTCAAAATTAAAAATTGTTTTCGTTACACAAAAAAGTTCAAAACTTTCGAAATTAATTTAATGTACCAGACTTCAACTTTTTTGTGCATGTTTCAAAAAAGATCGCGCTTCCAAATTTATTCGGGATTTTTCAAATTTATTCTCTGTTTCAAAATTTGTTCTCAATATTCAAAAAATGTTCTTGCTTTAAGAAATTGTTCGCGCTTCCAAATTTGTTTTACGTTTCAAAATTTGTTCTCAAGATTCAAAAAAATGTTCATGCTTTAAAAACAATTCTGCGCTTCCAAATTATTTCCGTTTCCAAATTTGTTCTCAAGATTTAAAAACCGTTCATGCTTTAAAAAATGTTCATGTTCAAATTTTGTTCTCAATTTCAAAATTTTGTTCTCTAAATTCAAAAAATGTTCGGGATTTAAAAAATGTTCATTTTATCAAAACTTTGTTCAAGCTTTTTAGTTTTTCTTCTAAAATTTGGAAAGTGTTCGCGTTTTAAGAAACACCTTTTCAAAATAATTTTCGCGTTAGGAATTTGAGAAAATATTTGGATCTCCATTACATTTAGCTCCGCGCGTCATGGCAAAGCAAGAAAGCTTGTCTATCGCGTTGGCTATGCTCGTGCGTACAAAGATGGAGGTCCCTGGTTTTTCACTGTGTTGGGTGAATGGGCCGGCCCAGCTGGAGACGCGCCTGTGCGTCGAGCGGCGCATAGGAGCTCTCCGGCCCCTTCGAGAGCCTCGCAACGATCGGCGCCACTTGGCGCTCTCAGCCATTCGCCACGTGTCACGCTCTGGGCTCCCACCGGATTTTTTTTTATTTTTCTGCACGCGTTTTTGGCTTTTTAAATGGGTTTTTTTTGTTTTTTTACGTTTTGGTTTTCCGCCGGTCTTCCCTAGCTATTCGACCAAAAAAAAATCGATTTTTTTTGCGCAGAAGAACGCATTTTTTCCACTAGAGTCAGGATTTTGTTTTCGCGAGAGGCACGGCCGTGCCTCTTGGAAACGGAAAAAACACATTTTTTGTTTTTTTTTTATTTCGCGAGATGCATGGTTTTGATTCCGTGAGAGGCACGGTTATGCTTTCGTGAGAGTCACGGCCGTGCCTCTTGGAAACTAAAAAAAAACATATTTTCTTTTTTTTTCACGAAAGGCACAGTTCTGCTTCCGCGAGAACTGTTTCAAATTCATGGATTTGAAACAGTTCATGAATTTGAAAAAAGTCCATGAACTCGAGAACATTCACGAGTTAAAGAAATCGTAGGATTTGAAGAAATTTCGCGAACTCAAAAAGTTTCATGAGTTCAAACAAAGTTCATGAATTTGAGAAAAGTTCATCAACTCAAAAGTGTTCACGAGTTCAAAATAGGTTTGTGGGTTTTGAAAAAGTGTTCACAGATATGAAAAAATGTTCTAGATTTTTTTTAAAAATCCCATATTTAAGAAAAGTGTAGGAATTTAGAAGAAGAATGAAAAAAGGAAATGAAAAAAATATACAAGATAAAAGAAAAACCATACAAACCTTGACCTGGGAAAAACTAAAGGAAAACCACTCCAGAAAAAACCGGTAAAAAAGAAACTCTACTTGGACTGGTCGAACAAAACCTGGCGTGTGCGAAGAAATGCTACGAACAAGAAAAAAAATGTTAAATGGGCCGAGCGCTAGGTGGAGGGGGTGTGTGCCCAATTTGCCAAAAACTACTGTAATTGGAGCTAAAGGTGTTGAATAGGGTTTGGCTTCCATGGAAGGTCTTTCAGCCCAGTCTCGGGGGCTACTGGATCATCGGTTTTAAATAATAAGCTATCTGCCCGTAACGAGGGTCTCCAGTTGATCGTACTATGGTAAGACTCGAGTTTATGAAGATAATTCGAGGGTAGTCTACCAATTAAAAAATTATCATTTGCTATAGTTGAAATAACAGAATTCAAAGTTTCAAGTAAGGAAAACTCAATCAAATTCGCAACTGTCTCAGTAGAATCTTTCCCCTTCTTTTTTTGCTAAATGTTCTCTTAAGACCATTCCAAGGCTCCTTTTTGTCATGCATAAACTAAACCTCACAATCCAAGTTGCTGCCAGCAACAATAGCACTAGATCGTTGCCACTGCGGCGACAGGGTGTTGGTAGTTATGAAATAAATATTCAAGCAAACTGTAACAAAAACCTCCTTACACTACATGAAACAGATTAATAACATCAGACAAACATCAAAGTGGAGTTTTAACCTTCATTACAGCCAAGATGATGCATGATTCTACTGGAACAGGTTTGACGTTCATAATTAAACACAATTTTCTTCTTCATCCGCCTATATTATATTTGCATGGTGATGGACGATTCTATCACTTACAGCATTCAGAACTTGAATGAAATCTGTAGGCCACCATGAGCATGTCGAACAGATCGATGTTGGGCACCATGGTATCCACCACCAGCAGGATGCATGATATTCTCATAGCATAGGCTACAACCACCAATGTTTTTGGGATCACCTGTGGGTGCACAATCATTCATTAAATAAAACAACACACACCCGCTGAATTCATCAAGATAAATTTGTGTGAACAAAGAGTGAAACTCAGATTATTGAAAAATACCTGGGTCAAGCTTAACACATGAAACACAAGATAGTTTCTTCGTCCCCACGATTTTCAATTCAGCAAAGAAGTACTTGGGGACGAGATCAACGCAGTTGGTGGCTCCTTTTTTCTTAGCAAGGAAATTTGCATGGAACCATATACCATTGAAGACAAAGACATGACTGCTCACTGCTTTAACCATCTCATGCTCGTCCTCCTAACAAATTCACAAACGTAAGAGAGCAGTCCAAGGGTGCATATATGAATTAATGATTAGCTAGGCACTTGGTACTGCATTATGAACTGCAAGATTTAGCCTGTGGAATTCACAAAATCACAAGCATAAGAGGGCAGTCAAGGGTTCAATAATGAAGTGCCATCTAACTGAGAAAGAAGTTAATCTTATCATGAAAAACAAACTGGGAAAGGATAATAAAAAAAAAAAAAGGAGAACTTGGGCAGGTCAAGAGGCAAAACACATTGCACACTGGTTCCATAATCTTCACCGCACTTTGGAAGCAATTCAAGAGTATGATCACGGTCTGGGACATTGCTGGGGAACATTTACAGAACATCAAGAAAAGAAGACTACAAGATAACCTTGTGATACCAGGGTCTAGAGAACTTGCAGGCTGTTCTATGACAACACTTTCATGTACATAGGGCCAAATCAGACCAATTGAGCCTCATGCAAAAGATGCAGACACAACAATACCGAAAAAGGCTTTCGCCCCGCTTTATATATAAAGCAATGACCCTCATACAACCGAACCATACAACACATCACCCAAACACACACAGAGCAAGATACAAAGGTGCCGGAGATCAGCTAAGCCAACTCGAAGCGGACAACGGATGTACAACAAGCATCACTACGAAGATGACGGAGCCCTCCACCGAGAACAAGCCACCGTGAAGAACATAGCTGACCGCCGACGAACCGCGAGCTCCAAGGTAGTGCCTTCAGGAAGGGCACGACACCGGAGTGCCCCGACACCGCCCGATCCAAAGATCAAGATTTTCACCCGGAGCAACACAGAGAATCAGGAGAGACCGCGACGGAGCCTACAGGAAGGGGACGACGCCCTCGGACGCCGCCACCGTCGGTCTGACCGTGGTCAGACAAGGATTTCACCCCGGTATACCTCTCCATCTCCGATCACCACAGGTCGCCGAGCCCAAGCCACCCCGCCGCCCACGCAACCAAGGTCACCAGTCCGCACCCGAGCTGCAAGCTCCGCTCACGAACACCACAACTCCCACCTCAGAGCCGCCGCCCTGCCACCCGACACCCCCAATGACCGCCCAAAGGAACGAATCACCACCATCAGCAGACCCCCACCATCGTTGGAGCCGCCAGCGCCTCGACAGATGGAGCCAGAGGCAACCAGGCCAGGGAGAAGAGGGGGGGGGGGGGGGCAGAGCGGTGCGAGACCTCGACCGGGACACCCCCGCGCCGGTGACGGGTGGGCAGACCACCCATCCCTCCAGCCAGCCTCCTCACGTTGCCCCCTGCAACGCCCCACCACGGCCTCCAGATCAGATCAGCGAGGAGCACGTCGAACACTCGGCTGACGACGAGGACCCGAGACGGTCAGATCCGTCCTGGAGACGACCACAGGAGGTGCCACGCCGGGCCTTGCACATCGGCCACCGGCAGCCGGGCGAACCGCAGCAGATGCACCGCGACCCGCCAGCGAGATGGCCCGCGCCGTCAAAGGCCGCTGAGCCGCAGATCTGGCCGAGCCAGACCCAACCTCCGCCCAAGCCCAAGACGCGCGCACGCCCGCGAAGCCCACCATGCCGCCGCCACGTGCTCGTGACCCTGCCGCCAGAGCTCGCTGCGCGCGCCGCCCTCGCCAGACGACGTAACGCCGCGCGCGCTGGCCGCGCCCGGCCGCCGCAGGCGAAAGGATGAAGAGGCCCCGCCGCCGCCGACACCCGCGGGCTTTGCCGCCGCGGCGCTACTGGCGGCGAGGAGGAGAAGGGAGGAGGGGGCTGAGGGAGGCGGCTAGGTCCCCGTTGCTCGCCGGAGCGACACGGGAGGGGGAGGGGGCAGCATTCTAGACCATCCATGTGTCGAGCTTAGTTACATTCTAGACCACTTGCAAGATTATTTGTTCCAGTTTGTCTTATTTCCACCGGCGGAATACGGCACACTGACAAAGTAAAGAAAAGTTGTCCCAATCTGATGAACTAAATGTTGATGACTACTCTGCCCTAAGTAGCACCCATGCAATATTTATACACTTGAGTAGAATAGAGCAAACCTGATTCATGTTGTTGTAGTGTTCCAAAGCCACGCGTGCACACGTCGGAGTTTGCCATGTTAGATCATGTTTAATTTCTATCCTAAAAGAGCAGAAGTGTCAACATCATACACATACCTTGCTTGTGTGTTTTCCGTATAACTATTACTCCCTCCGTCCCAAAATTCTTGTCTTAGATTTGTTAGATACGGATGTATCTAACACTAAAATGTAAATAGATACATTCGTATTTAGACAAATCTAAGACATGAATGTTGGGACGGAGGGAGTATGTACTTACGAGTTAACACTTAATGGTATTATCAAATAGAACAGAAGAACTAAACCTTTATTATAACAAACAGAAAGTGAAAAGGCCATAACTTACATCGGCAAACGATTTTGGAACTTGATGCTATCACTAGTGAGAGGTTACAACTCATACTTCTCAATGGAGAACTGAGTGGCAGGTGATAACTTGCAACGACAGACAGTTTTGGACCTAGATACTATACCTTGTTGATGGAAAAATAAATAGCAGGCAAGGAGCACATTAAACTGTGTCATAACCATTAACCAATGACCCTCAAGGCCTCAAGGATGAAGACATGATAAGAAAAGTATGGTAATGCAGGGACTTGATGGCGAGATAACAGATAAGAGATAAAGGAAGCGATTACAGGATTGAATGTTGCTTAATAAATATCCTACGCACCAAGCAAGTTTTACTCCCAGAAATGTGGAATTGTTGCAGGGTATGCAGAAACAACAAAAACAACTGTTCAAGAATGCATACATACAGATAGATAGATAGATAAAAGACAGAATCTATCACCAGCATATATACAGATCATATTTCTAGTTCTTGATTACATAGTTGAAACTACTACTAAATGCTAATGTTTGGTCTATTCAACAAAGTTCGTTGCAAGGGAAGGGGTCTGAAGCTTGGGTCATGTGGTGAGCATATATATATAATAGGATAGCAAAATCACGGACAAGACAATGGAATGGATTCAGTTGAGTATATCGTATCCATCCATCAACGAAAATTCAATCAATCCAAGCATGCAGCGCATTAGGGAGAGGGTGTGGAGAGAACGAGATACCCGTTGTCGTAGCGACTGGGGGCGGGCTTGAGGTTGCTGGTATCCTGGACGACGCGGTTGCGGAGTCTGTAGGAGATGCGATGCCACTCAGTCTTGGGCGGAGGAGCCGGGGCCTTCACGCGGCGCGCGGGAGGAGGAGGAGCCATGGTCACATCCTCCGAATCCCGATGGCCGAGAGGGGGCGAAGATGGTCGCGCAACCCTCGCAGCTCGACGCTTGGGCGGAGGAGCCGGGGTCTCGGCGCGGCGTGCTGGAGGAGGAGGAGGAGGAGGCGACGCGGCCGCGCCCTCCGCGTCCGAGTCCAGGGGGCGGGGTGGTCGCGCAAACCTCGGAGACTCGCGCTTGCGCAGAGGAACGTGGCCCTCGGCGCGCTTGGTCCGGCGTGCCGGAGGCTCCGCCGGCTTCGGCTCCGGCCTGGACCGCTTGGATCTGCGGGGTTCGCTGGTGGCGCGCTCGTCATGGAGGACAGTCATCTCTCGGCGACTCCGGCGGTGGTACGGGATGGAACGAACAACGATCGAGAAGGGGTCCTGAGCGCCTATGCCTCGCTTGTAGCGAGACCCAAGAAGGTCTCTCTGAAGGAGCGCCATCGCAACCGCAACTAATGTGCAGGCCCAACTTTCAGGTTAGTTCCTTTTTTTTACGTTTCTTCAATCTTTGGTTTTTTTGTCTAATTTTCTTTAATATATTTTGAATACATATATTCCAGAACTTAATTTAGGTAAAAAAATTGATATCAAAGAATATAAAACACAGTGTAAATGTTTTGTTAGCATTACTTGAAAAATGTTGATAGCTTTCAAAAAAATGTTTGTGACATTTAAAAACTATTCACACGTTTCAAAAACATGTACATAGAATTTTTCAAAAATGTTTATACAATGTACAAAATGTTTATGTAACTCGAAAAATGTTAGTCATGTATTTCAAAAAGGGGAAGCATGTATATAGAAAATGTTTCTGATGTATACTAAAAATGTTGAATGTGTACAGCCGAGAAAACCCAATAAAAGAAAAGGAGAGAGAGAAACAACAAAAAGGAAATGAAAAGAACAAAAAAAAGTGAAAACTGAGTAAAAATAGAGAAAACAGCCAAAAAATAAACAAAAACAAATAAAAGAAGAAAACCATGTAGAAACAAAGAAAACCGAGAAGAACCGTGAAAGAAACGAACAAAAACATTGAAAAACAAAAAAATATAAAGAAACACAAAGAAACAAAGAAACAAAAGAGAGGGGGGGGGGTATACCTGGCCATCTGTGGGGCCGGGCCTACCAAAGCCCGATGCAAAAAAACCAGGCCCAAGCCCAGCCCGGCCCGGCTGTCGGGCCTAAAATCAGGCCTGGGCCTAGTCCGACCATTGGGCCTAAAATTGGGCCTGGGCCTAGTCCGACCATTGGGCCTAAAATCAGGCCCGAGCCCGGCCCATCATGCTAAAAACCCGATGAGCCTCGGGCCTGGCCTCTTTGTTAACACGCGAATATGATGGGCCCGGCCCGGCCCGGCCCGGCCCGGCCGTCGGGCTTGAAATCTAGGCCCGAGCCTGGCCCGTGAACAAGATCGGTGTTGGCGAACGTTGCAGAAAATTAAAATTTTTCCTACGGTTTCACCAAGATCCATCTATGAGTTCATCTAAGCAACGAGTCATGGGAGAGATTGCATCTACATACCACTTGTAGATCGGCATGAAGCGTTCACTAGAACGTGGATGATGGAGTCGTACTCGCCGTGATCCAAATCACCGATGACCGAGTGCCGAGCGGACGGCACCTCCGCGTTCAACACACGACGGAGGCGGATGGCGTCTCCTCCTTCTTGATCCAGCAAGGGGAAGGAGAGGTTGAGGAAGATGGCTCCAGCAGCAGCCGACGACGGCGTGGTGTTGGTGGAGAAGCGGCACTCGGCGAGGCCGCCAAGCACGTGGCGGAGGAGGAGAGGTGTAGCAGGAGAGGAGGCGCCAAGATGCAAAGGTGCGGCTGCCCCTCCCTCCCCTTTATATAGGCCCCGGGGGCGCGCCCTGGAGATCTGATCTCCCAAGGAGGCGGCGGCCAGGGGGAGGCTTGCCCCAAGGCAAGTGGGCGCCCCCCTAGGGTTTCCAACCCTAGGCGCAGGGGGCCCAAGTGGGGCGCACCAGCCCACCAGGCTGGTTCCTCCCACTTCAGCCCACGGGCCCTCGGGATAGATTGCCCCACCGGTGGACCCGGGACCCTTCGGTGGTCCCATTATCCATAACCCCGAAATTCTCCCGATGGCCGAAATAGCACTTCCTATATATAATTCTTTACCTCCAGACCATTCCGGAACTCCTCGTGACGTCCGGGATCTCATCCGGGACTCGAACAACATTCGGTTTGCTGCATACTCATATTCATACAACCCTAAGCGCCACCGAACCTTAAGTGTGTAGACCCTACGGGTTGGAGACATGCGACATCCGAGGCGGCTCTCGGTCAATAACCAACAGCGGGATCTGGATACCCATGTTGGCTCCCACATACTCTCGATGATCTCATCGGATGAACCACGATGTCGAGGATTCAATTAATCCCGTATTCAATTCCTTTGTCAATCGATGCGTTACTTGCCCGAGACTCGATCGTCGGTATCCCAATACCTCGTTCAGTCTCGTTACCGGCAAGTCACTTTACTCGTACCGTAATGCATGATCCTGCAACCAATCACTTGGTCGCTTTGAGCTCATTATGATCATGCATTACCGAGTGGGCCCAGAGATACCTCTCCGTCATACGGAGTGACAAATCCCAGTCTCGATCCGTGTCAACCCAACAGACACTTTCGGAGATACCTGTAGTGCACCTTTATAGTCACCTGGTTACGTTGTGATGTTTGGTACACCCAAAGCACTCTTACGGTATCTAGGAGTTACACCATCTCATGGTCTAAGGAAGAGATACTTGACATTGGAAAAGCTCTAGCAAAACGAACTACACGATCTTGTGCTATGCTTAGGATTGGGTCTTGTCCATCACATCATTCTCCTAATGATGTGATCCCGTTATCAATGACATCCAATGTCCATAGTCAGGAAACCATGACTGTCTATTGATCAACGAGCTAGTCAACTAGAGGCTCACTAGGGACATATTGTGGTCTATGTATTCGCACGTGTATTACGATTTCCGGATAATACAAATTATAGCATGAATAAAAGACAATTATCACGAACAAGGAAATATAATAATAATCCTTTTATTTTTGCCTCTAGGGCATATTTCCAACAGTCTCCCACTTGCACTAGAGTCAATAATCTAGTTACATTGTGATGAACCGAACACCCATAGAGTTCTGGTGTTGATCATGTTTTGCTCGCGGAAGAGGTTTAGTCAACAGATCTGCGACATTCAAATCCGTATGCACTTTGTAAATTTCTATGTCTCCATCTTGAACATTTTCACGGATGGAGTTGAAGCGACGCTTGATGTGCCTGGTCTTCTTGTGAAACCTGGGCTCCTTGTCAAGTGCAATAGCTCCAGTGTTGTCACAGAAGAGTTTGATTGGCCCCGACACATTGGGTATGACTCCTAGGTCGGTGATGAACTCCTTCACCCATATTGCTTCATGTGCTGCCTCCGAGGCTGCCATGTACTCCGCTTCACATGTAGATCCTGCCACGACGCTCGCTTGCAGCTGCACCAGCCATCTGCTCCACCATTCAACATATACACGTATCCGGTTTGTGACTTAGAGTCATCTAGATCTGTGTCGAAGCTAGCGTCGGCGTAACCCTTCTGACGAGCTCTTCGTCACCTCCATAAACGAAACATGTCCTTTGTCCTTTTCGGTACTTCAGGATATTCTTGACCGTTGTCTAGTGTTCCTTGCCGGGATTACTTTGGTACCTTCCTACCAAACTTACGGCAAGGTTTACATCAGGTCTGGTACACAGCATGGCATACATAATAGATCCTATGGCCGAGGCATAGGGGATGACGCTCATCTCTTCTTTATATTTTGCCGTGGTCGGGCATTGAGTCGAGCTCAATCTCACACCTTGCAGTACAGGCAAGAACCCTTTCTTGGACTGATCCATTTTGAACTTCTTCAAAATCTTATCAAGGTATGTGCTTTGTGAAAGACCTATGAGGCGTCTCGTTCTATCTCTATAGATCTTGATGCCTAATATATAAGCAGCTTCTCCAAGGTCCTTCATTGAAAAACTTTTATTCAAGTAGGCCTTAATGCTGTCCAAGAGTTCTATATCATTTCCCATCAAAAGTATGTCATCTACATATAATATGAGAAATGCTCTGAGCTCCCACTCACTTTCTTGTAAACGCAGGCTTCTCCATAAGTCTGCATAAACCCAAACGCTTTGATCATCTCATCAAAGCGAATGTTCTAACTCGAGATGCTTGCACCAGCCCATAAATGGATTGCTGGAGCTTGCATACTTTGTTAGCATTCTTAGGATCGACAAAACCTTCCGCTGCATCATATACAGCTCTTCCTTAAGGTAACCGTTAAGGAACACTATTTTGACGTCCATCTGCCATATCTCATAATCATAGTATGCGGCAATTGCTAACATGATTCGGACGGACTTAAGCTTCGCTACGGGAGAGAAAGTCTCATCGTAGTCAATCCCTTGAACTTGCCGATAACCCTTAGCGACAAGTCGAGCTTTATAGATGGTGACATTACCATCCGCGTCCGTCTTCTTCTTAAAGATCCATTTGTTGGGGAACGTAGTAATTTCAAAAAAATTCCTACGCACACGCAAGATCATGGTGATGGCATAGCAACGAGAGGGGAGAGTGTGTGTCCACGTACCCTCGTAGACCGTAAGCGGAAGCGTTATAACAACGCGGTTGATGTAGTCGTACGTCTTCACGATCCGACCGATCCAAGTACCGAACACACGGCACCTCCGAGTTCAGACACGCTCAGCTCGATGACGATCCCGGGCTCCGATCCAAAGAAAGCGCGGGGATGAGTTCCACAAGACGACGGCGTGGCAGGACGATGATGATGCTCCACCGACGCAGGGCTTCGCCTAAGCTCCGCGACGATATGACTCTACGGCGCGGGGCTTCGCCTAAGCTCATGACGATATGACCGAAGTGGAATATGGTGGAGGGGGCACCGCGACACGGCTAAGGAACGATCCGTAGATCAACTTGTGTGTCATGGGGTGCCCCTTGCCCCTCAGATATAAAGGAGCAAGGGGTGCGGCGGCCCTAGGAGGAGGCGCTGCGGAGGAGTCCTACTCCCACCGGAGTAGGACGCCCCCTTCCTAGTTGGATTAGGACTTGGGGGGAAGGGGAAGAGGAAGGGGGGCGCCGCCCCCCCTCTCCTTGTCCTATTCGGACTAGGGGGGGAGGGGGCGCGCGGCCTGCCCTGGCCGGCCCTCCTCTTCTCCCTTATGGCCCATTAAGGCCCATTGACCCCCCGGGAGGGTTCCGGTAACCCCCCGGTGTTCCGGTAAAATCCCGATTTCACCCGAACCTTTCCCAAGTCCAAACATAGGCTTCCAATATATCGATCTTTATGTCTCGACCATTTCGAGACTCCTCGTCATGTCCGTGATCACATCCGGGACTCCAAACAAACTTCGGTACATCAAAACTTATAAACTCATAATAAACTGTCATCGTAACGTTAAGCGTGCGGACCCTACGGGTTCGAGAACTATGTAGACATGACCTAGAACTATTCTCGGTCAATAACCAATAGCGGAACCTGGATGTTCATATTGGTTCCTACATTTTCTACGAAGATCTTTATCGGTCAAACCGCATAACAACATACGTTGTTCCCTTTGTCATCGGTATGTTACTTGCCCGAGATTCGATCCTCGGTATCCAATACCTAGTTCAATCTCGTTACGGGCAAGTCTCTTTACTTGTTCTGTAATACATCATTTCATTACTAACTCATTAGTTACAATGCTTGCAAGGCTTAGGTGATGAGTATTACCGAGAAGGCCCAGAGATACCTCTCCGACAATCGGAGTGACAAAACCTAATCTCGAATTATGCCAACTCAACATATACTTTTGGAGACACCTGAGAGTACCTTTATAATCACCCGATTCGTTGTGACGTTTGGTAGCACACAAAGTGTTCCTCCGTAAACGGAGTTGCATAATCTCATAGTTGTAGGAACTTTGTATAAGTCATGAAGAAAGCAATAGCAACATACTAAACGATCAAGTGCTAAGCTAACGGAATGGGTCAAGTCAATCACATCATTCTCCTAATGATGTGATCCCGTTAATCAAATGATAACTCATGTCTATGGTTAGGAAACATAACCATCTTTGATTAACGAGCTAGTCAAGTAGAGGCATACTAGTGACATACTGTTTGTTTATGCATTCACACATGTATTATGTTTCCGGTTAATACAATTCTAGCATGAATAATAAACATTTATCATGATATAAGGAAATAGATAATAACTTTATTATTGCCTCTAGGGCATATTTCCTTCTTGATCTCCCACTTGCACTAGAGTCAATAATCTAGATTACACAAGAATGATTCTCACACCCATGGAGTCTTGGTGCTGATCATGTTTTGCTCGTGAGAGAGGCTTAGTCAACGGTCTCGCAACATTCAGATCCGTATGTATCTTGCAAATCTCTATGTCTCCCACTTGGACTTGGTCCCGAATGGAATTGAAGCGTCTCTTGATGTGCTTGGTCCTCTTGTGAAATCTGGATTCCTTTGCCAAGGCAATTGCACCAAGATTGTCACAGAAGATCTTCATTGATCCCGATGCACTAGGTATAACACCTAGATCGGAAATGAACTCCTTCATCCAGACTCCTTCATTTGCTGCTTCAAGCAGCTATGTACTCCGCTTCACATGTAGATCCCGCCACGACGCTTTGTTTAGAACTGCACCAACTTACAGCTCCACCGCTTAATAAAAATACGATCCGGTTTGCGATTTAGAATCGTCCGGATCAGTGTCAAAGCTTGCATCGACGTAACCCTTACGACTAGCTCTTTGTCACCTCCATATACGAGAAACATATCTTTAGTCCTTTTAGGTATTTCAGGATGTTCTTGACCGCTGTCCGATGATCCACCTGGATTACTTTGGTACCTTCCTGCCAAGCTTATTGCTAAGCATACGTCAGTCTGGTACACAGCATTGCATACATGATAGAGCCTATGGCTGAAGCATAGGAACATCTTTCATTTTTCTCTATCTTCTGCAGTGGTCGGGCATTGAGTCCGACTCAATTTCACACCTTGTAATACTGGTAAAAATCCTTTCTTTGCCTGATCCATTTTGAACTTTTCAAAACCTTATCAAGGTATGTGCTTTGTGAAAGTCCAATTAAGCGTCTTGATCTATCTCTATAGATCTTGATGCCCAATATGTAAGCAGCTTCACCGAGGTCCTTCATAGAAAAACTTTTATTCAAGTATCCTTTATGCTATCCAGAAATTCTATATCATTTCCAATTAACAATATGTCGTCCACATATAATATTAGAAATGCTCTGAGCTCCCACTCACTTTCTTGTAAATACAGAGCTTCTCCAAAAGTCTGTATAAAACCATATGCTTTGATCACACTATCAAAGCGCTTATTCCAACTCCGAGAGGCTTGGCACAGACCATAGATTGATCGTTGGAGCTTGCACACTTTGTTAGCTCCTTTAGGATCGACAAAACCTTCGGTTGCATCATATACAACTCTTCTTCCGTAAATCCATTCAGAAATGCAGTTTTGACATCCATCGCCATATTTCATAATCATAAAATGCGGCGATTGCTAACATGATTCGGACAGACTTAAGCATCGCTACGGGTGAGAAGGTCTCATCGTAGTCAACTCCTTGAACTTGTTGAAAACCTTTTGCAACAAGTCGAGCTTTGTAAATGATAACATTACCGTCGCGTCGGTCTTCTTCTTAAAATCCATTTATTCTCTATTGCTTGCCGATCATCGTGCAAGTCAACCAAAGTCCATACTTTGTTCTCATACATGGATCCCATCTCAGATTTCATGGCTTCAAGCCATTTTATGGAATCTGGGCTCACCATCGCTTCTTCATAGTTCGAGGTTCACCATGATCTAGTAGCATGACTTCCAGAATAGGATTACCGTATCACTCTGGTGCGGATTTTATTCTGGTTGATCTACGAAGTTCAGTGACAACTTGATCTGAAGTTTCATGATCATTATCATTAACTTCCTCGCTAATCGGTGTAGGTGTCACGAAACCGATTTCGTG
This sequence comes from Aegilops longissima, assembly GCA_021605205.1. Lineage (NCBI taxonomy): Eukaryota > Viridiplantae > Streptophyta > Magnoliopsida > Poales > Poaceae > Aegilops > Aegilops longissima. The sequence goes on along the minus strand of CM038681.1, from coordinate 632,495,153 downwards.
ATGAACTACTTTCCAATAAGGGAGCTGGTACTGTTACCTCATCAAGTTCTACTTTCCTCCCACTCACTTCTTTCGAGAGAAACTCCTTCTCTAGAATGGATCCATTCTTAGCAACGAATGTCTTGCCTTCGGATCTGTGATAGAAGGTATACCCAATTGTCTCCTTTGGGTATCCTATGAAGACACATTTTCCGATTTGGGTTCAAGCTTATCAGGTTGAAGCTTTTTCACATAAGCATCGCAACCCCAAACTTTCAGAAGCGACAACTTTGGTTTCTTGCCAAACCATAGTTCATAAGGTGTCGCCTCAACGGATTTTGATGGTGTCCTATTTAACGTGAATGCGGCCGCCTCTAAAGCATAACCCCAAAACGATAGCGGTAAATCGAAAATAGACATCATAGATCGCACTATATCTAGTAAAGTACGACACGACGCTCGACACACCATTACGCTGTGGTGTTCCGGTGGCGTGAGTTGCAAAACTATTCCGCATTGCTTCAAATGTAGACCAAACTCGAACTCAAATATTCTCCTCCACGATCAGATCGTAGAAACTTTATTTTCTTGTTACGATGATTTTCAACTTCACTCTGAAATTCTTTGAACTTTTCAAATGTTTCAGATTTATGCTTCATTAAGTAGATATACCCGTATCGCTTAAATCATCCGTGAAGGTGAGAAAATAACGATATCCGCCACGAGCTTCAACATTCATCGGACCACATACATCTCAGTATGTATGATTTCCAACAAATCTGTTGCTCTCTCCATACAACCGAGAACGGTGTTTTAGTCATCTTGCCCATGAGGCACGGTTCTCAAGTACCAAGTGATTCATAATCAAGTGATTCCAAAAGTCCATCTGTATGGAGTTTCTTCATGCGTTTTACACCGATATGACCTAAACGGCAGTGCCACAAATAAGTTGCACTATCATTATCAACTCTGCATCTTTTGGTTTCGACATTATGAATATGTGTATCACTACTGTCGAGATTCAACAAGAATAGACCATTCTTCAAGGGTGCATGACCATAAAAGATATTACTCATATAAATAGAACAGCCATTATTTTCTGATTTAAATGAATAACCGTCTCACTTTAAACAAGATACAGATATAATGTTCATGCTCAACGCTGGCACCAAATAACAATTATTTAGGTCTAAAACTAATCCTGAAGGTAGATGTAGAGGTAGCGTGCCGATCGCGATCACATTGACTTTGGAACCGCTTCCCACGCCAAGATCGTCACCTCGCCCTTTGCGCTGCTCGCTTATTCCGTAGTCCCTGCTTCGAGTTGCAAATATTAGCAATGTAACCAGATCAAATACCCAGTGCTACTACGAGCTCTAGTAAGGTACACATCAATAACATGTATATCACATATACCTTTGTTCACCTTGCCATCCTTCTTATCCGCCAAATACTTGGGGCAGTTCCGCTTCAAAGGTCCATTGCTTGCAAGAAAACACTCGATTTCAGGCTTAGGTCCAGACTTGGGTTTCTTCTCTTGAGAAGCAACTTTCTTGTTGTTCTTTTGAAGTTCCCTTCTTCTTCCCTTTGCCCTTTTCTTGAAACTAGTGGTCTTGTTGACCATCAACACTTGATGCTCTTTCTTGATTTCTACCTCCATGCTTTTAGCATTGCGAAGAGCTCGGAATTGTCTTAGTCATCCCTTGCATATTATAGTTCATCACGAAGCTCTTGTAGCTTGGTGGCAGTGATTGGAGAATTCTGTCAATGACACTATCATCCGGAAGATTAACTCCCGGTTGAATCAAGTGATTATTATACCCAGACATTTTGAGTATGTGCTCACCGATGTAACTATTCTCCTCCATCTTGCAGCTATAGAACTTATTGGAGACTTCATATCTCTCAATCCGGCATTTTCTTGAAATATTAACTTCAACTCCTGGAACATCTCATATGCCCCATGACGTTCAAAACGCCGTTGAAGACCCGGTTCTAAGCCGTAAAGCATGGCACATCGAACTATGGAGTAGTCATCAGCTTTGCTCGCCAGACGCTCACAACTTTCGGCGTTGTTCTGCAGCAGGCCTTGCACCCAGCGGTGCTTCCAGGGCGTAATTCTTCGTGCAGCAATGAGGATAATCCTCAAGTTACGGACCCAGTCCGTGTAATTGCTACCATCATCTTTCAACTTTGCTTTCTCGAGGAACGATTAAAATTCAACGGAACAACAAAGACGAGCCATCTATCTACAAGAAACATAGACAAGCAAAATACTATCAGTACTAAGTTCATGATAAATTTAAGTTCAATTAATCATATTAAAAACTCCCACTTAGACAGACATCTCTCTAGTCATCTAAGTGATTACGTGATCCAAATCAACTAAACCATAACCGATCATCACGTGAGATGGAGTAGTTTTCAATGGTGAACATCACTATGTTGATCATATCTACTATATGATTCACACTCGACCTTCGGTCTCCGTGTTCCGAGGCCATATCTGCATATGCTAGGCTCGCCAAGTTTAACCTGAGTATTCGTGTGCAAAACTGGCTTGCACCCGTTGTAGATGGACATAGAGCTTATCACACCCGATCATCACGTGGTGTCCGGGCACTACTGAACTTTTAGCAACGGTGCATACTGTGGAGAACACTTCTTGATAATTTTAGTGAGAGATCATCTTATAATGCTACCGTCAATCAAAGCAAGATAAGATGCATAAAGGATAAACATCACATGCAATCAATATAAGTGATATGATATGGCCATCATCATCTTGTGCTTGTGATCTCCATCTCCAAGCACCGCCATGATCACCATTGTCACCGGAGCGACACCTTGATCTCCATCGTAGCATCGTTGTCGCCTCGCCAACTATTGCTTCTACGACTATCGCTACCGCTTAGTGATAAAGTAAAGCAATTACATGGCTTTGTATTTCATACAATAAAGCGACAACCATATGGCTCCTGCCGATTGCCGATAACTTCGTTACAAAACATGATCATCTCATACAATAAAATATAGCATCACATCTTGACCATATCACATCACAACATGCCCTGCAAAAACAAGTTAGACGTCCTCTACTTTGTTGTTGCAAGTTTTACGTGGCTGCTACGGGCTGAGCAAGAACCGTTCTTACCTACGCATCAAAACCACAACGATAGTTTGTCAAGTTGGTGATGTTTTAACCTTCGCAAGGACCGGGCGAGCCACACTCGGTTCAACTAAAGTGAGAGAAACAGACACCGCCGTCACCTTTAAGCAACGAGTGCTCAAGCGGTGAAACCAGTCTCGCGTAAGCGTACGCGTAATGTCGGTCCGGGCCGCTTCATCTCACAATACCGCTGAACCAAAGTATGACATGTTGGAAAGCAGTATGACTTATATCGCCCACAACTCACTTGTGTTCTACTCGTGCATATGACATCAACGCATAAAACCAGGCTCGGATGCCACTATTGGGGAACGAGTAATTTCAAAAATTTCCTACGCACACGCAAGATCATGGTGATGGCATAGCAACGAGAGGGAGAGTGTATGTCCACGCACTCGTGAGACCGAAGCGGAAGCGTTATAACAACGCTGTTGATGTAGTCGACGCCTTCACGATCCGACCGATCCAAGTACCGAACACACGGCACCTCCGAAGTTCAGCACACGTTCAGCTCGATGATGATCCCGGGCTCCGATCCAGCAAAGCGTCGGGGATGAGTTGCGACGGCGTGCAGGACGATGATGATGCTCCACCGACGCAGGGCTTCGCTTAAGCTCCATGACGATATGACTCTAATAAGCTCCGCGACGATATGACGAAGTGGAATATGGTGGAGGGGGCACCGCACACGGCTAAGGAACGATCCGTAGATCAACTTGTGTGTCATGGGGTGCCCCTTGCCCCGTATATAAAGGAGCAAGAGGGTGCGGCCGGCCCTAGGAGGAGGTCGCGGAGGAGTCCTACTTAGGACCCCCTTTCCTAGTTGGATTAAGACTTGGGGGGAGGGGGAAGAGGAAGGTGTTGGAAATATGCCCTAGAGGCAATAATAAATTGGTTATTATTATATTTCCTTGTTCATGATAATAGTTTATTATCCATGCTATAATTGTATTGATAGGAAACTCATATACATGTGTGGATACATAGACAACACCGTGTCCCTAGTAAGCCTCTATTGGCTAGCTCGTTGATCAATAGATGGTTACGGTTTCCTAACCATGGACATTGGATGTCATTGATAACGGGATCACATCATTAGTAGAATGATGTGATGGACAAGACCCAATACTAAGCATAGCACAAAGATCGTAGTTCGTATGCTAAAGCTTTTCTAATGTCAAGTATCATTTCCTTAGACCATGAGATTGTGCAACTCCTGGATACCGTAGGAATGCTTTGGGTGTACCAAACGTCACAACGAATCGGGTGGCTATAAAGGTGCACTACAGGTATCTCCGAAAGTGTCATTGGGTTGACACGAATCGAGACTGGATTTGTCACTCCGTTGACGGAGAGGTATCTCTGGCCCACTCGGTAGGACATCATCATATTGTGCACAATGTGACCAAGGGGTTGATCACGGATGATGTGTTACGGAATGAGTAAAGAGACTTGCGGTAACGAGATTGAACAAGGTATCGGGATACCGACGATCGAATCTCGGCAAGTACAATACCGCTAGACAAAGGGAATTGAATACGGATTGATTGAGTCCTTGACATCGTGGTTCATCCGATGAGATCATCGTGGAACATGTGGGAGCCAACATGGGTATCCAGATCCCGCTGTTGGTTATTGACCGGAGAACGCCTCGATCATGTCTACATGTCTCCGAACCCGTAGGGTCTACACACTTAAGGTTCGATGACGCTAGGGTTATAAAGGAAGTTTGTATGTGGTTACCGAATGTTGTTCGAGTCCGGATGAGATCCCGGACGTCACGAGGAGTTCCGGAATGGTCCGGAGGTAAAGATTTATATATGGAAAGTTGTTGTTCGGGTTAGGAAAAAGTTCGGGTTTTTTCGGTATTGTACCGGAAGCTTCTGAAGGTTCCGGAGGATTCGGAGGGGTCCGGAGGTCCGGAAATTGTTCCACCACGTCCAATACAGTAGCATGGGCTGTAGGGGGCGCCCTAGCCTTAATGGGCCAGGGGCACCAGCCCCCAAGGCCCATGCGCATGGGAGGGGGAAACCTAAGGGGAGGGCCTCCACTTGACTTGGGAGGCACTCCTCCCCTCTTGGCCGCCCCAAGTCCCATCTAGGGCTGGCCGCACCCTTGGGGTGGAAACCCTAAAGGGGCGCAGCCCCCTTTCCCTATATATACTTGAGGTTTTGGGCTGCCCAACACACATGAGAACCTCTCCTCTTGGTGCAGCCCCCTCTCCTCCTCCTCCTCTCCCTTGGTGCTTGGTGAAGCCCCGGGATTGCCACGCCTCCATCACCACCATGCCGTTGTGCTGCTGTTGGATGGAGTCTTCTCAACCTCTCCTCTCTCCTTGCTGGATCAAGGCGTGGGAGACGCCACCGGCTGTACGTGTGTTGAACGCGGAGGTGCCGTCTGCTCGCACTAGGATCTCCGTGATTTGAATCACGACGAGTACGACTCCTTCAACCCCGTTCTCATGAACGCTTCCGCTTAGCGATCTACAAGGGTATGTAGATGCACTCTCCTTCCCTCGCTGCTGGTTTCTCCATAGATAGATCTTGGTGACACGAGGAAAATTTTGAATTTCTGCCACGCTCCCCAACAAAGGGCATCATGAGCTAGGTCTATTGCGTAGATTCTTTGCACGAGTAGAACACAAAGTAGTTGTGGGCGTTGATGTTGTTCAATATGCTTACGCTACTAGTCCAATCTTGTTTCGACGGTATTGTGGGATGAAGCGCCGGACCGACCTTACACGCATTTTACGTGAGATGTGTTCCACCGATCGACATGCACTTGGTGCATAAGGTGGCTAGCGGTGCCGCCTCCCACTTTAGTCGGAACGGATTCGATGAAAAGGGTCCTTATGAAGGGTAAATAGCAATTGGCATATCACGCTGTGGTTTTATGAGGTAAGAAACGTTTGCTAGAAACCCATAGCAGCCATCGTAAAACATGCAAACAACAATTAGAGGACGCCTAACTTGTTTTTGCAGGTATGCTATGTGATGTGATATGGCCAAGAAGAATGTGATGAATGATATGTGATGTATGAGATTGATCATGTTCTTGTAATAGGATTCACGACTTGCATGTCGATGAGTATGACAACCGGCAGGAGCCATAGGAGTTGTCTTTATTTATTGTATGACCTGCGTGTCATTAAACAACGCCATGTAATTACTTTACTTTATTGCTAACCGTAGCCATAGTAGTAGAAGTAATAAGTTGGCGAGACAACTTCATGGAGACACGATGATGGAGATCATGATGATGGAGATCATGGTGTCATGTCGGTGACGATGATGATCATGGAGCCCCAAGATGGAGATCAAAGGAGCAAAATGATATTGGCCATATCATGTCACTATTTGATTGCATGTGATGTTTATCATGTTTATGCATCTTGTTTACTTAGAACGACGGTAGTAAATAAGATGATCCTTACACAAATTTCAAGAAGTGTTCTCCCCGACGTGCACCGCTGCTACAGTTCGTCGCTTCTAAGCACCACGTGATGATCGGGTGTGATGGATTCTTACGCTCACATACAACGGTGTAAGACAGATTTACACAGCAAAAACACTTGGGGTTAACTTGACGAGCCTAGCATGTGCAGACATGGCCTCGAACACGGAGACCGAAAGGTCGAGCATGAGTCGATAGTAGATACGATCAACATGAAGATGTTCACCGATGATGACTAGTCCGTCTCACGTGATGATCGGACACGACCTAGTTGACTCGGATCATGTAATCACTTAGATGACCAGAGGGATGTCTATCTCGAGTGGGAGTTCATAAGATGAACTTAATTATCTTGAACATAGTCAAAAGACCTTTTGCAAATTATGTCGAAGCTCGCGCTTTAGTTCCACTGCTTAGATATGTTCCTAGAGAAAATATAGTTGAAAGTTGAAAGTAGCGATTATGCGGACAGAGAAAGCTTATGTCCTTAATGCACCGCCAGTGTGCTGAACCCCAAACGTCGTTTGTGGATGTTATAACATCGGACATACACGTTTTGATAACTACGTGATAGTTCAGTTAAACGGTTTAGAGTTGAGGCACCAAAGACGTTTTCGAAATGTCGCGAACATATGAGATGTTTCGAGGGCTGAAATTGGGATTTCAGGCTCGTGCTCACGCCAAGAGGTATAAGACCTCCGACGATTTTCTTAGCCTGCAAACTAAGGGAGAAAAACTCAATCGTTGAGTTTGTGCTCAGATTGTCTGAGTGTAACAATCACTTGAATCGAGGGAGTTGATCTTCCCGAGATAGTGATGTTTCTCCCAAGACATTGCCACCAAGCTACTAGAGCTTCGTGATGAACTATAACATATCAGGGATAGATATGATGATCCTTGAAGTGTTCGCGATGTTTGACACCGCGAAAGTAGAAGTCAAGTAGGAGCATCAATTGTTGATGGTTGATGAAACCACTAGTTTCAAGAAGGGCAAGGGCAAGAAGGGCACTTCATGAAACGGCAAATCAGTTGTTGCTCCAAGTGAAGAAACCCAAGGTTGAACCCAAACCCGAGACTAAGTGCTTCTGTAATAAGGGGAACAGCCACTGGAGTAGAATTACCCTAGATTCATGGTAGATAAGAAGGCAGGCAAGGTCGATAGAAGTATATTTGATATACATTATGTTAATGTGTACTTTACTAGTACTCCTAGTAGCACCAGTGGTATTAGATACCGTTCGGTTGCTAAGTGTTAGTAACTCAAATAAAAGAGCTACGGAATAAACGGAGACTAGCTAAAGGTGAGTCGACGATATGTGTTGAAGTGTTTCCAAGTTTGATTTGATCAAACATCGACGCTCCCTCTACCATCAAGATTGGTGTTAAACCTAAATAATTGCATTTGGTGTTTATGCTGAGCATAGACATGATTGGATTATGTCTATCGCAATACGGTTATTCATTTAAGGAGAATAATGGTTACTCTATTTATTTGAATAATACCTTCAATGGTCTTGCACCTAAAAGAATGGTTTATTGAATCTCGATCGTAGTGATACACATTTTCATGCCAAAAGTATAAGATAGTAATGATAGTACCACTTACTTGTGGCAATCGCCATGTAAGTCATATTGGTGTAAACGCATGAAGAAGCTCCATGTTGATGGATCTTTGACTCACACGTTTTGAAAAGTTTGAGACATGCTAACCATGTCTATTGGTGTATACGCATGTTGAAACTCCATGCATATGGACCGCTTGGACTCACTTGATTTTGAATCACTTGAGACATGCAAATCATACCACATGGGCAAGATGACCTGAAAAGCCTCGGTTTCAAAGAAGATGGAACAAGATAGCAACTTGTTGGAAGTAACACATTTTGATATGTGCAGTCCAATGAGTGCCGAGGCATGCAAAGGAATATCGTTATGTTCTTACTTCACGATGATTCGAGTAGATGTTGAGTATATTTACTTGATGAAACACAAGTCTGAATTATTGAATGGTTCAAGTAATTTCAGAGTGAAGTTTAAGATCTTCGTGACAAGAGGATAGAATGTCTATTATATGATCATAGAGATGAATATCTGAGTTACGAGTTTTGGCACACAATTAAGACATTGTGCAAATTTTTTCACAATTAATACCTACCGAACACCATAGTGTGATGGTGTGTCCGAACATCATAGTTGCACCCTATTGGATATGGTGCGCACTATGATGTCTCTTATCGAATTACCACTATCGCTCATGGGTTAGGCATTAGAGACAACCACATTCACTTTAAATAGGGCACCACGTAATTCCGCTGAGATGACACCGTATGAACTATGGTTTAGAGAAACCTAAACTGTCATTTCTTAAAGGTTTGGGGCTATGACGCTTATATGAAAAAGTTTCAGGTTGATAAGCTCGAACCCAAAGCTTAATAAAATGCATCTTCATAGGACACCCAAAACGGTTGGGTATACCTCCTAATTCAGATCCGAAAGCAATTGGGATTGTTTCTTTAATCGGGTCCTTTCGAGGAAAAGTTTGTCTCGAAAAGTTGAGTGGGAGGATGGTGGAGACTTGATGAGGTTATTGAACCGTCACTTCAACTAGTGTGTAGCAGGGCACGTGAAGTTGTTCCGTGGCACATACACCAATTGAAGTAGAAGCTTATGATAGTGATCATGAAGTTTCGGATCAAGTCACCATCGACTCGAGGGTGACAAGGATGCGCATTACTCAGAGTGGTACGTAATCCTGTCTTAGAGGTCATGTTGCTAGACAACAATGAACCCACGAGCTATGGAGAAGCGATGGTGGGCCCAAATTCGACAAATGGTTCGAGGCCATAAAATCCGAGAAAGGATCCATGACTTTGGTGGACTTGCCCGATGATCGGCAAGCCATTGAGATAAATGGATCTTTAAGAAGAAGACGGGCGTGGACGGTAATATCACCGTCTATGAAGCTCGACTTGTGGCGTAAGAATTTTCACAAGTTCAAGGAGTTGACTACGGTGAGATTTTCTCACCCGTAGCGATGCTTAAGTCCGTCGGAATCATGTTAGCATTAGCTGCATTTATGAAATCTAGCAGATGGATGTCAAAACGAGTTTCCTTACCAGTTTCCGTAAGGAAAGGTTGTATGTGATACAATCAGAAAGGTTTTGTCGATCCTAAGGATGCTAAAAGGAATGCTAGCACTAGCGATCCTTCTAAGGACTGGAGTAAGCATCTCGGAGTTGGAATATGCACTTTGATAGATGATCAAAGATTTTGGGTTTATACAAAGTTTATGAGAAACTTGTATTTCCAAAGAAGTGAGTGGGAGCACTATAGAATTTCTGATGAGTATATGTTGTTGACATATTGATGATCGAAATGATGTAGAATTCTCGAAAGCATATAGGGTTATTTGAAAGATGTTTTCAATAGAAAACCTGGATTAAGCTACTTGAACATTGAGCATCAAGATCTATAAGGATAGATCAAAATGCTTAATAATACTTTCAAATGAGCACATACCTTGACATAATCTTGAAGGTGTTCAAGATGGATCACCAAAGAAGGAGTTCTTGCCTGAGTTGTAAGGTATGAAGTTAAGAGTTAAAGCTCGACCACGGCAGAAAAGAGAGAAAGGACGAAGGTCGCCCCTATGCTTTAGATATAGGCTCTATAGTATGCTATGCTGTGTACCGCACCGAAGTGTGCCTTGCCATGAGTCACTAGGGGTACAAGAATGATCCAGAATGGATCATTGGACAGCGGTCAAAATTGTCCTTGGAGTAAATAAGGACATGTTTCTCGATTATGGAGGTGATAAAGAGTTCGGCGAAAGGGTTACATCGATGCAAGTTTTAACACCTATCCGAATGACTCTAAGTAGCAAACAGGATACGATAGTGGGACAACCATTTGGAATAGCTCCAAGTGGAGCGTGGAAGCAGCATTTACAATATGACCTAGAAAGTTGCAAAGCACACACGGATCTGAAAGGTTCAGACCCGCTGACTAAAACCCGCTGACTAAAACCTCTCACAAGCAAAACATGATCAAACATCGAACTCATTGAGTCTAAATCACATGATGATGTGAACTAGTTTAAGACACTAGTAAACTCTTTGGGTGTTGGTCACATGGCGATGTGACCTATCGCTGTTAATCACATGACGATGTGAACTAGATTATTGACTCTAGTGCAAGTGGGAGACTGTTGGAAATATGCCCTAGAGGCAATAATAAATTGGTTATTATTATATTTCCTTGTTCATGATAATAGTTTCTTATCCATGCTATAATTGTATTGATAGGAAACTCATATACATGTGTGGATACATAGACAACACTGTGTCCCTAGTAAGCCTCTATTGGCTAGCTTGTTGATCAATAGATGGTTACGGTTTCCTAACCATGGACATTGGATGTCATTGATAACGGGATCACATCATTAGTAGAATGATGTGATGGACAAGACCCAATACTAAGCATAGCACAAAGATCGTAGTTCGTATGCTAAAGCTTTTCTAATGTCAAGTATCATTTCCTTAGACCATGAGATTGTGCAACTCCTGGATACCGTAGGAATGCTTTGGTGTACCAAACGTCACAACGAATCGGGTGGCTATAAAGGTGCACTAGTGTATCTCCGAAAGTGTCATTGGGTTGACACGAATCGAGATGGATTTGTCACTCCGTTGACGGAGAGGTATCTCTGGGCCCACTCGGTAGGACATCATCATATTGTGCACAATGTGACCAAGGGGTTGATCACGGATGATGTGTTACGGAACGAGTAAAGAGACTTGCCGGTAACGAGATTGAACAAGGTATCGGATACCGACGATCGAATCTCGGCAAGTACAATACCGCTAGACAAAGGGAATTGAATACGGATTGATTGAGTCCTTGACATCGTGGTTCATCCGATGAGATCATCGTGGAACATGAGGGAGCCAACATGGGTATCCAGATCCCGCTGTTGGTTATTGACCGAGAACGCCTCGATCATGTCTACATGTCTCCCGAACCCGTAGGGTCTACACACTTAAGGTTCGATGACGCTTAGGGTTATAAAGGAAGTTTGTATGTGGTTACCGAATGTTGTTCGAGTCCGGATGAGATCCCGGACGTCACGAGGAGTTCCGGAATGGTCCGGAGGTAAAGATTTATATATGGAAAGTTGTTGTTCGGGTTCCGGAAAAGTTCGGGTTTTTTCAGATTGTACCGGAAGCTCTGAAGGTTCCGGAGGATTCCGGAGGGGTCCAGAGGTCCGGAAATTGTTCCACCACGTCCAATACAGTAGCATGGGCTGTAGGGGGCGCCCTAGCCTTAATGGGCCAGGGGCACCAGCCCCCCCAAGGCCCATGCGCATGGGAGGGGGGAAACCCAAGGGGAGGGCCTCCACTTGACTTGGGAGGCACTCCTCCCTCTTGGCCGCCCCAAGTCCCATCTAGGGCTGGCCGCACCCTTGGGGTGGAACCCTAAAGGGGCGCAGCCCCTTTCCCTATATATACTTGAGGTTTTGGGCTGCCCAACACACATGAGAACCTCTCCTCTTGGTGCAGCCCCCTCCTCCTCCTCCTCTCCCTTGGTGCTTGGCGGCCTCGGGATTGCCACGCCTCCATCACCACCATGCCGCTGTGCTGCTGTTGGATGGAGTCTTCTCAACCTCTCCTCTCTCCTTGCTGGATCAAGGCGGAGACGCCACCGGCTGTACGTGTGTTGAACGCGGAGGTGCCGTCTGCTCGCACTAGGATCTCCGTGATTTGAATCACGACGAGTACGACTCCTTCAACCCCGTTCTCATGAACGCCCGCTTAGCGATCTAAAAGGGTATGTAGATGCACCTCCTTCCCTCGCTGCTGGTTTCTCCATAGATAGATCTTGGTGACACGAGGAAAATTTTGAATTTCGCCACGCTCCCCAACAAAGGGGGGCGCCGCCTCTCCTTGTCCTATTCGAACTAGGGGGGAGGGGGCGCGGCCTGCCCTGGCCCTCCTCCTCTTCTCCCTTATGGCCCATTAAGGCCCATTGACTTCCGGAGGGTTCCGTAATCCTCGTGTTCCGTAGAAAACTCGATTTCACCCGAACCTTCCAAGTCCAAACATAGGCTTCAATATATCGATCTTTATGTCTCGACCATTTAGAGACTCCTCGTCATGTCCGTGATCACATCCGGGACCAACAAACTTCGTACATCAAAACTTATAAACTCATAATAAACTATCATCGTAACGTTGTTGCAAGCGGACCCTACGGGTTCGAGAACTATGTAGACATGACCTAGAACTATTCTCGTCAATAACCAATAGCGGAACCTGGATGTTCATATTGGTTCCTACATTTTCACGAAGATCTTTATCGGTCAAACCGCATAACAACATACGTTGTTCCCTTTGTCATCGGTATGTTACTTGCCCGAGATTCGATCGCCGGTATCCAATACCGAAGTTCAATCTCTATACAAGTAAGTCTCTTTACTTCTTCCGTAATACATCATTTCATAACTAACTCATTAGTTACAATGCTTGCAAGGCTTAGGTGATGAGTATTACCGAGAAGGCCCAGAGATACCTCTCCGACAATCGGAGGACAAAACCTAATCTCAATTATGCCAACTCAACATATACTTTTGGAGACACTGTGAGAGTACCTTTATAATCACCCAGATTACGCTAGACGCTTTGGTAGCACACAAAGTGTTCCTCCGTAAACGGAGTTGCATAATCTCATAGTTGCAGGAACTTTGTATAAGTCATGAAGAAAGCAATAGCAACATACTAAACGATCAAGTGCTGTTAACGGAATGGGTCAAGTCAATCACATCATTCTCCTAATGATGTGATCCCGTTAATCAAATGACAACTCATGTCTATGGTTAGAAACATAACCATCTTCGATTAACGAGCTAGTCAAGTAGAGGCATACTAGTGACATACTGTTTGTTTATGCATTCACACATGTATTATGTTTCCGTTAATACAATTCTAGCATGAATAATAAACATTTATCATGATATAAGGAAATAGATAATAACTTTATTATTGCCTCTAGGGCATATTTCCTTCACCATTTGTTTTCTATCGTCGCCGATCATCGTGCAAGTCTGTCAAAGTCCATACTTTGTTTTCATACTTGGATCCTATCTCGGATTGCATGGCTTCAAGCCATTTGTTGGAATCTGGCCCGCCATCGCTTCTTCATAGTTCAAGGTTCACCGTTGTTAACAACATGATTTCCGTGACAGGGTTGCCATACCACTGTGTGGAACGTGTCCTTGTGGACCCACGAAGTTCAAGAGCAACTTGATCCAAGTACCTTGATCATCATCATTAATTTCCTCTCCAAGAGGTGTAGGCACCACAGAACATTTTCCGAGCTGCACTACTTTCCGGTTCAAGAGCTAGTACTTCATCGAGTTCTACTTTCCTCCCACTTACTCCTTTCGAGAGAAACTCTTTTTCCAGAAAGGATCCGTTCTTGGCAACAAAGATCTTGCCTTCGGATCTAAGGTAGAAGGTATACCCAATGGTTTCTTTAGGGTATCCTATGAAGACACATTTTTCCGACTTGGGTTCGAGCTTTTCAGGTTGAAGTTTCTTCACATAAGCATCGGATCCCCAAACTTTTAGAAACGACAGCTTAGGTTTCTTTCCAAACCATAATTCATACGGTGTCGTCTCAACGGATTTAGACGGTGCCCTATTTAAAGTGAATGTAGCTGTCTCTAGTGCGTATCCCCAAAATGATAGCGGTAAATCGGTAAGAGACATCATAGATCGCACCATATCCAATAGAGTGCGATTACGATGTTCGGACACACCGTTACGCTGATGTGTTCCAGGCGGCGTGAGTTGTCAAATGATTCCACATTTCCTTAAGTGTGTACCAAATTCGTGACTTAAATATTCTCCTCTACGATCTGATCGTAAGAACTTTATTTTTCGGTTACGTTGATTCTCTACCTCATTCTGAAATTCCTTGAACTTTTCAAAGGTCTCAGACTTGTGTTTCATCAAGTAGACATACCCATATCTACTTAAGTCGTCTGTGAGAGTGAGAACATAACGCTATCCTCCATGAGCCTCAACGCCATTGGACCGCACACATCGGTATGTATGATTTCCAATAAGTTGGTTGCTCGCCCATTGTTCCGAGAACGGAGTCTTGGTCATTTTGCCCATGAGGCATGGTTCGCATGTGTCAAATGATTCATAATCGAGACTCTAAAATTCCATCGTAATGGAGCTTCTTCATGCTTGACACCAATGTGACCAAGGCGGCAAGTGCCACAAGTATGTGGGACTATCGTGATCAACTTTACATCTTTTGGTATTCACACTATGAATATGTGTAATATTACGCTTGAGATTCATTAAGAATAAACCATTGACCATCGGAGCATGACCATAAAACATATCTCTCATATAAATAGAACAACCATTATTCTCGGATTTAAATGAGTAGCCATCTCGCATTAAACGAGATCCCGATACAATGTTCATGCTCAAACTTGGCAGTAAATAACAATTATTGAGGTTTAAAACTAATCCCGAGGTAAATGTAGAGGTAGCGTGTCGACGGCCATCACATCGACATTGGAACCATTCCCGACGCATCGCCACCTCGCCCTTCGCCAATCTCCGCTTATTCCGCAGCTCCCCGTCGTAAGTTACAAATATGAGCAACGACACCGTATCAAATACCTGTGAGTTACTACGAGTAATCGGTAAGGTACACATCAATTACATGTATATCAAATATACCTTTAGTGTTGCCGGCCTTCTTGTCTCCGCTAAGTATTTGGGGCAGTTCCGCCCAAAGGGTTCTTTCCTTTGCAATAAAAGCACTCTGTCTCGTGTTTGGGTCCATTCTTTGACTTCTTCCCGCAACTTGCTTACCGGGCGCCGCAACATCTTTGTTGTCCTTCTTGAAGTTCTTCTTACCCTTGCCCTTTTTGAACTTAGTGGTTTTATTGACCATCAACACTTGATGTTCTTTCTGATTTCAACCTCTCACGACTTCAAAGATTGAGAATACTTCAGAATGGTCTTCACCATCCCCTGCATATTGTAGTTCATCACAAAGCTCTTGTAGCTTGGTGGGAGCGATCAAGGATTCTGTCAATGACCGCCTCGTCGGGAGGTTAATGTCCCTGGGACAAGCGGTTGTGCAACCTGCACATTTTGAGTATGTGCTCACCGATGTAACTGTTTTCCTCCATCTTACAACTATAGAACTTGTCGGAGACTTCATATCCCTCGACCCGGCATGAGCTTGGAAAACCATTTTCAGTTCCTCGAACATCTCATATGCTCCGTGTTGCTCAAAACGTTTTTGGAGCCCCGGTTCTAAGCTGTAAAGCATGCCGCACCGAACGAGGGAGTAATCATCAAGACGAGACTGCCAAGCATTCATAATGTCTTGGTTCTTCGATGGGTGCATCACCTAGCGGTGCTTCTAGGACATATTGTTTCTTGGCTGCTATGAGGATGATCTCGTGTTCGGACCCAGTCCGAATAGATGCTGCCATCGCCTTTCAGCTTGGTTTTCTAGGAACGCGCTGAAGTTCATGTTGACATGAGCGCTGGCCATTTGATCTACAAGACATATTTTGCAAAGACTTTAGACTAAGTTCATCTAATCAAATTATTTAATGAACTCCCACTCAGATTTGACATCCTCTAGTCATCTAAGTGTTACATGATCCGAGTCGACTAGGCCGTGTCCGATCATCACGTGAGACGGACTAGTCATCGCCGGTGAACATCTCCATGTTGATCGATCTTCCATACGACTCGTGTTCGACCTTTCGTCTCTTGTGTTCCGAGGCCATGTCTGTACATGCTAGGCTCGCAAGTTAACCCTAAGTGTTTATGCATGTAAAACTGTCTTACACCCGCTGTATGTGAACGTAAGGATCTATCACACCCGATCATCACGTGGTGTTCAAACGCATTTAACTTTAGCAACGGTGCACAGTTAGGGGGACACTTTCTTGAAATTATTCTAAGAGATCATCTTATTTACTACCGTCGCTCTAAGTAAACAAGATGCATAAACATAATAAACATCACATGCAATTATATAAAGTAGTGACATGATATGGCCAATATCATATAGCTCCTTTGATCTTCATCTTCGGGCTCCATGATCATCTTGTCACCGCATGACACCATGATCTCCATCATCATGATCTTCATCATCGTGTTCCATGAAGTTGCTCGCCAACTATTACTTCTACTACTATGGCTAACACGCTTAGCAATAAAGTAAAGTAATTTACATGGCGTTGAATCCATGACGCGCAGGTCATACAATAATTAAGACAACTCCTATGGCTCCTGCCGTTGTCATACTCATCGACATGCAAGTCGTGATTCCTATTACAAGAACACGATCTCATACATCACAATATATCATTCATCATTCATCACAACTTCTGGCCATATCACATCACATGACAATTGCTGCAAAAACAAGTTAGACGCCCTCTAATTGTTGTTGCATCTTTACGTGGCTGCAATTGGGTTCTAGCAAGAACGCTTACCTACTAATAACCACAACGTGATTTTGTCAACTTCTATTTACCCTTCATAAGGACCCTTTCATCTAATCCGCCCAACTAAAGTAGGAGAGACAGACACCGCTAGCCACCTTATGCAACTAGTGCATGTCACCGGTGGAACCTGCCTCACGAAGCGCACGTAAGGTCGGTCCGGCCGCTTTATCCCACAATACCGCTGAAGCAAGAAAAGACTAGTAGCGGCAAGCAAGTTGACAAGATCTACGCCCACAACAAAATTGTGTTCTACTCGTGCAATAGAGAACTACGATAGACCTAGCTCATGATGCCACTGTTGGGGAACGCTGCAGAAAATTAAAATTTTTCCTACGGTTTCACCAAGATCCATCTATGAGTTCATCTAAGCAACGAGTCATGGAGAGAGATTGCATCTACATACCACTTGTAGATCTCGGCGGAAGCGCTCACTAGAACGTGGATGATGGAGTCGCATCGCCGTGATCCAAATCACCGATGACCGAGTGCCGAACGGACGGCACCTCCGCATTCAACACACATACGGAGCGGATGACGTCTCCTCCTTCTTGATCCAGCAAGGGGGAAGGAGAGGTTGAGGAAGATGGTTCCAGCAGCAGCATGACGGCGTGGTGTTGGTGGAGAAGCAAGATCTCGGCAGGCTTCGCCAAGCACGTGACGGAGGAGGAGAGGTGTAGCAGGGAGAGGAGGCGCCAAGATGCAAAGGTGCGGCTGCCCTCCCTCCCCTTTATATAGGCCTCGGGAGGCGCCGCCCTTGAGATCTGATCTCCCAATGGGGCGGCGGCCAAGGGGGAGGCTTGCCCCAAGGCAGTGGGCGCTTCACCCTAGGGTTTCCAACCCTAGGCGCAGGGGGCCCAAGTGGGGGCGCACCAGCCCACCAGGACTGGTTCCTCCCACTTCAGCCCACGGGCCCTCCGGATAGGTGGCCCCACCTGGTGGACCTCGACCTTCCGTGGTCCCAGACAATACCGTAACCCCAAATTCTCCCGATGGCCGAAATAGCACTTCCTATATATAATTCTTTACCTACGGACCATTCCGAACTCCTCGTGACGTCCGGATCTCATCCGGACTCAACAACATTCGGTTTGCTGCATACTCATATTCATACAACCCTAGCGCCACCGAACCTTATGTGTAGACCCTATGGGTTCGGGAGACATGCGATATGACCGAGACGGCTCTCCGTCAATAACCAACAGCGGATCTGGATACCCATGTTGGTCTCTACATACTCCTCGATGATCTCATCGGATGAACCACGATGTCGAGGATTCAATTAATCCCAGATTCAATTCCCTTTGTCAATCGGTACGTTATTTGCCCGAGACTCGATCGCCGGTATCCCAATACCTCGCTCAGCCTCGCTATCGCAAGTCACTTTACTCGCATCAGAATGCATGATCCTGCAACCAATCACTTGGTCACTTTGAGCTCATTATGATGATGCATTACCGAAAGTGAGCCCAGAGATACCTCTCCGTCATACGGAGTGACAAATCCCAATCTCGATCCAGATCAACCCAACAGACACTTTCGGAGATACCTGTAGTGCACCTTTATAGTTACCCAGCCACGCCAGGACGCTTGGTACACCCAAAGCACTCTTACGGTATCCGGACTTACACGATCTCATGGTCTAAGGAAGAGATACTTGACATTGGAAAAGCTCTAGCAAAACGAACTACACGATCTTGTGCTATGCTTAGTATTGGGTCTTGTCCATCACATCATTCTCCTAATGATGTGATCCCGTTATCAATGACATCCAATGTCCATAGTCAAGAAACCATGATATCTATTGATCAACGAGCTAGTCAACTAGAGGCTCACTAGGGACATATTGTGGTCTATGTATTCACACGTGTATTACGATTTCCAGATAATACAATTATAGCATGAATAAAAGACAATTATCACGAACAAGGAAATATAATAATAATCCTTTTATTATTGCCTCTAGGGCATATTTCCAACAGTCTCCCACTTGCACTAGAGTCAATAATCTAGTTACATTGTGATGAACCGAACACCCATAGAGTTCTGGTGTTGATCATGTTTTGCTCGCGGAAGAGGTTTAGTCAACAGATATGCGACATTCAGATCCGTATGCACTTTGTAAATTTCTATGTCTCCATCTTGAACATTTTCATGGATGGAGTTGAAGCGACGCTTGATGTGCCTGGTCTTCTTGTGAAACCTGGGCTCCTTGGCAAGTGCAATAGCTCCAAAGTGTTGTCACAGAAGAGTTTGATTGGCCCCGACGCATTGGGTATGACTCCTAGGTCGGTGATGAACTCCTTCACCCATATTGCTTCATGTGCTGCCTCCGAGGCTGCCATGTACTCGCTTCACATGTAGATCCCGCCACGACGCTTCTCGCTTGCAAATGCACCAGCCATCGCTCCACCATTCAACATATACATGTATCCGTTTGTGACTTAGAGTCATCCAGATCTGTGTCGAAGCTTAGCGCCGACGTAACCCTTTACGATTTGAGCTCTTCTTCACCTCCATAAACGAGAAACATGTCCTTTGTCCTTTTCAGTACTTCAGGATATTCTTGACCGCTGTCCAAAGGTTCCTTGCCGGGATTACTTTGGTACCTTCCTACCAAACTTACGGCAAGGTTTACATCAGGTCTGGTACACAAGATGGCATACATAATAGATCCTATGGCCGAGGCATAGGGATGACGCCATCTCTTCCTTATCTTTTGTCGTGGTCGGACATTGAGCGAGCTCAATCTCACACCTTGCAAAGATGTGCAAGAACCCTTTCTTGACTGATCCATTTTGAACTTCTTCAAAATCTTATCAAGGTATGTGCTTTATGAAGACCTATGAGGCGCCTCGATCTATCTCTATAGATCTTGATGCCTAATATATAAGCAGCTTCTCCAAGGTCCTTCATTGAAAAACTTTTATTCAAGTAGGCCTTAATGTTGTCCAAGAGTTCTATATCATTTCCCATCAAAAGTATGTCATCTACATATAATATGAGAAACGCCACAGAGCTCCCTAATCGACTTTCTTGTAAACGCAGGCTTTCCATAAGTCTCAGATAAACCCAAACGCTTTGATCATCTCATCAAAAGCTTAATGTTCCAACTCCGAGATGCTTGCACCAGCCCATAAATGGATCGCTGAGCTTGCATGCTTTGTTAGCATTCTTAGGATCGACAAAACCTTCCGGTTGCATCATATACAGCTCTTCCTTAACATAACCGTAAGGAACGCTGTTTTGACGCCCATCTGCCATATCTCATAATCATAGTATGCGGCAATTGCTAACATGATTCGGACGGACTTAAGCTTCTACGGAGAGAAAGTCTCATCGTAGTCAATCCCTTGAACTTGCCGATAACCCTTAGCTTAAAAGTCGAGCTTTATAGATGGTGACACTACCATCCGCGTCCGCCTTCTTCTTAAAGATCCATTTGTTTTCTATCGTCACGATCATCGGTAAGTCTCACAAAGTCCATACTTTGTTTTCATACATGGATCCTATCTCGGATTGCATGGCTTCAAGCCATTTGTTGAACTGGCCCGCCATCGCTTCTTCATAGTTCAAGGTTCATCGTTGTTCAACAACATGATTTCCGTGACAGGGTTGCCATACCACTGGTGTGGAACGTGTCCTTGTGGACCCACGGGTTCAAGAGCAACTTGATCCAAGTACCTTGATCATCATCATTAATTTCCTCTCCAAGAGGTGTAGGCACCACAGAACATTTTCCCGAGCTGCACTACTTTCCGTTCAAGAGGTAGTACTTCATCGAAGTTCTACTTTCCTCCCACTTACTCCTTTCGAGAGAAACTCTTTTTCCGTAAAGGATCCGCTTTGGCAACAAAGATCTTGCCTTTGGATCTAAGGTAGAAGGTATACCCAATGGTTTCTTTAGGGTATCCTATGAAGACACATTTTCCGACTTGGGTTCGAGCTTTTCAAGTTGAAGTTTCTTCACATAAGCATCGATCCCCAAACTTTTAGAAACGATACTAGGTTTCTTTCCAAACCATAATTCATATGGTGTCGTCTCAACGGATTTAGACGGTGCCCTATTTAAAGTGAATGTATGTAACATCCCAAATTTTCCTATTTGGAATGTTTTACAATTATAGCTAAGCATCCTATGCATCCTGTTGAATTTGAATACCATTTGGAGTTTCAGAGAGTTTTGAATTTGAAATTTGAATTCCAAACTTTGGCATGTGGGAAACCATTCCAAAACCAAGCCTGATAAATACTTGATCAAAAGTATGAGAGGAGCAAACATGACACTCCAAAAATATCAGAGGAAACATTGCCAAAAGAAATGGGAATTCAAATCTGAAATTTATTTGAATTTGAAAAAAATGGATTTTCATAAAGTTTGGATTTTGGCTTTGGAAAATGTTCAAATGAAAGGAATATTCCCTGATCATTTTGGTATATATATACCCTATATTAAATATTTATAGTTTAGGTTTTATTTTGGTTTTGTTTTATTAAAAAAATAAAGAAAAAATCTTTTTGGCGCCAAACCAGCCACCTGTGCCCAGCCAGCCACCACCTAGCCCTCGACCACCACAAGACTGCCCACCACCGCCCACTAGGCCACAGTGCCGCAGCCGACAGCCCGCGCACCTCGCCTGAACCTTCCCGCCGGTCGACCGACGACTCGCTCCTCCCTCTCTCTCTCGACCATGGACCCACCTCTTCTTTCCCCGCCCCACGCCACACCGATTCGCTGAGATCGCTGGATCCCGGGATCCGGATCCCCGACGCCTCGATCCCTTCCGACTTCGACGACCCCTGGCTATAAGCCGCCTCCCGCACCCCTGCTTTCCCTCGCCTCGCCAGATCTTCTCCTGCCTGCTTATGCCGCTGAGCCCGAGCTCAACCACGCCAAAACCTCGCCGCCGCCTGGTGCCCCCGAGCCTCACCAACCCCACCAACCCTTCCCCGAGCTTCCTGCCTCCCGACGCCTTCCCAAGCTCGCGACGCCTGGCCACTGAGCACTCTCGCCCGCCGACGTCAGCCTGGAGTCCGTGAGTCCCCGCTTCCTCCACCGTCCGATCCCCATCGGGTGGTTAGGATTAGAACTCAAGGGGTACGTTTTATTAGAAACCGCCGCCCAAAAGTGTTTATTTTAGTTAGGTTTTATTTTAGTTAGGCCGGTTCTGTTAGATTAACCCTAGGCCCATTTAGACTATCTCGACGCACACAATGTAGTTTAGGCCCATTAGGCATTTTTCTTTTATTGATTTTCTGTTTTATTTAATAGTTCCAATTTTCAAAAACGTGTATCTTCTGTTCTGTTTAATATTTTGAGTGATTCTTTTTTGTTGGATTGCAAATTTTATGTAGTTTCTGAAAACATATATTTAGCTATGTTAAAATAATTAAAATGCTTTAATATTATTTTAGTCAGAATAGCAAATCTGCTATAGTTTTAGTTAGAAAAATTATTTTTGCATGATTCTTTTGCAATCACTTTATTTTGATATTGCCAAACCCTAGAAATTAACTTTGGTATTTTAGGATTAATAAATAATTAATTTTAGGCAGAATCCTATTAATCCTAATTAATTGATTAGTTCCTGTTTTCCTAATTAATTAATTAGTAAATTAATTTATTTTTAACTTGTGATTAGTTATTCTAGGTTAGTTTCTGTCATTCCATTAGATGAACTTTTATTTATAATTAATAAAAGTTTTAAATTATTTTCTTAATAGAAATTGGATTAGGCCTAAATTGAGTTTTATAATAGCTAATTAATTATTTCTTTTTGCTCCTAATTGCCTAGTTAATCCTTTTCTGTTAAGTTAACCTAAAACCATGATTAGGTCATATTGAGGAATTTTTGTTATATAAAACTATTTTTGCTATTGATTGGAATAGGGAGAAACCTTGAATTTGATTTCTTTGAGTTTTCCTTTGATTTGGTTTTGATTGTTTGGTTGTGTTATGTTATCTTTGTTATCTTGTGTGATCCTCTTGCTTTGTACTTATTATGTCATTGTTTGTCTCGTAGAGTTCCCTGAGTGCTAAGCTTGCTACTACTTACTTTTTAGCTTACGAGGATCATCAAGAAGGCAAGTTTTGATCATGTTATTTCTATACCTATGTTTTTGTGCATTAGTAGTTGTCACCACCCCACCATTGCATGCAGTAGTGATAATCTTGAAGTCATTAAACATGAGTAGTATCATGTGGTAGGATGAACCAATCCCTTGTTACCATGGCCCCGGACGTAGTAGTTATTTTGCTATGCTCAGAGACGGATTTGGGATGAGTGAAATTCATAAGTAAGATGTGAGAGTTGATGATGATGATGACCCCATGGACTACAATGATCAAGATGGACTTCGGAAAATCACTACTGGGTGGAGGATTTGTTGACGGCACCCGAGAACCCAAGGTGGCCGGGATGCATGGAGAAGCGCCATGACATCCTCATGGAAAGCTTCACCCAGCCACGAAGAGAAGGATGGATGCCCCATGACCGAAGTTACTCTGCAGCCGCAAGCCATTATGGGCTCGCTGGGTTGACCTTGTAGTGAAGCTGGCTGGACGGTACTACGAGAAGTAGACGAACGGTAGGGTTGATGGGTACCGCAAAGGGCCGTAAGAACTCTTTGAAGACCCTGTTTATCTGGTCCCGCCTTCAAACACCATGAAGTGCTAAGACTTTAAAGGAGGAATGATTCTTATGGGAAAGTGCGCAAACCTCCGCAGAGTGTTATAACCTAATCGATTAGCCGTGTCCCCGGTTACGGACATTTGAGCATCTGGACCTTGGAAGTATTCGGATATCTCAACACTTAACTCTAATAAATTAATTTGATTGGGTTTATGACTTAATAATAATTTGGGAACGAGATATTGGTTGGCGGAACCATCTCAATAACTACCAACAATTGTAGTAATTTGCAAGCAAGTCCACTGTAGTAGGATAAAATTTGCTTTTCGCAAAATGATGAAACTTAGAGCTCCACAGCCAAAATGCATATAGTGCTAGTAACTTTATTATTGTTATTCTTCATGACTTGCCGCTTATTCCAAAAGCTGATTCTACATGGCTGCAACGATTATGTTGCGTAGATATATTCCGATCAGAGGAGGCTACGCCCGCATGGCGATTGCCCTTTGAGTCGGATGGACTCGCTACCTTCGACGCTCCGCAGCATTTGTAGTTTATTTTCATGAGTTGGCCTTGAGCCAAATTTATTTCCTTGTAATAAAGACTCTATATGAGAATCGCTTAATGATATTCAGGTGTGATTGAACTTTGATTACTTTATCGATGTAATCGTGAGTACCAAAGATGATCTTGGGATGGTATGCATACGTAGATTTGACCGATTTTGGGTCAGGTCGCCACAGAGATGGTATCGAGCACACGCCGACCGAGGATCGAACCCCTAGGATCGGAAAGCCATAAGCAGAGACCATTTACTTTGAACCCTTTTCATTCTATACTTCTTCTCCGATCTATTCTCGACTCTTCTCTCCTTTGCAACATTCTAGATGGCCACGAGTTCACCCCAGCTTTGCTACCGGAGTTCGCCAGCCCGATGAGACGATGCCCTTCGAAGGAAGCTGGTCCAGATGGTGAAGCTGCTGAAGATTGCTCGCCTCGATCACCGGAAACCCACTAATGCACTTCCGACGGACACCCGCCATGTGATTGAGGTGCATATCCTGTGGAGGACTTTTGGAGGACGACGGAGCCTATCAACTTTGAGTTCACCGAGTTCAACTGGATCATCGGAAGAGACGTGGCGATCTACCGAGCACTTGGACATCTCCGAGAGGAGTACAGGACGAGCTCGATCACCGGACTCGCCATGGTTTCTCGCAGGCAAGGAATGGAGATATCATCCGCACCATCGAGGACGATTCCACTCTCTCGCACATTCAGACTTGGAGTGTCTCTCAGACACGGGAGATTCAGCTCGCCAGAATCAAGACACACCGAAGCTTTTGTTCCGCGAGCTGGAGCTGGAGGAGAAGGCACGCAGACTTCCTTGGCTATGAGGAAGAAATCACTGACTTCATGGAGATTGTCGACGACCTGAAGATGAAGCTTGCCGCGATTGAGGAAAAGATGGATTTGGGTGAAGACCTTTACCCGAGTGGAGATGAAGCACCCCTCGTGAGCAATGATCAGGATTTCGAGGGGAGTACCACTGAAGGAAACCCCAAGAGGAGGCGCCATCGATGCAGACTTTTAGTCGACCACCATGTTATCTTTTACTTTTCGTCGATCGCTAGGGCCGATGTTTTCCTTCGATTAGTCATGAGCTTTGTAATCGAGTTTGAACCATGTTTGAGTGGAATGAATAAATGATTGGTGTGTTATGATTGTGCATTCATATGGGTAGTGTTATTTTCATAGACCCTTGTTCTATTCTAATTTTCTCATCCACTCCAAAACACCAGATGCCTCCGAGACGTGACACCGGTTTCCCGCCGAGCTCACCCAGCTGCTCCAAAGCAGTAATGCACCGATGCAGCCCCGATTCGTAACTGTAACAACCCCGCCAACAATCCACCGCCACCACCACCCACCGTGGACAATTTGACTCGATTCTCGAGGTTGAATCCGCCAGTGTTCTCTAGTAGCACCGAGCCGATTGTGGCTGACGATCGGCTCCGCAAGATTGGAAGAGAGCTAGTCACCGTTGGATGCACCGATGTCGAGAAGGTGCGCTTGTCAGCATCAACCGGATGGACCTGCAGCTTCTTGGTGGGAGAATTACACCGCCACTTTTCCTTTGGGTGGCATCACTTGGGATCAATTCCAGCAGTTTCAGACCGCTCATGTCTCATCTGGAGCCATGAGTCTCAAGAAGCGTGAGTTCCAAACTTGCGCCAGGGAATCGTGACCGTGGCACAAGACGTGGAGGAATTCAGCAAACTTGCCCGCTATGCCCTCGATGATGTGGCCACCGATGCCGCCAAGGTGAGAAGTTCCTTGAGGGACTAAATGATGAATTGAGCATGCAGCTTATTGTGGCTACTTTCAACAACTACCAGGAGCTGGTAGACAAGGCCACCATCCTGGAAGGCAAGCAGCAGCAGATAGAGAGCCGCAAGAGGAAGTACAGCCAGGGAAGCACAACCAGAGCTCACAGGAAGCCCCCGCTATGCACCGCATCAGGAGGGCACATCCATCACAACCATGGAGGTCATAACCATGGTGGAAATGGAAACAACCGCAGCTGTGACAACAAGTCGTGCAATGGCAATGGCAATGGTAATGGCAATCAGCACTGTTTCGCCCCGGCCCAAGGATCTCGAGCCACATCACCGCTTCAAGTGCCGTAAGACAGGCACTACGCCACCGACGCCCGGAGGCAAGCAGAGGAACGGAATGGCAATGGAGGCTCAGCGAAGAAGCCCAATCCTTTCCTCGTGCTCAAGTGAATCACATCGACGGAGAACGCCTATGATCAGCCGTATAATCGTGGTTGGTAAGTTTTATTGAATTCACATTCAGTTTTGGTTCTGCTTGATTCGTGCAACGATTCATTCATATCAAGGGTAGTTGTGGATAAGTACGGATTACGACTAGAACCCTTAGAAGCCCCTCCGCCGGGCCCGCAGAGGAGAAATGATGGCAGGTTTAAGCTGTCCCGCAAACCTCAACATCGGGAACCACAAATTTCCAGAGAACTCATAGTGTTGGAAACTCAGACCTTGGATGTAATCCTAGGCATGGATTGGTTGTCAAAGTATGAAGGAACATTGATCGTGCCAAGAAGTCTATTCTGCTCACCACCCCGGAGCGTAAGAGGATCAAGTATGTAGCCAGCACCGCCAGATGAAGAATCAGTATTCTCACGGAGTTGTTCAGAGGAAGTACCAGAGTGCAAGAATTTCCGATGTGTTCCCGGAGGAATTACCAGAATGCCACCGACGAGACATTGAGTTTCGATTGAACTATTGCCCAAGACAGCCCCAATATCCAAGAGACCTTATCGGATGCCACCGAATGAGTTGAAAGAGATCAAGGAACAAATAAATGAGTTATTGGAGAAAGGATATATTCGCCCAAGCTCATCACCTTGGGGAGCCCCAGCTTTTGGTAGAGAAGAAGGATGGAAGCTTGAGGATGGTTGTGGATTATCGTGCATTGAACGAGGTAACCATCAAGAACAAGTACCTCTGCCCATGATCAATGATTTGTTTGATCAGCTTGTTGGAGCCAAGGTATTCTCAAAGATCGATCTTCGATCGTGGTATCACCATTGAAAATTCGTGAAAAGGATATACCCAAAA
Source organism: Aegilops longissima (assembly GCA_021605205.1). Taxonomy (NCBI): domain Eukaryota; kingdom Viridiplantae; phylum Streptophyta; class Magnoliopsida; order Poales; family Poaceae; genus Aegilops; species Aegilops longissima. The sequence goes on along the minus strand of CM038681.1, from coordinate 632,467,724 downwards.
CAGCATTCACCACTGTGTATGGTTTATATGAGTATACCGTCATGTCATTTGATTGACTAATGCTCCTGATACTTTATGAATTTGATGAACAAGGTGTTCATGGAGTATTTGGACAAGTTTGTCGTGGTGTTCATCGATGACATATTGATATTCTCCAAGAGCGAGGAAGAGCATAAGGAACATTTATGCCTAGTTCGAGAAACTTCGAGAACATCACAGATGCCAAATTCAGCAAATGTGAATTTTGGTTGAAGGAAGTTGATTCTCTGACATGTTATCTCAGAGAAGGAATAGCAGCTTGATCCCGCCAAGGTTGAATCACCACCGATTGGCGCCACCCACCTCACCAAGGAGATCCGCAGTTTTCTGACTCGCAGGATATTATCGGAGGTTCATTGAGAACTTCGAAGATTGCCAAGCCCATGACTGAGCTGTTGAAGAAGGAAGCCAAGTATGTTTGGACCGAGGAATGTGAAGCCAGCCAGGAGTTGAAGAAACGGTTGGTCACAGCTCCAAAGGTTGATATTGCCGACATACATAAGGAATACCAGGTTTATTAGACGCTTCGTCAAGGACTCGGAGGAGTATTGATGCAGGAAGGCAAGGTTGTAGCTTATGCCTCCGCACAGCTACGGCCTCATGAGATGAATTATGCCACGACGATTTGGAGTTAGCAACAGAGTGCATGCACTCAAGACTGGAGACATTTTCATCGGAAACCGCTGTGATGTCTATACAGATCACAAGAGTTTGAAATATATCTTCACGCAGAAAGAATTGAACCTCGTGCAGAGGAGATGGCTAGAGTTGATAAAAGACTATGACATGAGGCTACATTACCACCCCGGTAAAGCCAATGTTGTAGCAGATGCTTTGAGCCGTAAGAGTTATGTGAACACTCTACACAGCAGGAGGATTACCCTGTGAGTTGGTTGATGACCTCGAGATCTCCGATCGAGATAGTTCCAAAGGATTTGTCGCAACCTTGAAGTTCAGTCCACCTTGACCGAAAAGATTCGTGAAGCCCGTAAGTCGGACAAGGAAATCGATGAGATTAAGCAAAAGATGGAGGATGGAAAAGCTAAAGGATTCCAAAGGATGAACATGGAACTATATGGTTTGAGGATCGATTATGTGCCCAATGATCCCGAGCTCAGAAGTTAATTCTACAGAGGCACATGATTCATCAGATTCGATTCATCCCGCAACACCAAGATGTACCGGATTTGAAGCAAAGTTTCGTGGACAGGAATGAAGAAGGACATTGCCGAGCACGTAGTCAGTATGCGATGTATGCCAACGTAAAGGCAGTAACATCGAAGCCAGCAGGTTACTTCAACCTTTGCCGATTCCCGATTGGAAATGGGAGAAACTTGGTATGGATTTCATCACAGATTACCCAGACCCGATCAGGTTATGATTCTATCCGGTAGTAGTTGATCGCTTGACTAAGGTAGCTCACTTCATTCCCGTGAAGACTACCTATACCAGTGCTAAGTTGGCCAAGATATACATGACCAGGATCGTATGTCCGCATGGAGTTCCGAGGAAAATCGTGTCGATAGAGGAACGCAGTTTACCTCAAAGTTTTGGAAGCAATTACATGAAACTTTGGGTACGAGGCTGGAATTCAAGACAGCCTTTCATCCGCAGACATGATGGATGCACCGAGAGAGTCAATCAGATTCGAGGACATGTTGAGAGCTTGTGTACTAGACTATGGGTCTAGCTGATGATAACTTACCTTACGCAGAGTTCTCAGACAACAACAGCTTATCAAACCAGTTTGAAGATGGCACCTTCAAGCTCTATACGGAAGGAGGTGTAGAACACCATTGTGTGGATAGCGTTGAGATCGATCACTTTTCGTTCCGATCTTATCAAGGATTCCAAGAGAAAGTCAAGCTGATTCGAGACCGCTCAAGATTGCACACCACGATGTAAGAGTTATGCCGACAAGAAGCTTAAGGAGGTGACTTACTAAGGGAGACCGAGCATACTTCGTGTGTCTCACTTCGTGGAATCAAGAGGTTTGGAGTCAAGGGAAAGTTAGCACCCGATTCATTGGCCCCTACAAAATCCTCGAACGTCGTGGGAGAAGTTGCATATAAGTTGGAATTGCCGGAAGGATTGTCCGAGTTCATGATGTTTTCCACGCTTTCGCTTGAAGAAGTGCCATGCGACATGGCCGATGTTCCGTTGAGAGACACAAGGCCCTAGAGGCCATACAGCTTGACAAAGGATTTAACTTACAAGGAGACACCCACAAAATTCTCGAGACTGCAAGCAGAGTCACCCGCAGCAAAGTCATCAAGTTTTGCAAGGTGCTGTGGAGTCACCACACCGAGGAAGAAGCCACTGGGAACGCCAAGAAGATCTTCGCCGAGACCATCCGCACCTATTTGTTAGTTAACCCAATCTCGAGGGCTAGATTCATCTTAAGGTGGTAGGTTTGTAACATCCCAAATTTTCCTATTTGGAATGTTTTACAATTATAGCTAAGCATCCTATGCATCCTGTTGAATTTGAATACCATTTGGAGTTTCAGAGTTTTGAATTTGAAATTTGAATTCCAAACTTTGGCATGTGGGAAACCATTCCAAAACCAAGCCCGATAAATACTTGATCAAAAGTATGAGAGGAGCAAACATGACACTCCAAAATATCAGAGGAAACATTGCTAAAAGAAATGGGAATTCAAATCTGAAATTTATTTGAATTTGAAAAATGGATTTTCATAAAGTTTGATTTTGGCTTTGGAAAATGTTCAAATGAAAGGGAATATTCCCCTGATCATTTTGGTATATATATACCCTATATTAAATATTTATAGTTTAGGTTTTATTTTTGGTTTTGTTTTTATTAAAAAAATAAAGAAAAATCTTTCAAGGCCACCACCAGCCACCCAGCCCAGCCAGCGCCACCTAGCCCTCGACCACCACAAGACTGCCCACCACCGCCCACTAGGCCACAAAGCCGCCCGACAGCCGACGCCTCGCGCTCGAACCTTCTCCCGCCGGTCGACCGACGACTCGCCTCCTCTCTCTCTCGACCCTGGACCCACCTCTTCTTTCCCCGCCCCACGCCACATCGATTCGCTGAGATCGCTGGATCCCGGGATCCGGATCCCGATCGCCTCGATCCCTTCCGACTTCGACGACCCCTCGGCTATATAAGCCGCCTCCCGCACCCTGCTTTCCCTCGCCTCGCCAGATCTTTCCTCGCCTGCTTATGCCGCGGAGCCCGAGCTCAACCTCCCGCCAAAACCTCGCTGCCGCCCTGGTGCCCCCGAGCCTCACCAACCCCACCAACCCTTCCCGAGCTTCCTGCCTCTCCCGACGCCTTCCCAAGCTCACGACGCCTGGCCACCTGAGCACTCTCGCGGCTGCCGACGTCGCTGGGTCCGTGAGTCCCTCGCTTTCCTCCACCGTCCGATCCCCATCGGGTGGTTAGGATTAGAACCTCAAGGGGTACGCTTTTATTAGAAACCGCCGCCCCAAGCGGTTTATTTTAGTTAGGTTTTATTTTAGTTAGGCCGGTTCTGTTAGATTAACCCTAGGCCCATTTAGACTATCTCGACGACACTATGTAGTTTAGCCCATTAGGCATTTTTCTTTTATTGATTTTCTGTTTTAGTTTTAATAGTTCCAATTTTCAAAACGTGTATCTTCTGTTCTGTTTAATATTTTTGAGTGATTCTTTTTTGTTGGATTGCAAATTTTATGTAGTTTCTGAAAACATATATTTAGCTATGTTAAAATAATTAAAACGCTTTAATATTATTTTAGTCAGAATAGCAAATCTGCTATAGTTTTAGTTAGAAAAATTATTTTTGCATGATTCTTTTGCAATCACTTTATTTTGATATTGCCAAACCCTAGAAATTAACTTTGGTATTTTAGGATTAATAAATAATTAATTTTAGGCAGAATCCTATTAATCCTAATTAATTGATTAGTTCCTGTTTTCCTAATTAATTAATTAGTAAATTAATTTATTTTTAACTTGTGATTAGTTATTCTAGGTTAGTTTCTGTCATTCCATTAGATGAACTTTTATTTATAATTAATAAAAGTTTTAAATTATTTTCTTAATAGAAATTGGATTAGGCCTAAATTGAGTTTTATAATAGCTAATTAATTATTTCTTTTTGCTCCTAATTGCCTAGTTAATCCTTTTCTGTTAAGTTAACCTAAAACCATGATTAGGTCATATTGAGGAATTTTTGTTATATAAAAACTATTTTTGCTATTGATTGGAATAGGAGAAACCTTGAATTTGATTTCTTTGAGTTTTCCTTTGATTTGGTTTTGATTGTTTGGTTGTGTTATGTTATCTTTGTTATCTTGTGTGATCCTCTTGCTTTGTACTTATTATGTCATTGTTTGTCTCGTAGAGTTCCCTGAGTGCTAAGCTTGCTACTACTTAATTTTTAGCTTACGAGGATCATCAAGAAGGCAAGTTTTGATCATGTTATTTCTATACCTATGTTTTTGTGCATTAGTAGTTGTCACCACCCCACCATTGCATGCAGTAGTGATAATCTTGAAGTCATTAAACATGAGTAGTATCATGTGGTAGGATGAACCAACCCTTGTTACCATGGCCCCGGACGTAGTAGTTATTTTGCTATGCTCAGAGACGGATTTGGGATGAGTGAAATTCATAAGTAAGATGAGAGTTGATGATGATGATGACCCCATGGACTACAATGATCAAGATGGACTTCGAAAATCACTACGGGTGGAGGATTTGTTGACGGGCACCTCGAGAACCTGGGCAGGCCGGATGCATGGAGAAGCGCCATGACATCCTCATGGAAAGCTTCACCCAGCCACGAAGAGAAGGATGGATGCCCCATGACCGAAGCTTTCTGCAGCCGCAAGCCATTATGGGCTCGCTGGGTTGACCTTGTAGTGAAGCTGGCTGGACGGTACTACGAGAAGTAGACGAACGGTAGGGTTGATGGGTACCGCAAGGCCGTAAGAACTCTTTGGAAGACCCTGTTTATCTGGTCCCGCCTTCAAACACCATGAAGTGCTAAGACTTTAAAGGAGGGAATGATTCTTATGGGAAAGTGCAAACCTCTCGCAGAGTGTTATAACCTAATCGATTAGCCGTGTCCCTGCTACGGACATTTGAGCATCCGACCTTGGAAGTATTCGGATATCTCAACACTTAACTCTAATAAATTAATTTGATTGGGTTTATGACTTAATAATAATTTGGGAACTAGATATTGGTTGGCGGAACCATCTCAATAACTACCAACAATTGTAGTAATTTGCAAGCAAGTCCATCGTAGTAGGATAAAATTTGCTTTTCGCAAAATGATGAAACTTAGAGCTCCACAGCCAAAATGCATATAGTGCTAGTAACTTTATTATTGTTATTCTTCATGACTTGCCAGCTTATTCCAAAAGCTGACTTACATGGCTGCAACGTATTATGTTGCGTAGATATATTCCGATCAGAGGAGGCTACGCCCGCGCCATGCATTGCCCTTGGAGTCGGATGGACTCGCTACCTTCGACGCTCCGCAGCATTTGTAGTTTATTTCTCATGAGTTGGCCTTGAGCCAAATTTATTCCCTTGTAATAAAGACTCTATATGAGAATCGCTTAATGATATTCAGGTGTGATTGAACTTTGATTACTTTATCGATGTAATCGTGAGTACCAAAGATGATCTTGGGATGGTACATGATACGTAGATTTGACCGATTTTGGGTCAGGTCGCACAATGTAGCTGTCTCTAGTGCGATCCCCAAAATGATAGCGGTAAATTGGTAAGAGATATCATAGATCGCACTATATCCAATAGAGTGCGACACGACGCTCGACACACCGCTATTACCGAGGTGTTCCAGCGGCGTGAGTTGTGAAACGATTCCACATTTCCATAAGTGTGTACCAAATTCGTGACTTAAATATTCTCCTCCACGATCTGATCGTAAGAACTTTATTTTTCGGTTACGTTGATTCTCTACCTCATTCTGAAATTCCTTGAACTTTTGAAAGGCCTCAGACTTGTGTTTCATCAAGTAGACATACCCATATCTACTTAAGTCGTCTGTGAGTGTGAGAACATAACGATATCCTCTGCGAGCCTCAACGCTCATTGGACCGCACACATCGGTATGTATGATTTTCAATAAGTTGGTTGCTCGCCCATTGTTCCGAGAACGGAGTCTTGGTCATTTTGCCCATGAGGCATGGTTTGCATGTGTCAAATGATTCATAATCGAGAGACTCTAAAAGTCCATCGAATGGAGCTTCTTCATGCGCTTGACACCAATGTGACCAAGGCGGCAAAGCACAAGTATGTGGGACTATCGTTATCAACTTTACATCTTTTGGTATTCACACTATGAATATGTGTAATATTACGCTCGAGATTCATTAAGAATAAACCATTGACCATCGGAGCATGACCATAAAACATATCTCTCATATAAATAGAACAACCATTATTCTCGGATTTAAATGAGTAGCCATCTCGCATTAAACGAGATCCTGATACAATGTTCATGCTCAAACTTGGCACTAAATAACAATTATTGAGGTTTAAAACTAATCCCAGAGGTAAATGTAGAGGTAGCGCGTCGACGGCATCACATCGACATTGAACCATTCCCGACGCCAGATCGTCACCTCGCCCTTCGCCAGCCTCCGCTTATTCCGCAGCTCCCTGCCAGAAGTTACAAATATGAGCAACGACACCGTATCAAATACCCAGAGTTACTACTTAGTAATCGGTAAGGTACACATCAATTACATGTATATCAAATATACCTTTAGTGTTGCCGGCCTTCTTGTCCGCTAAGTATTTGGGGCAGTTCCGCCTCCAAAGGGCCCTTCCTTTGCAATAAAAGCACTCGTCTCAGGTTTGGGTCCATTCTTTGACTTCTTCCGCAACTTGCTTACCGGGCGCCGCAACATCTTTGCTGTCCTTCTTGAAGTTCTTCTTACCCTTGCCCTTTTGAACTTAGTGGTTTTATTGACCATCAACACTTGATGTTCTTTCTGATTTCAACCTCTCGCGACTTCAGATTGAGAATACTTCAGGAATGGTCTTCACCATCCCCTGCATATTGTAGTTCATCACAAAGCTCTTGTAGCTTGGTGGGAGCGATCAAGGATTCTGTCAATGACCGCCGTCCGGAGGTTAATGTCCAGCTGGGACAAGCGGTTGTGCAACCTGACATTTTGAGTATGTGCTCACCGATGTAACTGTTTTCCTCCATCTTACAACTATAGAACTTGTCGGAGACTTCATATCTCTCGACCCGGCATGAGCTTGGAAAACCATTTTCAGCTCCTCGAATATCTCATATGCTCCGTGTTGCTCAAAACGCTTTTGGAGCCCCGGTTCTAAGTTGTAAAGCATGCCGACCGAACGAGGGAGTAATCATCAAGACGAGACTGCCAAGCATTCATAATGTCTTGGTTCTTCGATGGGTGCATCACCTAGTGGTGCTTCTAGGACATATTGATTCTTGGCTGCTATGAGGATGATCCTCGTGTTCCGCACTCCAGTCCAATAGTTGCTGCCATCGCCTTTCAGCTTGGTTTTCTAGGAACGCTGAAGTTCATGTTGACATGAGCGCTGGCCATTTGATCTACAAGACATATTTTGCAAAGACTTTAGACTAAGTTCATGATAATTAAGTTCATCTAATCAGATTATTTAATGAACTCCCACTCAGATTTGACATCCCTCTAGTCATCTAAGTGTTACATGATCCGAGTCGATTAGGCCGTGTCCGATCATCACGTGAGACGGACTAGTCATCGCCGGTGAACATCTCCATGTTGATCGATCTTCCATACGACTCATGTTCGACCTTTCGGTCTCTTGTGTTCCGAGGCCATGTCTGTACATGCTAGGCTCGCAAGTTAACCCTAAGTGTTTATGCATATGTAAAACTGTCTTACACCCGTTGTATGTGAACGTAAGGATCTATCACACCCATCATCACGTGGTGCTTCCAAACCATTTAACTTTAGCAATGGTGCACAGTTAGGGGGAACACTTTCTTGAAATTATTCTAAGAGATCATCTTATTTACTACCGTCGTTCTAAGTAAACAAGATGCATAAAGATAATAAACATCACATGCAATTATATAAAGTAGTGACATGATATGGCCAATATCATATAGCTCCTTTGATCTTCATCTTTGGGGCTCCATGATCATCTTGTCACCGCATGACACCATGATCTCCATCATCATGATCTCCATCATCGTGTCTCCATGAAGTTGCTCGCCAACTATTACTTCTACTACTATGGCTAACATGTTTAACTATAAAGTAAAGTAATTTACATGGCGTTGAATCAATGATGCGCAGGTCATACAATAATGAAGACAACTCCTATGGCTCCTGCCGGTTGTCATACTGATCGACATGCAAGTCGTGATTCCTATTACAAGAACATGATCTCATACATCACAATATATCATTCATCATTCATCACAACTTCTGGACATATCACATCACATGACAATTGCTGCAAAAACAAGTTAGACGTCCTCTAATTATTGTTGCATCTTTTACGTGGCTGCAATTGGGTTCTAGCAAGAAAGTTTTCTTACCTATGAATAACCACAACGTGATTTTGTCAACTTCTATTTACCCTTCATAAGGACCCTTTTCATCTAATCCGCCCAACTAAAGTAGGAGAGACAGACACCGCTAGCCACCTTATGCAACTAGTGCATGTCACCGGTGGAACCTGCCTCACGAAGCGCACGTAAGGTCGGTCCGGCCGCTTCATCCCACAATACCGCTGAAGCAAGAAAAGACTAGTAGCGGCAAGCAAGTTGACAAGATCTACGCCCACAACAAAATTGTGTTCTACTCTGCAATAGAGAACTACGATAGACCTAGCTCATGATGCCACTGCTGGGGAACGCGCGTAAACTTAAAATTTTCCCACGGTTTCACCAAGATCCATCTATGAGTTCATCTAGCAACGAGTCATGGAGAGAGATTGCATCTACATACCACTTGTAGATCAAGGCGGAAGCGCTCACTAGAACGTGGATGATGGAGTCGCATCGCCGTGATCCAAATCACCGATGACCGAAAGTGCCGAACGGACGGCACCTCCGCTGCTCAACACACGATGGAGCAGATGACGCCTCCTCCTTCTTGATCCAGCAAGGGGATGGAGAGGTTGAGGAAGATGGTTCCAGCAGCAGCATGACGGCGTGGTGTTGGTGGAGAAGCAGCACTCCGGCAGGGCTTCGCCAAGCACGTGACGGAGGAGGAGAGGTGTAGCAGGGGAGAGGGAGGCGCCAAGATGCAAAGGTGCGGCTGCCCCTCCTCCCCCTTTATATAGGCCTCTGGGGCGCCGGCCCTGAGATCTGATCTCCCAAGGGGGCGGCGGCCAGGGGGAGGCTTGCCCCCAAGACTAGTAGCGCAAGCAAGTTGACAAGATCTACGCCCACAACAAAATTGTGTTCTACTCTGCAATAGAGAACCACGATACACCTAGCTCATGATGCCACTGTTGGGGAACGCTGCAGAAAATTAAAATTTTCCCACGGTCTCACCAAGATCCATCTATGAGTTCATCTAAGCAACGAGTCATGGAGAGAGATTGAATCTACATACCACTTGTAGATCGCAGGCGGAAGCGCTCACTAGAACGTGGATGATGGAGTCGATCGCCGTGATCCAAATCACCGATGACCGAAAGTGCCGAACGGACGGCACCTCCGCTGCTCAACACACGCACGGAGCGGATGACGCCTCCTTCTTGATCCAGCAAGGGGAAGGAGAGGTTGAGGAAGATGGTTCCAGCAGCAGCATGACGGCGTGGTGTTGGTGGAGAAGAAGATCTCGGCAGGCTTCGCCAAGCACGTGACGGAGGAGGAGAGGTAGCAGGGAGAGGAGGCGCCAAGATGCAAAAAAGCGGCTGCCCCTCCTCCCCTATATATAGGCCCCTGGGGGCGCCTGCCCTGGAGATCTGATCTCCAAGGGGCGGCGGCCAAGGGGGAGGCTTGCCCCCAAGGCAAGTGGGCGCCCCACCCTAGGGTTTCCAACCCTAGGCTAGGGGGCCTGGGGCGACCAGCCCACCAGGCTGGTTCCCTCCCACTTCAGCCCATGGGGCCCTCCGAGATAGGTGGCCCCACCCGATGGACCTCGACCTTCCGTGGTCCCGATACAATACCGTAACCCCAAATTCTCCCGATGGTCAAATAGCACTTCCTATATAATTCTTTACCTACGACCATTCCGAACTCCTCGTGACGTCCGGATCTCATCCGGACTCAACAACATTCGGTTTGCTGCATACTCATATTCATACAACCCTAGGCCATCGAACCTTAATGTGTAGACCCTACGGTTCGGGAGACATGCGACATGACCGAGACGGCTCTCCCGTCAATAACCAACAGCGGATCTCGATACCCATGTTGGCTCCTACATACTCCTTGATGATCTCATCGGATGAACCACGATGTCGAGGATTCAATTAATCCCAGATTCAATTCCCTTTGTCAATCGGTACGTTATTTGCCCGAGACTCGATCGCCGGTATCCCAATACCTCGCTCAGTCTCAAGTATCGCAAGTCACTTTACTCGCATCAGAATGCATGATCCTGCAACCAATCACTTGGTCACTTTGAGCTCATTATGATGATGCATTACCGAAAGGGCCCAGAGATACCTCTCCGCCATAACGGAGTGACAAATCCTAGTCTCGATCCGTGTCAACCCAATGACACTTTCGAGATACATGTAGTGCACCTTTATAGTCACCCAGCCATGCCAGACGCTTGGTACACCCAAAGCACTCTTACGGTATCCGGGAGTTACACGATCTCATGGTCTAAGGAAGAGATACTTGACATTGGAAAAGCTCTAGCAAAACGAACTACACGATCTTGTGCTATGCTTAGGATTGTCTTGTCCATCACATCATTCTCCTAATGATGTGATCCCGCTATCAATGACATCCAATGTCCATAGTCGTGAAACCATGACTATCTATTGATCAACGAGCTAGTAAACTAGAGGCTCACTAGGGACATATTGTGGTCTATATATTCACATGTGTATTACGATTTCCGGATAATACAATTATAGCATGAATAAAAGACAATTATCATGAACAAGGAAATATAATAATAATCCTTTTATTGTTGCCTCTAGGCATATTTCCAACAGTCTCCCACTTGCACTAGAGTCAATAATCTAGTTACATTGTGATGAACCGAACACCCATAGAGTTTTGGTGTTGATCATGTTTTGCTCATGAAGAGGTTTGGTCAACAGATCTCATGACATTCAGATCCGTATGCACTTTGTAAATTTCTATGTCTCCATCTTGAACATTTTCACGGATGGAGTTGAAGCGACGCTTGATGTGCCTGGTCTTCTTGTGAAACCTGGGCCCTTGGCAAGTGCAATAGCTCCAAAGGTTGTCACAGAAGAGTTTGATTGGCCCCGACACATTGGGTATGACTCTAGGTCGGTGATGAACTCCTTCACCCATATTGCTTCATGTGCTGCCTCCAAGGCTGCCATGTACTCCGCTTCACATGTAGATCCGCCACGACGCTCGCTTGCAGCTGCACCAGCCATCGCTCCACCATTCAACATATACACGATCCGGTTTGTGACCTAGAGTCATTCAGATCTGTGTCGGCTTAGCGCCGACGTAACCCTTTACGACGAGCTCTTCGTCACCTCCATAAACGAGAAACATGTCCTTTGTCCTTTCAGTGCTTCAGGATATTCTTGACCGTTGTCCAGTTGTTCCTTGCCGGGATTACTTTGGTACCTTCCTACCAAACTTACGGCAAGGTTTACATCAGGTATGGTACACAAGATGGCATACATAATAGATCCTATGGCCGAGGCATAGGGATGACGCCATCTCTTCTCTATCTTTTGTCAGTGGTTGGGCATTGAGCCGAGCTCAATCTCACAACTTGCAAGTGCAAGAACCCTTTCTTGACTGATCCATTTTGAACTTCTTCAAAATCTTATCAAGGTATATGCTTTGTGAAAGACCTATGAGGCGCCTCGATCTATCTCTATAGATCTTGATGCCTAATATATAAGCAGCTTCTCCAAGGTCCTTCATTGAAAAACTTTTATTCAAGTAGGCCTTAATGTTGTCCAAGAGTTCTATATCATTTCCCATCAAAAGAATGTCATCTACATATAATATGAGAAATGCTACAGAGCTCCCACTCACTTTCTTGTAAACGCAGCTTTCCATAAGTCTCAAGATAAACCCAAACGCTTTGATCATCTCATCAAAGCTTAATGTTCCAACTCCGAGATGCTTGCACCAGCCCATAAATGGATCGCTGAGCTTGCATACTTTGTTAGCATTCTTAGGATCGACAAAACCTTCCGCTGCATCATATACAGCTCTTCCTTAAGATAACCGCTAAGGAACACTGCTTTGACGCCCATCTGCCATATCTCATAATCATAGTATGCGCAATTGCTAACATGATTCGGACGGACTTTAGCTTCGCCACGGAGAGAAAGTATCATCGTAGTCAATCCCTTGAACTTGCCGATAACCCTTAGCGAAAATTCGAGCTTTATAGATGGTGACACTACCATCCGCTGCTCGCCTTCTTCTTAAAGATCCATTTGTTTTCTATCGTCACGATCATCGGGTAAGTCTCACAAAGTCCATACTTTGTTTCCATACATGGATCCTATCTCGGATTGCATGGCTTCAAGCCATTTGTTGGAATCTGGCCCGCCATCGCTTCTTCATAGTTCAAGGTTCATCGTTGTCTAACAACATGATTTCCGTGACAGGGTTACCATACCACTGTGTGGAACGTGTCCTTGTGAACCCACGGTTCAGAGCAACTTGATCCAAGTACCTTGATCATCATCATTAATTTCCTCTCCAAAGAGGTGTAGGCACCAGAGAACATTTTCCGAGCTGCACTACTTTCCGTTCAAGAGGTAGTACTTCATCGAAGTTCTACTTTCCTCCCACTTACTCCTTTCGAGAGAAACTTTTTCCGTAAAGGATCCGCTTTGGCAACAAAGATCTTGCCTTTGGATCTAAGGTAGAAGGTATACCCAATGGTTTCTTTAGGGTATCCTATGAAGACACATTTTTCCGACTTGGGTTCGAGCTTTTCAGGTTGAAGTTTCTTCACATAAGCATCGGATCCCCAAACTTTTAGAAACGACAGCTTAGGTTTCTTTCCAAACCATAATTCATATGGTGTCGCCTCAACGGATTTAGACGGTGCCCTATTTAAAGTGAATGTAGCTGTCTCTAGAGCGATCCCCAAAATGATAGCGTAAATCGGTAAGAGACATCATAGATCGCACCATATCCAATAGAGTGCGACACGACGCTCGACACACCGCTATTACTGAGGTGTTCCAGCGGCGTGAGTTGTGAAACGATTCCACATTTCCTTAAGTGTGTACCAAATTCGTGACTTAAATATTCTCCTCCACGATCTGATCAGAAGAACTTTATTTTTCGTTACGTTGATTATCTACCTCATTCTGAAATTCCTTGAACTTTTCAAAGGTCTCAGACTTGTGTTTAATCAAGTAGACATACCCATATCTACTTAAGTCGTCTGTGAGAGTGAGAACATAACGCTATCCTCCATGAGCCTCAACGCCATTGGACCGCATACATCGGTATGTATGATTTCCAATAAGTTGGTTGCTCGCACCATTGTTCCGAGAACGGAGTCTTGGTCATTTTGCCCATGAGGCATGGTTTGCATGTGTCAAATGATTCATAATCGAGAGACTCTAAAAGTCCATCGAATGGAGCTTCTTCATGCGCTTGACACCAATGTGACCAAGGCAAAGGCACAAGTATGTGGGACTATCGTTATCAACTTTACATCTTTTGGTATTCACACTATGAATATGTGTAATATTACGCTCGAGATTCATTAAGAATAAACCATTGACCATCGGAGCATGACCATAAAACATATCTCTCATATAAATAGAACAACCATTATTCTCGGATTTAAATGAGTAGCCATCTCGCATTAAACGAGATCCTGATACAATATTCATGCTCAAACTTGGCACTAAATAACAATTATTGAGGTTTAAAACTAATCCCGTAGGTAAATGTAGAGGTAGCGTCGACGGCGATCACATCGACCTTGGAACCATTCCCGACGCCAAGATCGTCACCTCGCCCTTCGCCAGCTCCGCTTATTCCGCAGCTCATGTCAGAAGTTACAAATATGAGCAACGACACCGTATCAAATACCTGTGAGTTACTACGAGTAATGGTAAGGTACACATCAATTACATGTATATCAAATATACCTTTAGTGTTGCCGGCCTTCTTGTCCGCTAAGTATTTGGGGCAGTTCCGCTTCGAGTGGCCTCTTCCTTTGCAATAAAAGCACTGCCTCAGGTTTGGGTCAATTATTTGACTTCTTCCCGCAACTTGCTTACCGGGCGCGACAACATCTTTGCCGCCCTTCTTGAAGTTCTTCTTACCCTTGCCCTTTTTGAACTTAGTGGTTTTATTGACCATCAACACTTGATGTTCTTTCTTGATTTCAACCTTTGCCGACTTCAGATTGAGAATACTTCAGAATGGTCTTCACCATCCCCTGCATATTGTAGTTCATCACAAAGCTCTTGTAGCTTGGTGGGAGCGATCAAGGATTCTGTCAATGACCGCCTCGTCCGGGAGGTTATTGTCCAGCTGGGACAAAGGTTGTGCAACCTGCACATTTTGAGTATGTGCTCACCGATGTAACTGTTTTCTCCATCTTACAACTATAGAACTTGTCGGAGACTTCATATCTCTCGACCCGGCATGAGCTTGGAAAACCATTTTCAGCTCCTCAAACATCTCATATGCTCCGTGTTGCTCAAAACGCTTTTGGAGCCCCGGTTCTAAGCTGTAAAGCATGCCGCACTAAACGAGGGAGTAATCATCAAGACGAGACTGCCAAGCATTCATAATGTCTTGGTTCTTCGATGGGTGCATCACCCAGCGGTGCTTCTAGGACATATTGTTTCTGGCTGCTATGAGGATGATCTCGTGTTCCGGACCCAGTCCAATAGTTGCTGCCATCGCCTTTCAGCTTGGTTTTCTAGGAACGCTGAAGTTCATGTTGACATGAGCGCTGGCCATTTGATCTACAAGACATATTTTGCAAAGACTTTAGACTAACTTCATGATAATTAAGTTCATCTAATCAAATTATTTAATGAATTCCCACTCAGATTTGACATCCTCTAGTCATCTAAGTGTTACATGATCCGAGTCGACTAGGCCGTGTCCGATCATCACGTGAGACGGACAAGTCATCGCCGGTGAACATCTCCATGTTGATCGATCTTCCATACGACTCATGTTCGACCTTTCGGTCTCTTGTGTTCCGAGGCCATGTCTGTACATGCTAGGCTCGCAAGTTAACCCTAAGTGTTTATGCATGTGTAAAACTGTCTTACACCCGCTGTATGGGAACGTAAGGATCTATCACACCGATCATCACGTGGTGTCAAACCATTTAACTTTAGCAACGATGCACGCTTAGGGGAACACTTTCTTGAAATTATTCTAAGAGATCATCTTATTTACTACCGTCGCTCTAAGTAAACAAGATGCATAAACATAATAAACATCACATGCAATTATATAAAGTAGTGACATGATATGGCCAATATCATATAGCTCCTTTGATCTTCATCTTCGGGCTCCATGATCATCTTGCCACCGCATGACACCATGATTCCATCATCATGATCTTCATCATCGTGTTCCATGAAGTTGCTCGCCAACTATTACTTCTACTACTATGGCTAACACGCTTAGCAATAAAGTAAAGTAATTTTGTAGCGACCTGACCCAAAATCGGTCAAATCTCTCGGTTCTGTATTCATCCCAAGATCATGCCGGTACTCACAAGACATCGATAAAGTAATCAAAGTTCAATCACACCTGAATATCATTAAACGATTCTCACATAGAGTCTTTATTACAAGGAATAAATTCGCTCAAGGCCAACTCATGAGAAATAAACTACTAATGCCGCGGAAGGCCGAATGTAAAGCGAGTCCATCCGACTCCAAAGGGCAATCGCTAAGCGCTGAGCGTAGCCTCACCCCGATCGAATATATCTCTCGCAACATAATACGTTGTAGCCATGTAGGTCAGCTTTTGGAATAAGTGGCAAGTCATGAAGAATAACAATAATAAAATTACTAACTCTATATGCATTTTGGCTGTGGAGCTCTATGTTTCATCATTTTTGTAAAAGCAAATTTTATCCTACTACAAAGGACTTGCTTGCAAATTACTACAATTGTTGGTAGTTATTGAGATGGTTCCGCCAACCAATATCTCGCTCCCAATTATTAAGTCATAAACCCTCAAAATCAATTCATTAGTTTTAGTGTTGAGATATCCGAATACTTCCAAGTTCCAGAGGCTCAAATGTCCGTGAATCGGGACACGGCTAATCGATTAGATCTTTAACTCGCAGAAGGCTAAGACTTTCCCCGCAAGAATCATTCCTCCTTTTAGTCTTCGTGACTTCATGGTGTTTGAAGACGGACGAATGAAACAGGTCTTCCAAAGAGTTCTTCTCGCCACCGCCGTACCCATCCAATCCTACCGCTTCTTCTACTTCTCATAGTACCGCCCAGCCAGCCGTTACTACTAGGGTCAACCCAGCCAGAGCCCATAATGGCTTGCGGCTGCATGTATAAGCTTCCGTCATGGGGCATCCATCCTTCTCTTCGTGGCTGGGTGAAGCTCCGCAAGATGTCATGGCACTTCTCCATGCATCCCGCCACCACTGGTGCTCCAGGTGCCCACAACCGCCCTCCACCCAAAGAGTGATTTTCCAAGTCCATCTTGATCATTGTAGTTCATGGGGTTGTCATCATCATTGACTCTCACATCTTGCTTATGTATTTCACTCAACCCAAAACCCGCTTCACGAGCATAGCAAAGTAACTACTACGCCCCGGGTCATGGTAACAAGGGGATTGGTTCATCCTACCACATGATACTACTCAAGTTTAATGACTTCAAGATTTCACTACTGCATGCATGGTGGGTGGTGACAATTACTAATGCACAAAAACATAGGTATAGAAATAACATGATCAAAACTTGCCTTGTTGATGATCCTCGAAGCTAAAGAGTCGAGTAGCAAGCTTCAGACTCTGAAACTCTACCGAGACAAACAATAACACAATAAGCACAAAGCAATAGGATCACACAACATAACAAAGTAACATAACACAACAAATCAACCAAAATCAAAATCCAAAGGAAAACTCAAAGAAAACCAACTCAAAGTTTTTCCTACTTCAAATAATAACTAAAAGTAGTTCTATATAATAAAATTTTTCTTAACATAACCTAATCATGGTTTTAGGTTAACTTAATGTAAAAGGATTCACTAAGCAACTAGGAGCAAAAGGAATTAATTAGAAAGCTATTATAAAACTCATTTTAGGCCTAATCCAATTTCTATTAAGAAAATAAATTAAAACTTTTATTAATTATAAATAAAAGTTCATCTACTAGAATGACAGAAACTAACCTAGAATAACTAATCACAAGTTAAAATAAATTCATTTACTAATTAAAATATTAGGAAAACAGAACTAGTTAATTAATTAGGATTAATAGGATTCTGCTTAAAACTAATTATTTATTAATCCTAAAATACCCAAGTTAATTTCTAGGGTTTGGCAAATGTTAAAATAAAGTTGGGACAAAAAGAATCATGCAAAATAATTTTTTTAACTCAAGTTATAGCAGATTTACTATTCTGACTAAAACTAAATTAAAGCAATTTTAATTATTTTTAACATAGCTAAATATATATTCTACAGAAACTACATAAAATTTGCAAGCCAACAAAAAAAGAATCACTCAAAAATATTAAACAGAATAAAAGATATGAATTTTTGAAAATGTAAACTATTCTCGCTAAAACAGAAAATCAAAATAAAAGAAAAGGCCTAATGGGCCTATACTGCACTAGGCGTTAAATAGTCTAAACGGGCCCTAGGGTTAACTAAAACAAACCGGCCTAAAAGAAATAAACCTAACCTAATAAATAAACCGATTGAACCGCCGGTTTTCTAATAAAACATATTCTTCGGGGTTCTAATCGTGGCCACTGCTTGAGATCGGACGGGAGGGTGTTCTGTGGCTTACGGAGTCCGGCGACGGGGGCGGCGGGGGCGAGAGGCGCTGGGCTTCCAAGGCCGGTGAGGTCCGGGAGTCGCTGCGGGAAAGTGACGAGGTCGGGAGTGGTTCGTGGGGTCGGGGTGGTCGGGAGGGTAGGGGCCGACGGCGGCGACTTTGGCGGCGGCAGGAGAGCTGGGCCCATGAGGTCGAGCGGGAGGGAGAGGGGTGCGGCGAGGTCTCGGGGGAATGGGTGCGGGGCTCCGCTTTATAGCTGGGGTCGCCTCGCTCGGGGTCGATCAAGGATCGAATCCCGGATCCTCGATCCGCGATCTCCGGCAGGCGCGGCGCGGGCGAGGGGGAAGAAGATGGGGGGCCCACGGGTCGAGAGAGAGAGGAGAGAGGAGGAGCGGGTGGCCGAGGCCAAAGGGATTCGGGCGAGCGGCGGGGTGAGGGAGGGTCGGGCTGGGCGGGTGGGCTGGGCCATTGGCTGTGGGCCTACTGGCTGGGCCAAAGGCAAAGGTGCGCTGGCTGGGCCTGGGTGGTTCTGGCTGGCGCCTGGGGTTTTTTTCTTTTTAAAATTTTATTTTTTAAATAAAACAAAACAGAAATAAAACAATATCTATAAATATTTTATATAGGTATATATATACCAAAATGATCAGGGAATATTCCTTTCATTTGAACATTTTTCCAAAGGCAAAATCCAAACTTTATAAAAATCCATTTTTTCAAATTCAAATAAAATTCAGATTTGAATCCAAATCTTTGGCAATGTTTTCTCTGATATTTTTGGAGTGTCATGTTTGCTCCTCTCATACTTTTGACAAGTATTTATCAGCTTAGTTTTTGAAATGTTTCCACTTGCCAAAGTTTGAAATTCAAATTCAAAACTCAAAATTCTCTAAACTTCAAATGGCATTCAAATTCAAACAGATGCATAGGATGCTTAGCTATAATTGTAAAACATTCCAAATAGGAAATTTGGGATGTTACAAACCTACCCACTTTAAGATGAATCTACTCGAGATTCGGGTTGGCTAGCAATAGGTCCGGTGATCTCAAGAAGGTCTTCTTCGCTCCTGTGTGGCTTCTTCCTCGTGTGGTGACTCCACAAAGACCTTGCAAAATTTGATGACCTTGCTTGGGTGACTCGCTTGCGGTCTCGAGAATACGGACGGTTTCTCCTTGTAAGTCGATCACCGCTGCTGTATGGCCTCTAGGGGCACCGTGGTCTCTCAACGGAACATCGCCATGTCGGCATGACACTTCTTCACCGAGAAACATGGAAGACATCATGAACTCCGGACAATCCTTCCGCAATTCCAACTTAGGCAACCTCTCCACGA
Organism: Aegilops longissima; assembly: GCA_021605205.1. Lineage (NCBI taxonomy): Eukaryota > Viridiplantae > Streptophyta > Magnoliopsida > Poales > Poaceae > Aegilops > Aegilops longissima. Next base: position 632,448,221 of record CM038681.1, on the reverse strand, counting down.
CGCTCGAGGATTTTGTAGGGTCCAATGAATCGGGTGCTAACTTTCCTTGACACCAAACCTATTGATTCCACGGCGGAGACACACGAAGGTATGCTCGATCTCCCACTTCGTAAGTCACTTCCTTGCGCCATCGTCGGCATAACTCTTCTGTCTTTGACCGTGCTATCTTGAGCCTGTCTCAATCAGTTTGACTTTCTTCGAATCCTTGATAAGATCGGAACCGAAAAGTGATCGATCTCCAACACTATCCCACAAAGAATGGTGTTCGCACCTCCTTCCGTGATAGAGCTTCGAAGGGGCCATCTTCAAACCGGATTGATAACTGTTGTTGTATGAGAACTCTGCGATGGCAAATTATCATCCCAGCTAGACCCATAGTCTAGCACACAAGCTCTCAACATGTCCTCCGTAATCTGGTTGACTCTCTCGGTCTGTCCATCTGTCTCATGGATGGAAAGCTGTATCAATTCCAGCCTCGCACTCCAAAGTTTCATGCAATCGCCCAAAACTTTGAGGTAAACTCATGCCTCTATCCGACACGCATTTTCCTCGAACTCCATGCGACATACAATCCTGGTCATGTATATCTTGGCCAACTTGGCACTGGTATAGGTAGTCTTCACGGAATGAAGTGAGCTACCTTAGTCAAACGATCAACCACTACCCAGATAGAATCATAACCTGAACGGGTCCCGGTAATCCTGTGATGAAATCCATACCAAGTTTCTCCCATTTCCAATCGGAATCGCAAAGGTTGAAGTAACCTGCTGGCTTCGATGTTCTGCCTTTACACGCTGGCAAACATCGATATCGCTACGCACTCGCAATGTCCTTCTTCATACCCGCCCACCGAAACTTTGCTTCAAATCCAGTACATCTTGGTGTTGCCGGGTGAATCGAGTACGGTGAATCATGAGCCTCAAGAATTAGCTTCCTGAGCTCGGGATCATTGGGCACATAAATACGATCCTCAAACCATATAGTTCCATGTTCATCCTTAAAGAACTTTAGCTTTTCCTTCATCCATCTTTTTCTTAATCTCATCAATTTCTTGTCCGACTTCCGGCTTCACGAATCCTTTTCGTCAAGGTGGACTGAACTTCCAGAGTTGCAACAAATCCTTTCGAACTATCTCCATGGAGATCTCGAGGTCATCGACTAACTCTTGGGTAATCTCCCGCTGTAAGAGTATTCACATAACTCTTACGGCTCAAAGCATCTGCTACAACATTAGCTTTACCGGGTGGTAATGCAATCTCATGTCGTAGTCCTTTATCAACTCTAGCCATCTCCTCCGCTCGAGGTTCAATTCTTCTGCGTGAAGATATACTTCAAACTCTTGTGATCTGTAGACATCACAACGATTTCCGATGAGGAAATGTCTCTGTGTCTTGAGTGCATGCACTATACCGCTAACTCCAAATCATGCGTGGTATAATTCATCTCATGAGGCCCAGCTGTCCGGAGGCATAAGCTACAACCTTACCTTCCTGCATCAATACCTCCGAGTCCTTGACGAGAAGCGCCACAATAAACCTGGTATTCCTTGTGTATGTCCGCAAAATCAACACGGGCTGTGACCAACCGCTTTCTTCAATTCCTAAAACTGGCTTTACATTCCTCGGTCCAAACATACTTGGCTTCCTTCTTCAACAGCTCAGTCATGGGCTTGGCAATCTTCGAGAAGTTCTCAATGAACCTCCGATAATATCCTCGCGAGTCCGAGAAAATTGCGGATCTCCTTGATCGAGGTGGGTGATCGCCAATCGGTGATCGATTCAACCTTGGCGGATCAACTGCTATTCCTTCCCTGAAATAACATGTCCGAGGAATCCAACTTCCTTCAACCAAAATTCACATTTGCTGAACTTGGCATACAACCGATGTTCTCAAGTTTCTCCGAATTAGACGAAATGTTCCTTATGCTCTTCCTCGCTCTTGGAGAAAATCAATATATCATCGATGAACACCACGACAAACTTGTCCAGATATTCCATGAACACCTTGTTCATCAAATTCATGAAGTATGCAGGAGCATTAGTCAATCCAAATGACATGACGGTATACTCATATAAACCATACCTGGTAGTGAATGCTGTTTTGGGTATATCCTTTTCACGAATTTTCAACTGATGATACCCTCGATCAAGATCGATCTTAGAGAATACCTTGGCTCCAACAAGCTGATCAAACAAGTCATTGATCATCGGCAGAGGGTACTTGTTCTTGATGGTTACTTCGCTCAATGCACGATAATCCACAACCATCCTCAAGCTTCCATCCTTCTTCTCTACCAAAAGAACTGGGCTCCCATGGTGATGAGCTTGGACTAATATATCCTTTCTCCAATAACTCATTTATTTGGTCCTTGATCTCTTTCAACTCATTCGTGGCATCCGATAAGGTCTCTTGGATATTGGGGCTGTGCCGGCAATAGCTCAATCAGAAATTCAATGTCCCCGTCCGTGGCATTCTGTAATTCCTCCGAAACACATCGGGAAATTCTTGCACCATCGCACTTCCTCCCTAACAATTCCCGTGAGGGAATGCACTGATTCTTCATCCGGCTGTACCGGCTACATATTTGATCCTCTTCGCCCGGGTGGTGAGCAGAATAGACTTATGGGCACGCCAATGTTCCTTCAAACTTTGACAACCAATCCATGCCTAGGATTACATCCAAGGTCTGGGTTTCCAACACTATGAGGTCCACGGAAATTTATGATTCCCGATGTTGAGGGTTGCAGGACAGCCTACACCGCCATCATTTCTCCTCCCGCTGAACCGACGCAAGGGGGCTTCTAAGGGTTCTAGTGCGCAACCCGCATTTTTTCCACAACTACCCTTGATATGAATGAATGCGCTGCACCGTAATCAAAGAGAACCAAAACTGAACGTGAATTCAATAAAACTTACCAACCACAGTTGTTCGGTTGATCATAGACGCCCTCCACGCCGATGTGGTTCACCCGAGCACGAGGGAAAGGATTGGGCTTCTTCACGAGCCTCCATTGCCATTGCCATTCCTCCGCTTGGCCTCCGGCAGTCGGTGGCGAGTGCGCTGTCTTCCGCACTTGAAGGTGTGATGTGGCTCAGATCCTTCGAGCCGGGCAGAGCGATGCTGATTGCCATTACCATTTCCATTGCCATTGCCATGGCCTGACTTGTTGTCCTCGGCTGCGGTTGTTCCCATTTCTCCATGGTTATGACCTCCATGGTTATGATGGGTGTGCCTCCCGAGTACGGTGCATAGCGGGCTTTTGCTGAGCTCCCGAGTTGTGCTTCCCCGGCTGTACTTCCGCTATGCTTTCTATCCGCTGCTGCTTGCCTTCAAGAATGGTGGCCTTGTCTACCAGCTCCCGGTAGTTGTTGAAAGTAGCACAATAAGCTGCATGCTCAGTTCATCATTGAGTCCTCAAGGAACTTCTCCCGCTTATGCATCTCGTGGCCACATCATCGGGGCATAGCGAGCGAGCTTGTTGATTCATCCACGATCGTGCCACAAGACGGTTCCCCGGGCGAAGTTGCGGAACTCACGCTTCTTCGCACTCATGGCTCCAGCCTGAGACATGAGCAAAGCGGAAGGCCTGCTGGAATTGATCCCAAGTGATGGCACCAATGGGAAAAGTGGCGTGTAATTCTCCCACCAAGAAGCTGCAGGTCCATCCAGTTGATGCGCTGCAAAGCACACCTTCTCAAAGATCGGCATCCAACGGTGACTAGCTCTTCCGATTTTATGGAGCCAATCATCAGCCACAATCGCTCAAGGTTACTAGAGAACACCGCGGATTCAACCTCGTAAATCGAGTCAAGTTGTCCACAAGGTGGTGGTGGCGGTGGATTGTTGGCGTTGTTGTTCGATTCTCAATAAGGAGCTGCATCACAGCATTCTCTGCCGGAGCAGCTGGGTGAGCTCGCCGGAAACCAAAGGTCACGCCCTGGAGGCATCCGTGTTTTGGAGGGTGAGAAGATTAGAATAGAACAATGGTCTATGAGAAATACACTACCCATATGAATGCACAATCATAACACACCAATCATTTATTCATTCCACTCAAACATGGTTCAAACTCGATTACAAAAGCTCATGACTAATCAAGGGAAAACATCGCCTAACTGATCGATTTAAAAAGTAAAAGATAACATGGTGGTCGACTAAAAGTCTTCATCTGCTGGCGCCCTCTTGGGGTTTCCTTCAGGGTACTCCTTCAAAATCCTGATCATTGTTCACGAGGGTCCTTCATCTCCACTCGGTAAAGGTCCTCTCCCAAGTCCATCTTTTCCTCTATCGCGCAAGCTTCATCTTCGTGTCGCCGACTATCTCCATGAAGTCCGTGATTTCTTCCTCATGGCCAAGGAAGTCTGCGCGTTTTCTCCTCCAGCCCAGTCATGAACAAAGCTTCCGTGTGTCTTCGAAGTTACGGCGAGTCTGAATCTCCTGCTTCGAGAAGACACTCCAAGTCCCGGATGTATGAGAGAGTGGAATCGCCCTCAATGGTACAAATGATATCTCCATTCCTTGCCTCGCGAGAAACCATGGCGAGGTCTCGAGGATCGAGCTCGCCTCAGATTCTCTCGAGATGTCCAAGTGCTCGATAGATCGCCACGCCCCTTCCGATGATCCAGCTTGAACTCGTGAACTCAAAGTTGATAGGCTCCGTGTGTCCTCCAAAGGTTCTCCTGGGATATGCACTTCAACTCAGAGCGGTGTCCGCTGGAAGTGCATTAGTGGGTTTCCGTGATCGAGGGTAGAGCTATCTTCAGCTGCTTCACCATCTGACCAGCTTTCTTCCAAGGGCATCGCCTCATCGGGCTGGCGTAACTCCGTAGCAAACCTGGGTGAACTCGACGCCATCTAGAATGTTGCAAAGGGAGAAGAGTCAGAATTGAACAGGAAGAATTATAGAATGAAAAGGATTCAAAGTAAATGGTCTCTTCCTATGGCTTTCCGATCCTAGGGGTTATGATCCACGGTCAGCAGGTGCTCGATACCATCTCTCAGAGCGACCTGACCCAAAATCGGTCAAATCTCTCGTGGTCTATACCATCCCAAGATCATGCCGGTACTCACAAAGACATCGATAAAGTAATCAAAGTTCAATCACACCTGAATATCATTAAACGATTCTCACATAGAGTCTTTATTACAAGGAATAAATTCGCTCAAGGACAACTCATGAGAAATAAACTACTAATGCTGCGGAAGGCCAAGGTAAAGCGAGTCCATCCGACTCCAAAGGGCAATCGCCAAGCGCGGAGCGTAGCCTCACCCCGATCGAATATATCTCTCGCAACATAATACGTTGTAGCCATGTAGGTCAGCTTTTGGAATAAGCTGGCAAGTCATGAAGAATAACAATAATAAAATTACTAACTCTATATGCATTTTGGCTGTGGAGCTCTATGTTTCATCATTTTTGAAAAGCAAATTTTATCCTACTACAAAGGACTTGCTTGCAAATTACTACAATTGTTGGTAGTTATTGAGATGGTTCCGCCAACCAATATCTCGCTCCCAATTATTAAGTCATAAACCCTCAAAATCAATTCATTAGTTTTAGTGTTGAGATATCCAATACTTCCAAGTTCCAGAGGCTCAAATGTCCGTGAATCGGGACACGGCTAATCGATTAGATCTTTAACTCGCAGAGGGTTGCGACTTTCCCCGCAAGAATCATTCCTCCTTTTTAGTCTTCGACTTCATGGTGTTTGAAGACGGACTAATGAGACAGGTCTTCCAAAGAGTTCTTCCGCCACCGCCGTACCCATCCAATCCTACCGCTTTTCTACTTCTCGAGTACCGCCCAGCCAGCGCCACTACTAGGGTCAACCCAGCCAGAGCCCATAATGGCTTGCGGCTGCATGTAAGCTTCCGGTCATGGGGCATCCATCCTCTCTTCGTGGCTGGGTGAAGCTCGCAAGATGTCATGGCACTTCTCCATGCATCCCGCCACCACTGGTGCTCTAGGTGCCCACAACCGCCCTCCACCCAAGAGTGATTTTCAAGTCCATCTTGATCATTGTAGTTCATGGGGTTGTCATCATCATTGACTCTCACATCTTGCTTATGTATTTCACTCAACCCAAAACCCGCTTCACGAGCATAGCAAAGTAACTACTACGCCCCGGGTCATGGTAACAAGGATTGGTTCATCCTACCACATGATACTACTCAAGTTTAATGACTTCAAGATTTCACTACTGCATGCATGGTGGGTGGTGACAATTACTAATGCACAAAACATAGGTATAGAAATAACATGATCAAAACTTGCCTTGTTGATGATCCTCGAAGCTAAAGAGTCGAGTAGCAAGCTTCAGACTGAAACTCTACCGAGACAAACAATAACACAATAAGCACAAAGCAATAGGATCACACAACATAACAAAGTAACATAACACAACAAATCAACCAAAATCAAAATCCAAAGGAAAACTCAAAGAAAACCAACTCAAAGTTTTTCCTACTTCAAATAATAACTAAAAGTAGTTCTATATAATAAAATTTTTCTTAACATAACCTAATCATGGTTTTAGGTTAACTTAATGAAAAGGATCACTAAGCAACTAGGAGCAAAAGGAATTAATTAAAAGCTATTATAAAACTCATTTTAGGCCTAATCCAATTTCTATTAAGAAAATAAATTAAAACTTTTATTAATTATAAATAAAAGTTCATCTACTAGAATGACAGAAACTAACCTAGAATAACTAATCACAAGTTAAAAATAAATTCATTTACTAATTAAAATATTAGGAAAACAGAACTAGTTAATTAATTAGGATTAATAGGATTGTGCTTAAAAATAATTATTTATTAATCCTAAAATACCCAAGTTAATTTCTAGGGTTTGGAAAATGTTAAAATAAAGTTGGGACAAAAAGAATCATGCAAAATAATTTTTTAACTCAAGTTATAGCAGATTTACTATTCTGACTAAAACTAAATTAAAGCAATTTTAATTATTTTTAACATAGCTAAATATATATTCTATAGAAACTACATAAAATTTGCAAGCCAACAAAAAAAAGAATCACTCAAAAATATTAAACAGAATAAAAGATATGAATTTTTGAAAACAGAAACTATTCTGCTAAAACAAAAAATCAAAAATAAAAGAAAAAGGCCTAATGGGCCTATACTGTGCACTAGGCGTTAAATAGTCTAAACGGGCCCTAGGGTTAACTAAAACGAACCGGGCCTAAAAGAAATAAACCTAACCTAATAAATAAACCGATTGAACCGGCCGGTTTTCTAATAAAACATATTCTTCGGGGTTCTAATCGTGGCCACTGCTTGAGATCGGACGGGAGGGTGTTCCTGTGGCTTACCGAGTCCCGGCGGACGGCGGCGGGGCGAGAGAGGCCGGGCTTCCGGCCGGTGAGGTCCGGGAGTCGCTGGCGGGTGCGGACGAGGTCTGAGAGTGGTTCGTGGGTCGGGGTGGTCGGGAGGGGTAGGGCGCCGACGGCGGCGACTTTGGCGGCAAAGGAGAGCCTGGGCCCATGAGGTCGAAGGGAGGGAGAGGGGGTGCGAGGTCTCGGGGAATGGGTAAGGGGCTCCGCTTTTATAGCCTGGGGTCGCCTCGCCTGGGGTCGATCAAGGATCGAATCCCGGATCCTTCGATCCGCGATCTTCAAGCAAGGGCGATGCGATGGGCGAGGGGGAAGAAGATGGGCGGGCCCACGGGTCGAGAGAGAGAGGAGAGAGGAGCGAGCGGGTGGCCGAGGCCAAAGGGATTCGGCGAAGGGCGAGGGGTGAGGGAGGGCTGGGCCGGTGGCTGGCTGGGCTGGCATGGCTGTGGGCCTGGGCTGGTCCGGGCTGGGTGCGGCGCTGGCTGGGCCTGGGTGGTTCTGGTCTGGCGCCTGGGGTTTTTTTTTTTAAAATTTTATTTTTTAAATAAAACAAAACAGAAATAAAACAATATCTATAAATATTTTATATAGGTATATATATACCAAAATGATCGGGAATATTCCTTTCATTTGAACATTTTTCCAAAGGCAAAATCCAAACTTTATAAAAATCCATTTTTTCAAATTCAAATAAAATTCAGATTTGAATCCAAATCTTTTGGCAATGTTTTCCTCTGATATTTTTGGAGTGTCATGTTTGCTTCTCTCATACTTTTGACAAGTATTTATCAGCTTGGTTTTTGAAATGTTTCCACTTGCCAAAGTTTGAAATTCAAATTCAAAACTCAAAATTCTCTCAAACTTCAAATGGCATTCAAATTCAAACAGATGCATAGGATGCTTAGCTATAATTGTAAAACATTCCAAATAGGAAATTTGGGATGTTACAAATTTACATGGCGTTGAATCAATGACGCCGCAGGTCATACAATAATTAAGACAACTCCTATGGCTCCTGCCGGTTGTCATACTCATCGACATGCAAGTCGTGATTCCTATTACAAGAACATGATCTCATACATCACAATATATCATTCATCATTCATCACAACTTCTGGCCATATCACATCACATGACAATTGCTGCAAAACAAGTTAGACGCCCTCTAATTGTTGTTGCATCTTTTACGTTGTTGCAATTGGGTTCTAGCAAGAACGCTTTCTTAGCTACTTAATAACCACAACGTGATTTTGTCAACTTCTATTTACCCTTCATAAGGACCCTTTTCATCTAATCTGCTACAACTAAAGTAGGAGAGACAGACACCGCTAGCCACCTTATGCAACCGGTGCATGTCACCGGTGGAACTCTGCCACACGAAGCGCACGGTAAGGTCGGTCCGGGCCGCTTCATCACACAATACTGCTGAAACAAGAAAAGACTAGTAGCGGCAAGCAAGTTGACAAGATCTACGCCCACAACAAAATTGTGTTCTACTCTGCAATAGAGAACTATGCATAGACCTAGCTCATGATGCCACTGTTGGGGAACGCTGCAGAAAATTAAAATTTTCCTACGGTTTCACCAAGATCCATCTATGAGTTCATCTAAGCAACGAGTCATGGAGAGAGATTGCATCTACATACCACTTGTAGATCGCAGGCGGAAGCGCTCACTAGAACGTGGATGATGGAGTCGCACTGCCGTGATCCAAATCACCGATGACCGAAAGTGCCGAACGGACGGCACCTCCGCTGCTCAACACACGACGGAGCGGATGACGCCTCCTCCTTCTTGATCCAGCAAGGGGAAGGAGAGGTTGAGGAAGATGGTTCCAGCAGCAGCATGACGGCGTGGTGTTGGTGGAGAAGCAAGACTGCAGGGCTTCGCCAAGCACGTGACGGAGGAGGAGAGGTGTAGCAGGGAGAGGGAGGCGCCAAGATGCAAAGGTGCTGCTGCCCTCCCCTTTATATAGGCCTCTGGGGGCGCCGCCCTTGAGATCTGATCTCCCAAGGGGCGGCGGCCAAGGGGGAGGCTTGCCCCCAAGGCAGTGGGCGCCCCACCCTAGGGTTTCCAACCCTAGGCTAGGGGGCCCAAGTGGGCGACCAGCCCACCAGGCTGGTTCCTCCCACTTCAGCCCAAGGCCTCCGGATAGGTGGCCCCAGCCGGTGGACCTCGACCCTTCCGTGGTCCCTGACAATACCGTAACCCCAAATTCTCTCGATGGCCAAATAGCACTTCCTATATATAATTATTTACCTCCGACCATTCCGAACTCCTCGTGACGTCCGGATCTCATCCGGACCAACAACATTCGGTTTGCTGCATACTCATATTCATACAACCTTAGCGCCACCGAACCTTATGTGTAGACCCTACGGTTCGGAGACATGCGATATGACCGAGACGGTTTCTCCGTCAATAACCAACAACGGATCCGGATACCCATGTTGGTTCCCACTTACTCCTCGATGATCTCATCGGATGAACCACGATGTCGAGGATTCAATTAATCCCATATTCAATTCCTTTGTCAATCGGTACGTTATTTGCCCGAGACTCGATCGCCGGTATCCCAATACCTCGCTCAGTCTCGCTATCGCAAGTCACTTTACTCATACCGTAATGCATGATCCTGCAACCAATCATTTGGTCACTTTGAGCTCATTATGATGATGCATTACCGAAAGGGCCCAGAGATACCTCTCCGCCATACGGAGTGACAAATCCCAGCCTCGATCCGTGTCAACCCAATGTACACTTCGGAGATACCAGTAGTGCACCTTTATAGATACCCAGTTACGCCAGGATGTTTGGTACACCCAAAGCACTCTTATGGTATCCGGGAGTTACACGATCTCATGGTCTAAGGAAGAGATACTTGACATTGGAAAAGCTCTAGCAAAACGAACTACACGATCTTGTGCTATGCTTAGGATTGTCTTGTCCATCACATCATTCTCCTAATGATGTGATCCCGCTATCAATGACATCCAATGTCCATAGTCAGAAACCATGACTATCTATTGATCAACGAGCTAGTCAACTAGAGGCTCACTAGGGACATATTGTGGTCTTTGTATTCACACGGTATTACGATTTCCGGATAATACAATTATAGCATGAATAAAAGACAATTATCATAACAAGGAAATATAATAATAATCCTTTTATTATTGCCTCTAGGGCATATTTCCAACAGTCTCCCACTTGCACTAGAGTCAATAATCTAGTTACATTGTGATGAACCGAACACCCATAGAGTTCTCGTGTTGATCATGTTTTGCTCATGAAGAGGTTTAGTCAACAGATTCATGACATTCAGATCCGTATGCACTTTGTAAATTTCTATGTCTCCATATTGAACATTTTCACGGATGGAGTTGAGCGACGCTTGATGTGCCTGGTCTTCTTGTGAAACCTGGGCCTTGGCAAGTGCAATAGCTCCAATGTTGTCACAGAAGAGTTTGATTGGCCCCGACGCATTGGGTATGACTCCTAGGTCGGTGATGAACTCCTTCACCCATATTGCTTCATGTGCTGCCTCCGAGGCTGCCATGTACTCGCTTCACATGTAGATCCCGCCACGACGCCTCGCTTGCAGCTGCACCAGCTTACTACTCCACCATTCAACATATACACGATCCGTTTGTGACTTAGAGTCATCAGATCTGTGTCGGCTTAGCGCCGACGTAACCCTTTACGACGAGCTCTTCGTCACCTCCATAAACGAGAAACATGTCCTTTGTCCTTTCGTGTACTTCAGATATTCTTGACCGCTGTCCAAGTTGTTCCTTGCCGGGATTACTTTGGTACCTTCCTACCAAACTTACGGCAAGGTTTACATCAGGTCTGGTACACAAGATGGCATACATAATAGATCCTATGGCCGAGGCATAGGGATGACGCCATCTCTTCTTTATCTTTGTCGTGGTCGGGCATTGAGCCGAGCTCAATCTCACACCTTGCAAGACAGCAAGAACCCTTTCTTGACTGATCCATTTTGAACTTCTTCAAAATCTTATCAAGGTATGTGCTTTGTGAAAGACCTATGAGGCGCCTCGATCTATCTCTATAGATCTTGATGCCTAATATATAAGCAGCTTCTCCAAGGTCCTTCATTGAAAAACTTTTATTCAAGTAGGCCTTAATGCTGTCCAAGAGTTCTATATCATTTCCCATCAAAAGTATGTCATCTACATATAATATGAGAAATGCTACAGAGCTCCCACTCGACTTTCTTGTAAACGCAGGCTTCTCCATAAGTCTCAGATAAACCCAAACGCTTTGATCATCTCATCAAAGCGTAATGTTCCAACTCCGAGATGCTTGCACCAGCCCTTAAATGGATCGCTGGAGCTTGCATACTTTGTTAGCATCCTTAGGATCGACAAAACCTTCCGTTGCATCATATACAGCTCTTCCTTAAGGTAATCGTTAGGAACGCTGTTTTGACGCCCATCTGCCATATCTCATAATCATAGTATGCGCAATTGCTAACATGATTCGGACGGACTTAAGCTTCGCCACGGAGAGAAAGTCTCATCGTAGTCAATCCCTTGAACTTGCCGATAACCCTTAGCGACAAGTCAAGCTTTATAGATGGTGACATTACCATCCGTGTCCATCTTCTTCTTAAAGATCCATTTGTTTTCTATCGTCGCCGATCATCGGGCAAGTCTGTCAAAGTCCATACTTTGTTTTCATACATGGATCCTATCTCGGATTGCATGGCTTCAAGCCATTTGTTTGAACTGGCCCGCCATCGCTTCTTCATAGTTCAAGGTTCACCTTGTCTAACAACATGATTTCCGTGACAGGGTTGCCATACCACTGTGTGGAACGTGTCCTTGTGGACCCACGGGTTCAAGAGCAACTTGATCCAAGTACCTTGATCATCATCATTAATTTCCTCTCCAAGAGGTGTAGGCACCACAGAACATTTTCCGAGCTGCACTACTTTCCGTTCAAGAGGTAGTACTTCATCGAAGTTCTACTTTCCTCCCACTTACTCCTTTCGAGAGAAACTTTTTCCGTAAAGGATCCGCTTTGGCAACAAAGATCTTGCCTTCGGATCTAAGGTAGAAGGTATATCCAATGGTTTCTTTAGGGTATCCTATGAAGACACATTTTTCCGACTTGGGTTCGAGCTTTTCAGTTGAAGTTTCTTAACATAAGCATCGCATCCCCAAACTTTTAGAAACAACAGCTTAGGTTTCTCTCCAAACCATAATTCATACGGTGCCGCCTCAACGGATTTAGACGGTGCCCTATTTAAAGTGAATGTAGCTGTCTCTAGTGCGATCCCCAAAATGATAGCGGTAATCGGTAAGAGACATCATAGATCGCACCATATCCAATAGAGTGCGACACGATGTTCGACACACCGTTATGCCGAGGTGTTCCGGGCGTGAGTTGTGAAACGATTCCACATTTCCGTAAGTGTGTACCAAATTCGTGACTTAAATATTCTCCTCCACGATCTGATCAGAAGAACTTTATTTTTCGTTACGTTGATTCTCTACCTCATTCTGAAATTCCTTGAACTTTTCAAAGGTCTCAGACTTGTGTTTCATCAAGTAGACATACCCATATCTACTTAAGTCGTCTGTGAGAGTGAGGACATAACGATATCCTCCATGAGCCTCAACGCCATTGGACCGCACACATTGTTATGTATGATTTCCAATAAGTTGGTTGCTCGCTCCATTGTTCCGGAGAACGGAGTCTTGGTCATTTTGCCCATGAGGCATGGTTCGCATGTGTCAAATGATTCATAATCGAGAGACTCTAAAAGTCCATCAGAATGGAGCTTCTTCATGCGCTTGACACCAATGTGAGCAGGGCGGTAGTGCCACAAGTATGTGGGACTATCGTTATCAACTTTACATCTTTTGGTATTCACACTATGAATATGTGTAATATTACGTTCGAGATTCATTAAGAATAAACCATTGACCATCGGAGCATGACCATAAAACATATCTCTCATATAAATAGAACAACCATTATTCTCGGATTTAAATGAGTAGCCATCTCGCATTAAACGAGATCCTGATACAATGTTCATGCTCAAACTTGGCACTAAATAACAATTATTGAGGTTTAAAACTAATCCCGAGGTAAATGTAGAGGTAGCGTGTCGACGGCGATCACATCGACCTTGGAACCATTCCCGACGCAAGATCGTCACCTCGCCCTTCGCCGTCTCCGCTTATTCCGCAGCTCCCCGCCAGAAGTTACAAATATGAGCAACGGCACCGTATCAAATACCTGTGAGTTACTACGAGTACTCGTAAGGTACACATCAATTACATGTATATCAAATATACCTTTAGTGTTGCCGGCCTTCTTGTCCGCTAAGTATTTGGGGCAGTTCCGCTTCCAAAGGGCCCTTCCTTTGCAATAAAAGCACTGCCTCGTGTTTGGGTCCATTCTTTGACTTCTTCCCGCAACTTGTTTATCGGGCGCGCAACATCTTTGCCGCCCTTCTTGAAGTTCTTCTTACCTTGCCCTTTTGAACTTAGTGGTTTTATTGACCATCAACACTTGATGTTCTTTCTGATTTCAACCTCTCACGACTTCAGATTGAGAATACTTCAGAATGGTCTTCACCATCCCCTCGCATATTGTAGTTCATCAAAGCTCTTGTAGCTTGGTGGGAGCGATCAAGGATTCTGTCAATGACCGCCTCGTCCGGGAGGTTAATGTCCAGCTGGGATAGGCGGTTGTGCAACCTGCATATTTTGAGTATGTGCTCACCGACAGTAACTGTTTTCTCCATCTTACAACTATAGAACTTGTCGGAGACTTCATATCTCTCGACCCGGCATGAGCTTGGAAAACCATTTTCAGCTCCTCAAACATCTCATATGCTCCGTGTTGCTCAAAACGCTTTTGGAGCCCCGGTTCTAAGCTGTAAAGCATGCCGCACCTCAACGAGGGAGTAATCATCAAGACGAGACTGCCAAGCATTCATAATGTCTTGGTTCTTCGATGGGTGCATCACCAGCGGTGCTTCTAGGACATATTGTTTCTTGGCTGCTATGAGGATGATCTCGTGTTCCGGACCCAGTCCAATAGTTGCTGCCATCGCCTTTCAGCTTGGTTTTCTAGGAACGCTGAAGTTCATGTTGACATGAGCGCTGGCCATTTAATCTACAAGACATATTTTGCAAAGACTTTAGACTAAGTTCATGATAATTAAGTTCATCTAATCAAATTATTTAATGAACTCCCACCAGATTTGACATCCCTCTAGTCATCTAAGTGTTACATGATCCGAGTCGACTAGGCCGTGTCCGATCATCACGTGAGATGGACTAGTCATCGTCGGTGAACATCTCCATGTTGATCGATCTTCCATACGACTCATGTTCACCTTTTGGTCTCTTGTGTTCCGAGGCCATGTTCAGGTTGGGGAACGAGCAGAAATTCAAAATTTTCCCACGTGTCACCAAGATCTATCTATGGAGAAACTAGCAACGAGGGAAGGAGAGTGCATCTACATACCCTTGTAGATCTCTTGCGGAAGCGCTCATGAGAACGGGGTTGAAGGAGTCGATCTGTCGTGATCCAAATCACCGGAGACCCTAGTGCCGAACGGACGGCACCTCCTGTTCAACACACGACAGCCCGGTGACGCCTCCCACGCCTTGATCCAGCAAGGAGAGAGGGAGAGGTTGAGGAAGACTCCATCCAGCAGCAACACAACGGCATGGTGGTGATGGAGGAGCGTGGCATCCCAGCAGGCTTCGCCAAGCACCAAGGGAGAGGAGGAGGAGGAGAGGCAGGGCTGCACCAAGAGGAGAAGTTCTCATGTGTGTTGGGCAGCCCAAAACCTCAAGTATATATAGGGGAAAGGGGCTGCGCCCCTTTAGGGTTTCCCACCCCAAGGGTGCGGCCAGCCCTAGATGGGACTTGGGGCGGTTAAGAGGGGAGGAGTGCCTCCCAAGTCAAGTGGAGGCCCTCCCCTTAGGGTTTCCTTTCATGCGATGGGCCTTGGGGGCTGGTGCCCTGGCCCATTAAGGCTAGGGCGCCCCCCACAGCCCATGCTACTGTATTGACGTGGTGGAACACTTCCGACCTCCGACCCTCCGAATCCTCCGAACCTTCCGAAGCTTCCTGCACAATACCAAAGAACCCGAACTTTTTCCGAACCTGAACAACAACTTTCCATATATAAATCTTTACCTCCGCACCATTCCGAACTCCTCGTGACGTCCGGATCTCATCCGGACTCAACAACATTCGCAACCACATACAAACTTCCTTTATAACCCTAGCGCCATCGAACCTTATGTGTAGACCCTACGGTTCGGGAGACATGTAGACATGACCGAGACGTTCTCCGTCAATAACCAACAGCGGATCTGGATACCCATGTTGGCTCCTACATGTTCCATGATGATCTCATCGGATGAACCACGATGTCAAGGACTCAATCAATCCCAGATTCAATTCCCTTTGTCTAGCGGTATAGTACTTGCTCGAGATTCGATCGTCGATATCCCGATACCTTGTTCAATCTCGCTTCGCAAGTCTCTTTACTCGCTCCGTAACACATCATCCCGTGATCAACCCCTTGGTCACATTGTGCACATTATGATGATGTCCTACCGAGTGGGCCCAGAGATACCTCTCCGCTTACACGGAGTGACAAATCCTAGTCTCGATTCGTACAACCCAATGACACTTTCGAGATACCGTAGTGCACCTTTATAGCCACCCAGTTACGCCAGGACGCTTGGTACACCCAAAGCATTCCTACGGTATCCGGAGTTGCACAATCTCATGGTCTAAGGAAATGATACTTGACATTAGAAAAGCTTTAGCATACTAACTATGATCTTTGTGCTAGGCTTAGATTGTCTTGTCCATCACATCATTCTCCTAATGATGTGATCCCGTTATCAATGACATCCAATGTCCATGGTTAGGAAACCGTAACCATCTATTGATCAACGAGCTAGCCAATAGAGGCTTGCTAGGGACATGGTGTTGTCTATGCATCCACACATGTATCTGAGTTTCCTATCAATACAATTATAGCATGGATAATAAACGATTATCATGAACAAGGAAATATAATAATAATAACTAATTTATTATTGCCTCTAGGGCATATTTCCAACTGATAGGTCACATCGCCATGTGACCAACACCCAAAGAATTTACTAGTGTCTGTAAACTAGTTCACATCATCATGTGATTTAGACTCAATGAGTTCTGAGGTTTGATCATGTTTTGCTTGTGAGAGAGGTTTTAGTCAACGGGTTTTAGTCAACGGGTCTGAACCTTTCAGATCCGTGTGTGCTTTGCAAATTTCTAGGTCATATTATAAATGCTGCTTCCACGCTCCACTTGAAGCTATTCCAAATGGTTGCTCCACTATACGATCCGGTTTGCTACTCGTAGTCACTCGGATAGGTGTTAAAGCTTGCATCGGCGTAACCCTTTACGCCGACCTCCATAATCGAGAAACATGTCCTTATTTACTCCAAGGACAATTTTGACCGCTGTCCAATGATCCATTCCTAGATCATTCTTGTACCCTTGACCGACTCATGGCAAGGCACACTTCCAAAAGCGGTACACAAGATAGCATACTATAGAGCCTATGTCCTGAAGCATAGGGACGACCTTCGCCCTTTCTCTCTTTTCTGCCGTGGTCGAGCTTTTAACTCTTAACTCCATACCTTACAACTCGTGCAAGAACTCCTTCTTTGACTCGATCCATCTTGAACACTTTCAAGATTATGTCAAGGTATGTGCTCATTTGAA
The DNA here is from genome assembly GCA_021605205.1 of Aegilops longissima. Lineage (NCBI taxonomy): Eukaryota > Viridiplantae > Streptophyta > Magnoliopsida > Poales > Poaceae > Aegilops > Aegilops longissima. The sequence goes on along the minus strand of CM038681.1, from coordinate 632,431,085 downwards.
AGTACTATTGAGCGCTTTTTATCTATCCTCATAGATCTTGATGCTCAATGTTCAAGAAGCTTAATCCAGGTTTTCACTTGAAAACACTTTTCAAATAACCCTATATGCTTTACGTAAATTCTACATCATTTCGATCATCTATATGTCAACAACATATACTCATCGAAATTTATAGTGCTCCCACTCACTTCTTTGGAAATACAAGTTTCTCATGAACTTTGTATAAACCCAAAATCTTTGATCATCTTATCAAAGTGCATATTCCAACTCCGAGATGCTTACTCCAGTCCTTAGAAGGATCACTGAGCCAGCATACCTTTTAGCATTCTTAGGATCGACAAAACTTTCTCGATTGTATCACATACAACCTTTCCTTACGATAACCGTAAGGAAACTCATTTTGACATCCATCTGCCAGATTTCATAAATCCAGCTTATGCTAACATGATTCCGACGGACTTAGCATCGCCACGGATGAGAAAATCTCATCGTAGTCAACTCCTTGAACTTGTGAAAACTCTTCGCCACAAGTCGAGCTTCATAGACGGTGATATTACCGCCCACGTCTGCCTTCTTCTTAAAGATCCATTTATCTCAATGGCTTGCCGATCATCGGCAAGTCCACCAAAGTCCATGCTTTGTTCTCGATATATGGATACTATCTCGGATTTCATGGCTTCTAACCATTTGTCGGAATTTGGGCCCACCATTGCTTCTTCATAGCTCGAGGTTCATTGTTGTCAGCAACATGACCTTCAAGATAGGATTACTGTACCACCTCAAGTAGTACGCTCCTTGTCCTCCCACGAGGTTCGGTAGTGACTTGATCCAAACTTCATGATTACTATCATAAGCTTCTACTTCAATTGGTGTAGGTGCCACGGAACAACTTCCCGTGCCCTCGCTACACACTAGTTGAAGTGACGGTTCAATAACCTCATCAAGTCTCCACCATCCTCCCACTCAACTTTTCGAGACAAACATTTCTCAAGAAAGGACCCGATTCAAGAAACAATCCCTATTGCTTTCGGATCTGAATTTGGAGGTATACCCAATTGTTTTGGGTGTCCTATGAAGATGTATTTTATCCGCTGGGTCTGAGCTTATCAACCTGAAACTTTTTCACACAAGCGCCAGAGCCCCAAACTTTTAAGAAATGACAGCTTAGGTTTCTAAACCATAGTTCATACGGTGTCATCTCAACGGAATTACGTGGTACCCTATTAAAGTGAGTGCGGTTGTCTCTAATGCCTAACCCATGAACAATAGTGGTAATTCGATAAGAGACATCATGGTACGCATCATATCCAATAGGGTGCAACTATGATGTTTGGACACACCATCACACTATGGTGTTCCAAAGGTATTCACTGTGAAACAATTTCCACAATGTCTTAATTTCGTACAAAACTCAGAACTCAGATATTCATCTCTATGATCACATCACGACATTTTATCCTCTTGTCACGAAGATCTTCAACTTCACTCTGAAATTACTTGAACCTTTCAATAACTCAGACTTGTGTTTCATCAAGTAAATATACTCAACATCTACTCAAATCATCCGTGAAGCAAGAACATAACGATATTCACTACATGCCTCAACACTCATTGACTGCACACATCAAAATGTGTTACTTCCAACAAGTTGCTATCTTGTTCCATCTTAATGAAACCGAGGCTTTTCACTCATCTTGCCCATGTGGTATGATTTGCATATCTCAAGTGATTCAAAATCAAGTGAGTCCAAACGATCCATCCGCATGGAGTTTCTTCATGCATATACACCAATAGACATGATTCGATGTCTCAAACTTTTCAAAACGAGTGAGTCCAAAGATCCATCAACATGGAGCTTCTTCATGCTTTTACACTAATATGACTTACATGGCAGTGCCACAAGTAAGTGGTACTATCATTACTATCTTATACCTTTGGCATGAAAATGTGTATCACTACGATCGAGATTCAATAAACCATTCCTATTAGGTGCAAGACCATTGAAGGTATTATTCAAATAAACAGAGTAACCATTATTCTCCTTAAATGAATAATCAGACATGATAGACATAATCCAATCATGTCTATGCTCAACGCAAACACCAAATGACAATTATTCAGGTTTAATACTAATCTTGATGGTAGAGGAAGCGTATGATGTTTGATCACATCAAACTTGGAAACACTTCCAACACATATCGTCAGCTCACCTTTAGCTAGTCTCCGCTTATTCCGTAGCTTTTATTTCGAGTTACTAACACTTAGCAACCGAACCGTATCTAATACCCTGGTGCTACTAGGAGTACTAGTAAAGTACACATTAACATAATGTATATCCAATATACTTCTATCGACCTTGCCAGCCTTCTCATCTACCAAGTATCTAGGGTGGTTCCGCTTCAAAGGTCCGCTCCTCCTCATTGCGAAGCACTTAGTCTCGGGTTTGGGTTCAACCTTGGTTTCTTCACTAGAGCAGAACTGTTTTGCCGCTTCATGAAGTATCCCTTGTTGCCCTTGCCCTTCTTGAAACTAGTGGTTTTACCAACCATCAACAATTGATGCTCCTTACTTGATTTCTACTTTCATGTGTCAAACATCGCTAACACTTCAAGGATCATCATATCTATCCTCGATATGTTATAGTTCATCACGAAGCTCTAGTAGCTTGGTGGCAATGTCTTTGGAGAAACATCACTATCTCATCCGGAAGATTAACTCCCACCGATTCAAGTGATTGTTGCACTCAGACAATCTGAGCACAAGCTCAACGATTGAGCTTTTCTCCCTTAGTTTGCAGGCTAAGAAAATCGCCGGAGGTCTTATACCTCTTGACGTAGCACGAGGCTGAAATCCCAATTTCAGCCCTTGAAACATCTCATATGTTCCGCGACGCTTCAAAACGCCTTTGGTGCCTCTACTCTAAACCGCTTAACTGAACTATCACGTAGTTATCAAACGTATGTCCGATGTTCGCAACATCCACAAACGACGCTTGGGGTTCAGCACACCGAGCGTGCATTAAGGACATAAGCTTTCTACTGTCCGCATAATCGCTACTTTCAACTTTCAACTATATTTTCTAGGAACATATCTAAACATTGAACTAAAGCGCGAGCCATTTACATAATTTGCAAAAGGTCTTTGACTATGTTCAGATAATTAAGTTCATCTTATGAACTCCCACTCAGATAGACATCCTCTCGGTCATCTAAGTGATTACATGATCCGAAGTCAACTAGGCCGGTCCGATCATCACGTGAGACGGACTAGTCATCATCGGTGAACATCTTCATGTTGATCGATCTACTATACGACTCATGCTCGACCTTTCGGTCTCCGTGTTCCGAGGCCATGTCTGTACATGCTAGGCTCGCAAGTTAACCCTAAGTGTATTATGTGTTCCAGGCCATGTCTGTACATGCTAGGCTCACAACACCCGCTGTATGTGAACGTAAGAATCCATCACACCCGATCATCACGTGGTGCTTAGAAGCCATTTAACTTTGGCAACGGTGCACAGTTAGGGAGAACACTTTGAAATTGTGTAAGGGATCATCTTATTTACTACCGTCGCTCTAAGTAAACAAGATGCATAAACATAATAAACATCACATGCAATTATATAGTAGTGACATGATATGGCCAATATCATATAGCTCCATTGATCTCCATCTTCGGGCTCCATGATCATCATCACACCGCATGACACCATGATCTCCATCATCATGATCTCCATCATCGTGTCTCCATGAAGTTGTCTCGCCAACTATTACTTCTACTACTATGGCTACCGGTTAGCAATAAAGTAAAGTAATTACATGGCGTTGTTTAATGACACGCAGGTCATACAATAAATAAAGACAACTCCTATGGCTCCTGCCGTTGTCATACTCATCGACATGCAAGTCGTGAATCCTATTACAAGAACATGATCAATCTCATACATCACATATCATTCATCACATTCTTCTTGGCCATATCACATCACATAGCATACCCTGCAAAAACAAGTTAGACGCCCTCTAATTGTTGTTTGCATGTTTTACGTGGCTGCTATGGGCTTCTAGCAAGAACGCTTACCTACGCAAAACCACAACGTGATATGCCAATTGCTATTTACCCTTCATAAGGACCCTTTCATCGAATCCGCTCCGACTAAAGTGGGAGAGATCGGCACCGCTAGCCACCTTATGCACCAAGTGCATGTCAATCGGTGGAACCTGCCTCACGAAGAGTACGTAAGGTCGGTCCGGCCGCTTCATCCCACAATACCGTCAAACAAGATTGGACTAGTAACGGTAAGCATATTGAACATCATCAACGCCCACAACTACTTTGTGTTCTACTCTGCAAAGAATCTACGAATAGACCTAGCTCATGATGCCACTGCTGGGGAACGAGCAGAAATTCAAAATTTTCCCACGTGTCACCAAGATCTATCTATGGAGAAACTAGCAACGAGGGAAGGAGAGTGCATCTACATACCCTTGTAGATCGCTAAGCGGAAGTGCTCATGAGAACGGGGTTGAAGGAGTCGACTCGCCGTGATCCAAATCACCGGAGATCCTAGTGCCGAACGGACGGCACCTCGCTGCTCAACACACGACAGCCCGGTGACGCCTCCCACGCCTTGATCCAGCAAGGAGAGAGGAGAGGTTGAGGAAGACTCCATCCAGCAGCAACACAACGGCATGGTGGTGATGGAGGAGCGTGGCATCCCAGCAGGCTTCGCCAAGCACCAAGGGAGAGGAGGAGGAGGAGAGGCAGGCTGCACCAAGAGGAGAAGTTCTCATGTGTGCTGGGCAGCCCAAAACCTCAAGTATATATAGGGGAAGGGGGCTGCGCCCCTTTAGGGTTTCCCACCCCAAGGGGTGCGCCAGCCCTAGATGGGACTTGGGGCGGTTAAGAGGGGAGGAGTGCTCCCAAGTCAAGTGGAGGCCCTCCCCTTAGGGTTTCCCCATGCGCATGGGCCTTGGGGGCTGGTGCCCCTGGCCCATTAAGGCTAGGGCGCCCCACAGCCCATGCTACTGTATTGACGTGGTGGAACACTTCCGACCTCCGACCTCCGAATCCTCCGAACCTTCCGAAGCTTCCCGGCACAATACCGAAAAACCCAACTTTTTCCTAACCCGAACAACAACTTTCCATATATAAATCTTTACCTCCGCACCATTCCGAACTCCTCGTGACGTCCGGGATCTCATCCGGACCAACAACATTCGCAACCACATACAAACTTCCTTTATAACCCTAGCGCCATCGAACCTTATGTGTAGACCCTACGGGTTCGGGAGACATGTAGACATGACCGAGACGCTTCCCGTCAATAACCAACAGCGGATCTGGATACCCATGTTGGCTCCTACATGTTCCACGATGATCTCATCGGATGAACCACGATGTCAAGGACTCAATCAATCCCGTATTCAATTCCCTTTGTCTAGCGGTATTGTACTTGCCCGAGATTCGATCGCCGGTATCCCGATACCTTGTTCAATCTCGCTTCCGCAAGTCTCTTTACTCGCTCCGAACACATCATCCCGTGATCAACCCTTGGTCACATTGTGCACATTATGATGATGTCCTACCGAGTGGGCCCAGAGATACCTCCGCTTACACGGAGTGACAAATCCCAGCCTCGATTCGTACAACCCAACAGACACTTTCGGAGATACCTGTAGTGCACCTTTATAGCCACCCAGTTACGCCAGGACGCTTGGTACACCCAAAGCATTCCTACGGTATCCGGAGTTGCACAATCTCATGGTCTAAGGAAATGATACTTGACATTAGAAAAGCTTTAGCATACTAACTACGATCTTTGTGCTAGGCTTAGATTGTCTTGTCCATCACATCATTCTCCTAATGATGTGATCCCGTTATCAATGACATCCAATGTCCATGGTTAGGAAACCGTAACCATCTATTGATCAACGAGCTAGTCAATAGAGGCTTACTAGGGACATGGTGTTGTCTATGTATCCACACATGTATCTGAGTTTCCTATCAATACAATTATAGCATGGATAATAAACGATTATCATGAACAAGGAAAATAATAATAATAACTAATTTATTATTGCCTCTAGGGCATATTTCCAACAGTCTGTACATGCTAGGCTCGTCAAGTTAACCCTAAGTGTTTATGCATGTGTAAACTGTCTTACACCCGCTGTATGTGAACGAAGGATCTATCACACCCGATCATCACGTGGTGCTTTCAAACGATGAACTTTAGCAACGGTGCACAAGTTAGGGGAACACTTTCTTGAAATTATTCTAAGAGATCATCTTATTTACTACCGTCGTCTAAGTAAACAAGATGCATAAACATAATAAACATCACATGCAATTATATAAAGTAGTGACATGATATGGCCAATATCATATAGCTCCTTTGATCTTCATCTTCGGGCTCCATGATCATCTTGTCACCGGCATGACACCATGATCTCCATCATCATGATCTCCATCATCGTGTTCCATGAAGTTTCTCGCCAACTATTACTTCTACTACTATGGCTAACACGCTTAGCAATAAAGTAAAGTAATTTACATGGCGCTGAATCAACGACGCTGCAGGTCATACAATAATTAAGACAACTCCTATGGTTCCTGCCGTTGTCATACTCATCGACATGCAAGTCGTGATTCCTATTACAAGAACATGATCTCATACATCACAATATATCATTCATCATTCATCACAACTTCTGGCCATATCACATCACATGACAATTGCTGCAAAAACAAGTTAGACGCCCTCTAATTGTTGTTGCATCTTTACGTGGCTGTAATTGGGTTCTAGCAAGAACGTTTTCTTACCTACTTAATAACCACAACGTGATTTTTTCAACTTCTATTTACCCTTCATAAGGACCCTTTTCATCTAATCCGCCCAACTAAAGTAGGAGAGACAGACACCGCTAGCCACCTTATGCAACTAGTGCATGTCACCGGTGGAACCTGTCTCACGAAGCGCACGGTAAGGTCGGTCCAGGCCGCTTCATCCCACAATACCGCTTGAAGCAAGAAAAGACTAGTAGCGGCAAGCAAGTTGACAAGATCTACGCCCACAACAAAATTGTGTTCTACTGCGTAATAGAGAACCACGATAGACATAGCTCATGATGCCATCGTTAGAACGCTGCTAGTAAAATTAAAAATTTTCCCACGGTTTCACTAAGATCCATCTATGAGTTCATCTACAACGAGTCATGGGAGAGAGATTGCATCTACATACCACTTGTAGATCACAGGCGGAAGCGCTCACTAGAACGTGGATGATGGAGTCGCATCACGTGATCCAAATCACCGATGACCGAAAGTGCCGAACGGACGGCACCACCGCTGCTCAACACACGACGGAGCGGATGACATCTCCTCCTTCTTGATCTAGCAAGGGGAAGGAGAGGTTGAGGAAGATGGTTCCAGCAGCAGCATGATGGCGTGGTGTTGGTGGAGAAGAAGATTCTAAGCAGGCTTCGCCAAGCACGTGACGGAGGAGGAGAGGTGTAGAAGGGAGAGGGAGGCGCCAAGATGCAAGGTGCGGCTGCCCTCCTCCCCCTTTATATAGGCCTCTGGGGCGCCGCCCTGGAGATCTGATCTCCCAAGGGGCGGCGGCCAAGGGGGAGGCTTGCCCCAAGCAGTGGGCGCTTCACCCTAGGGTTTCCAACCCTAGGCGGGGGCCTAAGTGAAGCGCACCAGCCCACCAGGACTGGTTCCTCCCACTTCAGCCCACGGGCCCTCCGGGATAGGTGGCACCACCCGGTGGACCCCGGACCTTCCGTGGTCCCAGACAATACCCAGAACCCCCAAATTCTCCCGATGGTCAAATAGCACTTCCTATATATAATTCTTTACCTACGGACCATTCCGAACTCCTCGTGACATCCAGGATCTCATCCGGACTCTAAAAACATTCGGTTTGCTGCATACCATATTCATACAACCCTAGGCCATCGAACCTTATGTGTAGACCCTACGGGTTCGGAGACATGCGACATGACCGAGACGCTTCCGGTCAATAACCAACAGCGGATCTGGATACCCATGTTGGCTTCTACATACCTCGATGATCTCATCGGATGAACCACGATGTCGAGGATTCAATTAATCCCGTATTCAATTCCTTTGTCAATCGGTACGTTATTTGCCCGAGACTCGATCGTTGTATCCCAATACCTCGCTCAATCTCGCTATCGCAAGTCACTTTACTCGCATCAGAATGCATGATCCTGCAACCAATCACTTGGTCACTTTGAGCTCATTATGATGATATCACCGAAAGGGCCCAGAGATACCTCTCCGCCACACGGAGGACAAATCCTAGCCTCGATCCGTGTCAACCCAATGACACTTTCGGAGATACCCGTAGTGCACCTTTATAGTTACCCGCCACGCCAGGACGCTTGGTACACCCAAAGCACTCTTACAGATCCGGAGTTACACGATCTCATGGTCTAAGGAAGAGATACTTGACATTGGAAAAGCTCTAGCAAAACGAACTACACGATCTTGTGCTATGCTTAGGATTGTCTTGTCCATCACATCATTCTCCTAATGATGTGATCCCGTTATCAATGACATCCAATGTCCATAGTCGAAACCATGACTATCTATTGATCAACGAGCTAGTCAACTAGAGGCTCACTAGGGACATATTGTGGTCTTGTATTCACACGCAGTATTACATTTCTCGATAATATAATTATAGCATGAATAAAAGACAATTATCACGAACAAGGAAATATAATAATAATCCTTTTATTATTGCCTCTAGGGCATATTTCCAACAGTCTCCCACTTGCACTAGAGTCAATAATCTAGTTACATTGTGATGAACCGAACACCCATAGAGTTCGTGTTGATCATGTTTTGCTCAAGGAAGAGGTTTAGTCAACGGATTCATGACATTCAGATCCGTATGCACTTTGTAAATTTCTATGTATCCATCTTGAACATTTTCACGGATGGAGTTGAAGCGACGCTTGATGTGCCTAGTCTTCTTGTGAAACCTGGCCCTTGGCAAGTGCAATAGCTCCAAAGGTTGTCACAGAAGAGTTTGATTGGCCCCACGCATTGGGTATGACTCCTAGGTCGGTGATGAACTCCTTCACCCATATTGCTTCATGTGCTGCCTCCGAGGCTGCCATGTACTCGCTTCACATGTAGATCCCGCCACGACGCTTTCGCTTGCAGCTGCACCAGCTTATCGCTCCACCATTCAACATATACACGATTCGGTTTGTGACTTAGAGTCATCCAGATCCGTGTCGGCTTAGCGCCGACGTAACCCTTTACGATTTGAGCTCTTCGTCACCTCCATAAATGAGAAACATGTCCTTTGTCCTTTCAGTACTTCAGGATATTCTTGACCGCTGTCCAAGGTTCCTTGCGGGATTACTTTGGTACCTTCCTACCAAACTTACGGCAAGGTTTACATCAGGTCCGTACACAAGATGGCATACATAATAGATCCTATGGCCGAGGCATAGGGATGACGCTCATCTCTTTCTTTATCTTTTGCCGTGGTCGGGCATTGAGCCGAGCTCAATCTCACACCTTAAAGACAGGCAAGAACCCTTTCTTGACTGATCCATTTTGAACTTCTTCAAAATCTTATCAAGGTATGTGCTTTGTGAAAGACCTATGAGGCGCCTCGATCTATCTCTATAGATCTTGATGCCTAATATATAAGCAGCTTCTCCAAGGTCCTTCATTGAAAATTTTTTATTCAAGTAGGCCTTAATGATGTCCAAGAGTTCTATATCATTTCCCATCAAAAGTATGTCATCTACATATAATATGAGAAACGCTACAGAGCTCCCACTGACTTTTTTGTAAACGCAGGCTTCCATAAGTCTCAGATAAACCCAAACGCTTTGATCATCTCATCAAAGCGTTAATGTTCCTACTCCGAGATGCTTGCACCAGCCCATAAATGGATCGCTGGAGCTTGCATACTTTGTTAGCATTCTTAGGATCGACAAAACCTTCCGGCTGCATCATATACAGCTCTTCCTTAAGATAACCGTTATGAACGCTGTTTTGACGCCCATCTCGCCATATCTCATAATTATAGTATGCAATTGCTAACATGATTCGACGGACTTAAGCTTCGCCACGGAGAGAAAGTCTCATCGTAGTCAATCCCTTGAACTTGCCGATAACCCTTAGCGACAAGTAAAGCTTTATTGATGGTGACATTACCATCCGCTGTCCGCCTTCTTCTTAAAGATCCATTTGTTTTCTATCGCCACGATCATCGCAAGTATGTCAAAGTCCATACTTTGTTTTCATACATGGATCCTATTCGGATTGCATGGCTTCAAGCCATTTGTTGGAACTGGGCCCGCCATCGCTTCTTCATAGTTCAAGGTTCACCGTTGTCTAACAACATGATTTCCGTGACAGGGTTGCCATACCACTGTGCGGAACGTGTCCTTGTGGACTTCACGGTTCAAGAGCAACTTGATCCAAGTACCTTGATCATCATCATTAATTTCTCTCCAAGAGGTGTAGGCACCAGAGGAACATTTTCCTGAGCTGCACTACTTTCCGGTTCAAGAGGTAGTACTTCATCGAAGTTCTACTTTCCTCCCACTTACTCCTTTCGAGAGAAACTTTTTCCGTAAAGGATCCGTTTGGCAACAAAGATCTTGCCTTCGGATCTAAGGTAGAAGGTATATCCAATGGTTTTTTAGGGTATCCTATGAAGACACATTTTTCCGACTTGGGTTCGAGCTTTCAGTTGAAGTTTCTTGACATAAGCATCGATCCCCAAACTTTTTAGAAACGATAGCTTAGGTTTCTTTCCAAACCATAATTCATACTGTGTCGCCTCAACGGATTTAGACGGTGCCCTATTTAAAGTGAATGTAGCTGTCTCTAGAGCGATCCCCAAAATGATAGCGGTAAATCGGTAAGAGACATCATAGATCGCACTATATCCAATAGAGTGCGACATTACGCTCGACACACCGCTACGCCGAGGTGTTCCAGCGGCGTGAGTTGTGAAACGATTCCACATTTCCTTAAGTGTGTACCAAATTGTGACTTAAATATTCTCCTCCATGATCTGATCAGAAGGACTTTATTTTCGTCACGCTGATTCTCTACCTCATTCTGAAATTCCTTGAACTTTTCAAAGGTCTCAGATTGTGTTTCATCAAGTAGACATACCCATATCTACTTAAGTCGTTCGTGAGAGTGAGAACATAACGATATCCTCCATGAGCCTCAACGCCATTGGACCGCATACATCGGTATGTATGATTTCCAATAAGTTGGTTGCTCGCCCATTGTTCCGAGAACGGAGTCTTGGTCATTTTGCCCATGAGGCATGGTTCGATGTGTCAAATGATTCATAATCGAGAGACTCTAAAAGTCCATCGTAATGGAGTTTCTTCATGCGCTTGACACCAATGTGACC